>OX637586.1:10908942-12115647 GCA_951800085.1 Comarum palustre
CATAATCCACTACTGATATATAGGGCCCTTCCACTAAGGTATCCCTTTTTTGATATATATGAGGGATCAAACATTAGAATAACTTTTCAATCACTTATAAGCATCTCCACCGTTCAATACTTAGATTCATATATGTAGATCATTTCTGCAAAATTTCATCCAATATGGTTATCGTTAAGGCTTTGAACTAACTGAAATCAATTGACGCATCAAATTTTCCAAACATGAACCATTCATGGTTTCGTAGTTTTAAGTACCTTTTCGATCCCAAATTGGATGAAATCTTGCAGAGATGATCTACATATATAAATCTATATATTGGAAGGTGGAGATGTGATTTGGTGATAAAAAAGCTAATGTAATCCTTGATCCTTCATATATGTCAAAAAAAGATCCCTAGGGTAAGCCCCTTCTCATACTTGATCACAAAGGCACCTACATCAAAGATGGTAAGCCTCATCTCATCTGGGTTCAGAGGAGAGGGCAACATATCCAGGGCATTGCGTGCCCGTTTCCCACCAATAGGTTCATCCTCCTCCCTTTCACGACTAGTTCTAGAAACATTGGCTGGGGAAAAAAAAGCTAGTACCTCTCGGATCTTCACAGTCCTCTTCTCTCTCTGAAACAGCATCGCCATGGTTGGAGACGCAAGAACAGTTAAGGTTTGTGAAGAGTTGGCCCTAAACACCTTAGGAGGGATTGCCATAGCCGGAGGCGGTGCAACAGCCGATCTAGAAGGCTCCTCTACTTCACTTGGGCACTCCTCACCTCCATGATTAATCAAGGCACAACTGCGACAACACCCTAGAAGTCTCTCATACCTGTATGAAATCTGAATCACATACCAGAGAATCTCTAAGACGGCGTTCCAATCTGACCAACTGATATAGAAGCAGTGTGATGCGAACCCTAGTAATTCCTTGTTGTCAACCTGCAAAACAGAGCCGATAGTCTCTGCCACCATTTTTGTTGTCGCTGGCATAGTCAGTGACGCTGGCAAGCCCTAGATTTCAACCCAAATCCAAACAAAATTAAGAGGAACAACCATGATGTCAAAAAACTATCATAATCATTGAGCAGGATCATGGCTCTCTGATTAGCCCAAGAACCTCATCTCTTCACCCGATTGAGATCCCTTTCGTTCGCAAAAGTAAACAAAAACTTGCTCCTATTGTTTGAACCTCCACCGGGACAGAGAGCCTCCACATAGAGTGAACAATGCTCCTGAATGCAGTGAAGGTAACTGCCCTTGTGGTATATCAGCGACCTACGAGATAAAATCTTGGGGCTATAAAACCTTTCTCAAGACACCGAAGATTGTCTAAATCCACCGGCTCATCATCGTTACACAAGGATAACTTCGATATGAGGCTAGCAACGATAGAAGCCGTTGAGACTACAGTATTTTTCTTCAACATGGTGACGGCTACTATGGAATTGATGGAATGAGCGCTGCACAACTTCTAACCCTAACTCTAGAGAGAGAGAGGAGGAGCCTCGGTTTATTTGCTGTTTTCCTGAATTTGAAGGGTTATCCTTTTGAGCTTTTTGTTGTGAAGCTTTTATGAATTATTATCAGCACCTAATCCTCTATAGATTGATATGTTTTTCTTGCTCCCAGTGTAGCCAAGTCAGCTCCTGAATCAAAGGAAGAGATTGTGACACAATAGAGCTAAATTTGCCAAGAACATCACAGCTAGTCGGATTTCAAATCCACGTGTCTACTCATGTCTCATCACTGCCATGACAATGGAAATTGTTCCCCAGAAATCTTATCTATAATCACATCAAGGGCATCAAAGATAAGATCTTTAATAAAACCATTTAGATCAATGTGGACCTGGCTAGCTAGCCTGCATGAAAATGACCATCGTTAACTTCCATGTAATGTTGGCCCTATGAATAAGCACGCTCTAAGCCCACCATTACTGTTTGAAATCAAACCAAAGAGGGGTCATAGACACGAGGTCGCTTAAGACTGCACAGGAGAAGGCAAGAGTGCTGTTAGTGACTTGGAGACAAAGGAAAGCTCCATGGTGGGGGTTAGTAATCCAGTTTCTTTGATTTGTTGGATGCTGTATATAATTTGTTGTTAGGTAATATATGGCTTTGGGAATTTATATACAATAATAGTGGGGATATTCAAAGTGGGTTTCATGATGTTAAGTTAGTGCATGATGTGACCAACTGAAACACCACAATCACAACATTCCCTTTCAAGAAAAAGCATTCCACTCAGCAGCTCATGAAGATTAGATTAGATGCATTTTAGTCTAAAACAATGTAGCTTGAACTTAAGCATCATCTCCATGGCTTTCACATCATAAACAACTTGCACTATGTTAGCCTTAGAAGCCCCTATCATCCATGTGGGAGAGTTACTAATTCAGCTAGGGGCTTCTAAGGGATTCTTGTTAGTTTTGTCAATCAATTCATGAACGTGATATGCTAACTAAGATCATTGATAGAGACCATTAAACGTATTGAAGTGAAAACAAGACCTTGCACTAGGACTGATTACTGTTAGAAGTTGAGGATTGGAAGCTTTGCTAATGCCTGCTAGCTGACTCCCATTTGGTTCGAAATCTGATTATGAAGCTAACTACTTGGTAACAGACTATATGTACATATATCAAAATTTACTGAAACGATTCTTAAAAATAAAACAGATCTTGCATCAATATAAACTGTCTGTCTATATCTCCCTCTCCATTTCATATTCCTCGGAACGAAAAAGAAGTAATTATAAAAAGAAACATATCTGCAAAGTAGCAATCAAACTTTCAATTAAGTTGCTGAGGTTTTTTCACTTTCTATTTGCAGTGATCACATAGATCAAATGAATGAGTAGGTCTCAATAAGCAGAGTGTGATGGACGTAAACTCATTACAAATTGTTTTATAGACAAAACAGTTCAGAATTGATGATCCAAATGCACTATATCAGTAAAACTGCACTAATCCTATGTACACCAACTTCTGTACACCATCAGATCGCATGCCCTAGATTTCTTTCCTGACCTGAAACAAAAGTAGGGACGCTTCATTAAGGCTTCTATTCGGTATAATTTAGTGTATAGTGTATATATGTACTGAGTTCTCTTAAAGGTTCTCAAAGCATTTTCATAAACATAAAAGATTATAACAAATCTAAATTTAAATCGAGTATAAACTGACAAAGAAAGACCTACTGGGCCAATTTAAGATCATATTTTCCAACTGAAGGAATCCCGATTTTTCAAAATTGAAAATAAGATCTTATTGCTGAATTAGTTTATTTTAATAAATAAAGTGAAATCACGTATAGTATGATTGGTTGAAATTGAACTACCTTAATTAAACGCATATGGATCATCAGAGTCAACTATGTTTGAAGTCCATGGTTGACCCTCTCCCTTAGATCCCTACATAACAAAAATCTCCTATTAATTGCAAATTCAGTATGTGCATAATCAAAATGAATGCTACATTATATAACTCAAGGCATGCTATGTACCTAGCTTTTCCAAAGATTCAATACAGTTTGTTTGTTTGGGTGTTTTTTTTTTGCATCTAACAATATTTTCCGAAAAATCAACTTCTCTATGTTGCAGCTAATTGAAATCAATTAACATTATCTGAGGAAACCAAATGCAGAATCGTTGGACTTGTAACTCTAAGAGAATATTGATTCTTATAGCAGTATTATCAGTATCATCTCAGAAAGATTCTATCGGAGACCAGTGCAATTTGAGACATGAGATAGTAGATGGATCACAAGATATTAGAAAAACTGAAATAAAGTTTAGGTTTAGCTTACCTTGACTACACCCCTGTGGTTTTTGACTTTTGGTGTACTCGTCTTCTTATGTTTTCTTGGATCCTGATGTTAAACAGAATAAGATTTGGTACTGGGAAATGTATGCGTGCATGCATATAAATAAAGAGTTCTGAAGGTGACAGCGGAGATTGAGCACATAGTTTCACAGAAGTCACTAGATTCATACCTCAAACATGACTGTGCTTCATGTTTTCCTGTTTAATAGTTCTTCCATTACCAGTTTCAACTTCATATTCATCACGAATTACCTGCAATGTATAAAGCAAGTCTCAGGTTAGTTGATGGATAAGGCAAAAATTAATATCAGGTCGATGGGATATGACAAGGCAAGAATTAACCAGATTTAATAAACAACATTGAACCCTCAGTAAAAGTTTCCACTAGCAAGAGAACTCATCTTAATAATTGGTTTTCAACGGCAGAAGTTGCTGTAAAGCTAAAGATGCATTTATTTATGAACAACCATCAGTAAATCCGTATGAGATTTTTTTTACCAATTTGTGGTGCTTTGAGATATTCAATACACTGGGTCAATTCAAATTCTCTGAAGCTTACTTCAATAGTGTCGATACTGGTGTTTGCGTTGCTCCCACTAGAGGTGAATCCTAGAAACCAAATGGAATGAAATATCTTGAGAGTCATATTGTCATGTGAAATGGACCAAAACTGAAATAAATTAAAATGGTTTTCAGAATAGTGTGCCACCTTCTCATCATGCTCTGGTCTTCTGAGAGAACGCTAACCTCTCCTTCAAACAACAGGGTTTCTCCTCGATGAAATTGAGTATTCCTGAGGCAGAATGAATTCATCATATTGATAGAAATTCCAAAAGAGTATGATAAATATATGATTATGAAATTTTAAACTTCAACCAGGATATCCCAGAAAAACTTCAACCACTATCCCAAACAAGAAAGCTTGTAAAACATATGGCCTCCACAGCATAAACCTCTTCCCTTTTGTGTTGCCCTTCTAAACCTACTGAATTACATTCTTGACTTTATTCAATCATGCATATCTAATAACACCTAAAATAAAGTTGTGTATTTCACTGTCATTATATGAGTACAAGCTTCAAAACTTAAATTGTATGTTTATCTGCCATGGATAGCATCACTGATCACTGCATCCAGATGTTAATGAAAATTCAACAATTTTGTATAGGCGTGATTGTGCTTGTGTGTGTGTGTGTCTGAGAGAGAGACAGAGAGAGTGAGAGAGAGATGCATAGATTTTAAAGACAACCTTTTCTGAATTCACTTCTTGCTCCTCCTCTGGCTTATCACTCATAACTTTCCATTGCAGTTGCAGTAATGCCCTCTGCTTCTCCTCCTGTGATAACGAGAATATATAACAGAATGCACATAAAAATCAGAAGAAAGAACATAGGAAAGATATGTACTTTGGACTTTTGAAGATCCAAGTCCTCCTGAATCTTCTTAATCTCATCTTCATGCTGAAGCCTCAAAGCTTTCAGTTGGGCTTCATGTTCATTCCTCATTGATGTTACTTTCTATGACAAAAATAAATCCAATCATATTACATCCAACCTAGTTCGAGCTTAAGCTTAAGGCAATATGAACTTACAGACCTCTCTCAACTCGTTTTCAGCTTGAAGTTGGATCTGCTTTAGCTCTTGACTGTGTTTAGCCTTTAGACTTCGTTCCTTTTCATCATGTTGAAGACAGTACTGACCTGCAAATATGAAGTCAATAACACTTAGAAGCATGTAATAGAAATGCCTCAGAAAAGGAGCAACCTCTTAGATCAAAACTGAGCTACTTCGTATTGAATATTGGCTTTATCTTGAAAGTGGACCAAAACTCATTGGAAGCCCATCTTGATCACGTGGGCTATACTATGTCTAGGTTAATTAGGAAATCCATGTATGCATGTATTCTAGCCTAACTAGGATTAGATATATACTATGTCTAGGTTAATTAGGAAATCCATGTATGCATATATATATATAGGTGCTACCGTCAATGACTAGAGGCAGAGAGGCAGAGAGAGAGAGAAATTGTTTAACCTAGAGCAGAGCTATCTTTCTCTATCAGCAGAGAACGTATAGCATTGGGGTTTTTGGGTAGTTGAGAGTTTTGCCATAAAGCTCTATTGTATTCTCTCCAATTGTTATAGTGGAATTCTTTGCCGGCTTCGAGAGTGGACATAGCTCAATCACATTGATTGGGTGAACCACTATAAATCTTGTGTTCTTGTCTTCTATTTTTCTTTACCGTTCTTCGATTATCCAAATTGTTCCATATCAATATTGTCGTTTGTTTACGCTTCCGCATAACACTTCGAACAGCGCCAAGAGTAAATTTGGATTAATTCTTTGAAACTACGTTGCACCCACATGGACACGGCGCGACACGGCAAAACCTAAAAACTGCATATTCGACATGGCAAATAGAATAATATATTTATATATTTTTAATACATCAAAATATACTAAAATATGAAATAAATCAATTATATTATCAAAATAATGTTCTGAATCCATTCCATTGCATAATCCTAACAAATAACATCAAAGAGAATTAACAAATGTGCCCAAAGTTGGGCAGAAACTAGTTTAATTAAGTCCAAATGTGCATAACATATACTTCAACAAAATCATGACTTCACAGTTCACACAATCAAACATTCCTCACAGATTCTAGATTCTGGAACAATAATTATGAAAGAGTATGAGATGAAGTGAATCAAGTGATGAACTTACGGGAAGAGTTTTCACAGATCAAAGAAGTTTTTGGAGACAGAGCTCAGAGGTTGGAGATTGGCCGCCGGAGCTGGGCGTCAAAGCGCGGAGGTCGAAGGTCTCACCTGACCGTCGGAACTTCAAGGTTGGCCGCCGGAGCTGGGCGTCGGAGTGCGGAGGTCGAAGCTAGGTGTCGGAACTCGCCTCTCTCTTTGCGTTTCTCTATTTGAGTTTTAGGTGAGGTGTGGCTCAGTGGCTTACTGTTGAAGGTCTCGTCTGGCCGTCCCAACTCGAAGATTGGTCACTGGAGCTGGGCGTCAGAGCGCGGAGGTCGAAGCTGGACATCGGAACTCGCCTCCCTCTCTGTGTTTCTCTATTTGTGTTTTAGGTGAGGTGCGGCTAAGTGGCTTACTGCCCTTTGCGATTTAGGTTTTGATTTTTTTTGTGAAAATTTTCAAATCGACGATGTGGCGTGTCGGAGACATGTCGACAATGACATGGCATGTCGTCAACGTGTCAGAGAAGTGTCGAAAAAGTCAAATTTTCCGAACACATCACGTGGCGTGTCAGACACCGTGTCAGGGAGTGTCATTAATTGAGCAAACCTTTTGCTTTTCCATGTTAACTATCTCCAGCTTCTCCACCTCATACTTCTTCCGGATGTCATTAATTGCCTACGTAAATTTTTCATAATGTCAACTCAAAAGTACTTACACTGTATGGTGGCCAGATGCTTTAGATCATAAGAGGTCATACCTGATCATTCCTTTGCGATATGTCTTTCAAATGCCATGACAGTTCTAGTTGTTTACTCTCAAGCATGAGGTCATATTGCTTGTCATCTTCCACGAGTCTAGTTTCACCAGCTGTCAGTGATGCATGATTCTGCAACAAAGCACAGAACTATATGGTTTTACAAACATCTCTCCTTTAATTATGAATTATAAACCTCTGTGATCTGTTCTTCCAGATTCTTCTCTCATTCCTTCTATTGCACAATAAGTTGCTCCTTTTCCTCCAGTGTGCTACGAAGCTGGCTGACTTGTCTATCCATCAAATCTACATACTGCTCATGTGTTTCACCTTCCTTCAGTAAACCATATATTTGCTCAGCTTTTTTCTGTATGTCTGCGTATAGTTTCTCTGTATTATCTTTATTCTCAGTTTCTAGTGCTGAGATTTTGATCAGCAGATCTTGATGCAAGATAGTACAAAAAGAAGTTTAGAATGGAAAAAAACGCATCTCATCATATAAAATGTATGTGTTGCAATTTGCAAACCATTTTATTCTCAGATGATCTTAAACTTTCTCTCAGAGAATCAATTTAGACACCAACTTCTGTGTTTCAATCTTCTTGGAGACCAGAGCTTCAGTTTCAGACTCCAACTTCTGTATCCTCTCTCTGGCTGTACGGCTTTCCTCTGAAAGTTTTGCCATAAAAGACTTCTGTATCCTCAATGACCCTATTGTTCAATTCCTGATTTACCAATTGTAAAGCATCTTTTTCTGATGTTAAGTTCAAGAATCTGTTGTGCAGTTGATCATACAGTCTCTGAGCAAGGTTGGCAGAAAGGTCTTTCTCCTGATTGACGAACTGGAAGCATGACTCATAGAGAATGATTAGCTTATCAAACTTTTCCAGGAAGTTCAAACTTTGTCTATCCAATTCAGCCAAATGTGAAGCCAATGAACAAAACCTTCAAGGTTCTTTATCTGGAGGACTGACGTATCTAATATCTTAAAAAGGTCATCGTTGCTCAAATAGAGATCATGCTTTTCTGTTTCCAAGTTCTCGTGTGCACTTATCAAACGTTTGATTTCATCCTCTTTCAACTTTAACTCAAGATGCACCTCGCCCAATTTAGTGTTCACTCTCTGTAGCGAACCTATTAGTTGCTAGTGTTTCTTCAAAGTTCTTGATCATGGCATCTGCAAGGAAAAGACATAACTGCTGTTATAATGAAAGTCCAAGAAAACCTGAACAAACAATTTATGGAAAATGCAATTCTTTTCTCATTGACTCTGAAATGTCGTATGCCTTCAAATTAGTCTTTTTACTTTTCCGTTGTATGGAAAGATGATACACTTAATTACAGAAAACTTTTTTAACTATTAAAGATGCAAACAGAAAATGTCTTGGTTCAAGAGGAAATAATCTCAATTTTAATCTATGCATGTCAACAAAGTTTTAGGAAAGCTGCCTATTGCAGTAAATATTAAACATACACCGGAATTAGTTTGAGAGGTCAGAATACTTATAGAATGGGCCAACTTGAAACTATGCCTGTTATTTCCTTTACCCTTAGGAGTAAGAATGTTGGAGTTACAATGTTGATGCCAACATACATAAGAATATATTTGAACATTACTTGGAGGTTAAAAACCATATTCTGATTAACTTGTTCCTAAGGCGAAAGGCATAGTCTAATACATGTGCAGTGTGCGCTCGCAGAGAATTTACCTTCAAAGGACTCTTTATCTTTCTCCGCTGTTAGAGTAAGTTAAATATCAGTACCAGTGTTTTTCGATAATCTAAAGCAAAATTTTATAGCTCAAAACAACACTTACCATCCTGAACTTGACCAGCTAAGAGCTTCTGCTTCACTCTAAACTTAGCATTTTCATTGAAAGCGTTCTGCAATTTTTCCTCTAATGCACGGATGTGCTCCATAGACTTTTTCAGCTTAGTGTTCGGCCTTTATCAGCTACCTATGAAGCTTAGTGAAGCTTGCTCTTTCACTAACTTGTCTGCAAAATCGTCACAGAAATTCAAAATTACCAACGAAATCAACTAGAAAACCGAGAAATTCCTATCAATCCGAACCTGCGGTGAACTTCAAGTTCGCGAAGCTTCCCGACGAGGTCGACTCCGGCGGACACGAAGAGTAGGCGAAGGTCTTTGAAGGCAGATTTCGAGAGGGACTTGAACTGATCCAAGTTCCTCATGGTCGGAAACCCTAGCTTCTACATCTTTCGAACTCCGATTGATCACTGCAGAACAAACCTAGAAATTTGTTTGTACAGTCGCTCTCTTTTCTCTCTCTCTCTTCTCTCTATCTTCTCTAGAAATGAACTTGGCGCCAAATGACGAGGCGAGGGTTTCTTGTTTTTTTTATTTCTTTGAACAAAATAAATTAAAAAGTATTGTCAAAAAGTAATCCATAATTAAATCCCTTGGATCAGTTCATATCTCTTCCATTTAGGTACAAGTTGTAACTAGAAAATATCTAAGAAAAACAAGTTTTCTTAGTATTCTTTTCAAGAATAATGTTTCTCTAGCTTGGAAAGGAATCTTAGATGGGGATTACGAACATTTACATCAGCAGGAGATAATCCCCGTAGAGAGACAAGGGTAGGTTGCAATGCAAAATTTCAAGGCGGGTTACAACAGGAAGCGAGGAGTTTATGTTGTGAGAACCTTTTTTCCACAACATTGTCACCCTTTAGCAACCACTTCCCAGTCTGTCTTTCGTCTGCACTGAAATGTCGGTGAAAGAGAATTAGGCAATGCATATACAATGTCTGGTGTTTCGATTAGACCATGCCTTTGAGTACATGGTGGAGCAAGCAATAAGCAAAATAAGGTGTATAGGGTTTAGGTTTTAGGGTGAAGGACCTATACAACAAGCTTGACCAATAAGAACACACCACCCCGTTTGAGAGTGATTCTGAAGCTGCACTAGCGTACACGGAAGAGCTAAAAGTAAAAGACCCACACACTTCTACTACCGGTTCAACACTGATACCGAAGACAAGTTAGTAACCATGTTTTGGTGAGACAGACATTCATTTGTTGCTTATCAGTGTTACGGGGATGTGTTGATATTCGATACCATGTACAAAACAAATGTTTACAAGAAACCTTTTCTTTTGTTTGTTGGGTTCAACTAATGTTTTAAATAGCAAAAGCGTGAAGCGGGACATCTTGTTGGAGCCTTGACTCATAAAATCATTGAGACATAAAATGCGAAGCCATTTATGTATTTAAAATTAAATAAAAATAATTAAATTATAGAAATAAAATCATCAAAAATATTAAAAATTAAACTTTTAGTAACAAGATCACAAAAATAATGTCTAAGATTCTTAATAACAATCACACAATAACATAAAATCATTCACTCATGATCTGAAAGAGAAGATGAGAGAAGTTCCTCAAGAATGAAATGAAAGAAGTCAAACAATGTTATTTTTCTCTTTAGATTTTATTTAAAGAGCACAGATTAAAAATTAACATATAAATAGTGACGCCGCACGACGCCTTTGACCGCTTTAAGACACCTATTCTGTCTCAATGCGAAAAAGGCTAGCTAAAGGCGTGTATTTTGTGACAAAAGTTTTCAATGGAAGCTTTAAGGCGAAACAGAGAAATCACACCATGCCTTAAGCTATAGATCACCTTATGGAGCGCTATTTAAAACAGAGGATTCAACAATCATCGGGGTAGTATTGTGTTTGGTGTTGCATTTCTTAGTGTTGAAACTGTGGACACATATAGTTGGGTGATCTATGATTTTTTAGATTCAATGAACGAGAAGATGTTGACTAGTTTGCTCACCTCTACACGTCTTAGTAATGTTATTCAAAATGAGATGCCGCAATCAAGGCATCATTTGTGTACTTGGCACATTGCCAAAAATGCCAAGCCAACCTGAAGTCTGAGGAAAAGTTGAAAGCTTTCAGCCGGTGCATGTGGAAATAATGTGGCAGGAGATGGTGGACAAATTTGATCTCCACAACACGCCTTGGATCACTATGATGTATCAGAAATGAGATAAGTGGGCACAAACATTTTGTTGGGACAATTTCATTGCTGACATTTTCATTACTGACATGAGAGGTGTTTAATCTTTCAAGTAACATAGGCCTTCTACAGTTTAAACACCTCTTTTGTTCATAAATCTTACTTGAAAGATTTGGAGAAACACACGGATTCTGTATAATCAGTTGATATGTATAAGTGGGTTAAGAAGAAGATCGAGAAGAAGGCATTTGCCACAATGAGACATGAGGCATAAATTTTTGAAGATGGGCATTATGTATATAGAATGACATCTTACTAGCACCCTGATTATGGACGTGAGGTAGTTTTCTACCGTGATATATTAGCGGAAGATGAAACAATGCAAGCTCGGACGAGGAAAATGTGGTTCTCCGCCGATCATGGAATGTACTCGTAAGATGTTTATGTATTGGGGAGTCCCATGCCAGCACATGTTCACCCTGATGAAACACGAGCACATTACTAAGATTTCTAAGTCTTTGATTGTGAAGAGATAGTCAAAATATGCCATAAGTGAGTGTGAAATCAAATATCCAGATGAACAAAATATGGAGAAAGAAGCATTGGAGGTGAGTAGGTATGGTGCACTGATCGGTGATTGCAATAAGATGTGTTCTTACGCTTCGAAGACGAGAAGAATACAACCTGTTGAAGAAGGAAGTAGTTAGGCGGACAGTAATAGTAAAAGTTTTCTCGATAGACCAACAGAAGACAGAACATAAATTTCTTTCTTCTATACCACGTGTAAACGAACCACATTGCGAACACGACCACCAATCTTTCCCCATGGAACATCATCAGACAGTAGACCACCATAGTTGTTCATCATTCTCATAAGTTTGCAAAACTGAACATCGCCTCAAGCCTCAATAGGGAACAAGCATTCGTCCACTAACGTGTTCCCATCGTGAACACGGTCTACGTATGTAGCTGAAATTTATGACCCTACCTTGGAACTCTTGTTGCTCCTCAACCGTCTTTTGAAACTTTTGATGCCCTCAATCTAACGCTTGAACCAAAATTCAACCCATTTTAGGTTGCATATAGCGCTATTTTCCTTGCAAGCTAGCAACCACCTCTTAGGTATTGTAAGGCCGGCACATGGGAAAATAATTGTGCTCATGTTGAAAATGAAAAATAGGGACTTCAACTTATTGTCCACTACTTCTGTCTCCCTCGAGTAATCCTTGACTTCCTTGACATTAATCTTTGAATACTTCCCAATGAATTCTTCTGCAATTTGCATCAGGTGCAGGTGGTTTCTCAATTGATCACTGTCAAAATCAACCAAATCTCCAACATTGTTCAAACTCAACACATCTGTGCAATTCCTTTAAGAAATCTTAAGCTGCTATCCATGCCTTTCATGGGTGCATCTCTTCGGGTTTGTTCCTCACGATTACACGAACCATATTTTGGTGTATTGTCTTAGCGATCTTCATCAAAAGACCAAAACCAAGAGCTGAACATGCAACTTTTTTCTCTTGACTGAAGGTTGCAACCAAATTCTTGAACCTCTCTAGAGAGCAGCGACTTTCAAGCCGATAGACCACGGATAAATTTGGTTCAAAATACGAATTTGAATTTTGAGCATGTTAATAATGCAAGATGGATGATCCTTCGATTTTCTAGAAATATGTAATGGAAATTCATGCTCTAACTTTGATGGCTCCATTTCTTTGTGTTGAATATTATTGCATTCAATCAATCATATACGAATATGGGTGGAATTGGACACATTTCATATAAATAAAGAGTGTAAACATTCCTAATACTTACATGTAATTGAAGTACGTAGCTCAAGGAACGAACCAAAACTTTCTTCCTCTTCATGACCAACCTCTCCTCCCCTATTGACTTTCTTCGAACTCGTCATGTTATTCATGTTCTTCTTCATCAAACTCTTCTTCTTTCACTTTTTCCTCATTTTCATCATCTTCTTCAACATCTACGACTTCTACCTCTTGCTCTTCCTTGTTCTCGTTCTTTGTCGTCATTGGGGCAGCTTGGTTGTTCGACACCTCAGGCCTTCTCGAACTTGCAATGTTGCTCTTTAGCTTTTCTAACAATGATGGTATGAGCTAGAGATGTGAGTTACCATTTGACAAAACGAATGGGTCTATTATCGTTTTACACCAGCAGAGCCAGTCAAAAAGAGACCTTATCAAAAAAATCATAACCAGATAAAAAATAATTTTTTTAATACATCCATGTTTTAACGCATGGAAGGGGATCCCAAACGAAAAATAGGAACTTAGGGCATCTCTAGCAGTGGTCTAAAACCCAAACCGAAATTCAAATTTTAGGTCAACCAAACCTATAAATATTCATATCGGTTTTTCATCTTTAACCTTAGGAGTCAAAACTCAAACCTATTTTAACCTTTATATCATTGTTTAATCATAAATAGAGTAAAAACCTGCACATATTTTAATTATTAAATATTTTATATTAACAAACTATGACATTGGCTCACACCTAGCCACTTATAAATTATATGTTTTGGTTCTATTTGGTTGAGTCAAATTACAACACATTTTAGGTAAATCCTATTTTATCTCAACTTTGATAATAGGGTGGAGATAAATTTTTATAAAATTTATTAGAGCATCTCCAACAACTTTCCCATTTTCTCGATTTTCTCTATTTTGAGGAAGATTTTGGCTATTTTGCTCCAACAGATCCCCTAAACCTTTCTTCAAACTGGAGAATGTGAAGATAGAAAAACTCAAATTCCTCATATTTGCAACAAACTCTATAGTTTTATAAAATGATTTGAGGAATGAACATAAATTCTCTATTATAGAGAAGCTGTTGAAGTTGAAGAAGAAAAACAGCTCAAAGGTTTGACTTTTGTTTCTCCATATTAGAGAATTTATAAGGAAATTGTTGAAGACGGTCTTATAGATTTTAGACTAATGGTTGAAGATGGTCTTATAGATTTTATGTCACATCCCGGTCCTAAAAAATATTTACGGCCAGTTACTTTTTGTTTACTTTAATCTTTAACCGTTTAACAGTAGAGTGTCATAAAGTTGACTTTTTCTAGTATTGATATTTCGAGAAACTTCCTTCATGAAAGTTAAAGAGAACGTCAATACGAATCCGTAGACATGCTATGCGTCTTAATCGAAGTTCGTATGAGAAAGTTATGGTCTAAAATCAGAAAGTTACTATTTCAGGAAAATCTATAAAAAATGAAATTTACCGGAAGTAGAAGGTAAAAATTAGAAACCTACCTAATCTTTCTCTCTCCTCTCTCTCGATGCCAGCCTCTATCTCTCCTTCCAACCGCCATCGCGCCGCCATCGAGACACCTCAGGCCGCCGCACTGGTCCCAAAAGGACCGCCTCCAAGTTTACTTCATTTTAAGTAAGTTTTCCGACCTATTGTCGTGGTTTGAGAGAAATTTCAAGTTGAGTGCCGAGTGTACAGTAGGAGTTCTAGATCGGAATTCTCCCTCCTCGGGCCATAAATTAGGGAGTTCTATATATGGATAGGATAGGTTTTAGGAGTACTACTCACCCCTAAAGTTTGGTTGTTTGATTTGGAGTGTGGAGGGAGAATCAAAGATTTGAAGTTTAAAAATTTTGGATTTTTACATTTTTGTTCGATTGACCTAGTTAGGCTAGGAATTGGCCTTCGAGTTGAACTAGAAAGTTGTTCAGAATGATGAGAGGAGTAAACTGCAAAAATTTGGTGTAGATTGGTGGTGGCCAGAGCATCCTGCCGGCGGCGGCGGAGCTGCCATCTTTTAGGCAGTTTTTCTTACCCATTAAATTGTAAAAATTAATAGAAGACCATTGAATGGCAGATTATATTTTTTTGGTGATTTATTGGTTACGTTTCATTTTTTATTGGAGTTAATAAATGGATAAATAAATGGTAACCGGCCATTGAAAATTACCGGCTAGACGTGAGAGTATTGTTAAGGGTTTTTACGCTAGCGATGGAGTTGAGGCCGACTCCCCACGTTTTTTCTAGAGGTGGTTAAGGATGAACGTTAAGGAGGATATTTAATTTTGATGCATTTTACTTTAATTGTGGAGTTGAGACTTTAATTGTGTATTTTGAACAAGACGTGGGGGGGCTGGAGCTGAGCAGTCTTCAGATAACCGGCAGATTTAGTCATATCTTTGTGAGTGTACTTTTATTTTAAATATATTTCATGCAACGAGTTTTTATTGAGTTTCTTTTTTATTTATGAGAAGTTCCTCCATGTTGAGTTTTTATGGTGATTATGGGAAAATTGGGGATTTATTATTTTTCAAATTAAGTGAGCCGGGAAAGAGGTTCCTACCTTTCACGTGGGTTTTAATTAATTTTCCTGGAGTATGATTTTAAATGGTTATCACCATTTTAGGTTATGAAGGGGGTGATATTTTAAAACTGGAGAAACTTGGCTTTTGAATTATAATGATTTAAAATAAAATCAGGGAACCGGTTACGATTGCCTAGCAATGTTTTAAATCCAAATATTTAGGGAAAAGTCATGGGTGATTTGACTTGGTTTTTGATTTAATTCACCATGGGGATTTTTCAAGTATATATATATTGTTGCTAGTAAGCATGGACCCTCTTTAGATGGAGATGGTACTCTCTCCGTATAGAGCCGGTCAAGACCCTCTTCGATGGTACCTGGTCAGAAGGACACTCCCCGGATAAAGCCGATCTGGACCGTTTTTGGTGGTAGCTGGTCAAAAGGACCCTCCCGAATATAGCAAGTTAAGGGACCCTCTCCCGATAGAGCTTGTCAATGGACCCTCTTGTGCATTAGAGCTGGTCAGTTGTTTTTCTCGTGGTCATGGTGAAACTAATGCCCTACTTTTTAATTATGGATTTAAGCCAAGAGAATTGTTATGTATTTGATTTAATCGTTTTCTAATGATTTATTGCATAAGGATTTTTGGTAAATCAAATGGAGAGCATTAAAAGAAATTTGTCTTTACATATTTGATTTTTGTGCACTCACGCTAATATTTTCAATGTTTCTTTTCTGGGCGCTTCGTTTTAAATGCCCAGATTACATTGCTCTATTCGACTAGTATTCATAGAGGTCAGACATAGTTATCGTCACTTCTCAATCCACCAGTAGGTTCCGAGTTAACCTACTTTATATTTTTCATGCTTTTGTCGTTATTAGTAGCACTGATACACTTTGGGTTTTATTTAATCATTCGGAGAACTCCTAGGGAAGAACCCATTGTAGGATTTAAATTTGGGATTGTTATTGTATTGAAGTGTTAAACACTTGTGTGATTTGTATGAATTATTTTGGTGTGTATCTTTGTGGAGGATGTTGGATATGGGAGCAGGATGACTCTAGGAGTCGTGGGTGGCAAATGGATATTTAGAAGTGTTCTCTTTGGGTTGTTGTAGGTTAAGGGTTATCCATTTTTCAAAAGAGACTATGTCGAAATTTTGACAGAATCTTTTTAAGAGGTGGTCCCCGTAAGATTTACTCTGTGCTAAAGGGGTTAATTCGGGGTGGGTCTTGACATTTTAGACTAATGGTTGAAGATGATCACTTACTTGCTAAACCTAAAAGCCAAACGAGTCAATCCACGTAAATTACCCAAACTCTGGGAACACCTTTTACTGTACCGCCCCTTAGGGGTGTTTTTGGTTCAGTTTGGTTTGGTTTCCATATAAAACCGAAAACCAAACCGGATTAAAAGTTCTGTTCAGTTCGTTTTGGTTTTCTGTTTTTTGAAATTGTGAACCAAAAACCGAACTGAATCGATTAGTTCAGTCCAGTTCGGTTTTTTTGGTTTTTTTATAAAACACAGAAAAATAGTAAAATTTTTATGGTAACTTTATAGTTTTTCTTTTTTGCTTTTCGTTGTTCACACCTTTTTGTATATAATTTATAACAAATTAACAAGGAGTCAAGGGCAAACCAATTTACAATAATAATACATTGAAAATTCATACTTCATATATAGTTTAAAGGCCATACAGCTTAAACACAAAATATAGAGTTCTGAATCAATACTACATACTATATAGTTCATAACTCCATATTAAATAATTCATACTTGATATTTCTATATAGTTCAAACTTAAAAGTCCATAAATTGAAAATAAAATCCGATGTCCAAAGTTTAAATATCACAAAATAAAAATTTGTAATAAATAGGAGAAGGTACATAAAATCCTTATCAAAATCATCTCATACTCGTAATATTGTATGCTTCATAACCTTCATTTTAGGAGGCAACATACCACACTTCACATTTTTCCTACTTGACCATGATGGCTTCTCCAATATTTCTACATGCACAAAACCAAAATGAACAATAAAGAATAAAAAAGGGATATGATAGAAAACCATATATGTAACATAACGAAAAAGAATTTAATCAAATCAAACATTCAAGATAACCATATATGTAAGTATTACCTTCTTCCGCCGCTTCACATATCTCAATCTCGTCACTACTTGGCATATGATCCAAAGCAATTGTTTCACCTCTAAGCCAACTTTGTGTACATAACAAGACCTGCACCATTTCAGACTTAGAGAGCTTCGATGTGGATTAATGACTCTCTCACTAGTGCTAAAAACAAGATTCTGAAGGTATAGTGGACACCAGAATAACTAGAATGTCTTTTGCAATGTGGGTCAAAATCGGGTATTTAGAAACCTCATTCACTCTCCACCAATTCAACAAGTTAAACTCTTCATCATCCCCTTCAAAAGGATCAATAAAATATCTATCAACATCATTGTTAATGATCTCGGTTTTCTTTGTTTTTCTTTTCAACTCCTTCTCCTTTAACTTCCTCTTAAACTCGGTAACACTTGTGACTAAAGGAATCTTAACCATATCATTGGATGCTTGAGACCCACCAACCCCTCTAACATTCATTTCCTTCTCTTCATACACATTGTAAATGTCATACAAAAGCTCCTTCACATTCATTGAGACAACTTGCACCCTATGGTATTGATGCTCTTCCCCAAAGACAACTTCTAAATTGTCAATAAGTTTCTCAAATTTGTGTCGTGGATCAAGAACAAGAGCAAGGAAAACATATTGATTCAACTCATCAGACTCACCCTAATATTTTTGATATTTTTCAGCCATTGGAGTTGCAATGTCCTCCATCTTAGGAATACTCGGTTTCTTAATTTGTTCCTCTAAGAGACCAGATAGATGAAGCAAATCATCAAAAGTGTGATGAATAATAGGTACATTAGAACAACACGTTTTTAATGTAACTTCATAAAATGGTTTTAAAACTCTGAATACACTTCGACATTTCTCCAATCAACCGAAACGGGTGGCCCTTCCTTTGCATTTTTCTCACCCAATTTGAACTATGCACAATAATTACGAGTAACCTGCTCACTCAATCTATCAAATGCTTTTTGAAACTTGAAAGCCGATTCCAACATCAAGTATGTGGAATTCCATCTAGTAGGGACATCTAACACCACAAGCCCCTTGCACTTTATCTTCACTCTCTCGACACTTTGTTTGAAGAGATCAAGTTTT
Source organism: Comarum palustre (assembly GCA_951800085.1). Taxonomy (NCBI): domain Eukaryota; kingdom Viridiplantae; phylum Streptophyta; class Magnoliopsida; order Rosales; family Rosaceae; genus Comarum; species Comarum palustre. The sequence goes on from OX637586.1 coordinate 10,927,752, forward strand.
TGTGGGAAGGATCTAAGATACCTCACCGCATTACGAATAGTATCAATAGATATAATCATGAGTTTCAAACCATCATTCATGATCAAATTAAGAATATGAGCTACACACCGCATATGCACATTCTTCCCCCATTCAAAATCATATTCGGTTGTCCCCAATTATTTAACTTGTTGATCAACTCTTTTATAGCAACATCATTTGCCGAAGCATTATCAACGGTGATTGTTAGAATCTTCTCTATTTCCCACTCTAACAACAATCCTCCAATATTTCAGCTATGGACTCTTCCTTATGATCTTCAATGACACAAAAATTAAGCACTCCTTTATGCAACACCTAATCATCATCAATGAAATGTGTTGTAACAACCATATAATTAATGTTTTGAATTGATGTCCATGTATCAGTTGTAAGACACACCCTTCTCCCCTTCAATTGACCCATCAACTTCTTCTTCTCCCACATATACACCTTAAGCACATATTTTGCTATCGTTTGCCTACAAGGGATATCCCAAAATGGTAATGATTTTTCCATAAAACGCCTAAATTCCATCCTCTCCACATGAGTAAAGGGTAGATCATCTAGAATAATCATCTCCACACATAGCCTAGTGAACTCTTCATTTGTCAAAGCTGAGGTGAATAACTCCTTACAAAATCTTTTGTCTTTTAGCTTTCAAAATTTCAACGTTAGGAGGATACTTAGGGCACAATATGCTTAAAAAGGTTTGTTGTACCATTAATATTCGGATCGGCACAATATTCTTTACTGCAATAAACACATTTACCCTTGATTCTCCTGTTAACCATCTTTCTAGTATAATGAGCCCAAATATCTGACCTTTCATTTTCCTTCAATGTCGCCAAATATTCTTCCCCAGTCATCTCCTGGTTCTCCTCTCATTTCTGGGTGGAATCTTCTTGTGGAATAGAATCGGTGCTTGATTGTGATCCAACACATACTAGGAACCGGTGTTTGTGTTGTCGATTCACCGACACCAACACTATCAATTTGCATCTGCATATAATAAAATGTAACCATCATCGTCTATCTTTCTAGTATATATATAATATATATATATATATATATACTATATATCATAAATATTTCAGTAACAAAATTTCAGTAATATACCTGAGAAGATGAGGAAGAATTGTTCATTACAGAATTCATAGCACCCCGACAACGACCAACCGAGCCAATGGATGTTGAGGAACCTCGTTTTAGTGCCTTTGATGAATTCATTCTATCTCTCTTCATCGTGAGGGTATAATTGTGAGCTACAAAAGAAAAAGAATATGAAATTTCAACAAATAACAATTAATAAGTTACAACATTAAGAATTAAAAAGTAACCACGATTATAATAACTTCCTTTTTGATATGTATAGTAATCGGCAGCTCTCATATAATGATATTATGAATATATGGTAGAGAAAAAGTTAAAGGACTAGTTAAATGGCTATATTTGGTCACTGATGCATTGATAGACATCATTAGTTTTGTACCAATTTATAAACCAGAAATTAAGGTAGAATAAAAGTAATCAATATGTTTCTTCATTCTGGTTTTAAGTTCTGAGTTAAAACACTAGATCAAACAGTAGTGTCGATTCTTTCAAACTGTGAAGATTAAATATTGATATCAAGAAACATACCACCATGCCATCTTATCATTCTTTAAAATGTGAAACCATAATGGAGAGGGTAATGAACTCTAGACCATATACAAAAGATTCATCTAAGCAAGAATCAACTATATAAGGTCTACTAACACTTTTTGTTCAAATCAAAGCTGGTAATTTTCATTCTAAAAACATATTGAAATTGAAAATGATATGGGGAATACAGAAACGGTTTAAACCCAAAAGTGATGATATTAAAAGCTGATGCAGATGTTAGAAATCTCAATCCAAACCATATACAAAAGATTCATTGCAAACAAAGGAAGGTATGCACATTGTTGGTTTCATTTAAATTAAACTTAACTGCCCATCAACACAATCCATCAACATGTGTGACTGCCCATCAACACAATCCTTACTAAATCTGAAAATAATTCCAAATTGATCTTCACCAAATTTCTGTCGAAGCCTAGTTTCATATAAAGATTTTTTTTGCTAAATTGATTTGATTGAGTTGGTAGCAGCCTAACTGGGGACATTGATTGGGCATAGGAGGAGAGAAGAAAGGGTTTTGATAATGAGTTTTAAAAGAAGGTGACCGTACCATGAACTTTGAGACAAAACAAGTGGGCGACTGGGCAGAGTCATGGCTGGAGAGTGGCGGTTGGAAAGTGGAGGGCAGAGGCGGAGTCGCGGTTGTAGAGGTAGAGGAGACCGTCAGAGCTTCTGAGTTTTGAATTTCTAAGAAAGGAGAAAGCGCGCGGTGTGACTTAGTTGAAAAGGGGATGGGTCAATTACTCATTAGGGATTTAGGGTTCGGCCAAAAAACCCCAAAACGACATTGTTTTAAAGGTTGACTGAACTTGGGTCGTTGACTTTGAATTTTCAGTTCAGTTTGGTTTTTGCCGAGCTGAAACTGAACCGAAAAATTTTGTTTTTTGGTTTGGTTATTTCAGCCTTGTTTTTTGGTTTGGTTATTTCAGCTACGGTTTGGTTTTTAGCCCGGTTTTTTTTTCAGTTTTTGGTTTCGAATCAACACCCCTAGGTCTCATCATGGGCCGGGCTAGGGCTGGTCCGATCCTAAATTTTAGGGCTTAGGGTAAGGTAGGGTAGGGCTTGGTCAAAGTCAACAAAATTTAGGGCCGGATAGGGTAGGGCTGAGGCTTGAATATATAAGCCCTAGCCCGCCCTAGCGGCCCATTTCGTTAGGGCTAATAAGGTCGGGTAGAGCCGGCCCTTTAAATAGGGCTAAATAGTGCCGATATGAGCTTGTTATTTTTTTTTCTCACAATTTAGCTTTAGAATTATATGTAATGAACCATATTTTTTTGTTATATTTAACATGCATGCATACGCATTATACTTAATTTAAGACATTTATCTATAAACTAAGTGGTTATACTCATATATCTCACGAACTAATGCTCTAAATCATCAAAATACAATCGTTAATCAACAAAACAAAAAGAAATCAAATGAACAAAGCTAGCAAATCAACTACAATTATATCTAAAAATAAGAAATATATTAAAACAATACGAAAATAAGAAATTATTAAGATCTAAAGAGCGGGCTTTTAGAGTCAAACCGGGTTTGGCCCTAAATAACTTATTAGGATAGGGTCATAGGGTATGACCGAGTTTCATTTGCTCAACCCTTGTCCTACCGTACTCAAGAAGAGCTAGGATCGACCTGCCTTAATGAAGGGCCGGATAAAGCTTCGACCCTAAAAAGTAGGACGGATTTTAAAATAGGCTAGCGTGGAAGGGTCAAATAATGAGAGGGACCCAACCCTACCGCTCCTCTATTTCTTCCTCGATCAACCCAATTTAAAAACTAGGTGCCAAAATTCTCTGTTCTACACCTCACCAGAGCTACCAGTCAGTTCCAGATTTCCAGACTCACACTTGGTCTCCTTTTTCAAACAACACAGAGAGATGTCGTGCTTGTGCTCTTGCTGCACTGCCTCGACTTGCGGCCTCTGCTCCTCCGTGGCCTCTGGAATTTCCAGCAAATCCGCCAGACTCGGGTACTGTGGCCTCTTCGGGCTTTCCTTGGTCGTCACTTGGATTCTCAGAGAAGTTGGAGCTCCTCTCTTGGAAAAAATCCCATGTGAGTTAGTCCGATTTCTCACCGACCCTTTTGTTTTAGGAGATGATTTTTATTGGGTATGTGGTAGAATTGTTTAATTGTTGAAGATGATGATCAAGTTTGGATTTTTGGGTTGTTTGATTGAGGTCCGAGCTTTATGAACTGGGTTTGATTTGTTTTGGTTCGTTGTTAGTGGCGGAGCCAGAATTAGAGGCTCAATGGGCACAATTTGAAATTTTCTAAATGAAATTTGTATATATTCAAATGATGTTACGGTAATCGTCTTCTTGCTATTCTTGCTATACTAATACAATGGTGTTATCAACATATATAAGTATTAGAGGAATCATCGCTGTCGTATTTCTTTTATATGCCGATATAAAGTGAAATATATGTTATAATTTCCCTAACTCTTTTATATGCCGATATAAAGTGAAATATATGTTATAATTTCCCTAAATCATTCATAAATTTTTGGTGGTGGTAGAGAAACATAACCAAACCTAAAAACAAACCAAAAACTTCAAGAGAAAACCTTGAAAGAGATGGAGTAATTCTACTTAAATAGCACGGTGTAACTTTATTTAACTAAGTTGAACAAGAAAGAAATATGTGTGCTTCAATTAGAGCTGAACATAAAAGGTATAGCAAGTGAAATATAGGAAAACAAAATATGTAAAAAAGAATGATGTTGTGTAGGGGAATCGAACCCCAAATCATCTATATGCAAATCCTAAGTTCCACCACTGGGGCACACCCTATAAATCTAAAATTTTAGTAGATTAACTCAATTTATTCAAAAGCTGAGTGGGGCACATGCCCCAGTCTCTTAGTGGCTCCGCCACTGTGTGTGATGCTTGTTGAAGTTACAGTTTCAATTATGAATCTTGCGATTGATTACCAAAATGAAAAGAATTGGGTCTATATCACTGAGTAAACATGATGAATGGAATGAAGATTGTTCGAAAGAAGTTTGGAAATTGATGATTGCATTATAAAAGTTCCATTATGAATTTGGTGATGTCAGAAATTTTGAGCTAATACATATTTAGTTGAGTTTTGTTACACCTCTTAACATTTTTTGTCACTGTGTGACATGATTTTTTCATTTCCGTTTTGGTAATAGGGATAAGCTCTTCCGAGACTCACACCAAGGCATGGTATCAAACACAAGCAGTTCTTCGGGTCAGCATGGGGAATTTCTTGTTTTTTGCGATACTTGGGCTTATAATGATTGGTGTGAAGGATAGAAATGACCGGCGAGATGGGTGGCATCATGGTGGTTGGATTGCCAAGATGGTCATCTGGCTTATACTTATCATTCTCATGTTTTTCCTTCCAGACATTGTCATCACAATCTACGGTTAGTTTTGACTTGCTTAATAGGTTTGATTTTAGTTCCGGGATATCAATTGTTTCTGCTTCTGTTATTTGACCTGGTGAGGGGGTAGAATGTCATGATACTAACTTGCTTTATTAGCTTGCTTAACATGAACTAAGGGAAAATAAATGATCCGCATGCTGTAGCTAATGAAACCTAATTTCTATAGCAATGATGTTTCCCTGAAAAGACTGAAAGAGTATTCTTTGCACCAGAAATATAATATTTCACTATAAAATTTATAAAAATATGGAAGGGTTATGTATGGATATTGCTGAATTAAATGGCTCTTTTTCCTGCCATAAGCTTACATACTCCCAGCAAACATGTCCTTGGCACTACGATATGCAACTTGTGTGTATTGAAAGACAATAGTACATTTAAATTTGTCCTTGATATTGTGTACTTTACCAGGGAATGGAATTGTTTTTAGGCTGTGGAACATACATAGGTATTATGGGTTTTAGAATCCACCATTTCCTCGGCGGTATGGCCACCTAGTACTAAATTTGATTATTTGAAGTGCAGAGTTTATAATTTTGACTGAAGGAACAAAAAATTTATTTATGGCTATATATTTACTATAACAAAATAAGACTACAGTCCAGATGGTAGAAACAATATCTGTTAGTTGCGTATAGTTAGTTAGTGGTTTTATTGGAGGGATATTAGCACATTGAGGGCCGGGATTTGCAGCCATGATGCATGTGGTATTCACACTTTGGATACTAGTTAATGGGTTAACACTTCAATGTTATTCTGCGTGTTATGAATCTGTTTCTCACTGGTGATTGTCTCGTAGCTGGAAAAATATATTACTGTTCCCTGTGATTTTATGCCGAAATGAGTAATTGATCTTTTGTATATCTGCGTTCAGGAGATCTATCAAAATTTGGAGCAGGCCTGTTTTTACTGGTTCAAGTGATTATCTTGCTAGACTTTACTCACTCCTGGAATGATGCATGGGTAGAGAAAGATGAACAAAAATGGTGAGTTTAGTCCTGATATGTATAATTTCCTCCGTCACTGGTTCACTTTGAGTTGTAACTGTTTGGTAGTATATATTTCAGGTATATCGCTTTGCTTGCTGTATCGATTGGATGCTATATTGCAGCATTTGCATTCTCAGGCATTCTGTTCATTTGGTTCAACCCCTCTGGCAATGACTGTGGCCTTAATGTCTTCTTCATTGTCATGACCATGGTTCTTGCATTTGCATTTGCAGTGATTGCATTACACCCAACGGTAAGGATAAAATGGTAAACGTCATCAATTTGAAACTCATGCTTTATGTAAGACGTCTATCCCCATATGTTAATCGATAAACTATTTCATGTATACTATGCAAATTGTACATCACCCATGCTCTCTTGGAGTAATTAGGTATCATTAGTTCATTACTATAGATTTCTGGTACCACATGGAGATGATTTTGGGCAATACTCTGTCTCTGATTTGCATTGCATGAATCAACCAAAGGCATTGTGTAGGCTCATTAGGACTCTTACCTATCATTTCTTGGCAAGTTCATCATATCCTGTCCCATCATGTAGTACATGAGTTCTGCAAAATTTGTATTGGTGAATTGAAGTTTACATTATGTTGTCATTTTGGAAAAATTGTGACGTGGTAGGTTTGTTCTAGTGTCGGGTCATATATTATGAGTTGACCCCTGATGATTATATCACTAATTTAAACAGGTGAATGGCAGCCTCCTTCCTGCTTCTGTGATCTCAGTTTATAGTGCTTATGTGTGCTACACGGCCCTTTCCAGTGAGCCTCGTGACTATGCTTGCAATGGTCTTCACCACACCAGCGCGGTCTCTGTAGGTACTCTTCTTCTTGGGATGGCGACGACCATTCTTTCAGTTCTGTACTCTGCATTGCGTGCTGGATCTTCAACAACTTTTCTGTCACCACCGTCTTCACCCAGGGCAGGTAATCAAAATAAATATATTTAGTTTTTTTTCCTGTTGCTATACATGAAAGCAACTCTCATATACGCTTGAGGGGAAAGAGTTGGAAATTTCTTTGCTTGTTGTAGTTACATATTAAGTTCTTTGCAAATTTCGTCCATTTTGTGGCGCAGCTGAACAGAAACCTCTTCTTGAGGGGAAAGAGATTGAAGAAGGGAAAGACAAGAATGAAAAAGAAGCACAACCTGTCAGCTATTCCTACACATTTTTCCACCTGATATTTGCCTTGGCTAGCATGTATTCAGCCATGCTTCTTTCAGGTTGGACCAACTCAGCTGAGAGCTCAGACCTTATAGACGTTGGCTGGACATCAGTTTGGGTCCGAATCTGCACAGAGTGGGTTACTGCTGCCCTATACGTTTGGTCCCTTGTGGCTCCTTTACTTTTACCAGATCGCGAGTTCTAGGCTCATTCATTTAGTTCTATTGGTTCCCAGAAATCTCAGAATCTTGGTTAAGTTACCTGTGGATTACAAATTATATCATGTAGTTATCTTACTAGCTTTCTAGATAGTCATGGTTGCGAGTTAAAGTAAAGTTGAGCTCGGTGAAGTTTCCATACATGGTCTCCTGGTAGTCTCAACTCAAGTATGTTAGTGCTGTTTTTGTGTATATAAGGAGCAAAAGTTGCGTTAAAAACTAAAATGAGGTATTCAAGATTCCAATTTCTAGTTATGTTTAAAGCTCTTTGTTACATGACGACCTCAAATTCTTCTATCATAGCATAAATAGAAAGGGATGAAGATGATATGGACCAAATGGAACACGTCCCCTTCCAATTGTATTTGTATCTATTTAGGTGCACATGCATTTTTCTAATGCGTACAAGATTCGACCACAATTATATGCACGATTAGAAAATGAGTCGAGAATGTATACAAGACTACTATTTTTGTGTTTTGAAATTACGTATAATTCCAGGATGCGATAACATGTCAAGCTAACACTATCCAAAGACATGGCAAGAAATTGGTCATTTCAAGCACGTTTCTGATTCTCAAAAGTTCCAACCTTTCTTTTCTTCTTATTCATTTCTTCATTCTCATTGCGAAAGCATTGGTTCATTGCTTTAATATTGAGGACCGTGTTCTGCAATCTGATGCTTCTCTCCTTTTCATGCAATACTGCATAGCTAAGAAATTGGTCAGTCCTGTTTGTCACTGGTTGAGGATTCCTTCTCAGTTTACACAGTTTCAAATAGACAATGTGCTTATGATATTTCAGAGGATATACCTGACCCTAGGACCATAGACAACACCAAATGTGTGCACAATTTAATTGACCTCATGGTTTATTGTGAAATCTCCTTATCACTCATCGCCCATGTATCTCTCCATAATGTTGGTTAGAATTTCATGTTTTCAATCTTTTGATCACTAAGATTAAAAGAACCATAAAATATTTCATGGTTTTATTTGCCGTCACAATCATATGATAAGTACATCTCTTCAAGTCGATCGACTTGCGTAGTATATAACCTCCATGTTAAAGGAGTCCCAACTCCCACCGGTTTATGGTCAGCAGGTTTAAAAGGTTTCTAGGTTCGTATGCATACGGCGGCAGAATAGTTTGGTTTTGCTGGGATATTCTCGTGAACTTTGGTCTGAATAATGAATAGGTGAGTGTTTTAATCAAAATGATTTGTTATCTCCCTCCTAATAAAAAAGATATTTCTGTTTAGAATGTTGATCCAGTCTTATTGTTGTGAATTTTGGTCTGATCGATAACATGTGTTGACCAGTCGAAGAGAACAAGAAGAGACGCGCGCGTATATATATATATATATATATATATATATATATATATATATAATTCTAAGGTTTGGAGATTCTATGTAAAAAAAATAAAAATAAATTTGTGTTATTGAAGAAATAAACTGAGGGAGAATATTAGAAAAATATCGTTTTATTTTATTCATACAATAATCCTTTATATGTAGAGAATACAATATATATATATATATATATATATATATATATATATTTCATTACAATATGATTTCAGAATTCTATTCTAAATATATTTTGACTAAGACACACATTAAGAAATCTATTTTTCTTCAACACTTCCTCTTGTTCCGTGTCAAAGTGATATGATACACTAAGATACAAATACAATTAGGAAAAATAACATTGGTTGAAAAAAACAAAGTGTACAACGCATCATTCACATTTGAAACTGACATGTATGTGTTAGACTTCTCTTGATGTTTGCACCCCTTGATTCTTACAATCACAAGAGCTTTAAATAAATTAAGCACAACAATGCTTTAAACATGTTTTTCAAAGTGACCTTAGGTAGTGATCTAGTAAATAGATATGTCATATTATCCTGATATCTAACTTGTTTTCACATTGATTATGAGAAGAACTAGTTATAGCTGATTACATAGAAAATATATACTAACTGTTTCTCAATATATAACTCATTTGGAAACAACCTTTATGTGGATTAAAGAGATACCCAATATCAACGAATCACACCAAAACATCACAAATTTTTGATGGAATTAGTAGAAGGTTTCCTAAGAACTCAAAACAAGAGTTTGCGTTGAAAATCAGATTCACACGTGGTATGATCTTCGTATACTAAACCATTCATAACTTTCTCTTCAAAATAGATATGGATAAAACTTAAAAAGTCCTAGAAAGTATACATCCTTACCTTTCCAATGACATATTACTCATAATCTGATTCATTCTGAGATGATCACAAACCTCTATCTAAGTTGACTAACTAGAACAATACAGATTTTCTGATTTTCCGTTATTGCGTTTTTATTAAGGTACGGCTTGCGGCAATAGCTATGTGATGCAATCCATCATGTCATATACTCTCTTATATTTGTAGGGATAGAACAACCCAAATAATATCATAAATATTGAAGATAAATCTTATATATATATATATATATATCAATCCAATGACAATGGATGAGCGCATATATAGCTAAATATAGCTAACAAGTTCATAATATAGATGAGATGTTGAGTCTTGTTAGCTCGATACGATAATGCTCTTATTGTACTTATATTAGGTACTTAAACCTTTAAAAACACATTATTCATCATCCCTTGAATGAAACGTATCCCTTTAAGGGTCAAGACTACGAACGATCATGAAAATAGTTATTGGCCTCACTTTATCCTCATTAGAAAACCTTAATATGTAATAATATAAGTCAATATTGATGGTCAATACCATCATTATGTTGCTTGTGTTCCACATCGAAACAACACCATGTCTTCCTAAGATCTTTATCTCAAAATTAGATTTGAAATCCTTTGCGGTACCTCATAGTTCATCATGAGTCCATAAAAATTCATCTCATCGACATAAACCGCAATAATGCAAATTTGAACTTGTCCTTTTAATAAACACGTATGGGCATAATTCATAATATCTCTTCCAAATCAAAGTGTCACTTAGTGAACATTTTAACCTTATTGTAAACGTACCCCGTGGTCTAAAGCCACTTGAATTGGGTAAATGAAGTTCATCTTGAACCTTCATGTATATATCTTAATTTTGATCCCTATAGAGATATGTTGTGACCACATTCATAAGCTGCAAGTCAAGTTATTCAGAAACTACCAAACTAACATAGTAGTGGAGTGTAATGACATCTATTATAGGAGAATATGTCTCCTCGCAGTCGATCACATGGCGATATAACAAGCCTTGCGTCATGAGACGCATCAATAATTATGCTTTATAACAAAGATTTATTTAATTGATAGGCTTTACACTTGGAGTTGTTGACATCACCAACCCAAATACTTTTCTTTCAATTTAGCCTGGATCGCTTATTTCCTTTTAGGCCAATTTTCTACGTTGACATTTTACAACGAAGTAAGACGTAGAGAGAATATCGTTATATTTTATTCACAGAATAAACCTTTATATATAGAGAAAGTAGTGTTCACTGGTTAATGATTGACCAAAAGATTCATGGTCCGTCACTGTTGGATGTAAATCTAATGGTGTGGAGAATTATGTTTAAGTTGAGTTGTTTTGTTTTCAATCATTTGATGTAAATCCAACGATGACTAACCATGAATCTCTTGGTCAATTACTGACCAGGTTAACACTAGTTACACTACTGATATAGAGGAGACAATACATTAGGAAAGTACATATATTCTCTATTATAATATGATATCAAATTATATTCTGAATACTTTGATTAAGACACACACACACAAGGAAATCTATTTTCCTTCAACACTTATAAATTTTTTGTTTATGAATCAACGTTTTGTTTTAGGATATTTCACATATGTATGTCTTGGTTTATGCTAGTCAACGTGAGAGTTTATGATCCCTCATAGTAATATGATATCAAGATAGTTTTCCTTGTACAACACCTATTGGTGCTATGTAATTTCCTATATAAAGGGTCTTCTATCAATAAATAAGATGATGATTGTCTATTTTATTTGCTATCTCTTTTTTTTATATATAAAAGGTGTTTCTAAAAGGATTTTTGGATCACGACTATAGCTAGTGTTAGTAGAAAAGTGAACAAAATCAACAAATATTTGTATTTGAAAACAAAAGCAAGGTGTGGAGAGTATGCGAGGTAAGGTGAGCAAATTTGGAGGTCCTAATAGAAAATCTCAAAAACCGGTTGGTTAATGTATGAACTTAGCCTAATTAATCTCAAGCTAGTTTACTAATACATACATTAAGACTGCAACTTTACATACAAACCTTCCAATTTGATCCTAAGTAGATAACTTTCTAATCTATTAATAGAAATCCAAAAATAATTAAAACAAATTAAACGTGCAAAGTTTTGTTCGTACTGATTGTTAAGGTACTAGTTAGCCTACTTTAAAGCTAGTTTACATATGATAAAGACCCATAAAACTTATGACCAAAGAATTAAATTTTCAAAATGTATTGATCTGAATAATTTAAAGTGATTGTCATGGTTACCGTATACAAACCTTCCAATATGATCTTCACTAGATAATCTGTTGTGAATTTGGCTCATTAATATGCGTAAATTATTAGGATTCAACGCACAACCAGATAAAGATGTTAGTGCGTAGAAGAGTTATTCTTGTATCTTATTTCAGTTTTGATGATTCAAATAAAAATAAAAGGTGCTGCATTCAACGACGTTAGTATTGATGGTTACAGCTTGGCATATGTACTTCTTTGGACCTGTACATGCTCCATTATTTTCACTTTTTCTCTTCTTTTGGACTTGATGCTATTTTTAAGAAGAAACGTAAAATGAACTTGATGCTATTTGTTATCATATAGACGAGGTGACATTTGCTTTACTATCAAACCAAAGCTCAATGTTTTTTTTCTCTTCTAAATTCAACAATAATGTTACAACCCCAATCAAACAAATCAAGCTTTTTCGAAGCAAAGAACAATAAACATATTCACTTCAACCTCTTCAAACAATCCGACTTGAAGAGGCGAGGTGTCAAATTCTTGAAGATCTGTCGGTGGCTCCTTGAAGCTATGCATAGGAGCTATCACCCTAGGCGTCTAAAGGTGTTTCACCCTAGGCGTCTAGTACCTAAACGTGTAAGAATTTAGTTGTTTAATTCAATTTTTCTTTCTTTGATTTTATCTTGGACGCCATCTTGTTCCCCTTCTTCCTAAACACTAAATAGGCAACGTCATTCCTTTCCTACTTAGAGAGAGAGAGAATAGAAATTCAGGAATATAGGGAATTGGTGGAATAACCCGGTTTGATTATACTTCTCATGTTCTGATTAATTGGTTGTGTTTATCAGTCTTGTTCACATTGTCACGAGCTTATTATGGAAAATTTGTTCAATTATCGTTAGTTTAGGTTCATTTTGTTTGAAGAAAAATAGATTTTTCTAGTGTGTGTTTTAGTCAAACTATAATTATAATAGGATTCGATATCATATTGTAATAGAGAATATATGTACTTTCTTTATGTATTGTATCCTCTATATATAGAGGCTTATTTTATAAATGAAATAACATCGATATTCTCTCAAATTCTCTTGTTCAGTTTATTTTTCTTGTTACACGTTATCAGACACTTGCTCTAACCCTGAGTAAACCCTAAACATAAAAAAAATTCTACCGCACGCACACTTGTGCACTGTCGCACGCACCTCTGCGCACTACTACTGCGCACCTCCTATGCACCGCTGCGCACCTTCCTGGGCACCGACGCTCACCCTCCTGGGCACTGACGCTCACCCCTATGCACCTGTTGTGCACCTGTGCACCCACGAAACCCTAAAATCTGCCCCAGGGTTCCTAAGCCAATATCGATAGAATAAAATCCAAATTGGTTTTCGTCACCAACAGAGAACTTGATGATATTGATTTAACGATTCTAACGCCGCCGGCCTCACTCTAAGAACCGGCCGAAAACACACTAAACCGGCCACTAAAATACCTAGACCGGACTAACTGTTCAAGCAACCGGTACGGTCACTTTCCGAACTCCGATTTACTTGAAATTTGGAGAGGATATGCATACGGATGTTAAGATTATTCAATCAAAAAGGCACCTCCAAAACCAAAATAAAAGTTAGTGAACCGGCTCTCACAATCACTGCAACGAGCATAGGAATCACTTTTCCTTGAGAAAAAAGGGTGTTATCCTAGGTTCTCTTTGAATCCTTCATATGATTGATGTTTTTCGATGTTTTGCTACTGTTTATGGCAAGTTTAACTAACCATATGATTTTTATGTGTTTCATGGTCTCCTCGCGCGACAATTCACAATGGAATTATGCGAATAATCGTCGAACCCGCATGGATTTAAGCATGGAAATATGAAGCAGCTTATATAAATGCAGTCTATATGGCAGACTAGCAAGTTGCTAACGTTATAAGAAGTTACGAGACTCCAACGCTGGTACTGTGATGTAATCATACGTCAAGGATTGAGAAGCCTTTATGTTGCAATCTTAAAGACAATGCCTACATGTCTATATCGACACGTGTGTGTATCAAGAATTTCAAGCTTAAACTTTGTCCAAGTAAGCTTTAAATCAATGTTCATGTTTTTTGTTGATTTCAATTATGAGAATTGTGTTCTTATCGGGGATTTTTCAAGTTCCCGACCTCTCATATGACGTGAGACTTTTTGAGAATAACTGAATCGTGGGGATTCATATGCTACGAGCTACGAGAAAAAAAAAAGAGTTGTGATAAAGAAATTTCACAAGCATCGAAAACGACCATTTTCACATCTTGTTCTTGGTATAATCCAAATTTCTTGAAAATATTAGATGTCGATGAAGTCTTTGGGGCTGCGACACTAAATTTTCTTGTTTCTCGAGATGTTGAATAAAAAAGAGGCAAAGAAAAAATTTCTGGAATTTGCAGGTGGCAGATTCACTGTTTTCGTTTATGGTTTGGATTTGCAGCTTGCACGTATGCCAATGCACTAAGGTCTCGGCAGTATACGACAGCGCGTTGCATTTACTCATATGCCAGTGCACTAAGAACTTGGCAACATTTGGTAATGCATTTGGAGTCACTCGTATGCCAGTGTACTAAGCACGCGGCAATAGTCGATGGCTACACAACCGCTAGCGCACTTAGCGCACGGTATTGGGAAGCAGGGCTCGGCAGCTAGGGTCCAGTGCACGACATTTGGTGCACAGAGCTTCGGCACCTGGCATCCAGGTGCACGTATAGTGTCTGACAAGCCCTGGCTGCAGTGCGCGACAGTAGCTCAACAGGTGCACATACGGTGCGTGGCAGCAGCGCACGCGTGCACAGGGTCAAGCCCTAGCAGCAGTGCGCGGCAGCAGCTTGGCAGGTGCACATGTGGTGCCTGCCAGCAGCGCATGATTGCACAGGAAAAAGCCCTGCCAGCAGCGCATGACAGCGCCTAGGCAGGTGCACATGTGGTACCTGGCAGCAGCGCACACGTGCACAGGGACAAACCGAGGCAACAGCACGCAGAAGCCCCTAGGTCTGTGCACATGTGATGCCTGGCAGCAGCGCACGCGTGCACATGGATAAGCCCTGGCAGCAGCACACAGCAAGACCTGCGCAAGTGCACATGTAGTGCCTGGCAGCAGCGCGCACGTTCACATGGGCAAGCCCTAGCAATAGTGCTCGGTAGCGCTAAGTAGCTGCTTGTCTTTATCATAAAACAGTGTTGCTCAACTTCTAATGACAGGACCCATCCCGAGATTTCCCAGTAAATCCCAGAATGACTCCTGCGGGACCCACCTAAAAGGGTAGTTACCGAAATTTCGGCATAATATCCCCTAATAGTGAGTAACCCTTCACCTAAAATCCAAGTAAACACATGCAGTATACACTTCTAATTCCATCCCCCTCCTTATAAAAATCCAACCTGTTCACAACCACACACAACCACCTCCACAAATACAACCACAATAACATAACACAATCACAAACATCTTTCAACTTAATAGATATCCGAAATTCCTGGAATAATAATGAATAAGTTCCGTACTCTACCCCGAAACATAGTAATAATATACCCAGGTTATCAGAGCTCTAATACAAAGGAGGAAAAGAGCACTTGTAGGTTTTCAGAAACCTACTAGTGAAAACTGCGTGGAGAGGTATCCACTATGCGCCTCCTAATTTGCTGGCCGAACTCTGCAGTCTGGGCATTTTAAGAAAAACAAAGGCCCAGGGGAGAAACATGTAAAATGTTAGAGTGAGTGGACGAAAATAATCCATGAAACACTAAAAATTCACCACCATAATTTAAAACCAATGTTTCATGCTCTCCCAAAGATTTATTAATTTAAATAACATTTATGCATGCCCACAATTAATAACAATTCCACAAATGCAAGATAAAATAACCAAGTGAGGATTATGGGAAGAGAAATATGCACAAACATAATAAGTCTGACCTCTCAGACTAGGGTCGGAGCTAAGAGCTCTAGTAGCGCCCTCACGCTACTCTATGCTAGCAATATAAAATAATACGGTCAACCCTTGAAATATCAACCTGACCTCTCAGGCTTGTCTGTCCTCTCAGACCAGGGTCGGAGCTAAGAGCTCTAGATAATGTGATAACGGTCAACCCTTATAATATCAACCTGACCTCTCAGGTTTGTCTGTCCTCTCAGACCAGGGTCGGAGCTAAGAGCTCTAAATAAAGTGGAAATGGTCAACCCTCATAGTGCACTACGTAATTTTCCTGACCTCTCAGGCTAGGGTCGGAGCTAAGAGCTCTAGTAGCGCCCTCACGCTACTCTAGCTAGCATATTCATTGGTCAACCCTTATAATATAATTTCATAATAGTACTTTACTCAATTCTCTTCCCAAAACAAATAAGTGAAACTAATCCTCAACATATATGCATCCAGCCAAATACACAATCAAGAATCCGAGGAAATTATAATGCTCGAAACAATCGTATAAATCTTGCGAATAAATCAATAATTAGGGCATGCATTCATTTAAAAATAAACTGTCCACTCACAGTAAAGGTACTAGCCCTGAGAACGATCCTGTGCCTCCCCGGAACGTAAATCCTCACGTCCTGTTTAATAAAATAAATATGTTAATTATCCCGAATCGTAAAGTCGGGTCTCCGGAGACATTAGTATAAACTCCGTATTAAACTAGCTTAATTCTTGTATACTCTTAGTAATCTTCGATCAATCCCGACCAACGATAACATGTAATTCTTTTTCCGAACCAAAACGACAATTTGAATAATAATCGTAACTTAATCGACTCGGCCGTTAATCCACCTCCACAAAGTTTTATAAACAAAACTTCCCTTAATCCTTTTTACTTCCAATTCTCCAAAATTAACTTAGGATTATTTTTACCTTTACCCCTAACTCATTTACCAAACTGTTAAAAGTTATTTCTCAAGGAAAGGACAGAAATGCCCCTGTGAACAGTAAAATCCGGTCGCCGGCCAATTGGCCTCCGACCGGCGATCTCCGGCCATCTTCCTGCTCCTCTCCACCTCCCCTACAACTTCCCTTTACATCACAACAACCAAAACCAACCCTAACACCAACAAATCACAATGAACAGTAGAGAAAACCCAAAATTTGGAATTCTTGATTGAATCCCTCACCTAGGCTGTAATCGACCGGCGCTCCGACTTTGGAAGGCTCGGAGGTGGCCTGTGGACCGGCTAAGAACGGCAGGCGACGGCACAGAGGCCTGACCCGACCGGAACCCGAAAACACAGCAGCTTTTCGGAGGGTTTTCTCTCCCTCCACGCGGCGGCGCTGCCCCGATCCGAAGGCTTGCTGAGTTGCCGGACCTCCACCGAGTCTAGGGAGGCCAGTCACGCGCCCCACGGCGGCCGGTGGTGGCGGAGCACAGTGAGAGTGCAACACTGACCAGGGAAGAGGACGACGCGAGGAAAGAAAGAGAAGGAAGAAAGAAGAAAAAGAGAAAGAGGAAAGTGACGCCGAAAAAGGTAAGTGAAGGAATAAAAAGTAAGTTTCCAAATAAGGAAACGTCCTAGAACACGGGAACCCCAATAAAATCCCCGATAATTTTTAAATTACCGACAACAATCCCAACAGTTAATTTTATTGTTCAAACCTTATTATCGACACCATAAATTCACGGATAACGGAGGGAAGGTAACTCACAGTGAAATTATAAGATTCGGGGTGTGACATCTAATCTCTGTTTGAGGGATTTAGAGAGACATTTCATAAGTCATTTTGCATCGGATAGTGTCAAAACACAAGTGAGCTAGCTGCTCAGTGGTTAGTAGCTGGCACTCGGCAGCTGTGCAATATTGGTCCTCGGCAACTGGGCAATGGGTACTAGGCTCTCGACAGCTGGGCAGCCTGGTGGTCAATGCTCTGCAGCTTGGTGGCCGGTGCTGGTGCTCGATAGCTGGGCACTAGGCGCTTGGCAGCTCGGCAACCTGCACTGGCAGCTGGGTGGTGGTGCTCGACAGCTGAGCGTTGGGCGCTCGGCAGCTAGGCATCCTGCACCAGTAGCTGATTCTCCTATCTTGTTCTCAACAGGATTTTAACCTGGAGAAATTCGCTAACGTTGATCAAACACAACTCGGATTGACACAAGAAATCCTTTAATAGCATACAATAAACCGACATTGGATACCTCACAACGCGGACCTAAAAACATCTTGGTGCACGGTGGTCGGCAGTTATTGCTTGACACTCTGCAGCTGTTTCTCGACAATGCTCGGCAGCTGCCCTAGACAGCGCTCGATAGCTATCGGCAGCCAGCGCTCGACAGCTATCGACAACCAGCGCTCGGCAGCTGCCCTAGGCAGTGCTCAGGAGCTGTTAGAAGCAGTAGTCGACAGCGCTCGGCAGCTGCCCTAGGCAGCGCTCAGTAGCTATCATCCACTAGCGCTCAGCAGGTGCGTGCGCAAGCGCACAACGCTCGGCAGGTGCGAGCACCAAGGCACAGCGCTCGGCAGCAGCACGAGCCAACCCACATGTTCCAGGGCACATCGCTCAGCCTCACTCTATGAACCAGCATGTAAGACACCGAACCGGCCGTCAGAATCCCCAGACCGGGCGAAGTGTTTTAAGCAACCGGATTTTATTCTCTGTTGGTGACGAAAATCAATTCGGATTTTATTCTGTTGATATTGGCTTGGACAACCTGCGGCAGGTTTTAGGGTTTCTTGGGTGCTCAGGTGTGCACAACGATGCGCGGCAGTGCGCAGAGGTGCACGGGTGGTGCACAGAGGTGTGCTTGGCGGTGCACAGGGTTGTGCCCGACAAGATTTTTTTCTGTTTTTTGTGTGGTGGCCTACTTGCTCTCTAGGATTTGAGCTAAGTGGTGATAACGTGTTGTGAGATAATGTATTATACTCATCTTATTGATAGAATGTAACCTTTTATATAGGAGAATACATGAGATTGTTAGGCTATTACATAGATATGTGTGTAAAACCTATTACAACATAGATTACTACATAAAACTCGTATACAAGCATGGACCAAGACATACATAGATATCAAATATCTTAGAACATTTCTAACTTTACTGGAATCAAGATATCATATATTATAAAATAAAGAGTTAACAACGTGTGAGATTTTAACGTCATAGGGTAGATTGATAACTTAGTGTATCAAAAACCCTAAACCATAACACCACCCTAAACCATAACACCACGGCACTTGTATTCTAATACATCAGCGAGTTGCTCTAAAAATTAATCCCTATTATTTGCCTTAAAAACAACATGTCGAGGTCCTACTCGAAACAATGAAAGTAGAAAACAGTTGTAAACCTGAATTGTATATAGGGTATGATCGGTCAAACATGGAGAAAGTCAAGATGGCCTAAGATTGCCACCTGTAAACTAATGAACACTGCACTGAAATTTGGTTAGTTTATGTTTTGAATTTCACACTTGAGGTTCATCAGCTTATAAAAATGGATGTGGTTTTCTAGTAAGCATATCAACTCTGAACCTTTCGCTACAAAAGTAAGACTTCTGGCAATGAAACTAATGGACATCAGATTTAACATATACATATGCCGCCGGAAAAACAAAGTAAAAATTGGGGTTGAGGGAAGGGAATTTACATCTCATTTTCGACTATGAGTTCGGCAGCCGCACCCATTGTACCAACTCCACCAATCTCTAACAAGGCTATAGCAAGTTCTTCTTCATTCCATTTCTTTAGACCATTACTTAGTCTCTTCAGTACTTCTACATCCACTTCTAGCATCCATTTTGGCGTGCAGCCTATCATTAGAGTTGCAAAACCAGACACATAGGCACGCCATGTTGCTGAATCACAACCAAGTGATATCTTCCCATCGAGGGCACTTGCGAGAAATTCCATGTGTGTACCAAGGATTTTAGGCCGCCGTTTTGATGCTGCCGATGATGAATTAACTCCCCAAGCAAAGGCTCCACAAAGCACTGCAAAGTATGCAAGTGCATATCCTCCAAGCATGGCTACCATTCCTTCTGACCCTTGTTCTTGCTCAGACCAGTGCATAGATATAAACCAAGAAGGCAATGTTTCTTTGATCAACGACTGAACAAGACACAAGCCTCCTGTTAACCATACTAAAGACGCCCCAAGTGAAGCTGCTAGTTTCACCTGAGTCATTGCTGTAGCAAGTGAAACCTGTCCGTATCTCAATCTGTTTTTGGTTTTTGACTTGCCCAATCTGTCTTTAGGAAGCACATTACATGCTATCTCTCTCACAGAATGCATCAAGATAGTAACAATCTCTTCAGTCATGAAGACAATATCTGCTATTGACCTATACACACGCAGATAAAGAATTCCTGGTGCGGCAGGTGAGATTTCACCACAGAAATGGGATGCAAATCCATGGCCAAGAAGTGCTCCCACACCACCATTGCTCGAGGTTGGAGTGGCATTCAGGCCAAGTGTGGCAGTAAAGCAGCTTTTCAGAAGCTGAACCACTGACTGCCTGTTCTGCAGGAAAACAGTCCGAGATGCAGAAAAGATAAGGAAGTCACTCCATCGCTTCGCCTTTTGAGTCCACAGAGATGCCACAATTGGCATACAAGGCCATGGACAACCAGCTGCAAGGCACTCCAAGGTGGGGCCAGCCAAACTGAGGAAACGTTCTGATGCTCTGTCTATCTTGTATGTAATGGTAACACTTACAAAGGCAGCTAGAGGCAGTGGGAGTGTAGCTGGAGAGCTTCTTTCTGTAGAGGTCAAGCCTCAGTAATAAATATATGAGGGAACGTAGCTCTTCTTGTGGTTATAATTAAGAATGAAAGTGGTTAAAGGATAATATAACTAAATGATAATACCTGCAGCAAGGCTAGGGATATCAACACCAGTAGCAGCTAGGATTTTCTTGATCTGTTCCTCAACATAGGATAGATTCACAGCCGGACTGGGCCAATCAGTTCCATTCATAAAAACTGGTTTCCAAATTCCTCGAGTTACTTCAGCAGAAAAATAACTCACGATGGGCGCCAAAGATGCAGGAAGAAAATCAGCTAAATCTTTAAGCCCTGAAATAGTGATACCTCTTATTAATAATAGAGGTATAAGTTCATATTGATAATTACTTTCACTTGAAACTGAGCACCACAACTAGTAATATAATTTCTGTTCTCATATATTTACAGATCAAATGAACACGACTTTAGTAATCTTATATAACCAGTTGGATGAAATCATTGGCAAGATTGTGGCCAAATGGCCAATATTAACTTGATCATTCTTTCACAGATTCCCCTGGATGTGACTATATAAATAACAATTCAACAACGGCAAGCAAATGAGAGCATAACAGAAGGCTAACCTGTAGCCAGCTCACGAGGAGAAAGTCTTCCATGAGCACAGGCTGTTAGAGCCGCATCAACCACAAAGGGAACAGCTTCTAGGATATCCCAAGCAGGCAATTTAGGTCTAAAAGCTTTGTCTTCGTTTCCAGGTCCAGAAGAACTACTACTTGGAGAATTTACAGAGGTTCCAGACTGATTTCCTCTATTGATCTTTGTGAACATCATGTTAAGAAGATCATCAACAATCTGATGGACAGGGGTCCCAGGCACAAGACCAGAGAGTGTCGAGGCTATACATGCTTGATGCTGCCGATACCAAACCTTAAGTTTTGGAAAAGAGTCTACAAATACAGGTTCAGGATATGATGAGCTTGAAACAGCAGACAACCTCCTTTTATTACGATCCTGGTGAGAAGTTACAGATGATACCAGGTAAGAGTTTCTTACTGACAAGAGGTATTCAGGTGTCAGTCGGGATGCAACTGTGGGTACATCTCCTACCCCATGCTCAAGAGGGGGATGATTAAATCTCCAAAGCTTCAGAAGGAGAGTAAATGCATTTGAAAACACAGCATGGGCAGAGATTTCTTCTCCTGTTGTTAGAGTCCAGGAGACATTGGGAACACAAGAACCAAACACCTCACAAATTGGCATCAATGAACATGCAAGTTGTGGAACCTGAAAAGAAAATTAAGGAAAGTAAATTACATTAGTTTAATATGAAATGAAGGTCACCACGAAAATCAAACTTTCCCAAACCCGAAAAAAAAAAGGAGAATTAACTAGCACACAAAGGCTTATAATTTCTATGGTTGGTGTGGGGGTGGGGAGGAGAATTTTGATAGGCCAACTAAACTTAGTTTCATTTCATGGGTATCCATTTCAATTGTGGTAATAAAATTACAATCTTTCTTCACTCCTGTGAGACAATGGCAGGCCGGGCATAGGGTGGTTTGTACTTCACCCAACCTACTTTTGATTCAGTTTTCTGGTTTATCCTGTTGTTTTTCAGCTGTACATGTGGTGTCCATTTTTATTGTACCAATCATTGTGATGAACAAAAATTGTTTAGTTTCCAGAAACGGAAAATACATGAACGAAAGTTATCCCTAGTCATACACAAACCCAATTCAATTCAATACAGAAGAATTGTAAAAATGATACTGTTCAAGTGATTAGACTACTATATAGGGATCTTTCAGTATCAATTTGACCTCTATCCAACCACACTGCTCCAAATTTCCTGATCATGGCATTGACCTCTATCCAACCACACTGCTCCAAATAACTAAGAAGCATACGGGAAGTGACAAGGCAAAGTCTACACTTAAATTACTAAGCCTGCTAAACGTGTTCCTTGCCAGTTGCCACCAGAGTGCATAGATAAAATGTACAACATCATGTGCTATACTACGTTTACACTTTAAATTCTCTTAGCTTTCACCTTTTGTTAATGCAATTACTGATTAAAATTCAAAAGAAATTCCAATCAAACTGATATTTGAGATAGATAATCTACTAGCACTCTATTTTTAAAGTGAATTAACTACATTAATGGGTGTTTAATCACTAACTGAAGATGTAACACCATATCCTTCTCCATTGTTCAAAGGAAAGTCGTACATACCAAGCCATGTAAAGAGAAAATCTGAACACAGTCAACAGATGCTATTCCAACAATGAGGACATTCAGCATTGGAGCATAACTTATCAAATGGCTCTCACTCCCACAATAATCGGCAGGAACTGGAGGAGACAATAATTGAATGATAAAATGAGCAGTATGCTCCTGCATAAAATGTGAACCATGAATTAATAGAGTGATTGATAAAGAAAAGCATGGCAAGATGGGATTGTGATCAAAAAACATGAGATGCCACAAAGCTACTGCCTTATTGTAGAAAAGGAATACGAGTTGTTAATCAATTTCTTCACCTGTATATTCCAACCCCTAAGTAGTGAGGTCCCACATAAAATGGTAGCAGCAGATATCTTCTCATCGTCTGATCCATTGATTGCAATCTCAAAAACTTTCTCGATTTCTGCAAAGCTTCCATCAAATCCATGAGCTTAAATTCAGTAGCTTTACCTTTGGGTAAATTTACAAAAAAAGAGCATCTGATATACCTGGCTTCAGGAAAGAAAAAGGAGTAACTGAAGACCAGACCATAGACAAAGAAATTAAAAAGGTAATCTAAAGTTATATAGCATGCAAAGCTACCCTTTAATCTTTGTTACACCAGAACTACCATAAATTATGATTTATAGAGCTAGTGAAAAAGATTCAACCATTTGTAGGCCACTATTTAAATTCTTTAAGTTTTCTCCATCATACAGCATTTTCAAATCGATCTTGTTTATATACCACAAGGGATAATGTATTAACCACAATTTGCTAAAAAATCGAGAAATAACCAATTGATTGGCCCTTCCTTAAAGTGGTAATATAACACATAACTCCCTATGCATTTATATTTGGCAGTGGTGATATAGGAACTCTAGCTTAAAGCCAGAGAAGCACCACAGACCATAACCTTTTCGGAAATGACTCACTACAATAGAATTCTAGAATTTGTGGAAACGACTGGCTAACAACTTAATATGATATAAAATCTAAAATTGATAGCAAATTCTATATGTTAAGAGCACATATACCTTGAAGCAGGACTTGAAACCAAAGCATTAACCAAGGCTAGAGTAAGAGTAGCCCCCAGCATAAATGTTGACCAACCAGGCACTTGAGTTGGCACACCATGAGGTAACTGGTTTATACGTCCACTGACATAACCTGGCCAGGAATATGCAGATGTGTCCAGTAGATTTCTAGCAATGCAGGCCTCAACTATCAAATGGCGCATGTTTCCAGCTGTAACAAGCACATGAACCTAAGAATAATAACTCCAAACAGATATGCAGACATCACTAAATACCATCAAACTTGAAGTGGAAATAAATGAGAGCTAGATATTTGACTCACAAAAATTTATGGGCATTTCCTTCATACCGACGCATTCAAAGTATGCACTCCCCATACTGACACCTGAAAGAATCAGCATAGCTTTTGCAGCAGCCTTATTGGCAGCAAAAACAACAGATTGAGGAGGAGTCAGCAAACCCTGATAATCACCCAACACCTGTAAGCTGGAGACTAAACCATGGCGGCGGTTTCCAGGAATCTCTTTTTCTTTCCAGCCGTTGACAGAAGCACATTCTACTTCATTGGTTGGTAAAGTTTCCTCCTCCTCAATGAGATTAGCCACCACAAGTGTTGTGATACACAACAGCATGCATAAGCGAGAGTCTAGGCGAGGCACAGGGCCCTCTATCGGATCCCTTTCCTAGAAAACATAAGAATCATGACAGAGTTTTGTTCCCAAATTTGACCATCAAAAAAGAAAGTTGTTAAATCCCTTCATGGCAAATACATACCCTTTGTACAAGGCGAAGAGCTGCTATCCAAAGACCTAAAAATGTGTCATGCCAGCCTGTGCCATTTATCGCTTGAAGGGTATTAATCAGACCTACACATGAAACCCTCTTAGTCTCACAGATATTGAATCTTTTTTTCTTTTTAATCTAATTGTAATTTGAAAAACTATTTGAAGCAGAAAGGATAAAAACTGTGTTTACCAGTAATGTTTTCAACAGCACTTGTAGCATCAACTTGATAACCATCCATTGCATCTTCTAATACAAGATCAAGAGGAAGCCACAGAGCAGAACGACTAGCTCCATTGCACAGACCAGCAGACGAAACCAGAGATCCAGAAGCCATAACTGCATGAAATTTTTGCAAAGAACTTGTTTTGTATTCACGTGACAATACGAAGTGACTACTTGAAGTCAACAGCATAAGAGCCTCTGGAGTAAGAGTTTCTGAACTTCTTATTGCTAAAGAATTTGATGCAAGCAATTGTAACCGCTGAGTAAAATTTGTCCAATGTGCAGGCCTGGAAAAGTGAGACGACATGTTATGCATATTATGCACAGTGACATTGAAATATCAAGGACTTGCTGAAAATGGAATCAAATATAAAAACACAATTTATTTTACTCACTCAAACTAAAAAGAACAAAAACTGTGGAGAACGCAATTAAATTAGTTCTGTACATGTCAACATTGTTTTAGAGTACTTAAAATAATTAGAATAGTCTGAAAAAGTGCATCAATGCTTGAAAAACCAATCAAACTAATATATGCATCATCCACCCTAAGACCAATGGACAAAGGTTTATACGGAATATTTAGGGGAAACAAACACTTACAAGTGTCGGTGAGCCAGGTAAAGAATTCTTGATGTTACTTTACTTTGAAGGAACTGCCCAATTATCTCGATGGCCATGACAGTATTTGCATCCTGCATTATCTCATTGTATTCCCTCCTCTTCTTATAATAACTACCATGGCAGTCTATCTCCATTTCTTGATGTTCAATTTCCCATATAGACTTCTTTTCCAGGGTTCGATTCAATAATCCTTCATCATCTAATGATGTATCAAGTAATTGCCACACAATTGCAAATAAAAACTCAACCACAAGAACTCCAGGTTCACTCGCTGGAAGACCAAATATTCCAGAAAGATGAAAAATAGAATCTATTGATTTCATGATCCTGCATGAAGAATAAAGCTTCAAATTCGGGATTGCTACTGTCAGTAAATGCCAGCTAAATCATTTCTTTACTAAAATCTTACGTTTGATAATTTGGCCCATTTATCTGAGACTTGAGGGTAAAAATGTGTCTCTTAAGGAGTTCCATGTAAAGTCTATAAGCAACTGGCTGGGAGCATCGGCTTGGAATGACCCTGCAGAATGAATGGCGAACAATTTTCATATAACGATTGACCATAAAAATAAAAGCAGTAACTACTATGGTATAGAGCACTCAATTCATGTTGAACATTGGCAAATCACTATAAACTGCCTATGCAAAGGAATTTTGGAACAAGCAGTGCCCCACGAGTTAATGCCTAAAACAGCTATAAAATACACTATTAACTGTTAACCCACCAAATGATGAGGGTTTTGCGTACACTAATAGTAATTCAATGAAAACATCAATAATTCTGAATCCGTACTCATCTAAACAGAGATATACTACAATGAAACGCCAGTTGTAAATATGGAGGAGGTAAGAAAAGTCAGAAATTTTATAGCTGAAAGAAACTAGAATCGCATTTATAACAAAAGGACTTTCACTCCCCACTAGTCAACTGCGTTAACAGAACAATATGACCCATTTTGGCCAAAATTTCCTCCTCATCTCCTAGAACATTTCAATATGATAGAAATTTTGCTATCACTTTCATTTCATTTTCTAAGAAACGCAGAAACCACAGCTCTAAAGACACATCAAACAGTCAAACACAAACACAACAAAACCAACAGAAACAAAAAGCTAAATCAATCAAACAGTTGGCGTGGTATCACTGGGACGTGAACAAAGATTTAATCTTTAAACAAATTCAAACGCTTTATCTCATCCCACTTCAAATCACAACAACCCAACAGACCGAAAACACCAAAAGCCAGAATCTTCCAGCACCAATATTTAAACAAAAAGCACAAACCTTTGTGAGAGAAGAGCAAGAACAAGCATTGGAGGCACTATCTTTATCATCAAGGCCTTCTCCAGAAACTTCCACATAATGGGCACATTGTTTTCCCAGCAAATATGGGAAACCAATACATTGGCTAGGTCCACTGAGGGCATAGACACTCTCCTTGAACTCAAGTTGGAGGACAACTGTAGAACCCAAACCAGAGGATCACTACCCTTTTGTTGCGCCACTTTGGTTAATTCCACCACACTATCCCAGATACTAGACACCTCCTCCATTTTTGAGCCAGTTCTGAGGTTGGTGGTGGTGGTGGTGGTGATGAGAGAGAGAGAGAGAGAGAGAGAGAGAGAGAGAATCACACAACAACAGTGGTGGTGGCTCTGAGGAAGAGAAGAGGGAGTTTTGTTTGGTTCTTTGGCAACATATAAATGGGAAGGTCAAAGTGTCAAACTGGGCGAGGGTAGAATTGGGATTGTGTGAAATTCTTTCCTAGTTTCATGCATACAGCCATGAGCCATGAGCCATGTGGGAACAATCAACGGTTCTGGATCTACTCACTCTCATTAGCATCTCCATTTATCTTTTTGGCCCTGGGTTAACTCATTTTATTATCTAAAACGTGGCTACATTTGTCATTTGGAAATAATCTCTTTGAGATTACATGGTACTTTGTTAATGTTGAAGCCAAACTAATGTCCCACCAAAACCACAATGGATCAACTGTAGAATTAGGCAAGGGTAACAATGTAATCTTAGTGTCTAAGGTCCCAATCTGGTCCACTAATGATCAACAATCCACAATGACTTGCACCTGGTGATACCTTTATAAATGGTAACTCATTCTCATGGATAGAGTAGCAGAACAACCTTAGTGGTTAGGGTTGGTGGGAGAAAAGACCAGAAGTTAGTGATGATATCCTCCACTACAGAATGTAGATTTGGTCCACCAAAAGTGACCATAGCACATAATTAGCATTGCCACATTGGGATTGTGCTTAGCCTGTACACTGTGTAAGCATGGGAGGGTAAGTTGGTGTTAGGTCCTTCCCATCCCCACTTGCCATTGATGAAAAGATTGGGAAGCTCTGGCTTTATTGTCAAACCCTTTGTTATGGTAGACAGTACAGACGACAGAGGATGCATATATGGGTAGGTAAGATCGCTAGTGCCTCTTATCATTTAGGGCCTTTCGGCAAACATTGATTGGATGAGATTATTATGACCATCTAGTCCTTAGTTAGATTGTCTCAAGTCTCAGCTGAAATGGTTCAACCTCCACAAGTAATATTGATCCAGTATTCCGGCTAATTTAACTAAGGACTTCATGGATAGATAGACATTATTGTTATATTCCGATAATCGGATCAACTGTCATCAACAACCAAACTATGCAAGCGGGATAACAAAACAAAAAAGACTACATAATTTCTTTGAAGGCTCAATCATGGCGACTCATCAATACTCATCTCTACTAACAACTTAATGATCATTGAAATAGTTTGCCTTGGAAAATTACCATTATGAAGATCGATTTTCCTCTTCATTTGAGTGCAAGGTTATGATGAAAGAAAATTAGGATGGAAGATAATCCATTACTAAATGGCTAAATGCATAAAGTTGGCAACAGACTCAACAGTATGAGAATAATTTTGATATTTCATCAATTTGTATTAATAATAGTCATCTAAAGGTCTATTCAAAAAAATAGCTCATCATCTATGAGTACCAGGAGTTTGGTAAATGGTCTAGTCATCTGTAAAACTGCATCATGGGAGGTCCAAAGTTGTTATGATCTGATTTGAAGTTGTAGAGTGGGATAGGAATTTAGGGATAATAATAATTAACAAGTCCATGGATATTTTAAGTTGTGATAAAACATCATGATACTGATTCCTAATCCAAATCACCTTTAGTTTGGCACCCAACAGAGAAAGCTAGGATAGTTTTCCTCAAGACTTCAAATATGTTCCAGGTGTCTCTCAAAAGAGGTTGCTCAACCACCCAAAACAAATCAAGGCTTTCAAGCCAAGCAACACATAATGGAGAGCAAATGAGCTGCAAAGAAGCAATTTTTAGAAATGAAGAAAATGCTATCTTCTATTCAAATTTGGTGCAAGAATGCTGATGGGGTGCCTAAATGATTCCTAGAAATATGGACAACATCATAACACCAAACTATAAACATCAGAAAGCTCAGATTTTGTTTTTTATTTTTTTTTATGAGGCAAGGGTGTAGTCCAGGATATCCCAATAGCTTTTGCCTTTTGGTACCTGATCTGGCGCCCTAGACACCTCAACTCCTCTACCAGGAAGCAGACACTACACATAGACTGAAGAAGCTTTCTATTATAAGGGATGGCTGCCCTGCCGGAGAGAGCAATCCAGTTGATTTAGGTCTTCAAAGTGTGCGCCTTTATTCTATAGAAAAGGTAGTGCAGTCTGATAGACACTAGTTGATCACTTGATCATTCCGAAATTTCAAATGATGGTACAACCTACTCTTAGTGGTGAAAAGTAGGAAGATCCATATGCTCCGTAAAAAATATAAATTGATTTTAAACTCTCAGATGTAAAGTATTAGATCACTCACTGCTTGTGGTGTGCTTATTTCATATGCTTTCAGATAATACAGAATAATAAAAGAGGAAATATGCTTTTTAACAAGCAGCAATATGTTCCTTACAAGAACAAACGTCCACAATACTCTGAAGTGTAAATGTTACACTCTGGCAAGGCAGCAGGAGCAGACAAGCTGTTTTTGGCATGGTTAGAACTCTGCATCAATACTCATAATGCTAATAATCACAGCACACAAAAGCACCATTTTTATACACAATGATGTTATATAGATGATGTTATATAGATATTTTCCAGAGGTCCAACTTATGACAATAAGCGTAAATTATATATACCAATTTGTTGATGACAGTCACTAAAGGTAATAATGAAATGAGTAGGAGTAGATTTGAAGCTCTTCTACATTTACCAAGCTGATTGCCCAACAGAATATACACGTCTGTTACCAACTTACTGAAAAGGCTAGTACAAATTCTGAATCTAATACGAGCAATCGCTACATTCTAAGGGTTGCTGCAGCAAAACCTGGATGACTAGAAGTCCTCATCCATATTGAAGACAAAATTCTTTCCACCATCTTGGACGCTCGACATAACAGATGCTTTCTGATAGTTGCCCACCCTTTTCTCAAAGAAGTTTGTCTTCCCTCTGCATAACCAGACAAGCATATTTAAGATCAAAGTTTCATAACTGTTTGTGCTTCTGTGTGAAGCTGGAACGCTGCCGTTTCATTGACTAGTAACCCTATATCCAGTCATTAACAACACATACATAGATTAACCCCCACAAATCCAGTAATACTCATTCTCGCTTGCAAAATAATCAATGAACAATATAATAAAAAAGGAAACAGTCACCAGATTTCGCATAATAATTACTGTAATGAAATGAACTCCATCCAATCAAAAGGGTTTTCCAAATTGTACTTCTCATAACCTAACGCAACCTGCATCGTAGAGCTAGATTAGTTGATATCTGACAATACATATAACGGCTAAAATAGATTACTCTGCATCTCCTATTTCCCTTGGAGAGAGAGAGAGAGAGAGAGACCAGGAGTCGATCAGCAACAAATTTTATGTGCTGGCTCATGAGAGCTGAATTCATGACAATCAATGCACAT
Source organism: Comarum palustre (assembly GCA_951800085.1). Lineage (NCBI taxonomy): Eukaryota > Viridiplantae > Streptophyta > Magnoliopsida > Rosales > Rosaceae > Comarum > Comarum palustre. Next base: position 10,958,304 of record OX637586.1, read on the forward strand.
GGGAGGGTGTCATACACAAACTCAGTCTCAATTTCGACATGTATAATCCCATGAACTTTTTCCAAATTAAGTTGCTTCCGTAACAAACTGTAAGCAACAGACAGACTTTACTATTTTAAATTAAATGATTTCAAAGTTGTTCCAATATCCAAATATTCTATACCACATCTTATAACTATTATGTTGACCAAGCCTCACATGGGGAACACATAATTCGAGAACCATAGAAAAAGAAATTACCTGTACAGAAGGCAAGCAAAACCACAGTGGAGGCCCTCATCTCTAGAAATAAGCTCATTTGAGAATGTCAGGCCTGGCATTAGTGCCCTCTTTTTAAGCCAGAATATGGCATAGAAGCTGAGAAGTGAGAACCACAAATGAACATTAACATGAGAAGATGAAGAAAATAAAACAAGTGTCATAAACACTCATAACAGAGAGACTGAACACATAAACACAAGCATATAACAAAAGGGAGCCTATCAAAGAAGACTAGAAGACAAACTACCTTCCTCACAAGAAGGTTCCTTCAACACATGCGAAAGCAACAAGTCTCTCTGCAAACGAATTTGAACATAATGCAGAATAGTTATTGTTTAACAGTGACAGTTACATTTCTCAAAACCAAATGGATAAGTATGAACAAAAAAGAGATTGGTGACAACAATGAGAGGGCTAAGACAACTTTTAGATTTACAGAATGCAGCGCCGCATACTAAGTGAAAGTTTAATGTGATAACGACATCTTATTACAATATAGAATGTAAAAGGAACTCCAACTTTGTTTGATACTAAACAGCAGATACAACAGATGGTTATACCCATATGTTGTCTGGTACACAAATTTCTGCTTTAACAAGAATGTTTCATCAAGCAACTAAAATTTTTCTTTCCCGCAATAATTCCCACTATAAAGCCCAAAAGAGGATGTTCATGCTATTAACATGTCATAGTCCAGACTATAATACAAAAGCCTTCCTACATTATAAAGAAAACAAACCATCCACTATTAATATATGCATCAAGTTTTAGAAGTATGAAAGGAATTTATGCTAACAGTCAAAAACATTGCTTTTTCAGGCCAAAAAAAGATAACATTGCCTTTACCATCCACTATTATAACTCATATCATGCACTCATGAGTCAACTAACAAACGTGAAGCAATAAAAACCCAAAAAGCACTAGGATGCAGACAACTACATAACAATAGTACCTGTTTATCCAATTTAAAGCCCACTGGACCTTCCTAGAGACACACGGAATGTTTCAATTGCATTAAACAATCTGTGCTTCTCTTTAGGATCCTTGATGTATGTCTCTAAAAGCATGTTGTACATCTCTGGGTATAATTTTCAACAAGAACAAAAACGCAAACCCTTATCCAGGTGGTCCCAAGTATTATAAATGTAGGATACCACATATTTATAGCTTTATCATAATGAATATTCTCCATTGCAAGTTGAAATCCATAGAATGCCCAAGACTGTGAAAAACAAGAAGCCTTGATGTTAGTTGGTCAACTAGGAGGAGAAAAAATTCAGATAAAAGTCTAATAAGTATGAACAGTTACATAAACATGCAGTGAAATATGGAGACAGAGATAGACAATCACACAGCCAAACAAAACAACAGTGTAGAAAGCAAAGCACCTCTGGAATTTGGACATCATTTAGAAATCTTGTAGCCAAAATCTCCAAAACAATCCCATCTGATGTGACAAAAAATGCCAGGACATGGCTTATGAACGGAGTCAGTCAGAGCCTCCCACTGCTCTACATCCTGGGAGAGATCAACCTCCTCAGCTGTAAGCCAATTAACGTCATTAAAATAACTGTAGATGCAACAAACAATGAACAATGATTTGCAGGTTCCCCCAAAAACAGGAATAAAAAACATGACAGGAATAAAGGCCCCCTGGGCTTATGTAGACATTCCAAGACCAATAACTCATCCACACACCCTGAAGGCCAGACTGCATATCCTAAGGGAAAGAGCACACATGTCGAGTTGAAACTGCTTTCATGCCCATGAGAGAAACCGTATCTTCCAGTTAATAAATCAAATAACCACAGAACCAACTGAATTTTGAAACCAAACAAAATAATAACATACAGGAAACAAAGACTCAATAAATAAATCACCATAGGCATCAATATAATCCCACTTAATTTTCTCTGAATTACAATAAACTAAACTGAGAAACACCACCATTGTTTATACACCCTCACAATTCCAAGCAAACCATACCACAAAATTCAAACAAATACCAATCAAATTCAAACAAACAACCACAAACCCACATACAAAAACAAAAACAAAAAAGCACCAAAATTGACATGAAAGTTTGAATCTTTCTTCCTTCAAACTGAAAAATAAACAAGTACCAGTCCAGAAACTAGCCTCAGCCTTGTACATTTCCCAAAGTTGCTGATACCGAATGGGGAACATACAGAATCTCTGGGTTTGCGCTGCCAAAATGGGTTCTTCTTCTTCCTCGTCATCTCTGAATGGTTCATTTCTCAGAGAACCCATTTGTTTCCTCAAGCTACCCATCTTGGGCTCATAACATGAGTCCAGGCCCATACTCCATCAGGATGAGAGAGTGACGTCGACGCTCACACATTGAAATGACCCATCTCCGATTAATCTCTTTAACTTGAGGTAAATCATGAAGGATCTACCTCAAGAAAGATTTTACCGCAACCTTCCTTGAAATAAAATCCTTTACCTAATTTTAACCAGCACTCCCTAACACTTTATATTATTTCTAATATTTGTGACTGTACCCGCACAATTGATCGGGCTGCCTGCGTACCCTTTGGAAGGGATCAAGTTACTCGTAGTTCTAACCATAGTAAATCTCTTTACTATGCACACCCATTTCAACTAAAACCAATCTAAATTCATACATACACTCCAATATTCACTTCAATGCATAAACACAGTCCAACAACTATCTAATAATAATATTCCTATACCAGGTTATCACATTTTAACCGGTATCGGGCTGCCTGCGTACCCTTTAGAAGGATCAAGTCACTCGTAGTTCTAACCATAGTAAATCTCTTTACTATGCACACTCATTTCAACTAAAACCATTCTAAATTCATACATACACTCCAATATTCACTTCAATGCATAAACACAATCCAACAATTATCTAATAATAATATTCCTATACCAGGTTATCACATTTTAACCGGTAATATCATTAACCTTCGGAAAAATCTGAAACTTAGCCAACAATACTCCACAGATTACGAAATTACAACATTAGGCTTCTCTCATTTTTACCAATTTATTGAGTATGAAAACTACCCAAATAGAGTTCGACCAACCTAGATTTTTACCAAATTTTCACATAATTATCCTCTTATCATTCCGAACACCTTTCATGTTCAACCCTAAGCTCAATTAAGCCTCTAAACAGTCCAAATCAACCATGAATAGAAAAACCCGATTTGGGGCTAAAACCCCTAGATTTTCGAATTCTAATTTCTCTCTACACACTACAAACCGATCTACAAGCTTCTAGATGAATGTAATACTGCTTAAACTCAATCTATCCATATAATGAACTCACCGATTGGTGGCCTGAGAATAAAGAAATCGGGCAAAAACCCTTACTGTACAATTGGCGTTCTTGCCGTGATTTCTCTCCCATGGCGACGCATCTCGGACGAACCCCTGCCCAAGAATGGAGTAGAGACGGCGGCGGTTCTTTCAGGACCAGAGCGACGGCCTCTAGTAGCCTGAAGGCGGAGCACCGGCGTGCGCGCAAACCGGTAGAGGGAGGAGAGCTGACTGAGGTCAGACTTTCTCACCTTATTTAAACCAAATTGGATGGCCCAGATTTAATGAGGAAGAATCCCAACGGCCCAGATCATAGAGTTAGAAATTTTATTTTCTGAAGGGTAAAAATAATTTACTGATATGGTAATTAAAAATTACCAAGAACTTCAAAAATTCGAGAGAAAATAGCTCGATGCTCCGAAAATTAATCTGGGCATACCGGTAAGCTTGTATTAGCGCATACTACGACTTCGGAGCTCTAAATCCATTATATACCAATTCCAGAAAAACTCAAAAATAAACTCAAGCGATAACTTAAAATATTTATGAACGCTGTCAAAATCCTCGGTAACATTTACAACCCGTAAATAAGTAACTATTAGTTCGGGTCAATCTCCCCACTTTATAAAAATTTCGCCCTCGAAATTTAGAACGAACTTATCAATGAACACCATACTATCATTACTATCATGCTGGCATAAGTGATTTGTTCGCGACTAAGATCATTAATTTCATAAACTGCACATAACGCATATAGAAATAAATCTCTCTAAAATATTTTCATAACTAAGAGCCTACCTATGCTAGGGTCGAAGCACTCCTAAGATTACTAATCATCGATCCCAACCAGCTTTATTCCATTGACTCCAATAAAAATATGAATATCACATTAATCTCATATGCAATAATCTCAAAAGCTGCTAGTTGCTTTTGTATTGTTTTGATTATGCAACGATAAATTTGACTGACGAAGATGCAAAACAAGAGACATCTAGGGTTAAAGTGGATTATGCTTCAGGTGATAACATGTTCTGATAGAATTTGATCATGGGTGTGAAACACTTGCACATTTTTGTTGATTGAATTGTCCTTTGCAGATAATCCTGCTCAACCTCTTGATTCTGCAAAACTTGTGTGAAGGGTGATTATTATACTTGCCTACATTTGATGTTTTGTTTGTTGTATGGTTATACACTTGCTTGAACATGTCTATCCACCTCTCGGCTTAGAACATAAATAAAATTGACTCTTATTAGCAATATTATATCTATTTGGTGTTTCTAGTTTTGTATCACTGCAGTACCGGTTAAATTCTATTTATTATAAGCAATTCTGCAACTATTAAGAGAGGCTAAGCGTGTAAGCCGTGCAACTGAGTTGATGCGACACAATGATGAATCAATTGTAAAACTTGAAAGTGCAAAACATTGAACGCTCCAAATCAGTTGACTCAGCTGTTCTTGGAAAATACAGTATTTGGAGGAAAGAAAACGAGAATGAAAACTCCGACTCGACAATGTGTTTGATGCATGATCAAATCATAATGGAAAAGGTTTACTTAAGTATTGCGAAGATAAAGAACAAGCCTAATCTGTAAGAGCAACTACAGACTCGACTGAGAGAATCTCAGCGTGCATTGGGAGAGGCAACTGCTGATGCAGATTTATATATAGTGAATGTCTATAATATATATGTGTCTATAATATATCTGTGTCTTCATTTATATATAGTGAATTTGTGATTATTGCGACACTTCTTATTTTTTATGGCTGATTCACTGTAGTGCACCGGGGAGAATAAAAGTTATGGGCCAAGTTCTTTCAAAGTCGAGAGAGCAACTATATGATTGTAATCTGGTCACTGGCAAGCTGAGAGCAATGCTTCAGTCTGCGGATGAACAAGTGCGTAGTTTGAAAAAGCAGAGCACATTCCTTACTCAGTTAGCTGCGAAGACCATTCCAAATGGAATCCACTGCTTGTCAATGCGTCTAACTATATATTATTATATCCTACCTATGGAGAAGAGAAAATTCCCTAGAAGTGAGAACTTGGAAAATCTTAGTCTTTATCATTGTGCTCTCTTCTCTGACAATGTCTTGGCTGCATCAGTTGTCGTAATTTGTAATCTCCTCCAATGAAATTTGATGTTGGATATTTGACTGATGTGATATTGCAAATGCTATTGAATTGAATTTTTTGTAATTAAAAATAGAAGATCACACCACATGAAATTAAAATCAATCTGTTATCATACTTTCCTTCATACAATGGAGGTCATAAAGCAGTTTGTTGTCTGTTTGTAAATCCAACAACTAAACATTTTAAAGACATTGTTGTGTAAGTGCACCATCCCACAACAATAGGATTGTAGCGTGATGTTGTTTGACTGTAATCCACACAACAAAAGAGAGAAACATATTTGTTGTTAATTTCACCCCACATACAACAAAATCAAAGTAAGTAAAGTTGTATGTTTAGTAAAATTTGTTATGTAATGATCAAATCCGTTGCGCATGTCAAGCACACATGCCGAGAACAGTGCACCATCCCATAACAATATGATTGAAGTTGTATATATGTTGTTTGATCTCGATTAACACAACAAAAGGCACAACAACATTTGTTGTAGATTTCTTCCATCATATAACGAAATATAAATAAGTCATCTTTTATGTTTACTAAAATTCGTTGTATGATAAACATGTCAATGCGCATGCTAAACGCACCTACCGAGCACAACTGTCGAGACATTAAGAGCATCTGCTCAAAAACGCACAACCGGAAATTTTTAACGTTGTGTAATGTTTTAATCACACAACGACGAGGTGGCTGTTTGAGCCTCACCTTAAGTCCGGACCTGCCTTGAGGGGTATATGACTGTAGAAGTAATCAAACATTCGTTTGACAGAAAAAAGGAACTGGATCATCAATACACAAACACTATATATGTGTCTTTCTACTAGTGTACACTATATAAGAAATTAATTAGTCACTTTTCTGATGAACTGTTGAGTAATTCTCTCAATTTGTTCCACCCTCTGTTGTGATTTCCTCTTTCACGCCATGATGCTTGTAATGAAAAAGCTGCCATATGCTCCAATGGAGAATGCTCTAGGGCATGCAGGTTCAAAATAAAATGCAACCGAAAGTTGGAGACAACTCTCCTAAGATTGGTAGCACTAATAGCATATGCTTCTACTCTAGTTTGGGATATGACCGTTTTAAGAGAGATGGGCAAATCTGATATGGAGGCAAATAGGAATGCCCAATCTAGAAGTTCGTCTCCAAAGCAATCGTCTTTCTTAAGACACTTAGTGATTAAGGAATCGCTCTTAGTTCCACTATCACTGGCACTATTGCTAGTTTTGAAGCTCAATGCGGTACCTTGCGTAATGAAGAACACATTCCAAAGTGGTTTCCCCTCTTGAATAATATGGCAATTTTTAGTATACGTCACTAGCTCAAGATGTTTAGCTATTGCTTCCAACACTCGAAACTCCATACATTTGAACATCGGTACCTAGAAAATCGATTGCATATGTACAATTAGTACTCTGAGAAATTAAAATGCAGAGATTAATTTTCTTGAGAAATTAAAATGCAGAAAAACAATAACTAATGTTTAATTTTCTTTAGAATATGACTAATTAAGATTGAACTTTTTCTTCTCATTTCTGAAAATCTTGTTATGAACAAATGTATATACTTACTTTCTTTAAACAAGTCAAGCGGGAACAACTCATGATTTGTCTTTTGCATGCTCTAGGAAGAAGAGATAAAAAGTTGTCCAAATCAACATCTTTGTTTTCTTCAAGCTTTTGTTGAACGTTTTTCATAATCACCTTCTTCATCAACTTCTTATAGCGTCTAGAAAAATTGATTCTAGTCAACCACATATCTATGTCTGGATTCATCATTTGCATCTTTTGTCTTAGTTTAATCCGATCTTTTCTTTTTTGTGATTCCTGCACATAAAAATTTATTCCTTAGATATTATTTACATGATATAATGAATGAATCTTTTAGGAGCTAATTAATCAAAACCAACCTCCACCCTTGCATTGAGATAAATTAAGAACAGCACCAAGCCACTTATAGAAGTTAAAATTGAGAAGCAAATCTCCGACATATCTGAACTGGTATCCAGATTTGAACCAAAGGAACTGCATGCATAGGTGCATATATATAAGAAAAAGAAACATGCATGTAATGACCGAATACATCATAAAAAGTTGAAAATGAAACGTCAAGCAATCTCAAATGTGTGTTCAAACCTCAAATTACGCAAGCCCCACCAGAAAGATTGCAAAAACTTTCGAGGAAAATAAGTTGATGTTGTAAGGTTACACTGAACAGCATAACGATATATACCAAAATTGAAATCTTTTTTATCAGTTGGATCGCAGAATGCCCTTATATGCGTTACGTTGCAGGTTCTAAGTACTTCTGCTGTTACATTCTTGTCACAATAGAAACTGTAAGGAACTGATTTATCACATTGCATCAAATTGTATTGTTTCCTCCAACAATGAATCTCTCTGTCAACAGCAAACCCGTACCACAAGGCTCCAAATAACTGGTGGAAGTGGAACAACATGTAAATAACAATCAGATTTCACTAAAATTAAGTTCTCAAAAGGTAATTTACGATGTCGTTAACTAATGAATGATGTAATTTTGTCGAGGTAGATCAATAAGGATAATTTAAGGTGAACAATAAACAGATTTTTCTTTTCTTTCTGTAAAATTAAGATAAAGGCTAAGATCGAGTACTTACATGAGAAGCAATGATGAACGGAAGAAGATCTAGCATAGCTTGAAGCCATCTTCCTATTCCGGACTCCACGTTAGGACGTTGCTTAATTAATCCAAAGGTGCAATAAGCTCGTAGAACATACTGGATTGGATAGAAGAAACGTCGAAGAAATCTATACAGAAACCGCGCTTTCAGAATATATCGTAGGAGTACCACTGCCTGCAGTTCACAGTAAATAATAAATGATTCATACTTTTTTTTTTCTTCTTCGTTTTTTAGGCTAGGGAACTATTCGTATTTATCTATAGACTTTAGTTAGAAAAATGAACAAGGCATAAGCAAATTGTGATGAAATTGCATGCTTCTATGTACCTGCGAAATGGGAAGAAACAGATAAATCCGATATATGATAGGTAACCACAACAAGATGTGCTCCTTCACTGTCATATTAACATTCTGATTGCCACTTATTCGCCAACAAAACACGAAAACATCCATGGCGTAAAACAGGTCAATGGTAGATTGTAAAGCAACATATATCCACATCAAGCGACGTCCCATTGGTAGCACAGTTGTTCAGGATAAGTTACAGGAAGGTAGATGAACAAAGGATTGAAGAGAACTGCAAATGCGCAAGTTATTATAAAGATCTTATTTTCCCATATCGGAAACCATATCTTCGGCTTATAATTTCTTGCATTAAGTATTCTTTCGGGTAATATTTGCCACATCGTATTCGCTCCAACTCCGGCTCCGGTTTCTTTGTCGCACTCCCTCGTTAAATTTTGATATGGACTGCTGATACAGAGATAACATTTATAATTATACGGAAATTGTTTGTCAAAGATATAACCTCACAGTTTCTATTACCTGCTACGAAAATTGATGCCTATTTATTCAAAAGATAAAGAAATCTGACCTCATTGACCCGACTGATACTTCACTGTGATGCTCCAGGCTGTTGAGATTGTCTCAAGCTACCTAGCTTTACAACCACCCAAAGATCCAACTTACGAACTGGCTAGCTGGCACTAATCCCTGCAAACGTAGTTAACGTAAATGGAGATCGAGTCTAGAGAACACAGATATATATAGCACGGTTAGAGACTTGAAAACAGAACTACGTACATATAATGATGAGAAGCTCACAGAGAACTATACGGGTCTGGACAATTCAACTTTGCATGCATGGAACACAGCTGGTTTTAGGGCACCAGATCCCTTTTCCTTTATTCCGATGTCGAATTTGTTGCCTTTTAAAAAAAAATAGAGAAAGTTTCATCTCACTTGGTTTATTGATCAATAAACCAGCAAAATTCTAAAACAGTCACCGTTTGGTACAAATTCTCAGCTTCAGTCATATCTCTCTCTCTCGTACAAGCTAGTTAGAATAATATACAGTGTTAATACTACTAAAATCCAGCCTGATATTTATTTCTTCCTTTTTATTTTTAAAAGAATCTAATTCAATCTTTCTTTCTTTTTTAAAGAATCGAATTCAATCACCAATGACTCAATGTGGGTTGGAAATAGTGGCAAGGCACTTGCTTAAATGAACCCCCCATCAAAGTTTGAGCCCTAATAATCACTGGTTTACAAGGTGGAAAACCTTAGGCCAACGAGGTCGTCTATAGTACCTTGATGTATCTCATGTCTATATTTTTTAATTTTTTTTATTAAATATAAATGAATATAGTTGAAACCTATTGAACATGTTAGCAAGTTACCCAATTACAAATTGACATGTGTCATTTAAAAAAAATTAAATTTACCATGTTTACAACATATTCTTTGTTGATAGGTAATATTGTTCATATTCATATTACAAATATTGTTAAATATTAAATTACACTTTGGTGAACTACGATTACGACTTATGACAACAATTATTGTAGTTATTGTAATTGAGTAGTCAAAGATGTAAATATCATATTTAGACAGCTTTTATCAAATTGAGAACTTTAATTACCACGTGAAGAACTTCTTTTACATAATGAGTTCTTGATATAGTTTTTGAAATAATTACTACAAATTGCAAATAAATTACAACACTTACATCAATAGTTATGAGTTGTGGTAAAATGTGTAATCATTGTAGTAATCATTCCATTATAATAAAAACACAGTAGTTTACTACTTTAACAACAAACTTGTTGTCTTTGTTATATTGCCCATATAGTACGTTAGTCTAAGATCGATAATTACTGCAAATTGAACAAAAGTTATTGTTTTTACATCATTTGTTATTGGTTGTGGTAAAATATATAGTCATAGTAATAACTATTTCGTTTATGATAAAAACCTAAAAATTTACTAATATGACATCAAAAGCGACCAGAAATAGTATATTCGATTAGTGGAGTAATTACTAAAAATTGAGCATACGTTACCGCTTTTACATCAATTGTTTTAGATGTGATTGTATAGGTGCTTATTGTAGTAGTTAAATGATCAATACTAAAAACATTAATATTTACCACTCTAATAACATATTTGTTGTCACATTTGTAAATTATTTAAACATTAGTACATAGGTTATAGGTGATGTAACTACTACAATTAGAACAAGATTATTCATTTTACATCAAATATTGTAGTTCATGCTAAATTATGTCGATTAAAAGTACTTAAGGATCTAAAGATATAAAATATTCAATAAAATCAAAATATAAAATACATCTAGGTACCATAAAAAATTCCTAGACCAACGGGGTCTGTCTGCCCTCACATGATATTCGACTTGAATTCAGCTAGATGTACTATCTAGGCTCCTATGGATCACTGTGGCGCCGGTTAATAATGTATATGCATTTGTGAGGTGCCTCCCCAGAAGAATCAAGTTCAACCGGACTTGTACAAATATGGTGACCAGGAATATTAGTGTTATATATGATAATGATTAATTGGATGGACTCTTTATAGTAGTGCTATCGGATAAATCAGTATTCTGCAATCTTCTTTCCCACAATTGTGGGAATTGTTACTCGTTAATCGATTCTGTATTTCTTTTTATAATTGGGCAAATATGTGAAAAGTCTCTCTCTCTCTCAATGCTTCGAGAGAGAAGCTAGCATAAAGATGTATCGTAATGAAATGTGATTCTATCGTAGGAATCGTTCACATACACAACCTGAAGAGAGTGCTTAATTAATTAAGGAAAAAAGAGCTTCAAAATATGACCCCAGTCTTTGATACGTGAAAACTTGTATTCACTTCAATATGTCTAGTGGATGTTCAGATTTTCTGTATATATACAGGAGAGTTTGTTAACCTTAGCCAAATTAAGTAACTAGATAACCACTACCAGGTTAAGCACTTTAGCCGACGAAAAAATTTCGTCGGCCTGTTCACAATTTTCGTCGGCTATAACCTTAGCCGACGACACGTCGTCGGCTATAATTCGTCGGCTATACTTATAGCCGACGAAATAAAATCCGTCGTCGGCTATACTCCAACACTTAGCCGACGAAATAATATAAAAAATTCGTCGGCTATAATCCAACACTTAGCCGACGAAATAATATTAAAAATTCGTCGGCTATAATCCAACACTTAGCCGACGAAATATTAATATATCGTCGGCTAAAGTTTTTTTAAAAATTAAAAATGAAATAGAGAAAGGCCGACGAAATATGGTTCATTCGTCGGCTAAAGTATTTTAAAAATTAAAAATTAAATAGAGAAAAGCCGACGAAATATGGTAAATTTCGTCGGCTAAAGGTTGTTGGAAAAAAAAAACTAGCATAGCCGACGAAATATGGTAAATTTCGTCGGCTATAGTACTTTTTATACTAGAAACCCAAACAAAATTTATACATTACCATCCAAGCAAGCTGCAAATTACAGAAACAATTTCATAACCAACAACAACACACCATCTAAAGTAACATAAACATTTTGCATTAAATTTTCAATTCATAAATTGTTCATAAACCTAAAAAGTAAATTAATATTTGTTCATAAACCTAAAAAACTAAATAAATAATTGTTCATAAACTTAAAAAACTAAATGAAGTCGATATCGTCTAAATCAATATCTGCGCCAGGATGAGGTTGTTGGGGAGGTTGGGGAGGTTGCGGCGGCTGAGGTAAGACAATAGGCGTGGGCATGGCCGGAAGCGGAAGTCCCTGCTGCTGCTGTGTCTGCTGGGCGGCATAGACTGCTACATTGTACTCCTGTAGAGCGGCAGTATATGCTGCTTGGGCGGCCTCTCTCTCGGCAGTATATGCTGCTTGGGCGGCTTGCTGTTCCCGTAATATCTGAACTTCCGCCTCAAGCTGAGTCGTTCTGCTGCTGGTCGAGGCTCCTTTTTTCTGAAACCCAGGAGTGGTTTTCAGTACCCCCTCGCCCTTCTTTCCCAGACCCCGACAGTAGAAGTTATTTCCTCGCGGTGGGAAGGCTGTGCCCATGATCCTGGCCCCAACGCTGAGATCCGAACTGTCGATCCGGGACATGGCTTCGGACATGTCTTCCTCTTGCGTGTTAGGCCATGTCTCCCTGACTATAGCAGCCATCACCTCGTCACTAGCCTGCCTCACCCTCGCCTAATTTGATAGGAAAAAAAAATTAATTAACATTTTAAAATATATATACATATAATTTACTAAATTTTAAAACGTAAAACGACTTACAATATCCTCTTGGGAGTCAGGATATGTCATCTCGTACGTATAGACGTACCGGTTGACCTCTGGATGTTCCCTGGCCGCCTCCTCCATCAACGATGCGAACGGTCTAGAACCGGCATGATAGTTCCTCATGTTGCGTTGCCGGTTTTGAGCGTTCACCCGGGAAACGGCCTACAAAGGAATCAAATTAGTAAAATATTTTAAAACGTATTAAATATAATTCAATATAATAAATAATTATTTTTAATTACCTGTTTATGTGGGTTGTTGAATTCCGATAGCAGAAGCCAACGCCACTCGTATTTCCTGAACTGGAACTCAAGGGGGGTGCCGGAACGTTCGTTCCCATGCGTAGTCCAGTGGGTCCGTAACTCGTTCTTTCACTCCTTGTACCTGTAATACGCCAAAAAAAATATAAATATTATAAATTATACATAATTTTCTTTTGTCCTTAACTTTGCAACGTACCTTCCCCCGTGCACAACGTCCGCCCAGGTGTTCCTCAGGTACTCGGGAACGTCAAACCACACCTGCATTTAAACATTTATTAGTTTAGACGTTCATAAATCTACAATGTAATAAATAATGTTAAATATGAATTTTGTTATACTTACCGACATGACGTTGTGGACCATGTCCTTAACCTCCTGCGGGACCTCGCCCCAGTCTGACCACAACATAGGGACTCTATCCCTAATAAGCGCTCCCACGCGGCCAGAGTACATCCTCGTCTTGCCGCTCGATACTACGTTCCTATCCTCGTCAGTATCAATGACGATCCTTCCCGATGTACTCACTGTCTTCTAGAGAGCTTTCCCCGTGACCAGACCTCTCTTCTTCCTTGTCGGCTTGGCTCTGACGGTGCCTATCATAAATTAATGATTAGTAAATTAATTTTATTATAACATTATAACATAACAAATTACTTATATAATCATTACCTGAGGGCGTTGGGGCGGATGCAACGGACTCCGACTCTGTCGCCGACGATGATACCCTCGCAGAAATTAACTCTGTAGCAAACGGCACGAACAGATACACCGCTGATGGGGTCACCTGCGGGGGTAGTGGATAAATCGGCGCCCCTGAGTCATCGACTGCAGGTATTGCCGGTATGAAGCGCGGAAGGAAGAGAAGAGGCGGCGGCATCTGTACCCCGGAAGACCCACCCTCCGATGCACTAGGGCCCGGTGCCGGTGCCCTATGTATCTCAGGCATACGTGGTGCAGACACCTCCGCCTGAGTCGGAGGCCACAGCTGCCTCGAGGAGTGAGGAACGCTGGGCTGCCTGGAGGAGCGCGGTACGCTAGGCTGCCTGGAGGAGCGAGGGGCGTTCTGCTGGCCGGAGGAGCGAGGGGCGCTAGGCTGCCTGGAGGAGCGAGGGGCGTCCGGCTGGCCGGAGGAGCGAGGGGCGCTAGGCGGCCTGGAGGCGGGAGGGTCATCTGGCTGCCTGGAGGAATGTGTCGGCTCCAGAAGAGACGCCCGTCGGGCCGTCATTGGGCCCTGAAACGAACCTCGAGGGTTGCTAGACGTTCCCTCTGACGATTCACCCCTTTGGCCCTTCGAACTCTTTGATTTGCTGAATAATCCTTTCATCCTAAATAATATAATTAATATTTTGTTAAATGTATAAAATTATAAAAAATGAACAACATTAACAAAAATTTATTTTTATATACCAATTAATATTGTAATATACGCAAATATATTAAATATACCATTCAATATTTTAATATACCCAACCATATTAAAAATTTCCAATTTACTTAATACACTCAATTTCCAAATATATTAAAAATCACCAAATACACCCAAATACACACCCAAATACACCCAAATATACATCCAAATTCAGTAAATACACCCAAATACACCCAAATACACCCAAATATACCCAAGTACACCCAAATTCACCCAAATACACCCAAATATACACCCAAATTCAGTAAATACACCCAATATAATTCAACATTATCACAACATAATACAATTCAACATTATCACAATATAATTCAACACAATTCAATATAATGCAATATATTGAAAAAACAAATGAAATTTGTTCTATAATACAATATAAACATGAAATTGCATACCTAATTGGTTTGGGAGATGAGGGAGGCGGAGTGGAGGCCGGAAACCGTCGAAAATGGTGAAAGAAAATCGAGAGGAGAGGGAGAAACCGTCCGGCCGAGAAGGAGAAAGTGGGTTCTGTCGCTGGGTTCGAATTTATAGGAAGAACTATAGCCGACGAAATAAAAAATTCGTCGGCTATAGTCCCACTTTAGCCGACGACAAAACCCTAATTTCGTCGGCTAAAGTCCAACTATAGCCGACGAAATTTTTTAGTAATTTCGTCGGCTATAGTTCAACTTTTACCCGACGAAATTACTACGAATGTTAGTAATTTCGTCGGCTAAAGTATATTTTATAATTATTTAGTAAGTTCATGCACAATTATTTGTTTTATCTTGTGAAACGAAAAACCGACCGTCAGATATCATCATTATGTTGAAACATGTGTGAGGATAAAATTTCAGCATTATCGGACACACGTAAGGGCTCGATCCGCACGGTCAATCCCGTTGGTCAAACCCCTAAACACAAACAAACGGTGATTTGGCCACCTAAATTACGTATTCTGTCCGGACCTTCAACTACAAATAGTTTCATATAGAGGAGACGCAACTAGCGGTATAAAATTTATAAGAAAAATAACCGTCGGAGATAGGGTGTCCTCTATGGCGAACGAATAGAAAAAATGCAATGACCGCAAGTATTGGCACCGAAACTTATCGGAATTACGTGAAATTTCAACCGTAGACATATTTCATCGTTCCGGTCATATCTTATCTCACGACTTTTTTTTGTTTGAAGCATCTACGTATAGTTTGTTTTTAAAACGGAACATTTACTTAACACTTAGTAAATTAGTTATACAACATTAGTAGGCATATTTTGATTGTGACAATCCATCTTGTGAAACGAAAAACCGACCGTCAGATATCATCATTATGTTGAAACATGTGTGAGGGTAAAATTTCAGCATCATCATTATGTTAACTGTAATTATATTATAATTCTAACTCTAAGAATAGTATCAACTAACTAAGCTAATTGATATACTCCTAAACAATCGGATCATATGTCTTACGAGATCCTCATACCATTCTCGAATGATCATTCTTCATTCGTCATGATCATTCGTCATTCTCTTTGTCTCCAATACTGTCACTCAAGCTGGAGTGTATGTTAATGACACCCAACTTGATTAGCAAATCGTTGAACTATTTTGAACTTAGTGGCTTGGTGAACAAATCTGCTTGTTGGTCCTTGGTGCCGATGTGTGCAGTTTTGATCTGTCCTCTCACCACATAACAATCAATCTCTATTGGATTCGTTATTTCATGAAAGACAACATTAGAAGCTGTGTAAAGCAGCTTGATTGTCACAAAATAAGCGAGCTTATTGAACATATTGAATGCCCAAATCTCTCAAAATATTTTGTAACCATATAATTTCACAACATGTTGATGCCATAGAACGGTATTCTGCTTCTGCACTTGATCAAGATATTGTTTCCTGTTTTATTGTCTTCCATGGTATCTATGCTTTGCCGAGGAATATGCAATAACCAATAACGGATCTTCTTGTATCTTTGCAACGTGGCCAATCAGCATCACAATAAGTATTTAATTCTAAGTAACCATTAGAAGACAAAGGTTTTCCCTGACATGGAGTCTGCTTAACATATTGTAAGACTTTGTGTGCTGCTTCTAGATGTGGTTGTCTTCGCTTGCTCATAAATTGGCTCAAGATGTACACGACATATACAAGGTCTGGTCTTGTGATGATACGTTAGATAGATGAGTCTTCTTACAAGTCTACGGTGAGATTCAACTCATAATATCAGTAATATCTTAAGAAAAACTAGACAAGAAACCGCAGCATATAATCTATTCTAAGATTTGATGATTGTTGTGTTCCTTTGTATATGTGAAATTGTGAATACAGTCGGCTTCATGAGTGCTATGGCTGTTTTTTTTCCTGCACCGACGTCTTCTCAAATTGTGCTGTAGAGTGCTACTTCAACTGCATCACAACCCCAAAAAGAGATAGAATTTATCTTCAAATTTATATATCATAAGCATTAATTGTCTTCAAATTCTCTGTCTTGCCTCACTCCATAGAGAAAGAGACATGCATTGGTAGCTTGGGAGCTTGATGAATTTCACTTGCAAGGTCTTGCATTGCCAATCAACAATTTTGATATCATAATGCAAATAGCTGATAGTATTGCAATTTACTTGAGCAATGTGCCTATATTTTATGCACGTCGTGATATTACATATGGATGACTTTTAAATGCAGTCATGCACCTATTGCAGCCTACCTAAGTGCTACCAAGTACATGAGGTAGTAACAGGAAACAACTAACCACCTCTAATCTACGAGAGGGTCTATTGGCCAGCTCAATCGGAGAGGGTCCTTTGACCTGCTCTATTCGGGATGGTCCATCTGACCAGCTACCACCGAAGAGGGTCCTGACCGGCTCTATCTGGGAGGGTCCTTCCGACCAGCTACCACCGAAGAGGGTCTGACCGGCTACAATCCGGAGAGGGTACCATCTCCATCTGGAGAGGGTCTATGCTAGCTAGCAATACATATAAACATATACTTGAAAATCTTTGAAAACCTCGTGGTAATTAAATCAGAAATCCAAGTCAAAACACCCATGACTTTTGTCCTTAGTTAGGACTTGAGCACACATGGGGTAGTGTGTGAGTTTATGAACTCTTATTGTTGTGAAATTCCCTACTATAATAGGATGAAGAAATTCATTGTGACCGAGTATGTGAAGATGACACCCAGGTTGGGGCGAAGTCACTTGGCGGATTCATCAGCTCGAGTGAACAGTTTCGAGATCGTATTATGGTGTGCGAGTTTGTTCGAGTCCCGTTATCGACAGTTAGAGTACAAGGAACGAGAAATGAGAGTTTTGATTGAATGACGCATGAGATAATACGCCCTTAGCCTCAAGGCCTAGTGTATAAAGTGCTTGTTCTTTTGTCTCGAAATGTGCGAGAGACGTGTGATTTTCTCCTACAGTGATGGACTGTAGCATTCCCGTCATTCCACGAGGAGGACATTGGCATTAAGGGTCAAGTGTGGCAGTTGTGTAAGTAGAACATACGTGTCGACTACGAGTTAGTCTATGTTATATCTTGGAAAGCTATCAAATTGTCATTTTGGGAATTAACTCGAGAAGAGTTAAGAGGCAAGTCTTGTGGAGTCGATTTACGACTAAAGTGATAAGACGAGGGTATCGTGCCGAGAAAGTATATCAAAGCGGGTGTAGCTGTGTATCTTGATTTACAACTACGAGAAGACTTCAGTTTCTAAAGGAATTGGTACATAGAGCTTGTGACTCTTGTTGCTTGAAGTTATGTCCAGTGGAACTTGACGACAATCTTGACGGCTGGACAAATAAAGTCTTGAAATGTGGCTTATCTTAACCGAATGGTGTCATTGGGAATGACAGTTAGTTTTACGTTTCGCAGTGGAAATTTTGAAGACAAAATTTTTGTAACGGAGTAGATTGTAACACCCCATCCCGAAATTTACCTTTTTACCGGGATTAGGCGGGTTACGAAGGGTTGTAACTGTGCTGTTAGTTTCCACGAAGTTTTAACGAGTGTAAAGTTTGGAAATTTTACTGGTATTGGTACGTATTCGTACATTCGGGAAAAGTGCCGAAGTGTTCGGAGTTAAGAGACGTGTGGAAACGACTTATTTGATGGGGTCAAAGGTTTACTTTTTACTATATCGCGTTTCTCGAAAAACTTCCTCACGAGAGTTGGAGTGCTCAACAATACGAGTTCGTGGACACGCGGCATGTGTGAATCGGATACCGTGTGAGGAAGTTATGGTCAATAGAAGTTGGTTTCTCTTTTTAGAAAGTATATAAATAGAAATGGTGGATTTCCAAAAATGGAAATATTCCATTTTTCTTCTCCCCTTCCACGCGCGCGTATTCCTTCACTATCCGAAAATTTGAATTGACCCGACCCGAACCCGGCCGACCTGACTTTATCGGCGAGCTCCGGCTACCGGAGATGTCGAGGCCGGTCGGGATCTCTTCCTCTCTTCCGTGCGAGCCTCCCAGTGGTGGTGGCGTGGTCCAGTTCGGCCTGGATCAGCGCATCCAAGCTTGAACAATACGGCGTCGAAACCCTATTTTCGACCCAACTGGTTCTCCGGCGTGGGGCGGCGGCAAGACATGAAACCTGCCCAGAAAGGACGCGCAAGGCGTTTTGGGCGGTCCTCTTGTGGTGTTGAAGCTCAACACGACGGCAGGAGCGGCTGAGGAGGAGGCAGACCTTTCGGGACAGTTTTGGGCCACTTCCCGGCCGAGTAGATCTAAACCTCAGGTATTAAAGTTGCTCCCCTTGCTGTGATCTACAACTTTCATGTTTTGAGTTTGTTGAAATTCAGTGTTTTGGGTGGAGGTGCGTGACACCCACGCGTAGTCGGCTGTGGCTGCGCGTGTGGGCGCGTCCAGCAGTTCTAGAAGTTCTGGTTGCTCCTATAGTCTTCCTAGGGTTGTTGTGGTTGCATGTAGGTAGTTTTTGAGTGAAGTTGACCAGTTAGTGTAGTGGCGCGTGGGGCCCACGCGCAGCAGCCTGTGGCGGCACGTCTGACATCCTCAGGGGCAGTGATTTGTTCCAGGATCATGTACTCGTCGATACGAGCGCGTGGATATATAATTTGCCGGTTTCGGTTATCGTTTAGTGTGACGTTCAGTCGAATTGAGTCATTATTACCGTCGTGTGATAACTAAGATCGATTACATAATTGTAGGTATTTATTGATCGACCAAGTGTTGTGGATTTACCATATGACGGTAGTTGACGTAGCAGGATTTCGAGGTGAGTAATTTCCACTAAGGGTGCAATCTCAGAAATATCTCTGGCGGTTTTGTCTAATTACAATACTGCCACTATAGTCGAAATTCCTTAAATGTCCCTGACAGTTCAAGCTAACTACAAGAGTGCCCATTGGGGGATTTATATATATATATATATATATATATATATATATATATATACACACACATACGTGGTTGTCTTTATCTTATATTTATGTGCTTGCATGTTTGGATGTCGTGAATCAGATTTGTTGAATGTTGAGATTAATCCCGATAGATAGTTGGTCAGTGATTACCTTAGTAGAGATTTTAAACTCTGGTTATGAAATAGGTGTGTTATCCATACTAAGAGTTCAACTGATATGTATAGAAAAAGCGGGATTCGTCCGGTTAGAATGTAAATTAAAAATAAGAGCTATGTGTGGCTTGATCTCTGAGTATAGTGTACGTAGGCAGCTTGACCAGGATTCGGGTGCAGTCACAAATAATATTAGAACCCTAGGTCCTCTAAAATGTTTGGTTTGAGATCCAAATGCGGAAATCGGAATAACCTCCGGCTGTGAGGTCTATTCTGGTATCGTTTGGACTATTTGAATTTGGTTTGGAAAGAGGGTTATCCTTTCTCAATGGGGATTTCGAGTAAATCTCTCTTGAGATGGGTCCCGAAAGTCCTAACCCAGGTTTATGTAGGTAAACTTGGGTCGGGACATGACAAGTTTGACCGAGAACTCTTGCGAGTAATCAAAGACATACTCCGCCAGAATCCGGTCCTGCATATCCAACACAACCCTAACCCTCTGAACCTTTTCCTTCCTCAAAATTGGCCCCAGATTCGCTCGCAAAAAATCCCCTAGCACACTAACAACCCGTGCCAAAACTTGGTGATTCCTCATGGCAAAACGGAGTCCAGCAACCGAACCCAGTCTTCCTACTTATTTAGAAGAACTTCCTCCATTGGGACCAAGACCATCATACACCATCAAGATGAGCGTACTACTGTCGAAAGACCAAGGTCCCCACCCGCAATCCGGTCTCTCTCTGCCTTCATCTTGAATTGAAAGACAAAGAGTCTAGTTCCTCTTCTCAAACCAACAACTTCTCCTTTTTGATACTCTGTGTTATTAAGAGCCGACGATAGAATTGGAATAACCATCATTTTCCTCAGTCCAAGCAGACGTCCGCACAAGTAGAATTGGGGATCTGCGTCCATGATCGAGATGACCGCCTCTGTTTCGATCATTTGATAGCCAACAGGGAAACCCTAACAGAGACTCAAAGCCGCAATATGAACTATTTAGTACTCGATGAGCTGCATTAATAACATAAACGAATGTGTTTTTATTTGGTTTCCTAACATACAATTATTGATATATAAATCTATATTAATAAATCTGAAAGGGTGTTTGGGAAGGATTAGTTTTTTGAATTTCTAATTATGTTCTTGATTAAAAGTTTAAATTTAAGAATTTAAAAAAATGAGTAAAATAGAAAATTTATAAATTATTAACTGTATTTGATCGTTTTTTGTTTAACTTGGAAATGAGATTCCTTTTTTAGGAAAGAGAAAAAAGTGGAGATGAGATAAAATATGAAGATATTGCAATATTAATTATAGAAATAAATTAACAAAATAAATTTATAATTTTTTTAATAAATAAATTTATAAAAATATGAAAGTAAAATAGATTATTTCATTTTCTATTTAAAGAATATAATACAAGGTACATTACACCCCCATCTCTTTCCCTTCGCTGCTTTCTCTGTTCCCCCATATTTTACCTCTCTCTCTCTCCGCTCCCAAGACTCAACTTGAAGTGCAAAGCCGTTCTGGGATTTTTCTCTCTGAGATCCAAAAGCACTCCTCTGTCCCAATCTCAAATCTTCAAAACCCAATAACAAAAACCCACTTCAACTCCACTCACAAAACCCATTACTTTCTTCTCTCCAAGATTCTATCTTTTGCCCATCTTTTATGTTTATATATATTTCCTAGGAAAACGTTTGTGATTACCCCCCAAAGTTTTGTTCTTTTACTTTCGATTACTTTGAAGAAATTATAGTTTTCTTTCTGTGATCTGTAAACTCTTCGTGTCCAGCTGAGTTTGATTCCATTCCAATACAAGGAGTAGCCATTTTAGTCTCCCAAGAACTCAAAGACTGTTGGTTGTGTAAAGTAACTTGCTTTGTTTCACAAGTTGCGATTGGAATTCGGGGTTTCGATCATTGTTTGTTGATATTGAGCATCTGGGTACTTGAGTTTGTGTCAAAGATTGATACCTTGGTATTTTTTGTGATCTTGGTCTGAGTGTAAACTCAGGGTGTTAGATTTGAACGTTTTTGGATGCTTTGTTAGTGAGATGCAGCCTGATCAAAGGAAAAAGGTAATTTCGATTGATTCTGATCTCTTTTGATGCTTAAATTTCGCATCTGTTTGGTGTCTTGTTGTTTATTTTATAGGGTGAATTGATTTGTATGTGTAACTTGTATTATGTTATGATAATCGGAATCCAAATTCTCCTGCGTAGTGTAGACTTTGATGTTCACTATTAGATTTTGGTTCTCTGATTGTATTGTGTGGTGCATAATCAGTGGTTGTATCATGGTATCATTTCTATTTGTGGATGGGATTGAACAGTGTGTCTTGTTCATGTCTCCGTATTATGCCATATGCTTTTGGAGATTTGGGTATATTGCTGTCTGACTAGGGCCCTCTATAAACATATTCATGTAAAGCTGTGACTGTTTGCCTCTAGTTGAGTTCATGGACCAAAACTCTCTAGCTGAACTGAAGTACATGACAATGCATACATTAGCTTGATACTTCACATTGCATCACTATCTAGAATAGATAATTTTAAGTATCATATAAGCCCTGTTATCCTTCTCGTCTACCTTTTCTGAGGTACCTCCTTGATCATAATTAGTTCTTGTACTTGTGTTGGTAATCTCTAGTCAGAATTTGGGAAACCGTCGTGAAATATCATGAGTAGCATGGTGGTTTTTGCGATGCTCTTATTGCCATGGCTTTGTTTTCTATATTCCTCTGCTTTGTTTTGCAAAGTTCACTAATTTTGTTATTTAATGTTCCTAAAGTAAAAATAATGACAATAATAATAATGAACTACAATTACATACTCTTTGCAGAAGGTACAGAACAACCTTTCACACGAAATGTTGCATAATGGCTTCAGACTTATGCTGTGTGTTCTTTTTGTATTTTGTTCATGCAGTCTGTGGATGTGGATTTCTTCACTGAATATGGTGAGGGGAGTAGGTACAAAATAGAGGAAGTAATTGGTAAAGGAAGCTATGGAGTGGTTTGCTCTGCATTTGATACACATACTGGAGAAAAGGTGGCTATCAAGAAAATAAATGATATTTTTGAACATGTCTCGGATGCCACCCGAATCCTTCGTGAGATTAAACTTCTCAGGCTTCTACGTCATCCGGACATTGTGGAGATCAAGCACATTTTATTGCCTCCGTCCAGAAGGGAATTCAAAGACATATATGTTGTTTTTGAACTCATGGAATCTGATTTACATCAGGTTATCAAAGCAAATGATGATTTGACACCAGAACATTATCAGTTCTTTCTTTATCAGCTTCTCCGAGGCATGAAGTACATTCATACAGGTCGTTATCTTAGACTTCTTGTGACTTAGTCTCAACTTTCCAGTGCAATTATTACTATTAGTGTCAGCGCTGAATTTTTACTGCCTTATATTTAAGGTAGATGACAATAACGTTCGTTCTGATTTTCTTCATTTATTGGTCTTGTAGCAAATGTCTTTCACCGAGATCTAAAGCCCAAAAACATTTTGGCAAATGCTGACTGCAAACTCAAGATCTGTGACTTTGGCCTTGCCAGAGTAGCTTTCAATGATACTCCCACTGCTATATTTTGGACGGTGAGTTTCCTCTTGAGCAGCTAGTGAGTTTCATCCAGTATAGCTGTGCATATATCCTAACTATTGGAAGCTATTGTTCTGTTCTCATCAATTTATGATTCCATTTTGAGCAGGACTATGTTGCCACAAGATGGTACAGGGCTCCTGAGTTGTGTGGATCATTTTTCTCAAAGGTGCAAGAGTCGTTATTCTTTTGATTGTTATAATTGCAGTTGACCCGTTTGGTTATGTAGTTTTCCATAATCATTATTTGTTTCCAACTTCTTTCATGTTATACTGAATTATTACGTTGTCATGTTTCTATCATCCTCCCTCTTCTCACCAAAGTATGCTGAAAATAATCTTGTGCTGAAGTTTATATTTGGTAAGGCTATAAGTGATTTAGAACACTGTTCCCATCTTTTTTTACTCACTTCAATACTAGAACTATTGCCATGCTTCTAGCATATAAGGAATGCAGCTCCTACCAATTTATGTCAGCAAATTTATATGGGTGAAAATGATTTCTATCTTTTGTTACATTTGTAACTTTACATACATTGGTTGCTATTAAATAGCTTGTGCATTTATGCAAGAGATAGTAGAATGAGTTATACCTTTCTACCGTCTGTGATAAGTACTTAGTCTGCCATTAAGGCATTTTCTTAGGGATGACCTTACCTACTATGGCATAATAAGATGTGCCTATACTTCCTCTTATGATATCAGGCATTAACCCTCGCAAGTTAATGAAGTGATATTCTCATACTACCCAGTAATAGCCAACATGTTCTACTGCAGTGAACGTGTGCTGTTTTTGTTTTATTTTATTTTTTGTTCCTTTTTTTTTCTTCGATAAACATAGAAGAAAACTTAGAAGCTAAAACCCCCATTACTGCGGATGAACGTGGGCTGTTACACTTTATCTTTGTTTCTCCCTTTTTATGTTTTTTTATTGTATTTTATTGTATGCCAGGTTGTTCAGTCAATTGATATTTTCTTTTTCTCTTTTCAGTATACACCTGCTATAGATATATGGAGCATTGGGTGCATCTTTGCAGAGCTTCTAACTGGAAAGCCTCTTTTTCCTGGCAAAAATGTTGTCCATCAGTTGGATCTTATGACTGATCTATTGGGAACACCATCTGCTGAAGCAATTGCCCGGGTTAGTTTTTTGTAATTAATCTAGAGATTTTAAGATTTATCTCATATATATGTATGTGTCTTTATTACCCATTTCATTTGCATTTTGTCGTGTGAGAAGCTGTTGCCAAATTCAAATTTTAAACAGGTACGCAACGAGAAGGCTCGCAGATACCTGAGCAGTATGAGAAAGAAGAGGCAGATTCCTTTTTCCCAGAAATTCCCAAATGCAGACCCACTTGCTCTACGTCTATTAGAAAGAATGCTAGCTTTTGAACCAAAGGATAGACCTACTGCTGAAGAGGTAAATGTTTATGCAAGTTCAATTTAATTTCCAGTATGTACTGTTTTTAGTAGCTGGGCCTATTTCCTTTTTGATCTTTTCTAAGGATATATGTTGCTTCTTGTAGGCTCTTGCTGATCCCTATTTTAAGGGTTTGGCAAAAGTGGAGAGAGAACCTTCGGCTCAACCAGTTACCAAGATGGAATTTGAGTTTGAGAGGCGAAGGATAACCAAAGAAGATGTCAGAGAGCTTATTTATCGTGAGACTCTTGAGTATCATCCAAAGATGTTGAAGGAGTACTTAGACGGATCAGAGCCAACAGGATTCATGTATCCAAGGTATAACAAACATTCCTCTTATATGTCGGTCATACAAATACCTTTTGCTTATTGATAGGAATCCCTCATAGATGTGGTTGTAAATATGCCTGGCCAACTGTCTTTATTTCTAAAATACATATCCTGGTCAACCTTGTCAAGCCGGTTGTTGCGTGGACATCTTTTTGTCATACTACTGAGTTTTCATACGTTGAAGTGATTATATCATTATCGTTTAGAGTAGGAATGCTAAATTGTTGAAAGTTTCAGAAGATGATGTCTTTGCTAATCTCTTCTGAAAAGTATAAAGACTATAATCAAATAGCTAGATTTCATAAGCTCAAGTCTGAATTGATTAGGGTTAACCCAGTCAGTAGTTTATTTTCATGCTAGGTGCTTTGTGAGGAATGAGGACACTAGTAAGGTTGATCTGTACTGGTTACATTAGTTTTTTGAGGTACAGTATAGGCGTACATTATTTCCTTCAGTTAAATGGTATACACATAAATAAATATAGACCTACAATAGGTCTCTCAGATTTAACTATATTAGATCTGTAACACGGTATTTGCATTTGGAGTTTAAATGTATCTTGATTGTTCCTCATAAAAGACAGCTGTATCATAATTGCTAATATACTTACTTTGCATGATAGTGCTGTTGACCATTTCAAGAAGCAATTTGCTTATCTTGAGGAGCACTATGGAAATGGCACAGTTGGTGCCGCCCCTGAGAGACAACATGCATCACTACCCAGGTTTACCTTGTAGCTAATGTTTTTTTGAACATCTTCTGTGAATTATAATGGTGTTTCTTGTCAAGCTGCTGTAGTCGCTTGGATAAACTTCATTTAACCCTAACCCTGGGTTTGACTGTACTTTGTGCACGCAGGGCATGCGTTTCGTATACCAATAACTCAGTGCAGCAACCAACTGAAGTCACAGAAGACCTTGCTAAATGTTGCATCAAAGAAATTGAGAAGCCAGTGGACAGGAACTGTGGATTCCCTGCGACAAAGTTTCCAATTCAAGCACCTCAGACCATGCAAGGTATGGATTTTAGTTTAGTGAAGTTACTTGGTGCTAGATTGTTTGTGCTTCCCTTGATCTGAAATTCAGTGCACTTTCTCTACACTGTTCACTTTGGTTTTCTTACATATGATAGTCTGGTTCTGAGTTGTAACCGATTTTTATGCAGGAGCAGCAAGGCCTGGAAAAGTTGTCAGCACAGTATTACGTTTTAACAATTGTGGGGCAGCAGCTGTAGCTGAGACTCTTGAGCAGCGAAGGATGGTTAGGAATCCAGCTGTTCCAACTCAATATACAGCTGTCACAGGCTCTTCTTATCCTAGAAGAAATGCATCCTGTAAAAATGAGAGGGAAGACAATGAAGTGGAAGGTTCAAATGGGTTGCTGCCAAAGCCCCCTCAATACATTCCAAGGAAAGTTGCCACACAAGGTGGATCTGGAAGTCAATGGTATTGACTACATGATGGGCTCGCATGGTGGAATCCACTGGCCACAACAAGTGCTGGTTGTGGCGGTCATGTACCACATGCTAACCAGGATTAATTCATCACTAATTGGAACTTCATGGACTAAAGTGAACAGTTGCCAGTTCTAGGTATTGCATATTGCTGCATCGATGGAAGAAATTTAGCTGCTAAGTTCTACTTTCACTAATTTGAAGCGGAGTTGTGTGATCTGTCTCCCCCACATTACGTTCTGGTCAGAATCAAGACAGGGGCATGTGAAATTTAAATGGAGTTATTCATTAGCTCATCAAGTTTCTAGTCTGTCATTCTTTGCGAGCTAAGTTGAGTTCTGTATGTTATCACTTCAGGAAAAAAATAAGAGACCATGTATTCTCTGATGAAATAAAAGGATCTCTGCTTTTGTTCAAGTTACCAAACAGAAAACATGATAAAGGGCAGCACGTTACTCTAAACTTCAAGTTAATTGGTGAAACAAACGAGGGATTAGGGACTTTGGGAGTTGTTTTTAATTTTTTTTTAATTTTATATATATATATATATATATATTTTATTTTGTAGGTTTAATCTTAAGCCTGTTCATGTGCGTTGCTAGAGGCTCAGTGAATACTGAATAGAGGTTTCAGTTAGCAGGTGGAAACAAGCACAGAAGCACTGCTCATAATCTCAGTATGTCTAGTCAAGCAATGGCTGCAGTCTACAACAGAACAGATGATATGGTGCACTTTCTTCATAAATGAGATTCTGTGTCGTACACGGTCAACTGTAATTCTCACGTCAGAACTCTCTTCTTCCTCTTTTGCCGTTTTCTAGGTTTCTTCCACTTTCTTTGTTTAAAGTTATCATGCTTCTTTAGTTGTTATAGTTGATGTATTAGTCTTGTATATGCAAATATAAAAATAGCTACATGTTGCTGAAATAGAATTTTGAATGATGTAGAATCGGATTGTAATTCAAATCATTTTTTACAGATTGTACTTTGCTGTGTGTTACCAAAATTATAGATTTTTATATGTAATATGTATGTACCTTGGTAATATTGACCAGAAAACAATATTGGAAGCCAGGTGTTAATGGCACTGTGGATCACCAGGAGCCTAGTACCACCGAATCATCTCAGGCTTTTAAAGGGAAAGCAACTAAAGCATGTAAGGCATCTAAGTCATCGAAGGCGTCTATAACCTAAACGGGGAAGGCAGCAAGAAAAAAAGATATTTTGTTGGTGTTATCTGTTGCTTCATTTTGTTTTGCAAACAGTGCTAATAAGGATATATGAGCATGACCTTTGTATCTTTCTGCTGCTTCATTTTATATGAGCGTGACCTTTGTATATATCTTTCCTCTTGTTTCATTCCATGATTCTTGTTCTAGGACTCCTATGATGACCTTCATATCTAATACTTTGACCATGCTTACACGAAGTTATGATTTGGAAAACCAGGGCAGGAAATGGTTATGAGATCCTCGAACTCCAAGAATATGCACCAAGGATACTAAGCAAATAAATGTCAGCTTTGAGTGGTCAATTGAGTTGGAATCTCCTTTCCTAATCTCATGGATTTCTATTTAGGAT
Source organism: Comarum palustre (assembly GCA_951800085.1). Classification (NCBI taxonomy): domain Eukaryota; kingdom Viridiplantae; phylum Streptophyta; class Magnoliopsida; order Rosales; family Rosaceae; genus Comarum; species Comarum palustre. The sequence continues at coordinate 10,986,890 of OX637586.1, forward strand.
TAAATTTAGGATGTATGAATTGAATGAAAGAATCTGGATATGATATCCTGTAGTTTAAGATGTTATTGATGATGTTCTGCAAAGTATAAAATAGTAGTCAAACAATCCAAATTTAGTTTGGACCAAAAAATAACCTGAAAGCCCGAATAACAAAAATCGGTTTGGGCTCAATCCGGCTAAAAATCATAAAAAACTGACCCGACCTGAAAATTTTGGGTTTCAGGTAGGATTTTTGAAAACCCCAAACCGACCCTAGCCTAACAATGTTCTAAAAGTCGCCGCCTAGCTCTGTTTAGGCTCTAATTCCTTTAAAGGTGTTTCACTTAGACGGAGCATCGTCTGAGGGCTGCCTAGGTGACAAAGACGTGTCTAGGTGATCCTGAAAAAAAAAAGACACAGCTTATTGGCTTTCTGGAGAGAGAGAGAGAGAGAGAGAGAGAGACAAACCGATATCGATTTACCACATGTCCGACCTTCGTCGTATTCGAACCAGGCCTCATCGGATCAATCTCCGATCGACAACCGTTTGAACCAGACCTTGTCGAAACGGTAAGTGACTGGTTATCATCAAAGGATGAGTTATAGACCACATCTCGTTGGCTGACAAGAGAGAGAACTGACGAGAAAAGAGACGACGACAGAAAATAAGAGTATTAAGTTTAAGACTAGTTATTAATGGGCAAAAGGTTAGTTGTTTTTGTATTAACTAGTAATCTTAAGTTAAACTTTGTTTTATTAGATTATTTGTTTTATTTGCTATAGTGGCAGATTCTAGCAATACTCCGTTCAGTAATATTGATAATCAAAGAATATTTATACATAGGTGAAACCACTATCGGACTACCCAAATTCCAAACACACCGTGTCCTTTCATTAACAGTAATCCACACCAAGCACAATTGCACACAAATATAGCCACCCGAGGTTTACAATACAAATTATCAAACCATAAAAGCAAAGATTTCCATAAACCCAAAGGTATTACATGAAAACGGGCAATGAACCACTAATTTTGATGTTATTTTCATATGAATTAGCAGTGTTAATACAATTATAAATGTATAAACCTAGCAAGCACTCTCCTACAACCTTGGCTTAACCCGCCTTCCGTTCATGTCACTGCCATCTAATAAGGTTCCTTTCCCAAATCCACCAGCAATAAATGAATGCGCACCAATTCTTGCAACATACTGCAGTAATTCGGTGATTACAGAAGGGCAGCTTTCCGTCAAGTACTTGTAACCATCAGTCTCAATCACAGCTGAACACAATGTAGCAATTTCTAGTCAATATGTAGCTAACCAACAACAAAAGAGTTCTCTTATGCACATTAGTTCACTAGTCTACTTAAAGCTACCAAGAAAACTTGGTTGCTCCAAACTTATCATATCAAATCAAATTAATGTACGAAATGTTTTATCGAAGATGTACAAGATGTTGTCAACTGCAAAAAAGCTCAACTTCATATGTTTGTATATTTTAATTTATCTCATATATCATGGACATGTTTGAAAGATACATGACTCTTTCACTCCACAGTCCATACAACTGGTGTACGGTCAAAGACAACTCACAATATTGGATCTTTCTTTTTTATATAAGAAACACAAGCTACTTTTTTAAAAGAAATAAAGAAAGAGAGAAGAGAACCAATCATTATACACCGACTAAAAGGACTTATGTGAGACTAGTTGATAAGGTTCAAAGCAGGCTTGATAGCTGGAAGTGCAAGACTTCAGATATGCCGGGCAAAATGACCCTAATCCAGACTGTTATAGCCTCTAATCCCCTGCATGCACTGCAGGCAGCTAAACTCCCTGCTCAAACTAACAATAGGCTTACTAGTCTCAATAGTATTTTCTGGACAACAACAATTCAAAGAAGAAAGTCCATCTTACAACTCGCAACCTAATCTGCAGGCCAATGTATAAAGGCAGCATGGAAATTTAAAAGCAAAATCCACTGACATGAATAAGGCTTGCTAGCAAAGGGAAGCTAGAGGACAACATGGAATGATACTTGTTTTTGGGATGTTATTATCTAAACAAAGTATTAGATCAATGCTTCCTATTTAGACACTAAGAGTGCTCTAGCACTTCGGAGTACTGTTGCGCTTGGAGTTGATCTAAAGAGACCAGGACAAGTTTGGAGGATTGGAGACCAGTTGAACTGCTCACTTTTGCACAAACAGCTAGCTAGTCTGTGGCATCCTAGTGACTAAGCTACTGATTTTAGAATTAGTGATGCTAAGCGGACTGTCAAGACTTTAGAACGGCAAGTTCAGATATCCCTATGTTGAAGCCTGCCTCCTCAATAATGTCACAGAAAAGTTAGCAAACCTGCCGGTAGGTTGTGGTTCTGACAAACAAATATGGACTAGTACAACTGTCAAATAAGCTCAGATTGCGTCTTCCATGCTGAAACCTATCCTGCAGTTCTATTTGCAGTCGGCTTACTTTCAAAACTCAAGAGTTTCTATTTAGCTTTCTGTCTAAGGTCGATTGTCACTAAATGTCAGAGGCTCAAATAAAACCTCATTTTTGGATAGTTTCATGCTTCTATCCTGGCCTTGGAGTCTATGCTTCACCTATTTCGAGATAGCAGTAAAGCCATACAGCTCGGAAGATTTTTGTGATTCAAGAATTGGCAAAGATGGATCTGTAACTTTCATCATCGTTCCAAGATGCAAAAGGGAATTGCCTGGTCTAGTATGTTGACTTTCATTTGCAGGCTCTGTAAATGAAGAAAGAAAGCCGTCTTGTTCTCTTCCACCTCCCCCCCACCCCCAAAGATTTATATCTTCTGTCAATTCATCTTCACATTTTTTTAGTTGAATAGTCAAACTCGCTTCAACTAGTCTCAGACACCATATCCAATTATTATGGTTAACAATAGATGATTTGTTTAGTTTTTTGGAAACAACTATGTACAAATAATAACAAAGCAGATCATTACAGAAAATAATTACCTCTTAAGTTTTCCGGCACCGCAATGAATTTGAGACATACAGCTTTAAGTTGGAAACAGTGATGCTGCTCTGCAAAGGCCAATGTTGTTGCCACATTGTTTATGGCTAGATTCTCACAAAGTTTAGCCTCACACAGCACTTTGAACCTCTCGAGAGCATAACAATCTGCTGCTGCCAAAAGATGTTGGGCCACAAGTGTAATCTGTGCAGAAGCCCAATTTGAACTTAGCCCCAGAAGCTCTTCCATGTCTGGTAAAGCATCCCAGTAGATGAAGTGAAGTAAAACCTGCACACAACCAAAGAAAACAAAGAAGAGCAGTTATTATCACTCGAGCTCGTCCTAATCCCCTTTACTTCAATATCAAAATCATCCAAAGTTCAGGCAATTGGAACTTGAGCAAAAAGCATTGAGAAAAAATAAGCAGGTCATCATCAATACTAACACAAATGCTTTTACATAACTCATTATGCTATATTTCTCCCCAGCTAGACTTTGATCCTCCCAAACCATGCAGTTTCCTACGTCCCATTCCAAAATATCCCTGACATCACGTCCAACAAAAAATAATAATACACCTAAAGTAGCCCATCCATGAAAAATTGAAGCAAGAGGAATAGACCCTTTAACAGAAACCATTTTTGTATTTATATCGCCAGTTGTTACAAACACCCAACCACAAGAGATATATGATCCATATGGATGAAAACAAAAAATTGATAATGGACTAGATGTAGATCGACTTTAAATTGTTTTTCAGAATGCAAAGTGCCAAATGTTAGGAGCAGCAAGCTACCTTTCCCAATTTTAAACATGAGGAAAAGAGGCTTATACTGCAAATCTTGAAAAACTCCAAGAACACAGTGACAGATATTTTAGAAAACTTTTTAAAAAAAAAAATGACAGAAACACATAATAAAATAGTGGATGAAAATGAATGTCCATTGAATACTTGAATACATATAAGCCACACATTTCATCCATGAACACGCAATCTGTGGCCAACCTGATACACAATTTAATGTTATGATCTACAAACTCTGAATCTGTGGCCATAATTAAACAGAATTACATTTGTGGTCCAAATTTAGAGCCTCAAGCCTTTGAGGGCATGTCGCACTCGATCAATCACAACCAAGTAATTCTTTTAAATATTGGGAGTGATTAAAATGTCTAGCTACAAAGGCAAGTATGTTTCTTTTATCGTCTGGTTCTAATTTAAAATGGCAATTTGTAACAGAGATCGTATTCAGCCCACCCACCCATGCATATACAAACACCATACCTAAGTTTTCTCAAACAAGCATTGAACAGCTTAATCAGACAGTGAAGACACCTGAGTTTTCAATTCATTTGCAGGATGTCCTAAACATGCTAAAGAGCAAACCAGACACAGTTTCCCACCATGTTATTAACATATAAGTTTCTAAGTTCTCAACTGATGCAAAGACTATATAATGATACATACTATCAAAAAGTATATGTCTACTTAAAAAGAGAAATAGTATTTATGTACATACACAAACATAGAGAAAGTGAGTGCGAGAGACAAAACCTTAAAAACAGGAGCCTTGATGTCTTCAACCTTTATGCAACAAGAGTTTTTATCTTTCAATGGACCAAAAAGTTGTGCCCTGAACACAGGTGAGCGTGCAGCAAGCACCACTTTGTGGGCAGAAAAAACTTCCTGATCAACTTCAAAACTCACATCCGCCCCCTTACCACTTTCTAAGAGCTTACCAAAATGCTGACCCATATTGTAAGGAGGTACTGCTATAGCGTATGTCTTGGGTCCCTCTGTATTTGTCCTAACAACACCTACACGACACCTTATTATGAGGCAATCATCTTTAATGTGGTCTGATGACTCTAATTGACTTCTTCTGAAGAAACGTTTATAACCCCTGCACCGCACCAACAAGGAGCTTATTCACTTACTATTATCACCCACAATATTCCAAGCAATTCGATCTTACGTACACCCTAACAAGATAAAGTACCAAACATTCATAGAATTTGTTAAGCCACTACAACAATCTGGTAGGATCCAACGCTAACATGAAAACGAAGCCATTAGCAAGTTACCCGACATGTTATGTAGGTCAAATAAATAGCGTTACAGACAACATAGAGAACAAAATTTACTCCGAATTCTTATATTTGAATTGCACTCATGTAAGCATCACAATTGAGATAGTCCTAAACACAAATTCACTCCTTGCAACCAGCCTTAATTAAATCAAAGTACTAGTGTGACAGACAACATTAGCAAACAAGGTCGTTCGCATGTTTACCTGAATTTTAGCATTTGAAGAAACATTGCAATTGCGATAGTCCTAAAGTTAAACTTGTTAAACCCAGACAAAAAGAAAACGGTGCCGAAAACACAAATTCACTCCCTACAACCAACCTTAATTTGAATTGCGTTTTATATAAAATAAGCCGAGAACACAAAATTCACTCTTAATAACCAGCCTTAGTTAACTCTTAAGCTACGCAATCAACATCTCTAAAGGCATAACACCATTCACTAACAAACTACTCATTCCAAAATCGCGATCAAACTCAAATCCATAAACACATATATACACGAAAGCATTACACATACCACATGCTCCCTCGGTATTTAAGCGTGTAAGGACCACTCTCGAGCCTCCTGAGAAAATGGCTATGGACTTTGTGGCGTTGCCTCTCGCTCTGATCCAAAAGCGTCAGCTCAAACAAAGCCCTGACGTCAGTGCTCTCGCTGGCCAGCACGATGAACAGCGACACGTAATTGGCGTCATTCACGACGCTTTTTCCGTCGGGGTAGAAGTATATGGCCCACGTGTACCCGCCGACGTTGAACTGCTCTGACCCGATGAATTTCCCGATCCCCAAGCCCCTGGTGAGCGAGTAGCCGCTGATCTTAAACTCGTGGCAGCCATTGATGGTTTCGGTGCACGACGTCGACCACGTGGTCGGTGTTGGGGTTGCCGACGGCGGCGAGGGTTTTGATTTGTCGCTGCGGACCTTGATTGTGCCCATCAAGGTTCGATTTTGAGGCTCTGGGTAGGAATAGGAGGGGCGATTGCAAATTGGGTCGAAGGGGATTGAGGATTTGGGGGTCGGATTGAGAATTAGGGTTTTGGATCGGAAATTGAATTGGGGGGCCTTATAATTGGGGCGGTGGTGGATGACGGTTGTGATTTAAAATGGTTTGGGTGGTATTTATCGTAAGGCTCAACCTGTTCTGCAGCTGAAGGGTGGGAAGAACGTAGTTTTATAAAATATAAGTTGATTTTTATTTTTTTTACTGTTTATAAACAGAAGGTGAGTGTTTACAGCTTCTCATTTTTCTCTCAAAACACTTTATACTTTTTTAAGAAATAGCTTATTTTTGGACTTATCAAACACCAAAATCTTTAATACTTAAAAGCAAAAGAGCTTATAAGCTCTCTCAAACTCATCCGAAATGTGGTCCGGCTTTTTTCAATATTTTTGTTCGGTTTTAACAGCTTACGAGCACAATCTAAGGCCTAGGGGGAAGAGTCGATAATGCTTTGAGAGACTCATGAGGGGCTTCAATTATGGTGCGCAAAGTCGCGGGTTTCATATGTCACGGCACAAAATCATAACATTCATAACATTCCTAACTTCAAATCATAACATTCCTAACTTCAAAAAGTTTCTGTAATGATCATGTGGTCTGTTAGCTAACCTAGTGGTGGGAGATTGTGAACTGTAAAAAAGATCTTCTAGGAATTCTGCTATTATATAAATGTTCAACAACTTTGTCAAATGAATTGGCACTTCAAACTGTATATGCTGCATCTCTACACTTTGAAAATGTTATCAGCTAGCGCATATTGGCACTATTACATTCTCTTCTACGGTTCTACCTGATAACAGTCGCACACCGCATAAACCCTAAACCCATCTAAAACAATTGACTCATTCAAAACCCAGCAATTAGATGTTGCCTCCACTCTTTCCCATTAACCCTGAAATCAAGTGTTTATAACTTTAGTCTCACCACACTCATGGCATAAAATCTCATAATCTGATCTCTACTTTTCTTTTTCATGTTGTGAGTTCTTGTTTTCTTCGAATGTACACTGCTTCGTGTGGTGCAAGGTTCAAAGGCTTTACAGATACCTTTCATTCCTTAATGGCTAACTTTGAGCGATGTTCAGAGACCCAGTGAAGAACAGAAAACTTTATTGAAACAGTTTACGCGGAGATTCGATTCCCACAAGGGAGCTTCCTATTTCTTAGTCATTCTTGTTCTGAACCAATAATTAACTAAAAGACACTACAATATAATCTTTGATAGGGATTGGATAAACACTAATCCTACACTCCAAGTCTCAAAGGAAAGGGACCCAAATGAGCCTTCAGCTTGACACAAATAAACACCACACAAAATGAACTCCTCCTATGTCGGGATCCATTGAACATTTTTTTGTTAAAGATTAGTTGAAGACTTTCTATTTAATGATCTATTACACCAACTTTTTAATCTCATTTTTTTATCTCAACGGTTCATTTTATAGGTCTATATAAGCAGATTAATTATACAAATTTTCAGTCAAATTAGTGATCGTTAAGACATCGAAATAGATCAAATCAATAGATGATCTAAATATTTCAAACAGAAACCGTTCAAGATTATAATCGGTGAATCATCTTTATGAATGCTTTAACGATGTTCAATTTGTATGAAAATTTTTAAAGATGATCTACTCATATATATCTACAAACTAGACGATCGAAATATGAATATGCGATCGAAAATAGGATGAAACGAAAAAGTCATCAACTAATCCTCAACAAAAATGATCTTAATAGAAACCCCATCCTAAAATCCCCTCCTATTATCCATTTCTGCAAGCTAAAATTAGCCACTCACAAAGAATATGCTAGTTTTGAAAGCACTGAGACTATTGAGGCCTTAATTTATAATTTTAATAAGAGTTTTGAACTGACATGACTTTGGATAATGATTAATCAAATCCCTAATCAATAAGTAATATAATTAGCAATGGACAAGCGGCAAAATTTGAATGAGTTTTTTTTTGAAATTATACTTCTTTTTGGAAGTAAAATTCTTTTTCTGTTTGTTGCCAGAGAACCTTTTCTTATATTTTTTCTCTGTGTGACATCCCCACTGCGTTGGTGTCTCTAATATCTTGGGACACATGTTTTCAACTCCTTTGAGTTGCTTCTTTGCAGTTTTGGATTTTCTGTTTTCAACACATTGCTTTCTTAGGAGATCTCTGACTCTTTCAGCAATTCCTTATACCGTAAAAACAACAAAGGATTTTCTTCCAAAGATTGTGCTACTGCATCTTTCCATGATTCTTGTAACTTCCTGTAATAGATTCTAACCAGGTCTTCATTATCTAGATCTCCAATGGTACAATAGTAATTTTAGAACTCGTTAGTGTACTCTTCAAAGTACCTTATGTTGCAAATGCTCAACTTTTGAATATTTGTTTTAGCCCTTTCTTTAGACTGCTCACTATGTCCCGTAATATCTTCACAAAATTATGCATAGATAAGACATGTGAAATCTAGAGGATTATTGGTTTGAGCCAATTTGTTTGCCTAGGCAGGCCATTGAGAACTTCGCTTGAAAGACTGATACCATTTCTGAACTATGCCAGTTAAGGTAAACTCATAATATGCATGAGCTTCCTCGTAGGCATATTTGGACAACATCAAAGCCTGAGTTAGCCTTAAGCTAGCTGCACAGTTGTCTTTTGTCTTTCTCTTGTCTCCTACCCTGTCGAGATCAAGATATACCCCTCTTTCACATACTGACTGGCCCCATTTGGGTACTGTAAGGATGTACTTCTTAAATTATATTATTCTATGATCTTGTAAGACACATAGAACAGAACGGTCTATACCATCTTTGGCTAAAAGCTTTATTCATACTTGAACTGCTCCAATATATATATAGGAATATTTCTTCTGAGATGTTTCACTTACTTCTTTTAGAGTGATTAACCTGATGTTAGTTTCTCCTCCTGTAGCAGAAACTGTCGGTTCAAGAATCTTGAATCTGTGAGAATTCATGAGAAAAGATCCTCTCCTGTAGATCTCATTGAGTTTGAATCTGGGAACCGATGCTTCTCGCAAGCTAGATTCAATTTCATTATACTCAAATTCTTGAGCGTTGATTAGCTATACATCATAGTATTTCTTTTATTGAGTATTCTACTCAACATTTTTACATCTCTTCTGGTTGAAGATGCAATATTGGACGAGGACCAAGTAAATAGTTTAGGTTCACTAAACTTAAACTCACTTTCTCTTTTTGGTAAAGGAGGTATGATTATTTTACTAGCTACGTTTTGAGCTAATTGTTCTTCATTGATCACTTCTCCTTCTTGTTTCATTTTTTCTATGTTTGTTTGCAGTCTTGCTATCCTGCTGTTTAACTCTTGGAAATGGTTTTCGAAATCAATACTCATCTCTTGGAGATAAGCGATCTTGTAATTTTGCTGATGAATTATTGCCTTGACATTATCATGCATTGTTTCTGTATGAAAGAAAAAGCTTAGAGCTTTATCATCTTCTTGTTTTACTTTTAGTTCAACTCTGTGATTCATCCTAATCGGGTGATCATAGTTTCTAAAAGCTTTTTCAGCGATTCTTGAAAAGATTTTATCTCAATTGCTTGCTGACGAATGTTGTCGGCGAAATGCTCAGTGCGAACTAGCTTCTTTTCAATATCCAATAGATATTGTTTTTCTTTGAGATAATTAAGCTTGGCTTCAAGCTTGCCAAGTGTGAACTTATCTCTTCAAATTTTTTGAACTTGAGATGAAATCTCTCAAGTTTTAATACAACCTTGTCTGAGGTCGTGTTCGTAGATAGATGATCTAGGTATTCAATTAGGCTTGGTGTGGAAGAATCAAGCTTTTCAATCTCGACTTCTCTTTGGAGATGGATAAGATCGTCGTAGAGTGTGTTTAATACTCTACAAATGTACTCTATCGAGTATTGATCTTCCTGAATATGCATTGAATGAAAACACTTTTGCCATTTATCAGTACCTTTTGTAATACAGAAGGACTGGTAATTTTTAAGTTTGGATTCTCTTTTGTTAGTCAAGAGAAGCCAACTTTGTGGCATAAGCCTTGATAACCTGCATTTGAGCCAAGCAGACTCTGGTACCAGCTATGGCGGATCTAACCGAGACTCAAAACATTCAGATGAGTCTGATCGTAATCAAAAACTTCTTGTAGAACATCAATTTGTTCTTCAGTTCGTTTGATTCTTTGCTGAACTCTGAAGATAATATCCCAGTAATATTTTGTTTTTTTGTTTTCTAGGAAGATTATCTCTATATTTTACCAATCTTCTTAGTTTTCTTTTTTTCGTTTTGCAATTATTTATGCGAAATTTTAGCATAAGCTAATAAATTAAGTCGGATAGCTATTAAGTTTGCTATTGATGATGAAAAATAACTGTTTACCTTCGAGTAAGAGAATGAGTTTATATTTGCAGTATGCTAGATAAACAAATTCATAGACTTAGACCCACCATGCTCCGTCAAGTTTTTAAAAGAGAACAATAGATCATACAAAATAAGGTTAAAATGATAATTTTCTAATAATAACAGAATATTCTTAAAGAAATATTCCTTACAGGTATCTTATTGATAACAAATTAAGAGTTTAGGTATTACTTTGTTAACTTTACAAGTTCAGATATCATTTTGACAGTCCCCTAAGAGTCTACACACTTTTGATCAGTGTTCTAAAACTCGGCCTAGTCGGCCGAGTACTCGCTATTCGGCCTCTCAACGAGACGATTTTAGGTAAATCGTCGGACAAAATCGGCCAGGAGAAAGTCGGCCCGACTCGGGAAAACTCGGCCCAACTCGCGGCCCAAAAGAACGAAACTGACCTAACTCTCTCTATTCTCTCGCGCAGTCAGTCATTCTCTCTCAGCCTCTCGCTCTCGCCATCTCTCTCTCGCAGCCGGCCTCCCCCTCGTTCTTCTTGCCTCGCCGTTATCACTGATCACGATTCACTGGTGAGTTCGATCTCTTTGCTGGGTTTGTGTTGGGTTTGGTTTTCGGGACTTCTTTAGTGACGATTTTCGGGTGTTGGGTTTGGTCTTGAATTTCTGTTCGATCTCTTTGCTGGGTTTGTGTTGGGTTTGGTCTTGAATTGCTGTTTTGTTTTGCTTTCTGGTCTTGAATTGCTGTCTTGAATTGCTGTTTTGCTTTCTGCTAATGATAAAACAATCCTGGAAAGCCGTCAGGGCCAGGAACTTTCAGTGCCCCTGACTGGAAAACAACCTCCTTACCTCCTCTAGAGAGACCTGTGTAAGAAGTTACCACTAGAGACACTCCCAGTAATGCATTACCCCAGTCTCTATACCCTGTACTAGAAAAAATGAGCTTGAACTGATTTTCAAACTCCATTCTCCCATAATTCATCAATGATAGACAGCTTATGAGATGTATGAGTTATCAATGCTTTTGTGCTTCGATTTCTATAAGTTTGTTGCAGTTTGTAGGCTATAGAGGTTAGCTAGGATTGTGAATTGCCGGAAATGTAGTTCATACTATAAGTAAACGTAGGACTTCATTTCAGTATAGTTAAGGGCTGCAGTGTAGAATATTATAAGTTTGCAAGAATCGAATTTGATGTTTGCAAGAATCGAATTTGATGTTTGCTTTTATAAGTTTTATTATTTAGAATTCATTGAGTTATTGTAATGGACTAATGGTTGTTAATATCTCATTATTGTTGAATATTGTAATGTTTTATTAACTATTTTTATTATTTAGACATTATATTACCTTTTAAAATATATATATATATATATATAATTATATGTTTTAAAAATAAAAATAAATCTAAAAATTAAAAACCGAGTACTCCCCGAGTACTCCTCCGAGTACTCCTCTACTCGCTAGTCCCCGGACGGCCGACCGACTAGCGACTAGCGAGTTTTAGAACATTGCTTTTGATGCATATTACCCTTGTAAAAAAGTTGATTTGATGAGAGCACTAAAACCTTGATGGTTTCTTTCATACAAACTAAAAAGCAAGATGAAGTGAGAGATACCAATATGAACATACAAAAGATTTTCACTTTTGGTTAGAAAATGATGTGGGCTTTTATGTGTTTAGCTGATCCATCAAGGAACTACTAAGTAGAAGCAAGACAGAAGGAGCAAAATCATTTCCAAACAAAACACATAACAAACCTAAAGGAAAGTGAGCCAAAAACAAAAGCAAAATATGACGTTTACTCTTTCTTTCTTCCTCATTTCCAAAAAAAACTTGCTCTCCAAGCTACTTTTCCTCCTAGCTTATACGGCCAATTCCTCAACCATTTTCTGCACTGTCAAAAACACCAACTACAAACACACCAACCCAAATCGTACATCTATTTCCACCATTTAACTCTTATATAATTGTGAGTGAGAGAGAGAGAGAGAGAGAGAGAGAGAGAGAGTGATTTAGCACCATGGTTCAGCATAATTCTGCAGAAGGAGAAGAGGGAAGCATTCGGCTACAGATTTCTGACCTTCAGAGGCTCAGCGAGACCGGCAGTGTAGGCAACACAATGTTTCAGCCACAAACTAATATCGAGAAAAGAGAGAGCAACACTTCAGCTTCTGTTGGTCCATTAACAAAGCCAACATTTCGTGCACCTGAAAAGAAGCTGACCCTATTCGCTCTCCGGCTAGCAGTGCTCGAGAAAGCAGCAACCGGCCTTGGAACTCTCGGATTCATATGGGCCACAGTTGTTCTTCCAGGAGGTTTTGCCAATACATTAGATAGAGCTCACTTTTGGTTCATTACCGTCATTTTGTTGATTGAAGGGACCCGGATTTTCAGCAGGAGTCATGAGCTTGAGTGGCAACATCAATCCACATGGTCCATCACTGAATCTGGGATCAACAGATTTCGAGCAATGAGAATTAGCTCGAGCTTCATATTTGGGAGCATCAAGGAGTTTTCTATTCCTTGGCCTTGGTAGAAGCTTTGCTGTTTCTGATGGAGGATTCCTTACTGTGTGTACAAGGTGGGCTCCTGTAAACTTTTATACTGATACATATTTAGACATAAAACAATAAAATTAAGGAAGCGATGTATAATCAAAAAGAATGATTTGAAGATTGGTAATTCTCGTGTCATGAGGATGCTAGCCACTGAAATATTAAAGAAGATAATGTTTTGGACTTCTAGGGTTTGCCGAGCAAGATCTGTTAACTCTGATTTGAAGTAACTTTTTGCCAGAACGTCCGTTTTGAACACATGTTGTGATTCTAATGATCAAAATTCACAAATGAAAATCTAACCGTTTGATATGATCATGATGATAAAATATATGTATGAGAAAAAATTTAACTTGATCTGACAACATTAAGAGCTCGATCCGGACGGTCAATCTCGTAAATCAAACCTCTAAACGCACGGAAACGATTATTTGACCGTCTAAATTACGTATTCTAGTCGGACCTTCAACACAAAATAGTTCCAAATCAATGGACGCAACCAGTGGTATAAAAATTCATTGAAAAATAACCCCCAAAAATAAGGCTACCCTTAGAGAGAAAGAATGGTAAATTGCGTTGACCGAAATGGTAAAATACGTCTATGGTTGACCGTATCTATCGACATCGAGACTTTACCTGAATTACGTGATTTTTCAACCATAGACGTATTTTACCATTTCGGTCATATCTTATTTCACGACTTTTTTAAGTTTGAAGGTTCTACGTATAAATTATTTTTAAAATGAAACATTTATTTAAAACTTAGTAACTAAGTTATATAACATTAGTAAACACGTCATTATATATACACCATTTTTATCCCAACTATTAAGTTTCGGGTTGAGTTTGCTTATACATAAGCCTTCTAAGAAAAGCTGATCATTCTATTTCAAAACGTTAGTTAATTAAGATTGAAATCTAAAATAAATTTACATATAAACAAAAATTGTAAATAAGTTTACCGAATGATAAACAAAAGGAAAAAACAAAAAACAAATAGATAACACTAGTAATATATTCCTTTGACGAAATTGTCCCATATACAAACACTAGGCGAGAGCTGACCGGATAAAGGTGTAGATGAGCCCCGCCACATCGAGCTGGAGATCCTGGTTGACGCGGTGGCGGCAGTGGTCTTCTGTGGCGAGAAGAAGCCAGAGAGGGGCCCCCAGATTCGAGTCATTTTTTTACTTCATGATTTAAACCCAGAAGAATTTTAGCCCTCCTACCTCCATTCCCTTTCTTCAGTAGCTCTGTCAAGTTGCAAAAAAGTACCAACTCCGCAAGCAATTTCCATTAAATGTCGTGGGTATTAGTAATGTTGACTCAGTCCATAGAACCGAACCCGTGTTTGAGAATGTGTCTGAGGGAGTATCTCCAGGCCTGAAATCTGGTTAACATTGGGATAGACTGAACAACCCGGTCATCAAAATCCATGTATCCCTTTAGAATTTTTAAATTAAATACTTATTAGACTAATTTTTTATCAAAATTTAACGTCTTAATTTTTGAAGTTGTAGATTTATATAAGTAGATCAATCATACAAAATTTCAGCTAAATTAGTGATCGTTAAGTACTAATTTTAGATCAAATCAATAGACGAACCAAATCTGTTAAACATAAACCATTCAAGTTCATAATTGGAAAATCACACTTATGAATATCTTAACGATTTTCAATTTAGTTAAAAATTTGCAGAACTGATCTACTCATAAATATTTATAAAATGAACGGTTAATATGTGAATATAAAATTGAAAAACGGGATAAACTAAAAAGTTCTCAACTAGTCCTCAACTTAAAGATCCTCATTAGATGGGCTCCTTCAAAATGAATATCAAAATATCTCTTTTCTAGTGGAACCAAATGCTATGGTGATGAAGGTTTCCATAAAGAATTAAGAGAAGCCGTCAAGTCATGAATTGGTTTTGAAGGTTTTCAATTGTTCTTGATACAACGCCTCATTAATTTTAACAGAGGTCATATCGCCTCGAACAACTCAGAAAAACAAAGAAATAAAACGAATTACAAGATGGTGCATAAACCAAACGTTTAAACTTCAAGCTAAACATGAAGCTAATGTGGTAAAACCTAAAAGCTAGTGTTTAAACTTAAAGCCATGTGGTAAACCCCGACATGAGGCTCATATTAAATTCAATTTGGGAAATTCATTTTCGTGTCTACGATATTCGGCAATTACAAATACAAAGAACCAGATCTATAACAATGCATATTAAACAAGTAGGTCATGATGTGAACACAATTTAACAGATAAGTAGATGAAGAAATAATGAAATTTAATACATACGTCTATGAAGTTTGGTATTGTTTTATAGAAACTGAGCTCATAAGAGAATCCTCTTCTGACGGGTAACGATGAAAAAATATTCATCCTCAATTAAATTGACGGACTCAAGGGTGGGTTGGGGCTTGCTACAACACACCTTAGTTTTTAGGAAAAATTTCTTGTGCATTAACAACCGACTTCGAAGTAAGATGAGTGGAGATTTTCTTGCAGATTTAATAAAGGAGAATATTGAGAGAGACATTGTTTATACTATTGATTCAAATTCATTTATGAGTTTTATGTTAAAAATAACGGAGAGCACAACTTAGATAGTTGAATTCGTATTTGTATTGAATGTTTAACTTTGATTTGTTAAAATTTCTATTTCCCAGATTCAAGTATAGCTTTTGTGGATAATATGTTTATACATGTTCTTGTAAAGATGAATATTAATTTGTTTAGGCCAATATTATGCATGTGAGAGGTTCTTAAAAACAAAATAGACTGCCAACTTTTTTATAAATATTTTTGTTCACAGCCTAAAGCAAATATAGCACACTTCAGATTTCATGCCTGGTTGTACAATTTCTCATCACATATTCACATCACGCACCAACTGCACTTTAAATTCACCAAAAAAGACTGCATACTTAGTGTCAACAGGTTGGGAATGGTGTTGAAATGTATTTCCTCACGCCAAAGCTTGCGAAGGAAAAAAAATACATATTCGTGCTTCCAATATGAACACACAATCTGATGAATTTGTAACAAAGAAATCACAAAGTACTACTTCTCCTTTCTTTGGTTTCTTTTTTGGTTTTGCTTTCAAGTCAACCAATTTACAAATGACCCTGACGCTAGTTACAAGTAACTAGCAAAACAATACAACAATCATGTCTAAATCAGTTGCCAAAAAAATCATGTCTAAATTGAAAACAAAAAGAAAGGAATAATTTAAATAATTAAAGACTTCATCCTATCGACTGTAGTTGTTTCTAAAGAAGTTGAAATCCCACCGACGTATCAAACCATCCATGACATGGCTTGCAGGGTTTTTTATCACAGTAACTGTGGCTGTTGTGTTAGCTGACATGTCTGTGTCCAATGTGCTTTGGATTTTATCTGGTGCTTCCTTTTGAGTAGACGACCCAGCACTTCCTAAATCCCTTGTTGATCTAGAAGTTTCGACTGCAGGTTTCATAGATGGTACAGCTGCATCCGTGATTCGCAGCTCAGGTCTCAAATCATTGACCCCAACAGCAACACTAGAAATAGACTCTGTTTTCGAGGACCCACACTGTGCACTTGACGTGGAAGTTGAAGCTGTCTCTACAGGTTCTCGCTGTTCTACTGGAGACACGGCCTCATGATAGTCATCTTTATCTGATAACTTTGAAGAATCGGGGGTATTCCCTGCTGGTTGCTCTTCTGTCAGTGGGTTTGGGTGTCTCGTCTCTAAGTCTTTTAGCGACAAGATCACTGCTTCCATGAACATCTGATAACATAGACAAGTTAGATGGCATTGCGTATGTGATTTATTTATTTTCTAGAGGAAAAAAAGATAATTATAAAATCTAGAACTCAGCTAGGCCAATCATGTGACCCACCCTTTCTTCCTCCTCCACATCGCTTGGAAAACCTGACAAGTCCTCAAGTTGGTATTCAACATATTGATCATCGTCCATTGAGGCTGGCACATGGGGATGGCCGTTTGAGAATTCGAAGCTAATCATGTCAGAAGATGATGGACAAGGATCATGATCGGCTTTTCCATCCTGCACCACGAAGTGTTATTACTTTAAATTATACCTTCCAAGTTAAATTCATATCAGATAAAGGAATTAGAAGTATTCATGCACTAAGACAACATCAAACATTTGAGATACACCAAGGTCCTCATTAGTCGCAAGATTCAAACTTTTTATTTTTATTTGAGCAAATTATCTCAGGACACTAATGAAGCATAAGCCATGTGACAAGTTCATCTTATGAAGGGAATAAATTGGGATTCAGAAGATAATCAAACAAGAGAAAAATGGAAAGTACCTTAGAATGAGATTCGTCATCTTGAGATGATATACCAGAAGGAACCTATAGTGAAAAGGCAAAACTAAATTAGTCAATACATCTGAAACCTCAAAGTCCAACATCAACACAGAAATACTTTCACATGGTGTGTGAATCTGCCCGTGGAAGGGGATGAGATTAGCTTTTTCATACATTAACAAATCTTTCAACAAATAATTTTCCCCACTAACAAATGGTCAATTAGGTGGCAACATAAACCTTTTTTTTCTTTTGTACTGTTGGATAGTTGAGAAGCCAAAAATACTGCAACCAGTTTTAAACACATATAACAAAATTGTTGAACTGGCAACCCACTTTCACACTGCACCAACATCTCTAACAAAATTATTTTAGTGCAAGTCCACTTTCAAATTGTGTACTATTTGACATGTGAGTAACCAAAATGTGTGAGCAACCAAAATGAGAAGCAACCAGTTACTAACATCTGTTCGACTCATGGGTCTTCTTGAACGGAGTTGGCTAATGGCATCCAGTGTGCTGCCACTCGTTGGTGGTTCTGCAGGGAAGTAATTAATTAAAGATTGAACAAGGGTTGCTAAATAAGAATCCAGTCAAAATCAGAAAATAAACGATGAGGACTTTTCCCATGCCTTTAGGAGTCGTTAAGCGTCCATTGTCATAATCAACCTCATGCACAGTTCTCCAACCAGCCTGCAGGCATACCGGTCAACATTTGGAAAGTGAACGAACATAAAATATGGTAGTTTGAGGTAGTTTGAGTGCAATAGAAACTTACAACCACAGTTTGACTTACCTTGCCAAAGTTATCATGCATGGTGTCGAAAAATGTACCCCCAACCTCATCCTCTGGGGGTTGCAAAACATTGTGGAAAAATATATTTATAGAATCAAAATAGAACTGAGGGCGTGGAGAGTTGTGATCTCCCTCAAACTTGATGATATTTTTATCTCCCTGAAAAGGTTCACATTACATGACAGGCTAAATATAACATTACTCCTGTAAAGCCCAGACAACAGACAAGGAAAAGCGGAAAGACTACTTTTACGAACAAGCTCAATCTCAATGTGTCCAAGTTTCACATACTATATATCCCTTAGTCATAGAAGAGAACTGACATTTTCAGTCAGTTAAATTTTCATTAAAAATTATATCAAACGCAAAGGGCAGCCATAAGATGACTGCTAACAAGAATATCATTTCCAATTACCATATAAGCCTCAAATATACGATCTGAATGATGGGGTTGTATAAAATCATCATCAATGGCATGCCCAAACAAAGCTGGAACAAAACAGGAGCTTGCCACCTACAGGAAAAGTAAAAGAGTTAAAATTAAATCTAATATGTCCATGTGAAAATAGAATTTAGCAACTTCAACATCAAAATAATTAAGCTGTCTTTGAATACAGATGATGGATCAATAAGCAGAACTGTATTAACTATTATTCTTAGACAACACATGTGAAAGCTGACTTACCCTTTGGAAAGGTTTGAATCTTTCAACATATTAAAATGAACAAGTATCAGAGTGAACTTTTTATTTGTCAACATCAATTTCTTGCATCTTTCATCACTAATCAGTAGAGAAAATATTGGCAAATATATGTCAGCCAGAAACATTAACTGTATGCAATGAGTTTGAAGGGTTCATTCCAATTAGTGATGGTTCAACAGAACAAAAAATACCTCAATCGATTACCTTAATTGTATTGAGATTCGATATGTCAAATTTCGCCTTTTTCTGGATAGCTCTTCGCATGTATTGGATAGCAAACTTCACCTAAACAAAAACAACACACAAAAACAAAAAACAAAGGTGAATATCTTATAAGAGTACAAAAAAATCTTCAGTTTGTCTGCACAATCGATTACCAACTGTATTGCCAGCATACGAAAAATTGATAACATTGGAAGGGTCTGATTCACAGGAATTTAAGGCATAGAAAGCAAAACATCCCTCTATTAGCATCTACTTACAGTGAACTTTGGTAAACGAATTTTGTAGGTGTCCACAAGTTCCATCATCAAATCAACCAAATCCGAAAATGGACTGTCAAGAACAACTCCTGACATTGAAGGGTCCTCAGCTGCATACAAGAGACTGCCAAATTGTATAAAGTTATTTGTAGATCAACCAGGCCTAACAAGCACAGGAGGCTAACTTATAACAAAATGAAAAGTGACCAAGCATACTATATTAATTAAATCTTCCAAGAAAATATTACACCAATTTCTACAGCATACCGGATAGCAACTAAACACTCACTAGTCACACCAAACATAAGCATATATCTGCTTGGAAGATATGTAGGCTGAGCATATATACTCGAGTAATATCCTGGTTACCAAGATCCAATTATTCAAGTGGAGCATGAATTTTGTTATATTGTTTATGTCAATATCTTCTACTCATTATCATAATCTCTTCGATTCCCCAACAACACCTTTTTATGGACTCATGCATACCACGGTATTTCGGATGGCATATCATATTTTCACATTATAACATGTTGCATAAGACATGGTATTAAGCATGCATGTGTAGTTAGACAAATAGTTGTCTCCATCCTCAGCTTCAATACAGTGTTTGCAGGTCAGAAAATACATTCTCAAAAATCTAACTTCTCAGACTCTTAGTCAAAGAAATGGAAAGTCAAAAATTTCAGATTTACTGTCTTATTTAAGCCTTCAACCAAAAGCTTCAGAACCTACCATAAGGGAGCTCCCCAAAAAGAAATCTCAAAAACTATAGGACTAGGTCAATATGAAACAGGAACTAAAGAATAAGACAACAATTCACAGTTATATTAAATCAAAAGAAAAAAAATCTTCAAAATATTTTTATTGCACTTTTAGTTCTATAGTAATTTTAGGTACAATATCTTCAAGATCTAAAATTTCCCCATCTGACTTGTCAGCAACTGCCAAGAGTTACGTTCATTGGGGTACATGATACTGGCAATCAGGCTATTCCAGTGCTTCTTAACCATCAGAACTTCTTATGAACTTGAAGCAAACGCATTCTAAGGGTACAAACGCATATCAAAAAGAGGGATTGATCTCACATCTTTTCTAATTGGAAGTACCACATTCCAATTTTGCAATTGCGCTCTTTTCTTTCTTTCATTTTCTTTTCTTCTTTGTTTTTTGAAAAGAAACATAGAATTGATTGCTGAAAAGAGGACAACAATTTTTTTTGTGAGGCTTGCGAATATGTACTCATGTATTTACGATTCAGTCATAACTTTAGCAGCCATTTATAACAAGATCTAAAAGAAATGATGAACCAAATTAATCATAACTTGTTACAATCCACTAGAAGCATTGATTAACAATTCAACAGCAAGTAGTTCTGAAAAATTTATACAGGGCTCCTTTAATGTATGCAAGATAATAGAAACAATCAATATATGAATCATAATACCTAGTGACAGCACCCATTGAACGGCCCCACAGGCCAATCAAAGAGACATTTCCATCTGCTCGCAAATAATCAACTACAGTTCTCAAGTCGTCCTTCTGAAAAAGTAGTTAAGAAGAATGTCAGACACCAATGCCGTGATCCAAGTAATATGTGAATTAAAATGCCGTGGTTATTATAGACAAAGAACATTTATCTTACATAACTGGTTTTGATATCTCAATGTCTCCATCACATATTATAAAATAAAATATATTACAAGAAAAGGAAAGACCTACTAAACACTTACTTCATTCCACCCCAATGTGACGTTCTCTCCACCAGAGAGCCCAGATCCTGAGAAATCAAGAGCGAAAACTGTAATATTTGAGGGCAGCAAAATAATGGCTGCTTCACTTGCATCAGCCCTGCACCCACTGTCAACAGAATATTTCAGTCAGTTACTTAGATTCATTAAAAACAATGAAATCAACCACAATTTAACCAGCACAGACAGAAAACTGTCTGATACATGCATAAGAGAGTAGCTATGAACTATGAATTACACTTAGAAGTTTAAATACTGGTTAATAATTACTGGTTTGCAATAGATACAGTTGCACACAACAAAACATAACATTTCATGGCTGTCTGATAGGTAATGCTTTCAAACAGCAGTAGAATGACCAAAGATTTAAGCTTTAATTATTTAGGTTGCTAATATTAATACAGATGTTTTGGTCCATTCCGTTTAGAGACACCTATCTTCTGTATGCAATAACTTTAACACCAACCACAATTTAAAAAATGTACATATATATATATATATATATATATATATATATATATATATATATATATACTTTTCCGTAGTTTATCATTTCAGAAGTAAAACTGTGGGTGGATGATTAATTCAAACCCTATATGATATGACATTTCAAGCCGTTGAACAGCATAAGGTTGCTACAACTGCACTTAAGAATAAACATTACTCCTCTGTCAGAGTTTCAAAAAGAAGCAAACGTAACTCCATGTTATTGATCTACCACTAACATTCAAGCCAGCCAGCATTTTTAGCGAAGATTAAGGACATTTTTATCTACCTAAATCCTATCTATTGAAGCAGTTGATAATATGACTACTGAATTGTAATGATACATCAAACTCCTTCTAGCTCTAAAGTGAGAATGGATGGAACCTATGCATAAAAAAATATTGAAACCAGTCTAACTTGGATATAATCACCTGTTTCCATGACAATATATTACACAGGGCAAAGGCTTTCCTTCAGGACTAACAATGGGCATGTAATGACTACACTTGAGAACATCTCCCCTACTGTTTTTAACCTGCAACAAAACCCGTACTATTTTAGTATGATAACCACATGGCATCATCAAGTCACCAGCAGACAGAAAATAATGAGTAAGATAAAACTGTCCAAGACAAACTGTCAGAAATTGAACTAAAAACCTTCCTCAAAGACGCATTACAAGGAAACATACCTCCAAATCCTTCCTCTGGTACCATTTCCCCTTGAGTATGAACTCATCGTCCAATAAATCATTTTTCGGGTCATATTCAGCCCTGAAAACCGGAAACTTACTTAAAATTTCTAACTCTAAAGGGCAAAGCAATAAGATTAATCTAACATATTTAAATTTTCAACAAATCTTCTGCCAAATACATGAATCAGAAATTGAAGATTCAAACTTTCATTCATATAGAGTATGAAGCACATGATTGGTAGTTGACATCAACGTGAAGTAGCAATCATATGCTTCATACTACCAAAAAGAAAACAGTTGAATTGAATTAGACTCAGCTAAAAAAAGGGTATCATTTCAAACAGACCTAGAGGTAAAAGCAACTGAAGATTCAAAACTACAAATCCCAATTCATCTCTTTTTCTCAGAATCCCAATTCATCAAACCAAAAAAAAAACCCATCAAGAATTCCACACAAAGCAACAAAGGGTATGTCCTGATTCACCTGGGAGGCCGAATAATGAAGTTGACAAGCGGCTCCATGGATTCAAAAAAATCTCTCTCTATATGAACTGGTCTTCTACAACAAAATTCAACTCCGCAAAACAAATAAAGCATAAATAAAAAAATTAAAAAAAAACATGTACAATTCTCAAAACAAAAAACCCAGAAACGAAAAAGGAGAACCCACCTCAAATTGGGCAAGAAGAAACAAAGAAGAAGAAAGAAGGAAGGGGGGTCTGTGTGTTGGGTACGCTGTTGGTTTCGACGAAAACAAAAGAAGAAGAAGAAGAAGAAGAAGAAGAAGAAGAAGAAAAGGTGTTTGTTTAGTATTAAACGCATTTGGGTTGCTTGCTTGGCTCCTTCCCACACCTCTGGCACTTCCCCTCGCTATTGGCCAACCTGCTCGCACGTGTTTTGTGACACAGTTCGCCGTTGGCTTGTGATGGAGCCGGTCGTGGTTATGACGACCGGTCTATTTCCGGTTACGTTGGAGATTCGAACTCTAATCTTAAGAGTCATAATCGATGTACGTAGTCACATAACGTGACACTCATCTCGTATTACTTCAAGCATAAACGTAGAAGAGCTAGTACATACTTGAAGCATTTAGTTATTCGGTTATGTAGAATTGGGACTTGATCTACGTACTTCAAGCATTGAGTACATTTGAAATAGCTAGTATATCTTGTCCTATTCTGTGGGTGATCCTCACTGGGTGTCTAAAAGCATCTGATACTAAACAGATGGTGTAGAGTGTAATTTGGTTGATAGACCTTAGGTTGATGTTAAATTGGGTAGATTAAGAGAGTTGGTTGCACAATTTGCTTGTTTTATATTATTTTATCCAAAAAATAACTTACAAAAAAATTATAATATATTTTATTTTATGATTTGTGTTTTTTATATATTAAAATATTAATTTTTTTGTCGTGTCTGAGTTGTGTCGAAACTCAAATTTTTAGAACTTACCATGTCACATCGTGTCGTGTTGTTGTGTCTGTGTCCGTGCAACATGTCTCAATTTGGTATGGTTTGAATTCCGAATATTTTACACAAGAAACAAATGCAAATAGTCCTTTGGAAAATCTATCAACTTTTTTTAAAAACAAAGACAAGGTAAAATTTAAATGATTTAGAATGAAGATTTATGTTCAGCAATTGGTAAGGTTTGGACCCCTATATCTTTCAGGTTGAAAGTAGACCAAACAAATGCATATAGCAAAGGCATATTATAGGAGAAATGGTAAATGATCCAAGTGAATGAAGTCAGACAAAACAACATATTTGTAAATTTCTCATATATTCTTATTTCTCCATAAACAGGGCATATATATACAAGACATACTGAGCCCTATTAGGAAACTAGTGTTATGACAAATTATTATATACACTATATGACTCACTTCAACACTTATCCTTAAGTTGGACAACAAATCACAAATACTCAACATGTTAAGGAGTCATAAAACGCCTTACTAGAGATTGTTTTTGTAAGAATGTATGCAAGCTGCTCCTCAGTAGGTACAAATAGAAAAGAAATAATCTGTCGATCCAACTTCTCCTTAATGAAATGCATATCGACCTCTACATGTTTCGTTCTATTATGTTGAACTGGATTATGAGCAATTTCAACAGCAGCTTTATTATCACAATATAGAGACATCACATTCCTTTGTTTGAATCTCAAATTAAGGGTGGATAAAAACTGGTTTTCAACCGAAAACCTAAAAAACCATCCGAAAAATGGACCGGATAACCGATCCATTTAAAGCGGGTCAGAAAATAGCATAAACCGATCTGATCCAGTTTAAACCGGGTTGGTTACGGTTTAACCTAAAAACCGGTCTGAATAAACCGATATATATATATATATATATATATATATATATATATATATATATATATTCATTAAGTGTCACCATTTAATTAGTTATTCCAATCTCTTACTCTGCATCCTTCCACACTAGATCACACAGAACACTATATATAGGAAAAAAAACCCTAATCCTCTCACCCCTCTTTCTCGCCTCTCAGCCATCTCTCTCACCTCTCAAGTCTCAACCCTCTTTCTCTCCTCTCATCTGCTGCACGACCGCCATGACAAATCGATGGAATCACGACAAACAGCATCAACCCATCATTCAGTCTTCAGCCACACCCCATCGGGTTCCATGGTTCCACACGATTCTGTTGCAGTTCCACCATTAACAGCCACCATTGGAGACACTGGTACTTCTGCTTCAGCTTCGGTTACTGAAGCTCAAGTTATGTCAAAGAGGAAATATCAGAGCATCGCATGAGACCATTTTACCTTGCTGACCATTTGATTCAGACTTTCATCAGTTTCATGTTATGAACTTCAATTTATATTAGGACAACCAAATTTGTTTATAGTCTGTAACAAATTAACTTAACTTTTGTGTGCATGTTATCTACTATTGGAACTTGGTGATGAACTTTGGATGATTTGATTGTTTTTATGTTTTTTATGGATTCTTTTGAGGTTTGAAATCTATTGGATTGTGAAATTGTAAAATATAAACTGAGAGCGAAACTCTCCAAATTCGGATGAAATCCGAAACCGATCCGGATTTCGGATGATCCGAATAATCGGTTAACCGAAATTGGGATTCAGATTCGGATGAAGATTTGACAAATCCGAATTATTCGGATCGGATACGGTTTAAGCCTAAAACCGATCCATTCCCAATATGCCCTATCTCAAGTATCTCAACAAGTGTCTCAACCATAATATCTCACATACTTCAAGAGTCATTTCATGATACTCTGCTTCAGCACTAGAATGAGCTACCACCTTCTGTTTCTTACTTTTCCAAGTAACCAAATTACCACTTATCAAAGTGAAGTAGCCGGAAGTCGATCTGTGATATGTAATATTACATGTCTAGTCTGCATCTGTGTATCCAGAAATATCTTACGGTATTTTGAAAAGATTAATCACTTCTTTAGAGTAGACTTCAAATACCACAAAATACAAAATACACCTTCCATATGAGCCTCACTAGGATTATGCATAAACTGACTCACAACACTAACTATATAAGCTAAGTCTGGTCTAGTGTGAGACAAATAAATCTACCGCCCAACTAACCTCTAGTATCTTGCTTTATTTGTAGGAATTAACTTGATCCAAATACTATACTAACCGATGGTTATGCTCGATAGGAGTATCAACAGGTGTACAATCAAACATACATGTTTCGGATAGTATGTCTTATACATACATCCTCTAACTTAACACAATACAATGTTTCCCACGAACAACTTCAATTCCCAAGAAATATTTCAAATTACCCAAATATTTCATCTCAAATTCAGAGAAAATTGACATTGTAACCTTTTCATGTGAGACTATGATAATTTTATTTAATTTTCCGATACACTTACCATGAAAGTGCGTTGATTCGATCGTCGAATCGTGGCCGTCGATTTTTCTTTAAAAACCCTTACCTTCCCTTATCTTCTTATCCTCTCCTTCCTCTCCCCACCTTTCCTTTTTTCTTCTTTCTCTTTTCTTCTCCTTTCTATTTTGGTTGAAGAGAGAAACAATTTCTCTCTCCCTCTCTCCTTGACACAGCAGCCCAGCTGCTCCGCTCCGGCACGCGCGTCGACCCTCACCACCACCATCAGTGGCTTGCCATGCCTCGGCGACCCAGCCCAGGCCACCAGCCGAGCCAGCGCCGCCCAAGGAAGCTCCCAGGCACCACCAGGAGCTGCCCAGGAGTGAATAGGAGGAAGAGACCAGAGGAGCTCCACCGGAGGAGGTCTGCCAAAAAAACAGAGGAGCAGCTTCGAGGTATAAAACTCGATCATTTTTTGTGCTTTCCATGTTGTTGAGTTGCCTAGTAAAAGTCAACCCTGGTTTTTACCGTGTCAGTTTTACCGAGGAATAAAGTTACCTAAATACCCCTGACTGTTTTACTTTTACGATTTACTATTCACTAGTTGACTTTGACCGTTGACTTTTTCTAATCCATAGTTTACTTTTGACTTTTACCATAGAACACTTACTTTTATGTTTTTAATCGTTAAGGTTAAATGATTTAAAGGTTTTTGAATTAAAAACACAATGAAAACGACGTAAGTACTGAATAAGAAATAATCCTGAATTCTCGTCGGTTCGAGAATCAGAATGTAAAATAAATTAGACTCTAATGTAGGAAAGATAAACAAAAAATGTTTATCAAGTAGTAATTATAGAAAGTAAATCCTCGAATTACATTTGCCTGACTATGTCAATATTATTTCACCCACAGACTCAAGAGCACATCAAGTCGGCTTCAGGAGGATCGGGAGTTGGAGCACTGCCATCTGTATCGTTATATCAGGTAGTAGGAGGGCACGCCCAATGGGTGAGCCGTAACCCTCCCGGGTTGGTGGCTTTTCATTATTTATACATATAAAAGTATAGCTGCATTGTTTTACTGTATGACCGCACACTTATATAGCATTTGGTGTGTGTGTGTGTGTGTGTTTGGATCAAAAAGTAATACCGTTGTCCTGATTTCCGGTGCTTGGCTTGAGAGCAACGGGACCTAGTGTTTAGACTACGCTTCCCACGGTGTCGATGACCGTGAACTTCCGGATGGGCAATGCCCTGTTTATTTTATTTATCCCACTTACGCTCGTCTTGCACAGAGTTAAGCGAGACGTAAATGCGGTGTGCTGTTATGAGAGATTAGTTGGGCATTAGCTGTAAATGGACGCTCTCACTACTATTCGTTTTCAGACGCATAGGTAGTTGACCCCGGTTTGCTGTGAAGACAAACCTAGGATTTCGACCGCGTGGATCTAAAGAGAGAGTTCTTTCATGTGTGGTTAACATGTTTTACTCGAGTTCTGTGTGCGTGGCTATTACATATGTTTTTAAATGCCCTAGACGTATACTTATACGCATATCTACATATATGAGCTGTATGTTTTCTCATGGGTTTTAACACCCTGATTTGGTTGGGCTTCGGCCCCATTTGAGTTAACGAGAACGAGTTGCTCAGCCCTACATCTTTTTAGGTCTTCAGTACCCATCACTAGAGGAGCTGGACTAGGAGCTCGTGGAGCGGCGTCGATCATCGTGTACTTCCGCTTTCGGGGACACCCATTCTGGTGTGGACTCCATATCTCGTGATTTTCGTATTGATGTTTTAATAATTTGTTACATACTTTGCGACACTTTCAGGCTTGTTTATTCTGAGACTTTTCCTTGTATTATATTCGTCTCGAGTATTTTCATTTGCTACCTTCCACTTGTAAAATATTTGTATGTTTATAAGCACATTTGTCATTTCATATTTGACATTCATATTATTTGTGTGATGATTATTTTATTCATAGCCTTGTAGTTTCGGTCTGGAGGGTCGTTAATACGTCAAATTACTTAATGATTACTCGCTAGTCCGAGATTACTGCGGTTACCGTCGTGTTCCGGGGCCAAAAATAATCCCGGGATGCGATATTTCATTTCCTCTACATCATTACCTGTCACAACCATGTCATCAACATAAATAATTAAGGCAGTCACTTTACCACACTAATGCTTAAGAAACATGGTGTGATCTGAATTGCTCTGCCGGTACCCAATTTGCTTCATGAACTTGGTGAACTAGCCAAACCAAGCTCTAGGAGACTATTTCAAACTATAAAGTGATGTATTCAGTTTACAGATCACCTGCTCTCTAGGAGAAGTACTATATCCAAGAGGCAAATTGTAACACCCCATCCTGAAATTTACTTTTTTATCGGGATTAGGCGGGTTACAGAGGGTTGTAACCGCACTGTTAATTTTCCCCGAAGTAATATTCGAGTTTAATACCGAGATATTCTCGGTTCTGGGGGAAAATAGAATTAATGTCCCGAGGGGTAGATTATGTTAATACGAGTCCTCCGGTATGTCCGTAAGATTTACCAGAGCTATGAGCTGTTTGTTATGAATTTATCCAATTTACGGAAGTAATAAATGTTAATTACATCACCGTAAAAGATGACTTTGCGATAAGTCGAGAATTTGAGGAAACTTCCTTTGAGAAAGATGTAGAGAACGTTAATACGAACTTGTGGGTATATCCTATGAATTAATCGGAGTTCGTAGGCGAAAGTTATGTGAGATAATGTGTTGTTACCGTGCGGTAAAAGTAAATAGCAAATTATCTATTTACTTTTCACGGTAACTATTTATTGGCAGATATGGACCGTTGGATTCGTGAGATCAAATCTAGGCTGCTGATTTTGTATATATATATATATATGGAGGGTTGACCAAACAGTTCTCCCTCTCTCTCCTCCCTCTCGATCCTTCACTCTCTCTCTCTTCTACTCACTGTTCTCTCCTCACCGGAGCCACCGGCGCGCGCGTCCTGCCTCACCGCTGCCACCGTTGGACTCGCCTTGCTCCGGAGACCCCAACCTGCCCCTCAGCCGAGCCAGCGCCGCCGTGAGCGCTTCCCAATAGAGGAGAGAGAGGGCTGGAGGTCTGCACTCTGACTCGATGCAGAACCCGACGAGAGGAGAAGCCGAGGACGTCCAAAGAGCTGCCAGAAGAAGGGAGGAGGAAGAAGGACGCTAGCAGAGCTCCGCCGGAGTTTACAAAGGGTGACTCTAAGGTAAGTAAACTTCGATTTTTCTAGTGTTTGAGATGTGGTGAGACTGCCTAGGAGGTCTAGAAGCTAGGTTTGCAGCTGTAGAAGCTCGGTTTGGCCGGAAAAGCTCGGTTTTCCGGCGAAACAGTGATCAGAGAAGACAAAAATACCCATGATTGTTTTGTATATTTACAGGGATGCCATTGAGGCTGAAATCCTGAAAATATCCTTAGTAGTTTGAGATAATTACTGGACTGTCACTGGGACTGAAATTCCAAAAATGCTCTTGGTAGTTTTGCATATTTATAAAAGTGCCACTGAAGCCAAAAAGATATTACTGCCCCTATCCGTTTTACATATTTACAGAGGCTGCCACTAAGGCTTAAATTTTTAAAATACCCCTGACAGTTTAGTATATTTACCAAACTACCATTGATGATGATTTGACAATATCGCCCTGGCGGTTCTAGGTATTTACAGGCGTGTCATTGGGGGTAAATTAACTATTTTAATCTTGGTGGGTTTATATAATTTTACGGTTGCCATTATGTTATATTTATGTGTTTACATGTTTGGATTAATCTCGTTCGATAGATGATTAAAGGATACCTCAGCATAGAGATGGACTACGGTTGTGATAGGCGTAAGCTATATTTAAATTTAGATAGACCGATAATTAGAAAAACGAGATTTTGTCCAGTTAGGGCATTACTTAAGCAAGAGCTACGTGTGGCTTGATTCCCTGAGGACAGGGTACGTAGGCAGCCTGACCGAGATTCGGGTGCAGTCACAAATGTTATTAGAACCCTAGGTCATCTAAATGTTTGGTTTGAGATCCAAATGAGGAAATCGGGATAACCTACGGCTGTGAGGTCTATCCGGTATCGTTTGGATTGTTTGAAATGGTTTGGGAATAAGGGTTATCATTTCTCAAGGGGGATTTCGAGTAAATCTCTCTTGGGAAGGGTCCCGCACGTCCTAACTCAGGTTTAGGAAGGTAAACTTGGGTCGGGTCGTGACACAAATTCATATAAACCTCTTCATGAAAATCAACATGCAAGAATGCATTCTTAACATTAAAATGTTGCAAATGCCAATCAAGATTAACCGCTAATGAGAGGAGTACCCGAATTGTGTTAATTTTGGCGACTTATGAAAATGTCTCATTGTAATCCATTCCATACTTCTGAGTATAGCCTTTAGCTACTAATTTTTCCTTGTACATGTCCACTGAACTATCTGACTTATGTTTCACTGTGTACACCCACCTACAACCAACTGTCTTCTTTCTCATGCAATGACACTAACTCTCAAGTACAATTCTTGTCAATATCATCCATCTCAACGATTATTGCTCTCATCCACTTCTCATCCTTCATGGCGTCCAGTACTTTACTAAAAAGAGACACAGAAGATAATTAATTTACAAATGCAACATATGGTTAGATAACCTATGAGTCAACACATAGTTAAGATTATAATATTTAGCTTTAGCACTTAAACTAGGCTCATATTTCTTTGGGGGTTGACCACTAGTCAATCGATCTGGTAAGAATTTTGCTTGAACCTGTGTAGGGCCATATAAAGGAGCAACAGAGCTAAACAAAGGAGGATCAACCAAACTAGACAAAGAAGTATTATCAACACTATTAGACAAAAGAGGACTATCAGACGAAAAGGAATCAGTACATACCTCGGGTGAATCCTGAACAGGAGAGACCACTGATAGAAAAAGAGAGATTGAAGTAGCAGAAGCAGGTTGACCAACTTGTAAACTAATGTCCTCCGATAGTGTAGTGTTGATAGGTTGATTCGAAAGTTGTAAAGGTAGAGAAGACTGTATATGTATCTTTTTTCTTAAGCAAAACAACTCATGCTAACCTTGTGAAGTTATTAATGAACAAGACAAAGTAATTCATACCTGAAAGGGTAGAATTTTTTAAAGGTCCACATAAATCTGAATGAATTAACTCAAAAAATCGTGAACTTGAGTGAAAGCTCAAAGGATAAGTAGATTGATGACTCTTAGCTAGGACACAAGTTTTACAATGTAGGCTAGAATCATTTATCCTATAAAACAGAGAGGACATGGATTTCTTCATGACATGCACCAAAGGATGGATGCCTCAAGCGTTGATGTCATAACCAAACTTCATTCAACCGATCAGAACTCACTATTAAAGCAACTGGACTTATAGTGGTGCTTGTGTTTGTCCTGCATAAATGCAATCTAAGAGAAATAGTCTCTCCTTCAGGTCTCGTTTTCCAATTATTAGCCAAGTGTAAAGATCTTAAAAAATAACATACATGTGATAAAAAGTGGCAACACACTTATTTTGTGAGTTTAACTGAGACGCAGATAAGACATGGTGAGATAAAAAGGTACATAAAAGACATTATGAAGAATGATGGAAGGTGTAACCTGAATTGACCCAATATCTATAACTAAAAAAGACTCAGCATTGACATTAGAGATTTGTTTTATAGATAGAGAGGATAATTTGACAAAGAATGACTTATCATAAGTCATGTAGTCTGAAGTTCTGAGATCAATAATTCATGTGTTACTTCTGATAAAATCAAAAACATGTAAAACAATACCAATTTTATCTTAAAATTTTCTACATCATCATTAAAACCATGACGAGCTGCTCCTACGTCTTGAGAATCATTGAGAGCCACCATCTTACTTCTTGTCCAACCAACCAACCAACCAACAGACGACAAATACACTTTTTTCACTTCTTCTGTTCTTCCCTTCCTTTGATTCTTGTTTTTCTCGTTCTTCCTTTTCTTCCTTCTCTTTTCTTCTTCCTTTTTTTCGACTCAAATGAGCAGAAGGGCGACTGGAAAAGAGGTGACACGGATCAAGAATATAGGAGGTGGTCTGAACAGTTGATGATGCCGAGAGAGAAACATGAATGAATCTTGAAATTGGGTGCACTGATCAAATCGTGAATACAATTACGAGATGGGATGTCAGTCTCGACTGAAATCCTTGAGTTGATTGAAAGACTGAAATCCTTGAGTTGATTGAAATTGATAAAAGGCAACAAGACTACTGGAGAAAATTGAACAAGATGAAGCTATATATGTAGGAATTAGGAGACGTGTTTCCAGCAATTTGCAAACCCAGACGAATTGTGCAACACATTTTTTTTCCTTCTAATTGATCGAATCATCAATCAAACCCGATTAAACAATACAATAGATTACTCAAAAACCCCAAATCTATCTTCACAACTGAAAAAACATCCAACACCGGCTGAACTAAATGACAGAAAAAAAAATAAGAACAAATTTGCAGCAGAACAAAATCAACAAAATCTCAATGTATCTTGATCGGCTCTTATACCAAATCACACAGAAAAAATATTTATGAATTTCTTATATATTCTTGTCTTTTTTTCATAAACGGAGTATATACATATATAAGACACAACAAACCCTATTAGAAAACCAATCATGACAGAATATCATCAACAATATATCAATGGCAGCTGTCACTATGTATTTTTTAGAATGAAAATTTATTTAGATAGGAAAAACAAATTACAACCGAGTGGAAATAAATTTCCTCTCTTCTCTACCTACCTGAAAACCCAACGATTACAGTGGACAAAAATCAAAATTGGTTCAACCGTAACCTAACTTAATCTAGAAGTACCGATGCATCCTCACAGTCAACCTTAAGACGAAACAACCCTTTCAAACACTACATGCCAAAACTACCAGCATATATGCACAGATAACCTCCACATTACATTGACAACAATAACTAACCGACATTTAAATAGTCTCTGGACAAAACACCATAACCATGGCCTCCTAGCGACACGACCAACACTACCCTACCAGAACCCCAAACCCTCACCCAACAGAGGAGGGACGACCTTGACACCAACATACCCAAAAACCCC
The DNA here is from genome assembly GCA_951800085.1 of Comarum palustre. Taxonomy (NCBI): domain Eukaryota; kingdom Viridiplantae; phylum Streptophyta; class Magnoliopsida; order Rosales; family Rosaceae; genus Comarum; species Comarum palustre. Next base: position 11,020,112 of record OX637586.1, read on the forward strand.
TAAACCCTCGCTCAAAGAGGAGGGACAACAAAACTAGACTAAGAAAAACCTAAAATAACAAAGCCAAAAGACCTAGGCCCAAAAGGACCTAAGCCCAACCAACCCATAAGATCTCAAAAGCAGGCCCACTCGGACCCAGCCCAACATCAGCCTAGTACACTAGAGATAGAGCCGCCGCCACTCCGTCAACGCCATGCCATCTCCTGGAATCGACGTCATACACAACCATGGAGAGGCAGTCCATCCATCTCCCTTCATCATCATCATCAGGAAGAAACACACACCAGTCATCGCCACTTCATCCTCCCGTCTCGCTGCTCCGCCATACCTTGAACCACCACCCAAAGCCGATAACAGTCATCGCCATTTGTCCATCCCTCTTGTTACATGCTAGATCAATGCACAAAGGCCACACCCAGATCTGAAAATGCATCCGGGAAACCATGATGCATCGTTCTCCCCTTCTTGTCGCCTCGCCGCCCCTGATACCCTCAGCCTCACCATGCACCACAGACCAACACCCAAACTTCGATCCGTTTTTGAGGAAGCCAAACCCTTTTTATCCATTACCGCCACATCTAGGTGATAAGGCTACCCAGTCACCATCAATGCCCGTCCGGCGGCGACCGAAACCCATACCGTCGAGGTCGAGAGGACAAGCTGGAGAGTAGGCGCCTTGAACCACCACCCAAAGCCGATAACAGTCATCGCCATTTGTCCATCCCTCTTGTTACATGCTAGATCAATGCACAAAGGCCACACCCAGATCTGAAAATGCATCCGGGAAACCATGATGCATCGTTCTCCCCTTCTTGTCGCCTCGCCGCCCCTGATACCCTCAGCCTCACCATGCACCACAGACCAACACCCAAACTTCGATCCGTTTTTGAGGAAGCCAAACCCTTTTTATCCATTACCGCCACATCTAGGTGATAAGGCTACCCAGTCACCATCAATGCCCGTCCGGCGGCGACCGAAACCCATACCGTCGAGGTCGAGAGGACAAGCTGGAGAGTAGGCGCCGCTGGACAAGCAACAGTCACCAAACCCTAAAGTTTTCCTACCTACTTTTACGGCGAGATTTCCAGAGTTCTCTCCCTCTCACTAGTATTAAAGGATGATGAATAAAGTAAAACGTGTTATGATAAGGGAAAAATCCTCATATGGTACTTGAATTATTGCCTATTGCATATTTTAGTACCTGAACTTTTAAAACTACCCTAATGATACCAAAACTAAAGCACATGATCTACATATAGTATTTCCATCCATTCTCCAGTTAAGTTTTCTTTGGTGGCATACATCTGTAAGGGCAAATTAGTCAGACCAAATTATTTGGGTTTTGTGAATTTTCTTTTGTCCTTTTTGGATTTCATCGTGCCATCATTGCAGCAATCATGAGTTCAAGATATCAGTTCAAGTTTGCTACGAACCTGCGGTCCTTGGAGTTGCGCTCTCCACCACCCATGTTTTTCTCTCTCGGTCAAAAACTACTCTTCTCACCTTTCATCTGTTTAGTTACTAGTTCAAGCTTTCATTATGCTTGATTCCATTCATTATTTGATTGTAAAGTCCATGACTTTGTTTGATTTTCTAGCTCGGTTTGGTGGGATTAGACTCCATAGGATTTTTTGCTATTTTAATGTGTGCCCTTTATGTGTTTATGCATTTGTCATCAACTGTTTTCTATTTTGACATTAAAATTATGAGTTTTATCAGATTTTTCAGGATTCTACAAGTTCATAGATTAATCTCAACATGGATGAAAGCAAAAGGGTTGTGCCTGCATTTAAAGGGCTAAGCTCTCTATGATTGGTTATTTAGATTCGTAGGGTTTTGGTCAATCTAGGTTCTTTCATATTTCGGTAATTATAGCTCCAAGGTCGTCCACGACATTGGATTGGAAATTACTCGGCGAAAGCATACTACCATTGATGAAGTACATGAATTTAATCAATCAATTTTGCTTATCAATGACCTAATTGGTATTCGAACGTTCGTAGTATTCTTCTGTGCAAGTGTTGCATTCAAAGTTTGATTTTTGAATTCTAGATACGATGAGGGAGGTGCATACTCATAAATCAGGTGGTACGTGAAAAAGAAGATAGAGAAAGAGAGCAGTAAAAAAACAAATTCCTTTGGTCTGACTAATTTGCCCTTACAGATGTATGTCACCAAAGCAAACTTAACTGGAGAATGGATGAAAGTACCATATGGAGTTCATGTACTTTAGTTCAGGTACCATTATGATAGTTTTAAAAGTTCAGGTACCAAAAAATGCAATAAACAATAGTTCAGGTACCATAGCATTCCACCACCACCCGGTGCTACATCCTTGGAGCCTATCGCCCAACTCAAACAACCTCGATTCCGGTTCACCCATTGAGCATCCATGCCGCAATCAGTTACCCCATCAGAAGAAACACCAAAGCTTGCATATAGGGGGGACAATCGATCACCCCTATAGATTTGACGAGAGAGAGAGTGAGAGGAAGATATCCCACTCTCAATCACATATATAAAGCTACGACTAGTCAAATTTGGCCGCCGTCGAGAAACCTCTCGGGAGAGAGGGGAGAGAAAACATTCTCTTCTCGTTACATATTTTATTAGATACTCTTGATTGATATAACTAAAAACATAAATCACAAACTTAATATGATTTGCTATAAATTAATTCGAGTTTAGAACTTTCATGCGAGAGTAACAAGTTAAAAATATGAGCTAGCAAAAACATTCATTCTTAAATGTCAAATAATAACCAAGTGAGTTTCCATGTATGGAGCTGGGGGAGAGAGAATATAAAAGAACTTGCCAACCTTATCTGTAATATGCTGATCCAAGCTCCAAAAACTATTTTCCTCCACTCATCGATCCACACCCCTATCTGCTAAGGAAAAGGCAACAAATTTGTTGCCCATCAACCACTAATTTATATAAAATCCCACACAAAACACCCATCTAGTTTCTCTCTCACTCTAAAAAGCAGCTCCAAAGTCTCCAACTTGAGTTGCAGAATCCAGTTCCAGCCTTCCTGAAGCAGCCATTTTGCACCATCCTTCAGGTCATTTTTTGTTTTTGCCCCAACTCTATTTTTTGTGAACTCTATATGAATTGCATCTGTTTCCTTGTATGGGAGAAGCACGAAGAATATTTACTGGAGTGTAAGTAAACAGTGAATGAATGCTGGGTTAGTCAAGACTCAAGAGTTCAGTTAAAAGTAACAATGTCTGATACAATTAGCCACATTCTTGCCTGAATCTGATAATGGTGCTAAAATTTTGAGTCTTGGACACATGGTAGATTGCTAACTATTAACTACTGTATTTCCTTTTTCTGTGTTTTCTTGTTCTCTCTGAAATGCTAAAGTGGGAGCTTTTTTTTGGGAGAAACTATTAGCTTCTCTTTACTATTTAGACTGTTTTTGTGGGATATAGTTTTTCTGGTTCAACCACCTTCTTTGGTACAGTCCAATCACTCATTTTTATGTCCCTGCTAAAGTATTTTGTTTTGTTTTGCATGTACAAAATTTAATTGTCAGAGTGAGGGCCATTTTTAAGCTACCATATCAACTTTGCCTTGTTTTCTTCCTTATCACCCTTCCCTCTTTTCTTCAACAATTTGATTACCAAATATGCTGCTAAACTGCTCCTAAACAATGCATTTTCTTAGTCAATCTCTAAAGATCTCACCAAAATGCGTATTTATATCTGTGTATGTTTGCGCCATGATTCATCCAACCACAAGACTACAAAGTAGAGGTCAACAAGAGGTCTATTTTAATTTCTAAGGGTTAATAAAGGCAAAATGATATGGTGGTTAGGATAAGAAGCCATGTATACAAACAAGATCTCAACATTTGGTTGAGAATAGCAAAGAATAGGTGATGTAGACTATGCCGTCCTGCCCAAATAAAAAAATAAAAAAAAAAGATCTAGTAATCGATGAAATCAATTTCATACAATTGTATACAAGTAAAAAGTTCTTGGTGATTTACATAAATGAAAGAGTAGTGTAGGGACAGGGATTGAAAAACCAATCAATCAGTGGTGTAGGCTGTAGCTAAAGTTTTAGTAAGTGACCGTATCCTTCGATTTTAAGCTTATCATTTACTGTCTTGAACTCTTGATTATTTATCTGATTTTTGATGTTCGATGTTGGACTTGCTTTGGTAGTAGTTGTAACTCCTATATAGCGAGTTACAACTACTATCCGGCTCCTCTAAAGTTAGCAATTCTAACTTTATGTAAATTTCATAAAATCCTATTCATCATTTTAATCTAATGGATTTTATTGTTCCACATAAGCTAAAATTTGTTTTTACATTTTTAGTCCTCCAATAAATGTCAACGTCGTTAAGATGTAGTGAGGAAAAAAGGGATTCCTGAAGAACTGAATTATTGTTCTTCTGAGTTTCATCGTCTTGTTATCCTCTTTTCTATCTCTTCTGATCCTCTCTTTCCATGGACAGAAGTGCTTATCTTTTCGTTCTTACAAGTAATCTATTCTACATATAATTCTTGTGTGATTTTGATTTGAATTGAATTTTGGTTTGCCACCTGCCAAAGGTGAGAACATTATTTATTAGATGACTAGTGAAGAATTGCGCCTAAAAACATAAGAAATAAATAAAAAGTTGTTCTGCGAATTTGGCCATTTCTAGGTTTAATTCAATTTAAGAATTTTGGATTTGACATTCGAAGGTCAAACTTCATATGGTTACTGCATTTCAGTTCTAGGTTACTCCATATATTGAATTTGATGAATAAGTATCTCTCACAAAGATGTGAGGACTTGAGGACAAAGTGTAGACAGACTGAAAGATGACAGCAGTGTCAATACTTCTGTCATGTATTTTTTTTCTTTTCTTCTTATGTTTTAATTGCTTCTTTTATTAACCTTGTCTAATCTAAACCGTCAAAATATTTTCATAGTGTAGATTTTATGAACTTTACCTAAAGTTACTATAGAGGAGCCGGATCTCTTTAAATATGGCTCATTTCTAACTCATATACTATGTTTTTCAGTGAGGCGCAGGCCAAAATGGCACAGATTTTGGCACCAACTTCACAATGGCAGATGAGAATTACAAAGAGCTCAATCCCTTCTAATCCTATGACAGGAAAGATGTGGAGTTCTCTAGTGTTGAAACAGAACAAGAAAGGAGCTATTAAAAGCTCTAAGTTCAGAGTTTTTGCGTCCAAGTATGAAGACTATACCATAAACAGGGTCGAGGATTTACTAAATTTGGACATTACTCCATACACGGACAAGATTATTGCCGAGTACATTTGGTATATCTCATCTTCTCTGTTAACATCTGATACCATTGATAAATTTTTCAGCTATTTTCTCACTCGATTGAAACTGGAATCCAAATTCCAAACCTTAAATTTAGTTAAGTTAGGCACTCATTTTTTATAAGTTGGATATCATGGTATAAGAGGCACTTCCAATTAGTTCCCATAAGTCTACCACAAAAAAGTTATCTTGATGTCATATCATATTGAAACAGGATCGGAGGGTCAGGTATCGATGTGCGTAGCAAGTCAAGGGTATGATGAATTTTGATACCTTCTACAGCATTTTAAAACAATTTTTGTCTGCTCTTGATCTGATGTATGTTTTTGTTTACAAATTTTCAGACTATATCAAAGCCTGTTGATCATCCGTCTAAGCTTCCAAAGTGGAACTATGATGGATCAAGTACCGGACAGGCACCTGGTGATGACAGTGAAGTGATCTTATAGTAAGATCTTGATTAAAAATTTACATAGTTGATTATATCTCCCCATTGTTTCATGAATGTGATTTTTAAATTCTATTTCCCAGCCCTCAAGCGATATTCAAGGACCCTTTTCGTGGTGGCAACAATATATTGGTACGCATCATATTTATTTATATGCTAGAATATTACATTATAAGAAGAAAGCTTGAGATATGTAGGAGCACTATTACAGCACATCGATTAATATCATCTTATGTGTTTTACATAGGTAATTTGTGACTCGTACACGCCCCAAGGCGAGCCTATCCCAACAAACAAACGGCACAAGGCTGCTCAGGTTTTTAGCAACCAGAAGGTTATAGATGAAGTTCCATGGTAATTCCTTCAAAATTTTGTCTTACTTCCAACTTCCATAGTAATTTTAGACTGGTAGCTGACATGAACTGGAAATAGCCTCTGTGTATGGATAGTGTCTGTAAATTTCATACTTGAATTGAGAAAATGCTGATCATGACTATGCTTCTCAGGTATGGGATAGAGCAAGAGTACACATTACTTCAATCTAGTGTGAAATGGCCTTTAGGTTGGCCGGTCGGAGGTTATCCTGGTCCTCAGGTTGTTACTGTTTTCAATGTTATGCCAGTTCAGCCCACTATGTTCGTGTTTGTAGTAATTTCTTTGTTCCAATATAAAGTAGTTAACATGCATATGTACCGACTAACAATGCAATTTTTATTTATCTTAGGGTCCCTATTACTGTGGTGCTGGTGCAGACAAGTCGTTTGGCCGTGACATTTCAGATGCTCATTACAAGGCTTGCCTATATGCTGGAATTAACATCAGTGGAACCAATGGGGAAGTTATGCCTGGCCAGGTTTTCTTCTTGACATCTCTCTTTTGGTATCGGAATTCACTTACCATAGCTTGGTTCATCAGTAATACTTGATATTATCATGCAGTGGGAGTATCAAGTTGGTCCTAGCGTGGGAATTGAAGCTGGAGATCATATCTGGGCATCGAGATACATTCTTGAGGTAACTCATTATTCCCATCTATTATTGGCATGTAAACACTTCAAAGAAGAGAAAGAAAGCCAACAATGGCTAATAATGAATTCCCCCAGATTCAGTCTGGTGATTTCTTTTTACTTGTCCTGAAACTTAATACAGTATCGACTGTATTGCAACTGAATAGTTTCATTCAACTGGTATTGCTTGGGTGCGTTGTATGATTTACTCAGCTATTGTTGTTTTTTCCTTTTTCTTGTTGCCTTGTCTTCACAGAGGATCACTGAACAAGCTGGTGTTGTTCTCAGTCTTGATCCAAAACCAATAGAGGTAATATGGTTTTTGAGTTCTCCTCTGTACCTAAGTTTCTATAAATATGTGGGGATGAATGACCTAACCTCCATTTTTCATTGATAGGGTGACTGGAATGGTGCTGGATGCCACACCAATTATAGGTACTTGGACAACACAACATCATGCAAGTATGTACAATTGAAAAATATCCTTCAGAATGTCTAATTGTAATTGCATTTGCAGTACAAAGAGCATGAGGGAAGAAGGAGGCTTTGAAGTTATTAAGAAGGCAATTTTGAATCTGTCTCTTCGCCACAAAGAGCATATTAGTGCCTATGGAGAAGGAAATGAGAGAAGGTTGACAGGACTGCATGAAACACAGAACATCAATAAATTCTCTTGGGTATGCATTAAATTTGGTGGTTTTATGTACCTACCTAATGATTATGATAAAGTAGTCTAGGGTTCAACTCCAAAATCCTTATAAACCCACAGACAAGGTCTCATATTCCCGATGTGGGATATATATCTCAACACGCCCCCGCACGTGTGGCGAATCTTCAAGCCTAACACTTGGACAACAACTTGGGTGGTCGTGGAATTCGTGTGGCCTTTGGGCTTCACATGTGTACGTGGGTAACCCGCTCTGATACCATGATAAAGTAGTTTGGGGTTCAACTCCAAAACCAATTGGCTATAGAGTAGTCCAAACCCTTATAAACCCACACAAGGTCTCATATTCCCGATGTGAGATATATATCTCAACAGATTAAGTAGCATAAATGTTTTCCTTTTTTAGCTTGCTTATAAATACCTCTCACTTAAATTGATAGGGGGTGGCTAATCGCGGTGCATCAATCCGTGTTGGTCGTGACACTGAGAAAGAAGGAAAAGGTACCACTCTCAGCAATATTTTTATACATTTTCAAAGTGCTCCGATTTATCATGTTAACTATTCTCAACAATTTCTGGAATTATCTTTTGGTGTTTGCTTCCAAGACATTCAGTATTTTATTGCTCCAAATTTAAGATTTTCCACAAGGGAGGCATAGTTTACAATTCTTTCAGCAATACCACGTCACAGCGGCGCATGATCTTAGATACTCTGCATTAATTTTTGGTGCATGAAAATATGCTTGCTTGGATGAGTTGGATCAATTCTTGTTCTTCATTACAAATCCAATAGAGGTGGTAGATGGTTCTGCATCCTTGGGTTTGTAATGAAGGACTCGGCGTAATTCCGAGCCCAAGCTTCATGAAAACCAAAGCATATATCATATCTATGCTTGTGAAAGTTGAGGTCAATCAACATATGGCATATACTGGCTCTAAAGATATACAAGTTCAACTGGACTTTATACATGACTGGATCGCTGAATATTGTGATATTGCTCTACTGTTGTATTAGGTTATCTGGAGGACCGCCGTCCAGCTTCAAACATGGACCCTTACACTGTGACCGCACTGCTGGCAGAGACTACAATTTTGTGGGAGCCAACACTTGAGGCTGAAGCTCTTGCTACTCAAAAAGTGGCATTGAATGTCTGACAGACCAAAGTTGAAAATAATTCACTATGGCTTGAAATGCTGCTTCAATTGGAATAATTCTGGGCGTTGTGAAGGGTTTTCTCTCTATTATAAGTGTATTCTCTCTAAAGTTCCTTAATAAATGTCTCAAGTGAATGGTCCTTTCATGCTTAGAATGGTTTTCTCATATTGAGGGAACCTTGTAGATTGACCTGATAGTCGTAATGACTTCATTTGACAGTTTGTTAGAAATTTCACTTGGCATATGCACAATGTATTGCAAATGTTGACAGACAAATTTTGACATGTTGGCTGTTCTTCCGTATGAGGTTTCACTTTGTTCTATCATTAAGACTATGAAGAAATGGGGAAGAAACTAGAATCAAGTTATTCTATTACAGAAGGAATGGGAAAAAGAGGCCGGTTTGAATACTCATTTGGTTTGTGAATGGCTAGGAATTCCCAATACAAAATTAAAGGGAAACTTTATTCTTAGCTGGGAAACTTTGCCCTTCTATGGAGGCAATCCCAATGCTGGAAAGGAATGTAAGCCATTTCTTTGAATAAAAAAGAACGCTTTAAGATAAGCAAGAAAACAATCAGTAAATTGCTTGGTTGTATATATTCCCTCTCCTCTACAAGGCTCACAGCATTAAGTTTTCTTCCAATCTCCAAGCTTAATCTAAAGTCATGGCTACCGGTGGAGGGGCAAAATCAGCAGCCTATGTTTTTTTACTTATTAATCTTGTTCTCTTCATTGTGACTGTCATAGCTGTATGGGCAATGAACCATGGGATTGAAAGGTCTCGTGAAACAAGTAATCATTTTTGGTACATTTGGCAAGATAACAAACTGTACATCATGGTTATAACCCTTTTGGCCTATTTGTTGCATAATGCAGCATCTGTTTTGTCCATACCATTGCGCATTTTTCCAATATATTTCCCAATGGGAAATATGGCAACTGGTTTCTTTGTAATCTTCTCCCTCATTGCGGTGTTGTCGGAATCACCACCTCACTTACTGGACTTAATAACGTTTTCAATGGGATAGCCCCAGTTTGCACACAGCTGCTGCTCTTCTCTTGTATCTTGGTCCCTCAATGTTCTTGCAATGGGGTAATGAAACTTTCTACTCTTTCTTTCTTCTTGTTCTTTGATTGTTTGAAAGCCTTGACTGCATCCTAATTCAGTATGCTACTTCTACAATGTTCTTGTTTCAGATTGGCTTGTAAAGAGATTGATCTTGGTTGGACAACTGGGAACTTGGTAAGATCTTGTTCTATTTGCCCTTTTTACTATTCATTTCACCATGAAACTGAATGAGAACTTCATATCTTGAACCTTCAACCACTGTAGACCAAGACTTGTATCCTCAAATTAAAGCCACAAAGAAAAAAAAAGCAAAAAAAAGAAAAGAAAAAATGAGTACTATATTCAAATCAAAACATGCAATCTGGAGTGTCAAACTCCATTGCTAATTTGCTACATTTGGAACTATTGAAGCGTTAACTCACTGATTGTTAACACAAAGTACACATTATTTTCACATAGTACAGTGTTTAACTAATTGTAATTGTATTGTAGTGATATACAGCCTACTTTGGAGACCATAACAATAATTGTGAGTGCAACTCAATTGTTTTCTAGTTGCGCCATCCAAGCCGGAGTTGAAGAGTCTATTGCAGAAAAAATGGATCGGGCTGGAAGATATTAATTTGATGCATGTTGGATGCTGTTGTTGTTAATCTACACACTATTTGATTGGTTTCTTGTTACTAGTTTCTGTACCTATGAAACTCACCTGTTTGTTTAATAGCCATTTTTTTCCTCATTTGCATTTTTTTTAATTTTATAAAGTTAGTGGGTAGTGGAACCGAGAAGTTTCTTGATAGTTATAAATCTCACATGTTTAAGGTTATCCACTTTCCTATTTTTTACTCCTCAGTTATTTCTTTTTTCTTATTTATCTTGTTTGTTTATTATATTATTTATCATAATATCATTTGTTCTTAATAGTCCAAGTTAGTTTAATAGGGGTAAAATTGGAGAAACACATTTTGATAAATTTTTAGATTGCTAGCTTTTCTTATAGTAAAGATAGGCAATATTTTTTTTCCGCATTTGTTGTTTTTTTTATTTTTATAAAGTTAGTGGGTAGTTAGCCTCTTTTCCATTTTCACTCCACAATTATCTCCTTTTTTTATTTATCTTGTTTGTTTATTATGCTATTTATTATAATATCATTTGTTTTTTGGAACAACATATTTCGACTGAGAGCCTGTCCGACTATGTGCATGCCTAGTTGCCGACGACGGCCTCTGCCTTGCAGGTGCACTCGGGTATCGTCAGACGGGATTGTTGAGGCATGCCCTTGTTTGGAGAAGAAGTTCGGTTGGGTTTCGTCTTCTGTTTTTCAGGTTGAGGTTGTGTCTGAGCTGGGTTATGTGGTGAAGATCGATGGTTATCTGAAGTTAAAAAGGGCAGATCATAGGTAGGTGTACTCGGAGGCGTGCAGGCGAGGTTTGATAGCGTCAATCATATCATATTGATATTTTGCAGGTCAGCAATGAAACTTTATCTTATTCTGAATCTGAAGGCTTCTAGGTTGTGGTTGGGCTGTTGTTGTAACAAGAGGCGAGTTGATCGACGACGGCGTCTTGGTGACCGGCTAGCCAGCAATAGCAGCGAGGGAAAGGCGAGGCATAGACTCGGGTCGAGATTGGGTGCGATGCTGGGCCGTTTGGACTTTTCAAACTTGGGTTTCTTTAGTTCAAAAGAATTGGTTGGGGTTCTTCAGTGAATCTGGTTCTTCTTTTTTGGGTTCTTAGTTTGTTTTTTATGTTAGTTTGCAAATTAGTTTAGTTTTTGGATCTGGCTATTAGATCTCATATAAATCATTGCTCTTTCGAATTTGTTGGAAGTATGTCATAGATTCTTGTAGAGTGTTGGTTTTGGGTAGCTGATTCGTTGTTACAAGAATCCAAAATTTTGACAGTCATTGGTCAAACATATTATTAGCCTATGTTGAGATTGCAGGGAGGAGATCATGTGCATGGAGATCATGTGTAGGGAGGAGATCATAACGTTGCTGAGTCTAAGCGCCAAAACGATTCTATCAAAGCTGTACTATATGTGGGGATGCATAGATACCACTAACAAGTGATGATACACAAGATCACGTCTTTCTTTACAGTGTCGTGTTTGCACGATCGATAAACCACGAACGATGCCTTGCCATCAGAGAACCACTAATGATTAGCTAGGTCGATCATGTTGTCGTACTTTCAACTCATAGATGACTCGTAAAGATGTTGTCGATAGGATCTTCTCAAAGTCAATATCGTAAATTTAGTGTCCTTATCATCGACAATCGAAACAATCACTGGTAGACGCTTTTGCTAATCCACTCTTTTGATGCCGCTATGACGATGAGTAGTTTCATGCGAGTGTGTCCGTCAGGCTCCATCAGAAAGAGAAAAAAGCGTTTTAGCTACCGCATCCTAATCAAAGGATCAGTACTTCTTCGCATCTGAAGTCGTCAGGTCGCAGCTCATTCGATGTTTTCCTTAAGATAGAATTCCAGGTTTCACACCTGCCAAGAGGGATACTACTCCTGCCATCAAAGTTGTAAAACATTCACCTGATATCTTGTTTAATGGACACTTCCCTCATTATCGTACCTTGTCATAGATTCGTAACATTCCTAACTCAATCCGAGCAACACTTTATCCATGAATCAGCCATATAGACACCAGAAACCTCGAAATTGAAATTCCTCACCCGTAGTCACTTGTGAATAAGTGAATGACTCAAGGGTAATTTTCACCTCGAAGTCCAACACTTGGTTGAACTGAGACTCGCTGATATTGTCATTTGGCCACAATCTTTCTTATCTCTTTACACTTTCATTTTTCATTGGCCCGCTATCAATTTTCACCGAATTGAAGTTTCCTCATGTCACTGAATTACAGAAACTCGAACCTGACCAAGATTTTGATAATCTGAACATCGGTCAAGCTTAACTGCATGACTACTACAGGAAAAATTGGTACCAACAACCTCGGCTACAAACTGATAGGTTACCACCAAAATTATGATACACACCGAATATTCTTAGGTACACTTCCTTCCCTGTTTTAGACCGTTTGCTCAAATCATGAAGCTATCACTTGGTCAACAAACAACACTTCACACTTTTGCTTACCTCATGCATTCTATGCATAGAGTTCTTGCAGAAAACAATATGTTCAAATACACTAATGGACAATTGATAAAGTTACAAACTCTAAATGAAAATAATCAAAATGATGATCAAACTTGAGTTCGTTGTTCTAATCTTCGACAATTCGGTCGTATAACATTTCTGACACCTTATTCGGTCACAACCGGTTCTTAACGCTCCACATGGCTCCAATAACATTAAGTTTCCTCAACCATGAAAAATCGTTTACAGACTGATGTCTTGACGAACCACAAAGTCATAAGAGTACGTGAACAAGTACAAAACCAAGTCGTAAAGTACTCCTAAGAAAGAGATAATGAATTATAGGTCTAAAGTTGTCTGCTTCCAACATTAATAAAATTTTGAGACCTCGCTTACCTCATTCAACATATAAAGTCGAGGGTAAGGCCTCATATATTCATATTACTGTGTTCACATTATATACTCTTAATTTGGGACCCTAAAAGGGTCGACACATATTTGCCAATGATAAATCTTCACACGTGTCAGAGCAACCTCAAACTTGCCAAGCTTTTATAACGCACTAGGAAGTACACAATACTCATCGCTCTATCCACTTCCTCGATTATCTCTTTCAAATTGTGAAAAATTATTCCAATAACCTCATCACTACATTACAACTTCCCACACTAGGGAGAGACACCACCGATTCATCGTAATTCAGGCTAGTGCTCAACCAGGCACGTACGAGAAATATAAACTCTGTCTCAGTGACCATGCGCAAACAAGGGAATCATCTAACTCCAATAAAATCTGGGAAACCACATTGAGTTCCACCAATAATAAAATCTCTTTTTCAAACATAAACTTTCTTTACAAGATCTACCACTACGGGATTCTCAATCTCTTTGAAAAACTCAGGGATCTACCACTACGGGATCCTCAATCTCAAACTCAAGGATCTCATCTCCATTTCATTATCTCAGCAAGGAAGGTCCATAAACACAATCCAGATACTATGCTCATGCACAACAAGTCTCATACCCTGCGGCTTAAATAATATGTTCTGGCATAACAAGAATTCTCATAGCATAAACAATATCCAAATCCATAACAAATGCACAAATTTTTCCTCTATATAATTAACAATCCAAACTAGGACATTTTCACATTCATTATCCTCAAGTATGTCAAGTTTCACGAGCTCAAAATCTATAATATCAATTTATTGCCACTATCATCATTTGCCGTGGTCTATGTACTGTGAGAGAGCTAAGTGAAAAAATACTCAAGGAAACAATGACATCATTCTCAAGTGAGTTTGGATTTGACAAAAGCACAAAAATTTTTCTTTAGTCATCTAGGTACTCAAGACAAGGCAATGGTCAAGATACTCAGGCAGGACATTGACCTGTCAAGAATTGACCTGCAATTTAAAACCTATCATTGTAGCTTTAGTAAGTAGGGATCGTTCTAACCGGGGACACTAGGGAATGATTTATATTCTGCAAAACAAATCGTTAGTACTTTCAAAAGAATACAAGTATAAACATATATACAAAATATTATGGGGAATTTATAGGGTGGTTCGAAACATATAAAGAAAAGAAGCAAAATATTTACATACATTGGTCAATCAATACTCAAGCACAAGATATAGCAAACACCGATTAGAGAACACATAAGTTTCATGAAAGATCAAGTTATTACGTTTATGTTATCATAGATGCAAATTAATTCCAACTTTTTATGACTTCTCATGTAACTTAGAACTTACGACGCGCATCATCCTAAGTTTATGTGTAATCTTGTTTAATGCTTACGACGCGCATCACATTAACACAAAATACACTTACCGTTCACGAGTCGTTGGAGACATGATCCTAGGTATGTTGTCACTCATCCTATTAGTATGTAAATCTCTCACCCTACCATCCCTTGGCAGCAACTAGAATTGAGAGCCCGACGCGGTGAACTCAACCTAGAATACTACGGCGCATGAAACACCCCCTAATAGCTAACTTGTGATCATTCAAATTAACCTAAGGTTCGATTATACGCTCGGGTGAAGATTAATCAATTCAACATCTACTAAACACACAAACATACACAACTTAAACTAAATCATAATCCTAAAATGCAATCTAAGTCATTACACAACAAACATATTCATGTGCAAATCACAAAGAAGAGTTCATAAACATGCTCAGTATGCAAAACCAAAAACCAAAACATATATATATATATATATATATATCATAAAGAACTGTTTTACACAGAAAATTATTACACAAAACCATGAATGATTTCATGCTTAACCTACCTATACAAATCGGTAAGGATGAAAGGATGATTCGGTGGAAGATGGCAGTCGGCAGTGAATGAGAATGGTGGCGGCACAGCTTGTGATTTTCTGTGTTTAAGGGTTTTTGGGTAGAGTAAGGCTATACTATGGTTTTTGAGCAATTGAAAGACCCCTAAAACTGATCTATACATGGCCTATTTATAGAGAAAACTAAGGGAAAACCCTAGTCTAATTCGGCAGCCTCAAGGAGTCCCAAACCGGGTAGGTTTTTCCTCTCCTTGTTGGATTTGGACTTCTCTTTATTTTCTGAATAGGACTTCGACTTGGACCTTAGACCTCTTGATTTTGGACTCCCCTACATGTTGATGGATCAATGTAGGCCTCATTGCACAAGTCTTGGGCTTCTAGGCAGCCGATTCCATTACAAGAAATCGGTAGAGGCAGCCTTTCGGGAAAGCTGTCTACTTAGTTATTTCGGCTGTCCTTGATGACTTCTTCGAATATTCTTCTTCAATGCAGCTTCCCATGAATTTATTAAGCTCTTCTTAAGTCCTTTGACACATTTGGGAAGTATTTTGGTGAAGAAACATCCTCCCAAACCCGTGTGACAACTTAGGCAGAAACTGCCCAGTTTTGCTGCTTGACCTCCGTCCATTGCTTTGATCATAACTCCCTCATCTGAACTCCAATTGATACGATTCAAGAATATCTGAAAACTAGACACATACAGCTTTCCAATGGTATATGGCTCGTCCTCAGAATCCTCCTGGATCGTCAGTTATGAATTTCCAAAGTTGGTGTAGGGTTTCTGGAACTTTCTGCTCGGATCAAAATGCAATGTTTCAGAGTTTCTTCTTTTCCGTGGCTTCTTTTGTTGTCCTCCATGAGTCCAATCTTCATGATTCTTCATCTATTAAGTCTATTTACATGTTGTCTACACATTGCACAAGATTCATCAAAATTGACAATGTAACAATATAACGAACCATGAGAAAATAACCAAGTCTTTGTTCCAAATCGAATTTTCAACACTTAAGCACAATTTTCTGTATAAATGCACGTTTTAGCCATTGCTCTACAGAAAAACCCTTTTGACTCAAAATAAGTAAAAACGACATTACTAAGAAATAAACCAAGTATAAATGAGGGTAAAAACACATTAAAAATATGGCGTAAAACGCACTTATCAGACATATCACAGGAATAGAGCCAAGGTCACAACAAGGCTCTTTTAGCTCAAGGCATAATAGACACTGCCATAACTGAAACCAGAGTCATAAAGAGAATTCATATACTACTAGAAGGTAACGAGTCAGATTTAAGGAATGACACCAAGGATAGGGACACAACTCGTGAATGACTTTCAAGTTGTCGCTAAAATTTAAAATGGTAAATAAAAATTCTCAAGAGAGAATTTCCAAAACCCTTTATTTTGCCAACTCACGAAACTCTACTAGCTCCGAAATTTCTTAAAGACCACTTTCAGAAAAATTTTGACGCGCTAGCACAAACTTCAAGGCATCAGAGGTTTTCAAACATTTTAAAAAATAAAAGACCGAGGAACGATTGCTCTGATACCACTGATTGTCGCACCCCGGGAGAGGGAGATACAGTGACCACGATTTTAAGCCAATAAGAAGCCAACACGTCTGAAGGACGTGCCAACAACTTATTAACCTAAAGTCGTAGGCGATTTAGTAGGTAAAGTAAAAATTTTAAACTTGAGTGGCTCCACAAGAGTTTCTTAAAACAATTATCAGAGTTTTTCCAATTTCACGAAAGATAGACAAATTAAAGGGCCAATTATAAACTTTAGCGACATCAATAAAAACATGTAACATGATTAATAAATTTAGGAAGCCACATTTACTATTTATGTTGAATACTCTAGAACAATGACTCGAAGAGTAGAGCAGGAAAAATGAGTACGGCTTGGATCAAACAAAGAGTAGGAAATGAGACCACACACATAACTCCCTCTATCTATCCCATCACAGTACACAGTACCTGCAAACAATCTGTTGTAGGCGTGAACGTCGTCTTCGCGTGCTCAAATATAGGCCCACCAATGCTAGATTTGAAATACATAAAACCATATATATATACATATAGATTTGAACTCGAAATAAAACCATTTAGAAAATCTTGGCACACAAAAACCATCATTTAATATCTTTAGGAGAAAAACTATGCAATATGCTAAAACAGGGGCCAGAGGGCTCAAAGTACAAATACAGACTGTAGGGCTTCAAAATCTAGGCGGCCGAATCCCGAGTTTGTCTATTCTGCAAACAGGGGCCAACTACCTATGCGCCCAAAGATGAATAGTAGAGAGAGTGCTCATTTACAACTAATGCCTAACACATCACTTGTAGTACACACTGCACTTACGACTCGCTTAACTCTTTACGAGACGAGCGTAAGCAGGAAAATAAAATAAATAGGGCTTTGCCCCTCTAGAGGTTCATGATCATCGACACCGTGAGAGTGCTATATATTAGGTCTCGCCACTCTCAGGCCAAGCACCGGAAATCAGGACAACGGTACTATTTTTTTATCCGAGTCATCACATATAAATCATTTGCGTCTAGCCTCGGGTTTTCTTGGCCCAATCATAAATCATTTATCTCTATATATAAAGAAAACTTTCTCGAGACATCGACCATGTGCATACATAATAATGCACTTTCATATAGCAGACAAAACCACTAACAAAAATAGATTAGCTTTCCCTACTTGGAATTGCCGTTCCTTATGTAAGCTCCAAGCTTCCAGGAACCGCCTCGGTAATCTGAGGTCACCGTGTAAGCTACCTCGTCCAATAAATCACTGCAGAATAGTGTAGCTTAGCAACGAAGTAACAATAACAATTTAGTTGACCATAACATTCCTAGTTTGACTAGGATTGACCACATTGACCAAGTTGACCAACCCATTTCTTTTATGACTCTTTAATCTTTTTAACTTGTTTTTTCGATTATCAACTCTTTGCTTATTTGCCGGAAGTCCGACTTAACTTCCAATCTTGCCTTTGTCATTTTTAATTTGACGTTAGGTTGTCACATAATAATTCATTGAATTACTTTAGACACCCAATGCATCACATTAACCAATTTATTTACTAAGAGTCGGTACATCGATAATATGAATCACTCATTTTACTTAAAACGGTCAACTTGACACTTCCGGAATTTCAGTTATCATTTTCCGATAACAATTTAACATTTAACCAAATCTCGACAAACTCCAAATCTTTACTAAGCCATTTATTCCGAAAAAGGAACTTTTTCAAAATGGAAACTTTCTCTTAATGGAAACTTTACCAAAATGGAAAGTTTTCAAAAATGGAAAGATCCTAATTATGGTTGGTTTCCATTTGTAGTAAGTTTCCTTAAACGTAACTTTTCGATTAAGACCCTCAAACTCGATTAAACGGAAACGACACATTTTAAAAGGAGTCAAAGACTACCTCCTCGACATTCTGTCGGATTTACTACCTCACCAGATTCTGGTGACTTGCCGGAATCCTCTGCCGGATTTCGGTCAACTTGCTGGAATTTTGCCATAGTTTCCCTGTTTTATTCGAATCACCAAGTTACGACATGTAACAATGAAAACAGTCGAATCAACATTAATTCATCATCAGAATCCAACTCAAAAGCATCCATAACACTAAGAAGAATCAAGGTTACCTACTGCTCGGCCAAGACTCGAATCTAGAACCAATCTCAGCAGCCTCCCTGCTACCTACCTCCTCCTAGACCTATTCCAGCAGCTCCTCGGCCTCCACCCATCCCCAACACTGCCTCGATCACCACCTCTACCAAAACAACACCCAAAGCCTCTGCCTCGGTCTCAAGGTATCAACAACAGCTCCAGAAGTTCAAAGAAGGCGTCGGAGATGCCAAGAACTTGAAGAACAATCACCGTTGGTGGAGGAAACAAAACCTAGAAAAAAACAGTGAAAGAGGATTTTCAGATTGAGGCTCGATTCGAAGGATCAAGAGCAGGAAAAGGAAGGAGAAGAGGAGAAGAAATCTACCTCCAGTGGGCCGAAACATGGCTTGAAACGCCTAGAATCGTCGGAACCGATCAAGCATAGTGGTGCTTGATCTCCTTTCACGGTGGACGTATGACATTTTTGTTAAAGGGGTTTTGAAGAGGAGATAAAGCAGAGTCGAACGATGGTGGTCCGCCGGCTAGTGGTGGCCAGACGGCAGAGCCTCGCCGGAGCTGGAGAGAGCTCGGGAGGAGGAAGAAGAAAGAGTTGACCCGAGTTATGGTCTTTAACTTCGGCCAAAGATCTAACCTCTTTTTATACTGAAATGGATGGCCAGGATTAGATCTTAGAAAGATTTGACTGTCCAGATTCAATTAAGGGTAAAAAGTAAATCTGAAATAAGTTTTACTGGAATGGTAATTAAAAATTACCAGAAACTTTGAAAATTCGTAGAAAATAGACGGAAACTCCGAAAAATATTCCAAAAATACCTGGAGACTTGTGTCATCACGTACTATGAAATCGAGTTCTTAAATGATGAATTTGAAGAATTTAGAAAAACTCAAAAATGAACGTGATCATTAACTTGTTTAGTGCTTACAAGAAGTGTGAAGCATTGATGAATAATAAGCAACATATACAGCATGTTGTCAATAAGAACATTGGAGACCGAATCAATTACTTCATAATCTAATTATTACATATGTAAAATTTCATAACAAACAACAATTAAAAAGTAACTAAAACAAAAATCTGAAAATCGTAAAACAATTTCCTAACTTTCTGACCAGCATATCAGTTTTCCTAAAAACGGTAAAGTTCGGTTATGAATTCGAGGTTGGTGTCTTCATAACATTTGTAGTACACATCCTAAAGATTAATTGAGAGTTGGAATCGCAGAAAAAAATTTCTACAATTACTTATGATTTTTCGAAGTTCATATACAATAGGGAAAAAACCTGCTGAAAGTGCCTAAGGACGGAGCTACATTCAGGCCCGACGGGGTCCTGACCCTTCCAAGTTTTCTGTCAAATCTTGTATTTGATGTGTTACAGAAGTCAAAGTTATTTCATATGAGCTGATTTCAGTATGTGAACCTCGATGGCTTCTTAGCTTTACTGTTATTCACATTGTCGATGGGAGATGTCTGAGAGATTGGGCGCAGTACATGAACGGGATGAACTGATACAGAACAAATTCAAAACCCCTGTATTAGAAATCAATTAAACAAACCACGCCATCCTACATCGTTAAGGGTTCCGATCTGAATTCAAAAAACCCAACAAACCTAAATCGAATTTGTCAAAGTTGAATTTCAAATAAAACCCTAAAACCCAAAAGGAAGCCTATAGAAACCCCAAATTGAATAATATACTAAATCGAAAGACTTACCATCAGTTCGCTCAAGGGAAGAGATCTGGTTGAGGGCGCTAGGTTCTCTTTTTCAAGAATAAGAGAGTTGAGAGAATGAGAGATTGTCGGGGAGAGAGTATGAGATTTGAGGGAAAATAGTTGATTTAAATAAAAACAACGTTGCGGCCATCTTCTGTCGTCTCAAAAAATAAGGCATTAATGTCAAATTTTCTTCTTCTTAATATGACAGATGATGGTCGTCAAATAAACACGCTAATTTTAACTCTTTGCATGTTGCGACATTCATACGACATATATTTAAATGTCTATTGTAAAATATGACCACACGACAATAAAACGACTTTTGTTGTCTGATACTTGTCGTCTGATAGCAAAATTGGCATAGTGATAGTTAATTCTTACCATGCATCTTAACAAAAGTCCAAGATGAGATTCAATTTTACAAAGTTGCAGAGTTGAAGAAGAATACATATATATCAAATTTTACAGGGCCGAAACAGAAAAACATAAACAGAATTTATAACTAGGCAAAATAGAAAAGAGAAATCTATCCATAGGTACTATTAGAAAACCAGGCACCAATCAAGGGTCTGCGGCTCAGACCAAAACACCAAGCAAATACTGCAAGGTCATCAGGCAAAGCGCAGCTGAACCAAGAGAGTACGATGACATCAAGCCATCAGATGAACCGCTGTTGTGGGGATGATGAAAATAATGAGGATGATGATGATGGAAATGATGATAATAATGGCTATGACCGTAGGCTCCATAGCGAACAGTTCTTCTGCTTGAACGTCCTCCACCTGGTCGAGCAGCCGCTAAAGTGACCATCATGATCATCGTCATCAAAAATACAACTTTGCCGAGCTTCATTCCGATGATAGTACGTTGAGGTCTAAAGAGAAAGACAAAGGAAAAAAGTTTGCCAAAGAGTCAAAGTTAACTCGGAGATTGTTGAAGAATATGTGTGCCTTTGTACACCAAACGGAGATTACTTATATATATAATGCGTAATCAGAGAAAATTACTACAGATTAGGATTTCATGTACTCAAAGGATTGTATTTGTATTTTGTGTCCGGTACCGGTATGTATAGGAACTTCTACATTTTCTCAAATTCGAATTGTGTAAATCATGTTAATCTCAGCCAAGTCCTTCCAAATGGACCACTAATAGATCAGTAGTCATCCGAGCATAGCTGAACAAGAAACTAGACTTGAAACTTCTAGGTTCATTATATAGAAATCAATTTCTCTCCCACCTCAAATTATGAACAAAATTGCAGTCACAGGAACATTAATGTCTTTTAAATTATGAATGATTTTAGAGATCATATCCAGAAATAATACTAGGTAAGAAAATCCAACAAACATATATAAATAGAGTTACAAATATGGTCTTACATTCATAATTTAATACATCTTACCACATAAACCTTATTAAGAGGCATAAATTGATAGCTAGACTGCTATCTATCTAGCTAGCTCTCATAGATATCAAGGCATTGATCAGGAAGTAATGCAAGGTCATTCAGCCAAGCACAGTTGAACTGAGAGTAGATCTATATCATCGTATCGGATGATGAGCTGCTCTTGTTTGCACCTGCACGTTCTCCTCGTCCTCGTCCTCGGTGAAAGCCTCCTCCTCGTACACGAAAGCCTCTTTTTTCCCCAAAGCCTTCTCCATCTTTGGCAGCTGCTGAGGTAATGATCAAGAACACACGTGTAAGAGCAATTTTGAGTGCTAATTGTATCTAATCTTGAAATTTTGCTTAAGCGACTCTGTTTTAGTCTTTTAACAATGTTAACAGAATATTCTTAATGAAATATTCTCTGCATATATCTTATTGATAAAAAAATAAGAGTCTAGAGGTATTACTTTAATAACTTTACAAGTTCAGATATATTTTTGTCAGTTCCTTAAGAGTCTAGATACCATTGCGAAACTTAACCCTTTCTCAATGGTTAGTGATCAGTTTTTTTGATAATAGAGGGCTTTAGCCAGAGATATATTAAGAACTGAAAGTCGGATTACAACATGAACATGAGACGTCCTCACAACCTCCGTTAGATCATGAAACTATCTAAGACAAAACTAAATATTCCATACATTGCAACTCATAGATACAGTCCACACAAGAAGTAACTAGGTAAGCAAAGAACAAAAAAATAAACAACAAAATAGAAGCAAACTAAAAATTCCTATAAAAAACTCTTTATTCTGCTGGACCTTAAACACAAACCTGCCGAGCTTACTCCATCACCGGTGACACATGAGTCACCTCTCACACCATCTCAAAAGCTAGCACATCTGGCATCGAAACCTCAACCTCTAACACCTCAATCATGGTCACCACCATCCCCGGCCTCTTAGACGCCTGAAAAATCCTATTTGCAACTCCTTACACCATCACACCACACGTGCCCCAAACAAGCGCTTGTTCCCTCTCTTAGGACCTTTGACTGACAACTCTTCCTTGCCATTTGTGCCGATACTTTATTCTTATTTTTCGACCTATACCGAAGTCTTAGCTTAAGCGTTTTAACAGGAGACACTACTAGGAGACCACCAGAGAGCTCAAGTGCTACCTCCGGATTAAAATCAAGCTCATACAGAACCAAGCTTAGATTATCTTCTTTGTCCCCACATGTCCATTTGCTCATGGTAGCCAAAGCCGAATTAGCCACCCTCTTCTTACCCGATAGCTGAGGCATATCTGGGGAACCTGAAACTGGCAGAGTTACCGATGACACAACCGGAGATGATACCGACTCAAAACCAGGTGGAGTTCTACGAAAACGAGAGAGTTGCAGAGCCAAATCTGTAGCTAAAATCCCAAGGAGAATGACAGACAGACCAAGGACAATATATTCTCCTACTGAGCTGGATGATCCAACGAACGGGTTCAAAGGCGGTCGAGCATGACCAGATCCCGAAGTGCCACGCTAAGAGGACAACTCCGGCATACTAGTCCGCAATCCTCCACCAAATGCTGACTGTGGAACATAATTAGGGTTAAGGTTAGCTGAGACCCTAACCGAACCTTCAGAGCCAAATGCTGTTTTAATGGACTCAATCTCGATGAATTGTGGTCTCAAATAGGTCTTCAAACCAAAGTCAGTCTCGAGATTCTGTAGTAAACCACACACACTAGAAAATCCTACCATACGCTCATACTTCATACTGAGGTTGATGGGGAAATGCCGAGACCCAAATTCTAAAGGCACCATACTGAAAGCTTCCTTCATCAGATTACAGAGCCTATGCCAGAGCCAAACCCTAGCTCGGGTCCCCCGTTCGATGTTTAGATGATCAACTTGGTCAACTTGTCCCAGCATCCACCCAATCTTCTCCACATCCTCGTCCATCATGAGAGTATCTGGGAAGCCTTTAACTCAAACCCACACCAAGAAACACTCAATTGGAACCGATGCCGCATCTGACAAACCATCAAAAGCCTCCAGAATAAATAAACAATGTTTGTATAACCACAGACCCCCTGTGAGGATATCATGCCGGTCCCCTGCTCTGGTGAAACGTAACACAAAACGATCCCCTCTCTCTCTCTCTCTCTCATCTGCAGTCGGTTGTGAAGATCCCACACAAAAATCAATGTCCCGATCACAGCTTTGGGATCAAGACTTTTTTGTTTATGGGAGAGTAGACGACGAACAACAAAAATCTATTGCAGTGTCGGAGAGGACACAAGACAATGAGAAGAAGCGTCGTCATGGATAGCCAGAGCAGATTGGAAACAGTGAGAAACTTCATCAGACATGGAGAGAGATGGATTAGAGGTTCGAAGCAAGAAACCAAACTGAAACCCTAGAGAGAACAAGAGGGTTTGCGGCTAACTTTTTTTTCAAGATTATCACAAATCTAAGAAAAATCGTTAGTAATCAATCTTATTATAGTAGTTGGAGAGTAGAAAAATAATTTAGAAAGAGTGGTACATGGATAGTGACTGCCTCATGATACCTATGATATTTATAAGCAATATGCATACCTACGCTCTTATTTATTTTGTAATTTAAGCTTGTGGAATGAGTATATTTAGACCAAGAGAAGAGAAAACCTTGTTAGCTTGTGAACTACACAAGGATACTTCATTATTATACTTAGAGAATATTTTATGAATAGTACATGAATGATGAGCCACTAAGAATTTCAGTACATCAAATTTTAAAACATAAACTTTTGCACATCAAATTTTAAAACAAAAACTTTGGCACATCAAATATGAATCATGACACAATATATGTACACAACGTTACTAACAATGTTAGTTTTTCTTATAGGTGTCACAAAATAAAGGGTAATTTAGTCTTTCAGGTTTCCTCTTTTACTTTGGTCACCTCTCTAACTCCCCCCTCGTTTGAGTGTTCTCACAAGATCTGCTCTCTCATATGATTACGTAGTATCAAACAACACCATCTATAATCTATAATCTATAAATGGCGTCTAGGTTAGAGCCAAGTTTCCTGATTTCCACTGACTCTGGCAATGATCTATAATCTATAAATGGCGTCTAGGCTTCATGTTGTTGGTTCAAGTGTGGGGTGACTTGGTTGAGTTAGAATAATGGAGGTGGTGTTGATGATGAAGAAAAAAGAGTGGCCGGAGTCGGCCGGTTTTTTTGGTGTGAAAAGCTAAATACTTAAACGATGAAAACCTTTGGTCACGGTGAACATATTTCGTCGCATAATACACTACCAGGATTAGTACTTTGGCCGACAAAAAATTTTCGTCAGCTAAAGTCTTAGCCGACGACACGTTGTCGGGAAAAAGCAGTCGGCCAAGACTTTAGCCGACAAAATTACTATTCATCATCGGCTAAAGTCATTTATTTAGCCGACGACAAATTTTTCGTCGCTTAAATTCTGGACTTTAGCCGAAGAATTTTAATAAATTTTCATCGGCTATATTTATTATTTTTATTTTATTTATTTATTTAACTTTAGCCGATAAATTTTATTAAAATTCGACGGCTATAGTTATTTTATTTTTTATTTATTATACTTTAGTTGACAAATTTTAATAAAATTCGTCTGCTATAGTTATTTTATTTATAAAATTCGTCGGCTATAGATATTTTATTTTATTTTTATTTCTTGTATTTTTGATTAAATTTTTTTTGTTTTTACACCGGTGGTGGAGGGTGGTGGAGGAGAAGGAGGAGGAAGCCGGCTATAGGAGGAGGAGAGAGGAGGGGAGGAGGAGATCGGAATAGATAGGCTAGGAGAGGGAGATGAGAAAGAGTTAGAAGAGGAGAAGGAGGAGGAGAAAGAGTTAGAGGAGGAGAAGGAGGAGGAAGGAGAAGGATTTAGAGGAGGAGAAGGATTTAGAGGAGTACGCTGTTGCCGCCGGAGGAGGAGGAGGAGAAAATTGAAAAATATAGAAAATTTTGAACTTTAGCCGACGAAATACCATAATTTTGTCGACTAAAGTTTAAAATTTTAGTCGGAAAATTTCAAAATTTTTAAAACCCCCGCCAAAAATTTAATTTTCAATTAACTTTAGCCGACGAATTTTAATAAATTTCGTCGGCTATAATTATTTAATTATTTTATTTATTTATTTATTTAACTTTAGCCGACGAAATTAGGGTAATTCGTCGGCTATAATTATTTATTTATTTAACCTTAGCCGACGAATTATCCTAATTTTGTCGGCTATAGTTATTTATTTATTTTATTTATTTATTTAACTTTGGCCGACGAATTACCCTAATTTCGTCGACTAAAAACCTAAACTGTAAACCCTATACGTAGAAGCTTCAAACGAAAAAAAGTCGTGAAATAAGATATGACCGGAATTATGAAATACGTCTACAGTTAAAAAATCACATAATTCCGGTAAAGTCTCGGTGCCGATAGTTGCGGTTAACGCAATTTTCCATTCTTTCTCCCTAGCGGTAGCCCTATCTCTGATGGTTATTTTTCATAAAATTTTTATACCACTGGTTGCGTCTCATCGATTTGAAACTATTTTCAGTTGAAGGTCCGGGCAAAATACGTAATTTAGACGGTCAAATGACCGTTTCCATGCGTTAAGGGGTTTGACTTACGGGATTGACCGTAAGAATCGAGCCATTAACGTTGTCAAATTAAGTTGAATTTTTTCCTATAGATATATTTCGACATAATGATCATATCAGATGGTCGTAATTGTGTTTCTCAACTTTGATCATCGGAATCACAACATGCCTACCAATGTTGTATCTTGTTTACTAAGCTTTAAGTAAATGTTCCGTTTCTAAAACAAACTCTACGTAGAAACTTCAAACGCCAAAAAGTCATGAAATAAGATATGACCAGAATGGTGAAAAACGTCTACGGTTGAAAATCACGTAATTCCGGTAAAGTCTCGGTGCCAATAGTTGCGGTCAATACAATTTAGGGGTTTTGACTTACGAGATTGACCGTCCAGATGAAGTCCTTAAATTTATCGGATAAAGTTGAATTTTTTACCATAGACATATTTCAACATATTGATGATATATGACGGTTGTATTTTTGTTTGTGAATTTTGATGACCGGAATCACAACATGCCTAATATTTACCATTATTTATCTATATGGGTCTCAAAATTTATAGATGGACGGTTGCGTCTCATTATGGTGAGTGTTTGTTGTGTTGAAGGTTCGACCAAAATACCTCATATAGGTGTAGATATGAGCATTTTTCGTGTGTTAAGTGTTTAGAAAAACTTCATTTTGAAGTCTTAAACAAACTCGGATGACCAAAAAAGCCCGTACGACATGGCATTAGCGATGAGTTTGACTCGTAGGGCCGTTCTGCTTCCAGATTGGTATCACAATAGTCAATCTGACACTGAAATATCTGTAGTGCAATTTTGTAACTAAAAGATACTTTAGCCGACGCAATACCATAATTTCGTCGGCTAAACTTTTTAAATTTCGTCTGCTAAAGTTCACATACTATAGCCGACGAAAAATCACTTTAGCCGACGAAAAAATTAGTTTAGCCGACGAAAATTTAACTTAGCTGACGAAATTTTTTTTCATCGGCTAAAGTCTTTTTCTGGTAGTGACAAATATGGCTTAAGCGACAGATTTTACCTTTTATGTCTCTTAGGCCTTAAACGACTACAATTAGACGATAGACCTTCCTTCGGTTAAACATTTATAGGACGAAAAATCAGTATTATGTCGCTTAAAGGTTGTTTTCTACTAGTGCCACCTCTTTGTAGTGCTCGAGTTTGCCCCCTTATTTTTTCTGAATTTGTTTCTATACCTTCTTGTACGCAAAATCTATAAACAACAAACTGAGCAAACTAAGTATATATATATATATATATATATATATATATATATATATATATATGTTAATAATGATTCTTCTCAGGCAAAGAAACAAATATAATAATAATAATTATTATTATTATGTCTGTGATTTACAAGCTATGACTTAGGTATAATGACTTTGAATAGCCCATTTGATGACACTTCCTAAGTAATTTTAACCCAAGTTTCCCATTGTTTAGCAGCCAACACATAATTATCTTCATCAAAACTTTCCATCATAAGGTTTTTCGGTCCTTGTCACAACATTCACAATGTTCTGTCTACACAGCCAATATTCAAAAAACCCAACAAACCTAAATCGAATTTGTCAAAGTTGAATTTCAAATAAAACCCTAAAACCCAAAAGGAAGCCTATAGAAACCCCAAATTGAATAATATACTAAATCGAAAGACTTACCATCAGTTCGCTCAAGGGAAGAGATCTGGTTGAGGGCGCTAGGTTCTCTTTTTCAAGAATAAGAGAGTTGAGAGAATGAGAGATTGTCGGGGAGAGAGTATGAGATTTGAGGGAAAAAAGTTGATTTAAATAAAAACAACGTTGCGGCCATCTTCTGTCGTCTCAAAAAATAAGGCATTAATGTCAAATTTTCTTCTTCTTAATATGACAGATGATGGTCGTCAAATAAACGCGCTAATTTTAACTCTTTGCATGTTGCGACATTCATACGACATATATTTAAATATCTGTCGTAAAATATGACCACACGACAGTAAAACGACTTTTGTTGTCTGATAGCAAAATTGGCATAGTGATAGTTAATTCTTACCATGCATCTTAACAAAAGTCCAAGATGAGATTCAAATTTTACAAAGTTGCAGGGTTGAAGAAGAATACACATATATCAAATTTTACAGGGCCGAAACAGAAAAACTTAAACAGAATTTATAACTAGGCAAAATAGAAAAGAGAAATCTATCCATAGGTACTATTAGAAAACCAGGCACCAATCAAGGGTCTGCGGCTCAGACCAAAACACCAAGCAAATACTGCAAGGTCATCAGGCAAAGCGCAGCTGAACCAAGAGAGTACGATGACATCAAGCTATCAGATGAACCGCTGTTGTGGGGATGATGAAAATAATGAGGATGATGATGATGGAAATGATGATAATAATGGCTATGACCGTAGGCTCCATAGCGAACAGTACTTCTGCTTGAACGTCCTCCACCTGGTCCAGCAGCCGCTAAAGTGACCATCATGATCATCGTCATCAAAAATACAACTTTGCCGAGCTTCATTGCGATGATAGTACGTTGAGGTCTAAAGAGATAGACAAAGGAAAAAAGTTTGCCAAAGAGTGAAAGTTAACTCGGAGATTGTTGAAGAATATGTGTGCCTTTGTACACCAAACTGAGATTACTTATATATATAGGCTGGTGTTATTAACACACCAGTTTCCTCTATTCACACACATTCTTTATTTTTTTATTAATTTAATTCAATCATGTTTACAAAATTCCTAATCTACCCTTTTATTTCTGTCCACGTTTTGTTTGCTTCTCTGTTCAATTTGGTCTGAACGTCAATTTTTTCTTCTGAAAAGTCTGGAGACCATTTATAGCAGAAACTTTAAAAACTTGTCTATGAGATAAGAATCATATATATGAGCAATATAAGTCTAGTAAAACTCTAGCATGAAACTTGCAATATTAACATCATCTTAAACAGTCATGGTCTTGATAAACAGACTATATACAACAGAGGAGTTTACAAAAACAAAATAGAGATACATCAGAAATATATCTACACTTGGACTACAACTAACACTTGTATCAAAAGAGAACAGAATAGCACTTCAGGCTATTTGTTGTCAATGTTAGTCTGCAACCAAACAAAAAATAGGCATCCAGTGTTCACAAATAGCCAAGTTACTGATGTGCAACCAAAAATTCTCCACATTCAGTAAAGTAAAATAAAAGGATCAAGGGAAGATCTAAAGACAAAACTTACATTAACTTCACGTGTCTTTACGTAGTGGACAAGTTCTAGCATTATGACCACCACCAAGATGACAAAGACCACATCTCCGAGTCTTTTCTTCTATTATCTCAAAGGCTGAAGGATCACGCCTTGTGGAGCTAGACTTTTTGTTTTTTGATCCTAATGGACGACCTTTATGAGGTAGAACAGTAGGCTCCAATATTAACGGAACAGAAGCACCAACAAACTGAGTTAGGTTTCTTTTGACATCATCTGCGTAAGAGGCATCCTTTCATACTTAGACTTAAATTCAGATAAAATAACATCTATCTCATCTCCATCATGCAAGTTTGTACCATGTTCAAATAATCTTGTATCAATCCTCCACTGTTCATGAATGTTGTTCAACTTCAATGCTTCAAAATTCATCTACCAGTCAATAAAGTAGATGAAATCAAAGCGTCAACAACTCAAGTCAACCACGAATAGCCAACAACCCATATACGAAAATCAAACTAAGACGAACAAAATGCAAAAATAAGACGAATGATCATTAAAATTTCAGCTGAAATCTTACCAGGAGTGATGGGTTCAGAGGGACTTGGATCATCATTAAAGTCATCATTTTCTTCCACGAGTTCATCGCAAATCAGATGCAAGACTTCTTCTGAAGATGGGTATAAATCTGCTTGTTCTGACATATTGAACTTCAAATAATGGGTTCGGTGGTTGCGGGAAGGAAAAGATTTTTTTAGCTAAAAATCCATACTCATTACAGTGACCCAAAATCCCCAAAATTTACAGATCATAACCCTAAAAGAACATATCGAAATCAAAATCAAAATCAGAGGATTACATGGTGACGGAGGCGCAGCCTAGTTGGCGGGGGCGATGGACATGTCGGACTCGTCGAAGTCGTCATCGAAGGTTGAAGAAGTAGAGATCGGCGAGGCGAGCTTGTTCTCACCGATGACGTCGTCGGAGGCGCAGCCTAGTTGGCGAGGCCGGTGGTCACCGATGACGCTGTCGCTGCCGAGGTTGTTCTCACCGATGACGCTGTCGCTGCCAAGGTTGTTCTCACCGATGACGCTGTCGTTGTCGCTCTAGTTGGCGAACCCAGATCTGAAGTTGTATATAACATAAAAGAGAAGCAAACAAAACGTGGATAGAAATAAAAGGGTAGATTAGGAATTTTGTAAACATGATTGAATTAAATTAATAAAAAAAATAGAGAAGGTGTGTGAATAGAGGAAACTTGTGTGTTAATAACACCAGCCATATATATATATATATATATATATATATATATAATCAGAGAAAATTACTACAGATTAGGATTACATGTACTCAAAGGATTGTATTTGTATTTTGTGTCCGGTACCGGTATGTATAGGAACTTCTACATTTTCTCAAATTCGAATTGTGTAAATCATGTTAATCTCAGCCAAGTCCTTCCAAATGGACCACTAATAGATCAGTAGTCATCCGAGCATAGCTGAACAAGAAACTAGACTTGAAACTTCTAGGTTCATTATATAGAAATCAATTTCACTCCCACCTCAAATTATGAACAAAATTGCAGTCACAGGAACATTAATGTCTTTTAAATTATGAATGATTTTAGAGATCATATCCAGAAATAATACTAGGTAAGAAAATCCAACAAACATATATAAATAGAGTTACAAATATGGTCTTACATTCATAATTTAATACATCTTACCACATAAACCTTATTAAGAGGCATAAATTGATAGTTAGACTTCTATCTAGCTAGCTAGCTCTCATAGATATCAAGGCATTGATCAGGAAGTAATGCAAGGTCATGCAGCCAAGCACAGTTGAACTGAGAGTAGATGTAGATATCATCGTATCGGATGATGAGCTGCTCTTGTTTGCACCTCCACGTCCTCCTCGTCCTCGGTGAAAGCCTCCTCGTACACAAAAGCCTCTTTTTCCCCAAAGCCTTCTCCATCTTTGGCAGCTGCTGAGGTAATGATCAAGAACAACACACGGGTAAGAGCAATTTTGAGTGCTAATTGTATCTAATCTTGAAATTTTGCTTAAGCGACCCTGTTTTAGTCTTTTAACAATGTTAACAGAATATTCTTAATGAAATATTCTCTGCAGATATCTTATTGATAAAATAAAAGAGTCCAGAGGTATTACTTTAATAACTTTACAAGTTCAGATATCTTTTTGTCAGTTCCTTAAGAGTTTAGATACCACTGAGAAACTTAACCCTTTCTCAATGGTTAGTGATCAGTTTTTATTTTTATTTTTTGATAATAGGGGGCTTTAGCCAGAGATATATTAAGAACTGAAAGTCGGATTACAACATGATCATGAGACGCCCTCACGACCTCCGTTAGATCATGAAACTATCTAAGACAAAACTAAATATTTCATACATTGCAACTCATAGACACGGTCGACACAAGAAGTAACTAGGTAACCAAAGAACAAAAAAGAAACAACAAAATAGAAGCAAACTAAAAATTTCTAGAAAAAACTCTTTATTCTACTGGACCTTAAACACAAACCTGCCGAGCTTACTCCATCACCGGTGACACATGAGTCACCTCTCACACCA
Source organism: Comarum palustre (assembly GCA_951800085.1). Lineage (NCBI taxonomy): Eukaryota > Viridiplantae > Streptophyta > Magnoliopsida > Rosales > Rosaceae > Comarum > Comarum palustre. Next base: position 11,052,374 of record OX637586.1, read on the forward strand.
CCTCAAAAACTAGCACCTCTGGCATCGAAACCTCAACCTCTAACACCTCAATCATGGTCACCACCATCCCCGGCCTCTTAGATGCCTGAAAAATCCGATTTGCAACTCCTTACACCCTCACACCACACGTGCCCCAAACAAGCGCTTGTTCCCTCTCTTAGGACCTTTGACTGACAACTCTTCCTTGCCATTTGTGCCGATACTTTATTCTTATTTTTCGACCTGTACCGAAGTCTTAGCTTAAGCGTTTTAACAGGAGACACTACTAGTAGACCACCACAGAGCTCAAGTGCTACCTTCGGATTAAAATCAAGCTCATACAGAACCAAGCTTAGATTGTCTTCTTTGTCCCCACATGTCCATTTGCTCATGGTAGCCAAAGCCGAATTAGCCACCCTCTTCTTACTCGATAGCTGAGGCATATCTAGGGAACCTGAAACCGGCAGAGTTACCGATGACGCAACCGGAGATGATACCGACTCAAAACCAGGTGGAGTTCTACGAAAACGAGAGAGTTGCAGAGCCAAATCCGCAACTGAAATCCCAAGGAGAACGACAGACAAACCAAGGACAATATATTCTCCTACAGAGTTGGACGATCCAATGAACGGGTTCAAAGGCGGCCGAGCATGACCAGATCCTGAAGTGCCACGCTAAGAGGACAACTCCGGCATACTAGTCCGCAATCCTCCACCAAATGCTGACTGTGGAACATAATTAGGGTTAGCTGAGACCCTAACCGAACCTTCAGAGCCAAAAGCTGTTTTCATGGACTCAATCTCAATGAATTGTCGTCTCAAAGAGGGCTTCAAACCGTAGTCAGTCTCGAGATTCTGTAGTAAACCACACACACTAGAAAATCCTACCATACGCTCATACTTCATACTGAGGTTGATGGGGAAATGCCGAGACCCAAATTCTAAAGGCACCATACCGAAAGCTTCCTTCATCAGATTACAGAGCCTATGCCAGAGCCAAACCCTAGCTCAGGTTCCCCGTTCGATGTTTAGATGATCAACTCTGTCAACTTGTCCCAGCATCCACCCAATCTTCTCCACATCCTCGTCCGTCAGGAGAGTATCTGGGAGGCCTTTAACTCAAACCCACACCAAGAAACACTTAATTGGAACCGATGCCGCATCTAACAAACCATCGAAAGCCTCCAGAATAAATAAACAATGTTTGTATAACCACAGACCCCCTGTGAGGATATCATGCCGGTCCCCTGCTCTGGTGAAACGTAACACAAAACGATCCCCTCTCTCTCTCATCTGCAGTCGGTTGTGAAGATCCCACACAAAAATCAATGTCCCGATCACAGCTTTGGGATCAAGACTTTTTCGTTTATGGGAGAGTAGACGACGAACAACAAAAAGTTGTTGCAGTGCCGGAGAGGACATAGGACAATGAGAAGAAGCGTTGTCATGGATAGCCAGAGCCGATTGGAAACAGTGAGAAACTTCATTAGACATGGAGAGAGATGGATTAGAGGTTCGAAGCAAGAAACCAAACTGAAACCCTAGAGAGAACAAGAGGGTTTGCGGCTAACTTTTTTTTCAAGATTATCACAAATCTAAGAAAAATCGTCAGTAATCAATCTTATTATAGTAGTTGGAGAGTAGAAAAATAATTTAGAAAGAGTGGTACATGGATAGTGACTGCTTCATGATACATATGATATTTATAAGCAATATGCATACCTATGCTCTTATTTATTTTGTAATTTAAGCTTCTGGAATGAGTATATTAAGACCAAGAGAAGAGAAAACCTTGTTAGCTTGTGAACTACACAAGGATACTTCATTATTATACTTAGAGAATATTTTATGAATAGTACATGAACCATGAGCCACTAAGAATTTCAGTACATCAAATTTTAAAACATAAACTTTGGCACATCAAATATGAATCCTGACACAATATATGTACACGACGTTACTAACAATGTTAGTTTTTCTTATAGGTGTCACAAAATAAAGGGTAATTTAGTCTTTCAGGTTTCCTCTTTTACTTTGATCACCTCTCTCTAACTCCCCCCTCGTCTGAGTGTTCTCACAAGATCTGCTCTCTCATATGATTACGTAGTATCAAACAACACCATCCCTCTTTCTATTCTTTCATTGAAGATCAACATGGTCATCACATGTACTATCATCTAACAAATTATAGTCCCTATTTCTCGATCAATTGTAACTACAAAATGCATGAACATCACCCCTATTACGACCATCATCTGATAAAGATAAGTCCAAATTATATTTTAAAATTACAATCTATTCTCAAATATTTTTTTTACCCTAAATTAACTGCAAGAAGAATTGGATGAGAGTAACTCGACCAAAAAAGGCTTGGTTCTTGATTTTGCAATTGGATAATCTTTGCAACAACAATTGCTCCTCTCTTCCCCTGAAACATTCCTGGCAAGACAGAAGTGTTCCCTTCAACATTGATCTTAATTAAGTTTCTCAACAACTCCTTATCTACTTCATGAAAGTACCTCGCATAAGGATACAAAATCCCAACGTTGTTGATCAGAAGCCCCAAATCAAACCACAATGCTCACTTGAATCCTCTTCCAGCGGTCACGCCGTCGTCCAGGTTGCTGATGAAGTCAACGATTGTGGTCTTGATGTGGGTCTTACTGTACTTGGCCTGAATCACTTCGGAGACTTTATGGGGACGTCGAATGGTGGGCGACTGGGCTGAGACAAGGACTAAGGAGGGAGTGAAGAGTGTGTGTGCATGAACGTAAACATACAAACAAATTAACCAATTTTACTCCAAAAAACAATTATACCCTTCACTAAATTGTAATGTCATGTGAACTGACACCGTTACTAATAGTGTGTATATAAATTAGGTTGAACTTCATACTTGATGTACCACAATTTATGTTTTGAAATTTGGTATACTAAAATTCTTAGTGGCACATACTTGTTGTACTATTCAAAGTATTTTCTCTAATACTTAAGATAATTTTGAGACCCAAGATAATTTGGATTACAGATTCTGACATTCGGAAAAGAATCTGAACACAAATATATCCATATGTGTGTCTTGGTCTATATCAAGCCTATGGACTTTATGTTACCCCTTTGTAATAGAAAAGCAATATGGGTTTATCCTAATATGTAAGGGAATTGCTCAATGTATGTTAAGTGAGTCTTTAGAAATAGAGCTCATTCTATCAATAAAGTAGATCGAATACCTTCCATTCTATTCTCCTTCTATACATTATCAGCACGAGCTCTAACCTCTAGAGTTCAGCCATAAAAAACCCTAAAACACTAAATCAGCTGCGCGCGCACCATGTGCACCCCTGTTCACCGCTACCGCACCCTGTTGCACTACCGCACACCACTGTGCACCACCGTGCACCCTCGCTGTGTAGCCCTGTGCACACTGCCATGCACCCCCTGTACACCTGTGCACCTTGCTTATGTAAAACGAGTTGTAATTCTTGGTTTTCGTTAAATCTTTCATGTGGTTCTAGTTTTTAATAGTTTTGTCATTGTTTTATGGTGAAGGTGACTAACCATATAATTTGTTTGTTTCATGATATCACCGCTCGATGAATTACAATGGAAATACGCGAGCAATTTTGTTGCACACGCATGGATTTTAGAATGGAATTTGCAAAGCAGATTTCATAAATGCAGTCTATTTAGAAGACTAGCAAGTAAGTTTTATGTTTCATGTTATTTTCAAAGTTCAAATAACCTCAGGGAGGATAAAATTAGTTCCTCCCTTTCCCAACACAATTTTATTCTTGGTTCGGTGAATTTGTAGGTTATTTCAAAAATCCTAAAACATGTGTGCACCTGGCTGCCAGTCCCACAAGCAAAGCAGCTGGTCGTTGTGTGCTGTTGCGAAGCGCTATGCATTGGAGCACATGCAGCTGCCGAGCGCTGTGCGCTGGCATGTGTGCCACTGCTGCTGCTTGACCGAGTAATGTCAAGCACCATCTGCATGGTGTCAAGCACTAGCTGCCGAGCATTATCAAACAACAGCTGCGAAGTGTTGGGGCTAGCATCGAGTATTGTCGACCGCTGCCGAACACCAGCTACCTAGTGTTGTGCACTAGCTGTCTAGTGTCGTGTGCTGCCGTGCGTTGCTGCCGAGCACTGTGCACCAATATATGTTTTTTTTGGTCAGCATTTGTGTTGTATCTGACGCTGGTTTATTTTATGCTATTAAAGGATTGCTTGTGTCAATTCGCACTGTGTTTGATCAACGTTAACCTATGAAAAACTATTTATGCATTGTTTTGTGTCCTCTATCGAGTCTCATAACAGCTTGGTTGTGTATGCAAGACCAAGATAACATTCTGCTCATATTTGATTTTTGACATAGTTGATGTGCTCCTTATTTAGGGTTGAGGCGCAATCGACATATGCCTGGTGTTTGGCTGCTACGTGCACATACGTGCACGCTGCATGCGCGTTGCCTGTGCATGCTGCATATGTGCTACGAGAGGCCACACCAATGTCTAGAAAAGAAGGGGAGGCATAGCCAGCCTTAATGACGGTGCTCCTGACCTAAGCCCTGGGAAGAAACTTGTCAAAACAATTCATATATACTAGCTCGAGACAATACAACTGTTGTGGATCTCCAGATCTCTGGTTTCAAGAATTATTGAGCTCATTAAGCATGAATGAATACAGCAGAATGTACAACGAGTGTACATTCCCAAGCTATGTGTAATGTTCGAAGAAATCGTTGGCACAATGTTGACGAATTTCTCATATACGGATTGAAAGTATTCTTCCATTGTATGTTATTGTTCGATAAGTATGATGTTGACACTATCTTAGTCTATCATGACTTAATAATGCTGCTCTAAGTCTCTCTAATGGAGATTGGACACCTAGCATTGCATTGTGTTGGCCTAAGTGCGCCATGCAAGTTTAATGTGCACCAGCTGCCGAGGGCTACCAACCGTTACCGAGCGCCATGCACATCATTGTGCATTGGCTGCCGAGCACTACCGACGTAACTACCCAGCGCCATTCACATCACTGTGCATTGGCTGCCGACACTAACTACCTAGTGCCATGCACGTTTGATCTGCACTTGCTGTCGAGGACCACCGAGCGCTGTGCACACCTGGATGCCAAAATGCTGAAACACATTAAATCTGCCCCTTCTAGACGGTAACTTCTTCTGAGCTTTGTTATCAGCTCTAGAAGAACTAGAACATAAACTTTATATCACGGGAAATTTACCTGAGTCTAGTTTCCAATGATTTTCGTGGTTCATTCATATCCATCCAGACGAGAGAGTTATGATTGTTTTAGTACGCAAAGGTCAATTTGCACATAAATCATTGGTGATTCAATATTTTGTGCCTTGTGAATTCTTTTTGACTAAGACGATTGGATCATCACTGGTCACTCATGGACACGGTTGATTGATGCTTCATGACACAATGGTCCAATCACATATGTTCTCCATGTGTTAAGAGACAATCAAACCTTGATATGTTTATGAACATACACGCCAAAGGTGTTATGAGAATAATAGTAACTTTTGTGTATACCTCTGATGAGTGCTAATAAGAGCCTCATGAAGAGAAGCATCAGTAAAAATGAAGACATTTGGGCCATGGTCTGACCACAAGGATGGTGATAGCACCATGGTTGTAAACGGCAACCCTGAGCGACATTTAAGGTTCCTTGTGAGTGGTTCCAAGATTTCACACACCGGTCTTCCCCTAATGTGTCATTGGCTTTGTCCAACGCTAATTGTTTCATTTTTTAAAGCTTGTACATTAACCAAGGTGTCAGGACCCACCCTGGGTTAAACCCCTTTAACCCGAAGTAAATCCTGCAGGGACCATCTCAAGGGAACTTCTTACCGAAACCCCCTAGAAATGGCCAACCCTTCCTACAAAACTAACTAAACCGGGTTAGTCACAGCAGTCTACGAAGATGATTACCCCACAGAATTTCAAGCAGCAACGGAATGATCGACTATGCCTCGACTCTCGTACGCGCTCGACCTCCTCTCAAGAACCCTGCATCACTCGCATTTAAAAACGAAAGGCCCAGGGGAGAAACATTGGAAAACTGTTAGAGTGAGTGGACGAAAAGCAATTATAAAAACTCTATTTCCTTTAATGCTCTCCCAAAAATATATCAATTTAAAAATCCTTTATGCATGCCCACACTTACTAAATTTCCGCAAATGCATGATAAGATAAACAGGTAAGGAATATGGGAAGAGAAATGTTCACAAACAATAATAAGTCTGACCTCTCAGACTAGGGTCGGAGCTAAGAGCTCTAATTGCGCCATCACGCTATGCTAGCTAGATAAAATAATACGGTCAACCCTTATAATATCAACCTGACCTCTCAGGCTTGTCTGTCCACTCAGACCAGGGTCGGAGCTAAGAGCTCTAGATAAAGTGATAACGGTCAACCCTTATCATATCAACCTGACCTCTCAGGCTTGTCTGTCCTCTCAGACCAGGGTCGAAGCTAAGAGCTCTAAATAGAATGGTACGGTCAACCCTCATAGTGCACTACGTAGTTTGCCTGACCTCTCAGGCTAGGGTCGGAGCTAAGAGCTCTAGTAGCGCCCTCACGCTACTCTAGCTAGCATATTTATTGGTCAACCCTTAAAATAAAAATTCATAACAATACATTAATCAAATTCTCTTCCCAAAACAATAAGTAAAACAATTCCTTGTCATATATGCATAAATCCAATTTCCAACGAAGTCTCGGGTTCAATTCCATTCGAAGGACGGGTCATCCCCGTCTATAACCATTTTCGGAAAGAAATAGAAAATGGAGTAATATTGTAAATACGTTCACGCATAAAAGTCAACATCTCAAACAATAGTAAAAATCTTTAACCGAGGTTCCCGCTAAACTTTATCCAAATAAAAACGTTCGAGAACCCGAGAAGGATATAATTCTCGAAAACAATCATAAAAACCATGCAATTAACTCAATAATTAAGGCATGCATTTATTTAAAATAATATGTCCACTCACAGTACTATTGTGACCTTCTTCCTGCTCGGAAAGCTCCTCGAGCGAAACTCTCGAACTAACCGCGTAGTCGAGACCGTCTCACGTCCGACCAGAGACTGTACCAACAAATCATTATATTAGTCATAACATCGTTGACTTGGTTTTTTCCTAGTTTGACCAGGAAATCCTATTTGACCACGTGTTGACCAAGTTTCCTTTCTTTAGCACTTTAACCTTTTTGACTTTCTTTCCCGGTCATCGACTCTTAACTCAATTTACCGAAAGTCCGACTCAGCTTCCGAACTTTCATTTATTACTTTAACTTGACGTTAGGGTGTCACGTATTAATTCGTTGAATTACTATGGACACCCAACGTGTCACACTAATCAGTACATTTAACCTTGAGTCGATTTACCGATTTAACCTTTCCTCATAACTGGTAACCTTCCATAAAGGGAAAGTTTCCCAAAATGGAAAGTTTCCTAAATTGGTAAGTCTTCCTTAAAATGGGAAGTTTCCCAAAATGGAAACTTCCTACTTACGTCTAATTTTCCGTAAATGTCTCAATTACGAATTAACCATACTTTTTGCTCGAGTAACGAGGATTCGATTTCTACCTCTTCGGCATTCTGCCGGTTTACGGTATCACCGGAATCTTCGCCGGATTCCGGTAACTTGCCGGAATTTCGCCATAGTTTCCCCGTTTCCTTCGTCACTAAGTTATCGACCACGCATGCACAAAACAACACGATTTCAGCAACAACTATACCAACACTAAACTCAAATTGCACAACACAGTAGCTCACCTTCACATCGATCCGAGGCAGAACACCAGACCTCTGCCTCTGCCTCTGCCCAAGCACCAGCAGCTTGCCTGAGCTCCAATTGGTCGCCGGAAGCCCATGAACTCCTCGCCGGAGTCAAAAGCTCAAGAACCCAGCAAGCACAGTAACACAGAAACAGTGAGGGGTTTCGATTAGAGCCTAATCCAACTAACCAAGGAAATAGGAAGGAAGAGAAGAAGGAGAGGAGCAGAAACCTAACCTTAGTTCGTCGAAACACCGCCGGGTTCGCCGGATTCCGGTCGTTGACCGGCGCGTCCTACTCGGCGGATCTCCCTCCACGGCGTACATTGGCGGAAATTGGTTGAGGGGTTGTGAAGAGAAGAGTGAGGGGAGTATTTTGCAGGTGGTGCGCCGGCGTAGGGTGGCCGGACGCAGCTCCGGCGAGAGGGAAGGCGACGCTGTGTCGCGAGAGGAAGGGGAAGAACTCGGGTTTGACCCGATTTTGGTCTTTTGACCAAGTCAACACAACAATTCCCTTTATATACTTGAATGGACGGTCCAGATCAATTCCCCAAATGATCTGACGGTCCAGATTTGAAGAGAGTGAAAAGTAAAAAGATTAAATAGTAAAACTCCTTTTTACCGGAATAGTAATCCAAAATTACCATAGATTTCAGAAATTCACAGAAATTAGCCGGAAGCTCCGAAAAATATTCCGAAAATACCGGGAGACTCGTGTCGACACGTACTACAACATCGAGTCATCAATTCTGGTACTTGGAGTACTTTTAAAAACTCAAAAATTAACTCGAGCGATAACTTATCGAATTACCGATCGCAATTAAAAGTCCTCGGTAACTCGTGAATCTCTGTGAAAGGTAACTTTTATTAACTTCAAAAGATTCGGGGTGTGACAATTCTCCCCACCTTATAAAAATTTCGTCCTCGAAATTTCTATACTCAAAGTCCGTCATAGTGGGGGATAGTATCACTTAGATAACGATATTATTCTCCAATATCAACTTCTTTCTGAGAACTTTTCTGAGACGCCTCACGAATAGGATTGTCAAAACCCTAAACACCTGCCTTTTACAATCCACATCCTTACAGATCCTCCTTAAAAGCCAACTTCCAGTACTAACCGGAAGTCTAATGACATAGGATGTAAGGTAGTAAACTTATTCTCGTAACATGGACATACGTGACACTAGGCATCCATTAACTCTAAAGATACCCAACATGCTCGTCAAACTCATGTAACCTTGTCACATGTCACATCTAGCCAATGTAGCACTCATTCCTACGTGGATGATAACCTCCAATACTTTCTCTTTTTCTGACACCCGACCACTCTTCTCGGGTCAAAACTAAAGCATCTGAAGTCTTACCGTGAATCACAATGATTTTCTCTTGAATCATTGCTCAACTAAATCACCGAATTCTTACTGTACTCCATCTCATTAATGAGGTGGAATACAACACTGACTATCACTGATCCACCATCTGTAATCCTCCGATATCAATTTACCACGTGGGATTAACACCCATGACAACAAGCCCATGAGAAAACTATGACGACTTGTGTTACACAAACCATCACCTCATTGAATCAAACTCCCTGATCTGGTTACGCTTCCTATAAATTATCCTGTCGAGTTGCCCTGTTGTAGAGTAATTGTCTTCCCTTGATCTATCCTTACTCAAACCACTTGTACACACAGGACATGAATTGCCATGAATTTTAACGTAAAAACAAAACCATAGCCTTTAAATCAGGGAGATCTAAGAGCTCCATACCACGAGGTCCAACATACTTACTTCCCGCATGAGGACAAATTGTCAGGCTTCACACTGCCTACAAGCCATTCTGACCGGATAAATCTGGACTTTATCAACAAGCCGATCATTAGAATCGCTAACTCAATTATCACTTTGTGAGGTCACAGCGTACTTTACAACTGGAAATACATCTCTGTACTACTCATAGGTGAGGTGCCACTGACCTCCCTATCTCTTACCTTAACCTGGAATGACACATAGTGCAGAACTTGCACTTCAACCATAACCGTGCGTCTATTAAACATTATCCGCATCTCAATCTGGAATAAACTTACCATTAAAAGAATTTCAGAGCCTTACCCGCTCAACAAGGATGGTTCAATCACAGAAGTCTCCATTACCAAATCGTCTGGCCATAACCGACAAATCTGGACATTTAACCAGACCGGACATCTACATAAAATTTAGTGCCACTGGTGCACACCCAAAGGAACCCCTGATCAAAGCATCGGGAATTAATTTCACACCGAACTTAGCCATATTGATCACCGAGCATCCAGTTATTAAGGCACAATTCATCGAATCCCATCACCGCACTGGGCGAGTACACACCACAGAGTCAACTCGTACTACTAGACAGTCTCTAACAAAACTGTCCCCCATGCTCTGCCAGTTTACCATCCACCGCAACCACTAATCGGTAAGATTCAAAATTCTCAATCACTTACCACTCCAGATCCTAAATTACAGGATCCACTGCCACACGTTAACATCCTCTCAGATCATAACTTGATCTGAACGTGGCTTAATCACTCCACGGTTTCCGATGGAGTGTTGCACAACTAAACGACATACCTTACCAATCTCAGTAACAATTTCTACCAAACTTAGGCTCGTAACACTCTTTGAGTCATCAAGGAAAACCTTTCCTAGTTCCACCGCATTTCACACTCACCGAAATGTTGACAATTTTGAGAGTCACCTCCAATGACTTTTCTTGCTACTACTCTACACTTGTGGCGCCAAGATCTGCCGCTATGTCAATAATTCCTAACAAGTGGGGTCACTACCCAAATGACCAGTGACCATAGCAACGCCAACTATACTCTAATCCTCTCAGGAATTCATTAAATTAACCTCAATAATTGATCTCCCAGATCAAATCCTCATTCCACAGATCAAAATCAAGAATATTGCCTGTCACTGCAGAGGATATGACTTGTGACTCCCAAACACGTCTAAGTACACCTTTGGTTACAATATTTGATTAGACCACAGCCAGTGGGTGCACAAATTCCCATGTCATCAAGCTCAATTAATCGTCCTCAAAGAAACCAAGTGTCATAACGGATGACTTGGGTTGCAGGTTCAAGCTTGAGCAACTACAAACATTCTCTCCTACTCAACAATTCAGTAAACCTTGCCCCACTGCTGTCACTTCACCACTTTCGTGCACTTAACTCAGCAGGCCATCAACCACTTACTAACAACATATAATAATCTCGCTAACCATCATAAAAATAATCGGAGCGACTATCAATGACCCACTTCCGACTTGTACTTAAATGGTTAGGCCATCTACTGGACGTTTTGCACAAACTTCTAACCAAACGTCCCTAACTCTGTGCTCAATAACTGGAATTCTCATGACCAATTCTTAAAATGATGTCATCATCAGCCTTAGTCCCTTACCTGGTGTCATTTTGACCACACACCGCTGCACACAATACTTATGCCTTACCAGCATGTGCTACTCAAATTCCAATTTACCACTTCCCTACACAAGACGGTACACGTGCTCATGTGAGGTATACCCTTGTACATCTTCAGCCGTCAAACAGTGTCGTTTGCACAACGACCGGTTCTTACACCGCAATTAATACAAAGTCCATCAAGACTCGTATCACTCTCTCCGGTACCCCAAGCACCCTTGGTCCATGACCCGGTGGCTTATTGCCACTTCCAACAATTCCTTTAGATTCTGAAACCAAATACCTTTAATTTCCACTAGTAACGCTTTCACGATCTGAAAATCGATCTCTAACACAGCCAACCTGGAGACCCCTCCCCAGGTGTACTAATAAAATACTTTGACCACAGGTGGATAACTCACCTTAAGGTTGACATGAGCCCCTAGATCTGGTGACACGATTTAATTTCCGTCTCCTCGATAAATGGCCCAATGACCATTGTCACCAACAATTCAAATCACGCTTGGACTCACTTACAAATCAAATCTTTCTAGTACCCCAATCATGGGTGGCTGGAGCGAAGAGAATCTGGTCGTAGCTGATGACAACGATGTCAGCACCAAGACTGACCCAAGCCATTAGTTCCAGTGGTTGTTCCATAAAGCAACAAGTAACCAACTAGCCTTTACTTCCTTAACAATCTCCAGTAGTGCCACATCATGGACTCGTCACTAGAAAAAGTCCATTGATCACAAAATAACCCTACTCAACTTTCCTTGAGTCATTCCACTTCCATATGTCCGTTGGTTTCTCTGAAACCACCCTAATGACGAACCTCAACAAAATCGTGGCAATCGTCAAATCTTAATATTCATCCTCCCAGAATAATCGCACTAGGCGACTTCAGCTCCTTTTTCCATCACAGGATGCAACATCTTTCAGTAACTCGTACGACTCTTCACTGCTAAGAGCCTCATAACACGAACACCAAAGCCTTGTCTTAGGCTTCTACAGCATCCCTGTCAACAACCATGACAGCCTCCCAGGTGTGAATTAACTGTTTCACCACCGAGTACTTACACATAATGCCCAAACGTTAAACAACGTGAGTTTTCAGCTCGATCCCCAACTCAAATCTCAATAATCCTTGGGGACTCATCAATCAATACGCAACGAGCTAACCTTGTTCCTTACAGGAGTTCATTGTGAGGTCGGCGTACTGAGGCATAGTCTTGAAGATTCGATCGTTTATAGGACCACTCGGTCCATATCTCAATCAGGAAGTACTAACTCATATCCTCAATAAACACTGAGCGTCCTAAGCATAAAATGCCGATGGATCCGCCGCGGTCGGACCATCACTCTATAGACGCTAAGTGCTACCAAGTACATGAGGTAGTAACAGGAAACGATGACCTAATGCTCTGATACCAATGTCAGGACCCACCCCGGGTTAAACCCCTTTAACCCGAAGTAAATCCTGCGGGGACCATCTCAAGGGAACTTCTTACCGAAACCCCCTAGAAATGGCCAACCCTTCCTACAAAACTAACTAAACCGGGTTAGTCAGAGCAGTCTACGAAGATGATTACCCCACAGAATTTCAAGCAGCAACGGAATGATCGACTATGCCTCGACTCTCGTACGCGCTCGACCTCCTCTCAAGAACCCTGCATCACTGGGCATTTAAAAACGAAAGGCCCAGGGGAGAAACATTGGAAAACTGTTAGAGTGAGTGGACGAAAAGCAATTATAAAAACTCTATTTCCTTTAATGCTCTCCCAAAAATATATCAATTTAAAAATCCTTTATGCATGCCCACACTTACTAAATTTCCGCAAATGCATGATAAGATAAACAGGTAAGGAATATGGGAAGAGAAATGTTCACAAACAATAATAAGTCTGACCTCTCAGACTAGGGTCGGAGCTAAGAGCTCTAGTTGCGCCATCACGCTATGCTAGCTAGATAAAATAATACGGTCAACCCTTATAATATCAACCTGACCTCTCAGGCTTGTCTGTCCACTCAGACCAGGGTCGGAGCTAAGAGCTCTAGATAAAGTGATAACGGTCAACCCTTATCATATCAACCTGACCTCTCAGGCTTGTCTGTCCTCTCAGACCAGGGTCGGAGCTAAGAGCTCTAAATAGAATGGTACGGTCAACCCTCATAGTGCACTACGTAGTTTGCCTAGGGTCGGAGCTAAGAGCTCTAGTAGCGCCCTCACGCTACTCTAGCTAGCATATTTATTGGTCAACCCTTAAAATAAAAATTCATAACAATACATTAATCAAATTCTCTTCCCAAAACAATAAGTAAAACAATTCCTTGTCATATATGCATAAATCCAATTTCCAACGAAGTCTCGGGTTCAATTCCATTCGAAGGACGGGCCATCCCCGTCTATAACCATTTTCGGAAAGAAATAGAAAATGGAGTAATATTGTAAATACGTTCACGCATAAAAGTCAACATCTCAAACAATAGTAAAAATCTTTAACCGAGGTTCCCGCTAAACTTTATCCAAATAAAAACGTTCGAGAACCCGAGAAGGATATAATTCTCGAAAACAATCATAAAAACCATGCAATTAACTCAATAATTAAGGCATGCATTTATTTAAAATAATATGTCCACTCACAGTACTATTGTGACCTTCTTCCTGCTCGGAAAGCTCCTCGAACGAAACTCTCGAACTAACCGCGTAGTCGAGACCGTCTCACGTCCGACCAGAGACTGTACCAACAAATCATTATATTAGTCATAACATCGTTGACTTGGTTTTTTCCTAGTTTGACCAGGAAATCCTATTTGACCACGTGTTGACCAAGTTTCGTTTCTTTAGCACTTTAACCTTTTTGACTTTCTTTCCCGGTCATCGACTCTTAACTCAATTTACCGAAAGTCCGACTCAGCTTCCGAACTTTCATTTATTACTTTAACTTGACGTTAGGGTGTCACGTATTAATTCGTTGAATTACTATGGATACCCAACGTGTCACATTAATCAGTACATTTAACCTTGAGTCGATTTACCGATTTAACCTTTCCTCATAATTGGTAACCTTCCATAAAGGGAAAGTTTCCCAAAATGGAAAGTTTCCTAAATTGGTAAGTCTTCCTTAAAATGGGAAGTTTCCCAAAATGGAAACTTCCTACTTACGTCTAATTTTCCGTAAATGTCTCAATTACGAATTAACCGTACTTTTTGACTCGAGTAACGAGGATTCGATTTCTACCTCTTCGGCATTCTGCCGGTTTACGGTATCACTGGAATCTTCGCCGGATTCCGGTAACTTGCCGGAATTTTGCCATAGTTTCCCCGTTTCCTTCGTCACCAAGTTATCGACCACGCATGCACAAAACAACACGATTTCAGCAACAACTATACCAACACTAAACTCAAATTGCACAACACAGTAGTTCACCTTCACATCGATCCGAGGCAGAACACCAGACCTCTGCCTCTGCCTCTGCCCAAGCACCAGCAGCTGCCCTGCAGCTTGCCTGAGCTCCAATTGGTCGCCGGAAGCCCATGAACTCCTCGCCGGAGTCAAAAGCTCAAGAACCCAGCAAGCACAGTAACACAGAAACAGTGAGGGGTTTCGATTAGAGCCTAATCCAACTAACCAAGGAAATAGGAAGGAAGAGAAGAAGGAGAGGAGCAGAAACCTAACCTTAGTTCGTCGAAACACCGCCGGGTTCGCCGGATTCCGGTCGTTGACCGGCGCGTCCTACTCGACGGATCTCCCTCCACGGCGTACATTGGCGGAAATTGGTTGAGGGGTTGTGAAGAGAAGAGTGAGGGGAGTATTTTGCAGGTGGTGCGCCGGCGTGGGGTGGCCGGACACAGCTCCGGCGAGAGGGAAGGCGACGCTGTGTCGCGAGAGGAAGGGGAAGAACTCGGGTTTGACCCGATTTTGGTCTTTTGACCAAGTCAACACAACAATTCCCTTTATATACTTGAATGGACGGTCCAGATCAATTCCCCAAATGATCTGACGGTCCAGATTTGAAGAGAGTGAAAAGTAAAAAGATTAAATAGTAAAACTCCTTTTTACCGGAATAGTAATCCAAAATTACCATAGATTTCAGAAATTCACAGAAATTAGCCGGAAGCTCCGAAAAATATTCCGAAAATACCGGGAGACTCGTGTCGACACGTACTACAACATCGAGTCATCAATTCAGGTACTTGGAGTACTTTTAAAAACTCGAAAATTAACTCGAGCGATAACTTATCGAATTACCGATCGCAATTAAAAGTCCTCGGTAGCTCGTGAATCTCTGTGAAAGGTAACTTTTATTAACTTCAAAAGATTCGGGGTGTGACACAAGGAGTGAGTGCACTGAGTTTCCTTGTATAGTGCACATAGCTGCCACTAATATGTGCCTAGCTGCCAAGTGTACATGGATGCCAAGCACCGTGCACCTAGTTGCCTAGTAGAGTGCACATGGATGCTGGTACCGTGCGCCCACCTGCCGATGACCTCTTATTCTATGACACAAAAGATAACAATACATTCTTATAACAAATCCAAAGAGGAATTTTGTTGATATAAACAACTAACATGCGGACACTATATATGCTTTTATGATGTTGGTTGAAGGGTTAACACACTGGTTATGTGATACATTATTAATTGTCTACCATATGTTGCTATGGACTCTCTAGCCATATCATTGCGAATCGATGGTTATAACTTATTTGGTCTCACCAAACTCGACTATGTAAAGTCTTGAGGT
Source organism: Comarum palustre (assembly GCA_951800085.1). Classification (NCBI taxonomy): domain Eukaryota; kingdom Viridiplantae; phylum Streptophyta; class Magnoliopsida; order Rosales; family Rosaceae; genus Comarum; species Comarum palustre. The sequence goes on from OX637586.1 coordinate 11,068,360, forward strand.
TGGTTGAAGTGCACCAATACTTCTGATAAGGTTATACCGCATGCAGCATTACTAATTCGTTCACAACTTATCATCATTGAATTATTGCACGACATCTTGTAAGTGTGGCAAGGATTGACATAGACCCGACATGATTGAAACAAATCTTCAGGCCTTAAGCTCCACAATGTGCCAAATTGCATTGCCACAGTGTTGAGTTATGTGGGATGAGTAACTGCGCATCTGTTGAGCGTAGTGCACCAATGTGCACATGACTGCTGACAGTATGTTCCTAACTGTCAACAGGCGTGCACATCTGCCGAGCGTCGTGCACTGAGCTGCCTAGCAGTGTGCATGTAGCTTCTAGCACTATGCAATGTTGACGACACAAATGAACATATAGTCCACTTATATGTTTTTACTTCTTGACAGAATATTTCCTTAACCGCTTTGTTGCGGATTGTCACTTAGAGACTGTCTTCCTGCCGTTAAGGGGAGATACGAACACCAGTGTTCAAGTGGAATAACTTGAATTGTCGTAGTTTGTCACCATGAAGTCTCAACTTATTCCCAAATGTACTAAAGTGACAAGATCAATGTTGCACGTTTTTGTAAGGAATGATGTCCTATCAAGAGGACATGACGCGACCATATTGAGATGGTCTTGACACCATCACCATGCCAAATACTTGGGGCTGATTCTGAGTTGTGGAACACTGTTTGCCATAACCACGTACAATTGTCCAGTTCTTTTGGAAAAGTTATCTGTGCCAGCGATCAAACCACAGCTGCAGAGTTTCAGCTTGCGAGCGTTGTGGTAATGGTGATATAGTGACGCCATAGTGTTGCAACATGGTTTCAAGGCCTTGTGGCTGCCAAAAGATTAGGGTGAGGCCCTTAGGTTAGATGCTTAGTCGCACTAGAGAAAAAAGCGAGTTTGGCACAACTTGGTCCATTAATCTGTGATACTCAAATCTGTCTCATGGAGTCTGAATTGTGATTATCGTTGGAGGATGTCTCAATGTCAAAATCCAATCCATATAGAGATCTCTACAAGTACTATAGTAGTGTACATGAGGACGTGAGATAATGAGTCTATCGAACAACACATTGTTGATGAACATAGTGATTGACCTAATGGGAAGATGTGACCCATAACAAAGGGATAGGTTCTTGAGCAGGTGATACTAACACCGCAAGTGTAAACCCTATCCAATATGTCTTTGTTGGATAATGTAATGAGAACAAGAGTTTAGACTCCCTTGTGGCGCAAGGTTTCTCATTAACATGCACTTGAATCGACTATGATGAGATATGCTCTCGTAATGGATGTCATTGCACTCCACTACTTTATCAGTTTGGTAGTTTCCCAAAAACTGAACATGCAGCCTACGAATGTGGTCATATTAGCGTATCTATGAGATCATAGATATGCCCAAATCGAGTGAAGCATGTGTTTGCATAAGATGTTGAAACATATATACTAAGTAACTCCTTCATTTGGAAGGGATATGATGAATAATGTCGTTGCTTGTTGATTTTGGATATACATGGACTCATGATGATAACGAGGTGCCAACATCTGATGTTAGAATGAAAAAGATCTTGAGAAAAACATTGTCACCTAATGAGACTATGATTATGTGTTGATGATGTTTTTCCATCAAACGACTTTGGCGCACTAATGAGACTGAAACCTACATATGCTCTCATGATTAGTCAAGATCTTTACTCTATGAGAGAGTGATCAGTTTCCTCTAGAGAGATGATAAAGAAAGACTTGACCTATCATTTGTTGAAAATCTAAGTGTAGCTTTGCGCCATGCAATACCGATATGGCATAAGGACAACCCTTGAATACTGATACGTATTTGGGCTTATTCAATCCTTCAGCAAAATCTGCCACATTTCCTATGTTAACTTCCACGAGACCTACATGACGGCTTACTCCCTAGAAAATGTTGAAATTGGTACCGTTAGAAAGGTCTATGTGTCTACTTTTTAAAGACACTAACCATTTGATCACAAGTCATATTGAGTGAGTTATGACAATTCTCGTGAAATAAGATAGATCTGTCCGAGAATCTATTTTGCCAAAACAGTCAGCTAACTTCGATAGCGCTTTCTATATAGCTCTAGTTGAACTAGAGGGTGTATGACTTATGGATGGAAATGTATGTATGTCTACTTTGCAGGTCAATTTACGAATTATCCATATCTATTTCCTACAGGAATTTAGGGCTGATTTAGTCCTCAACGGTTATGCTACGCGAGAATTTAAATCTCTATGGAAACTTGTGTTTTGAGTTCTCAAGCGACCTTCTTCTCAAGATCAATGTGTGTGAGTTCTGGATTGAGGATAATGTGAAATGGTTTCATTAATCATTGTCTAATGCCACATTTGAAGACATGTTAAAAAGCATTGATATATCAAGTTATTGATACTTCTATGGTGACTAAGAATCAGGAAGCTCCATATGATTGTTGTTAGATTCAGGGAGAGATGCAGACTTGAGAGAGAGTCTAGCATATACATGTCATTATCAAATATGAAAGGTGCGACTGTATTGACAACCATGTTGTGCTATTTTTCCGTTAGACTAAGCTTTTTGTCCCACTGGGTTTTGCTTGGTGAGATTTTTGACGAGACAACATTGCATACACCCTTTGAAGTTCAAGAAGGGCCGCAAATAAGTGTGTTGTCCTTGAGGATCTTAGCACTAGTCGGTCTCATGACCGAGCTGCTAAGCATTGTCGAACACTGTTGTGCGTCGTGCATTGGCACTACTGCCGAGTGCAAAATGCTACTGCTGAGGTGCTATGCACATCTGTGCACCTAGATGTCATTGCTATAGTCGAGGAGTACGACTTTCCTTCTGCTCAAGGAACCGCAGTTACCACCTGTACTGAAACTCCAACATTCTCAAGAAGCATGTGAAGATTATGCGAATATGATCAAGTCTCTCCTACTAATTAAGTTACTCACCAGAGGGAGCTTCACATGACGGACTCTTGGTCAAGTTGCACGGTGCGTTGTACTCTTTTGTCCTTCGGTCAAGGTTTAGCTTTTTTCAAGATTTTTGTTATTTGGCAAGGTTTTGATGAGACAACACCATATGCACCATCCGACATGAAGACACGCGACACAAGGGGGAGCGTTCTAGGATATTTGGATCCATATATGTGTCTTGGTCTATGCCAAGTCTATGGGGTTTATGTTAACCCTTTGTAATAGGAAAGCTAGATGAGTTTATCCCAATATGTAAGGGAATGACCCAATGTATGTTAAGTGAGTCTCTATAAATAAAGTTTCTTCTATCTATAAAGTATATCGAATACCTTTCATTATATTCTACTACTATATCCTCAAAATTTTTCTTTTTATTTGGATCGGAAATGTATTAACTATTCAAACTGATATCAGTTAAACACACGTTATTTCGTAATTAAGTCAGCTACCCATTATTCAATAAAGAAGTTCTTATTTATTTTTTTTCAAAAAAAAATCTTCTTATTTCAAAACCTCTCTTGACCTAAATGATTACTTTGAAAAAAAGCAGATGAGTTCAGAAAGTCTGCAGTGTACAAGTCTACGAGATTAATTTTGGGTATCCATAAGTATGAACTGTACAAATTTACGATATTCTTCGACCCCCAAAAATGCAGAGAAAAAAAAATAAAATCGTTGACTTTGACTTGGCTATTCAGATCCAACGGGCTGTGACAGTTTGTTACTTCATGAGAAAAAGCGGTTATTCTCATTCTCTCTTCCAAATTCCCCTCTGAAAATTTCTGAGAAAAAGCGAGAGAAAAGCCATGAACGCGCACTACGGGGAGGTCAGCACCACCGCCGGCGGAGCCGGAAAGCTCAACGAGGTCGACATCGAGTCCGGCGAGCTCTTGTACCCGGGCATCAGCAAAGGCGAGAATCAGCTCCGATGGGGTTTCATTCGCAAGGTCTACGGCATCTTATCCGCTCAGCTTCTCCTCACCACCGCCATCTCCTTCGTCACCGTTCTCTACACTCCCGTCAACGACCTCCTCAAAGGCAGCCCTGGCCTTCTCTTGTTCTTCGCCGTCCTTCCTCTCGTCTGTAAGTACCTTCCAAACCCTAATTTCGTTTCCGATTTTCGATTTTGGCGATTCTTTGTGTAATTGTTGGTTCTTGTTGTGCGAATTTGAGATTAGAGGTTGTAGATCAAGAAAGAAACTCAGATCTGAGTGTCAAGGTTTTACGATTTGCGGTTTCAAGTGGTGTGTATAATCTTTGATCGTGGTGATTAGGTTATACTGCAAGACCGATTGTATTTGTTCCCGGTTAAGAATTGGATCTTGAATGGATTGACACCTTGCTTCTTTAGGTCTGTAGGAATCATATTTTGTGGTTAGTGTTTAAGATTTGCGGTTTTGAGTGGTGTATATAAGCTTTGATTGTGGTGATTAGGTTTAGGATTTGCGGTTTCAAGTGGTGTATATGAGCTTTGGTTGTGGTGGTTAGGTTATACTCTTAAGAATGATTGCATTGTTTTCCTGGTAAAGAGTTGAATTCTTAAAGGAATTTATACCTTGCTTGTTTGGTTCTGTAGGATCAGATTTTGTGGTTAGAGTTTATCATATGCCTGGTAAAATGCTTTGTTTTGTTGAAATGTTCGCTAGTCGTGTTATCATTTGTATTTGTTTGCTGTATGAGAATTCTATAATTGAAGGGGTTGATACCTTGCTTGTTTAGGTCTGTGGGATAAAATTTATGTTACAGTATATTGTTCTGTTAAAGCATGATGGTTATGTGCCTGAGAAAATGCTTTTTTTAATAGATTTATGTTATAAGTGATGAAGGAACTGTATTTACTAGTTGTGTTATCCATTGGGTTCAATGACAATTTTGCATTATCTTACTTCTGTGTGTGGATTCATTGCAGTGTTGTGGCCCCTTCATGTGTACCAGCAAAGGCATCCTCTGAACTTTGTTTTCCTTGGACTCTTCACTCTGAGTCTGAGTGTCACTGTTGGTGTAGCAGTTGCTAATACTGATGGTGAGTTTCTTAACTCTACGATGTGAAAGTCTTAGCGCTATGTTACAATTTTCTTTCAGTTTGGCTTTGTCTTGAGTTAACTGTGTAGGCTTTATATAGGTTTTTATTTTTTTGATATGAATGGTTTTGTGGAATTTCTTATTTTTGACATATTTGTCATCTGATTAGAAATGTGCATTGCTTGCTTGCAGGAGCCATTGTGCTTGAAGCCTTGATTCTAACCTCAGCTGTGGTTGCATCCTTGACCGCTTACACTTTCTGGGCTTCAAAGAAGGGCAAGGACTTCAGCTTTCTTGGACCAGTCCTGTTCACTGGCCTCATGGTTCTCCTCTTGACCAGCTTCATGCAGGTCAGACTCTTGCCATAAGATATTCATGTTAAATTTTTTCTTGAACATGAACATATACTATACTTTAAATACATGGAACTGTTTATCTGACTTGATGATTCTCTGTTCCCATGTAGATGTTCTTCCCACTTGGTCCTACTTCTAATGCTGCCATTGGTGCTGCTGGTGCTATTCTCTTCTCTGGCTATATAGTCTACGATACCGAGAACCTCATTAAGCGCTTTACATACGATGAGTACATCTGGGCCTCCATCACTCTTTATCTGGATATTCTGAATCTATTCCTTACAATCTTGCGGATGCTGAAGCAGAGCGACTCTTAGGTTGCATGTGGCGGACATGAACTCTCTGCAGTTGTGGACATAGTATATGTAGTCCAAGGCTGTTGTGGATTTAGTATATTCTTTTCCACCCTTCTACTCTTATTAGTTCTTTCAACTGAGTTTGGTGTGGGATGTCATGCAACTTTTTAGTACTACAATATGACTAAGTGTGCTTACAGCAAGTCAATTATGTGAATTGTTTTCTAATGTGTTTTTGGTTCCTACATATTCGTCTAGGATATATTCTTGAGCCTATATTGATATATTGGTCTTGGTGGGGAAAAGTATGAAAATAAAGCACTAATATGCATTTATGTTGGTCATGGTCAACTTTAATATTGGTTGTTATTTTGCCGTCCAACTTTTCTATGTTGTCAAGATATGATAATGAGTGTCCAATTTACTGGGAGAGCTTCTAATGAGGACCAAGTGAGGATTTTAAAATGAATGGTTAGATCAACGTTTTCATTTTTAATTGATATTTTTGAATTCTTATGTGTATATCATCTAACTGTTTATTTAAAAGTATCACTTGGTCTTCATTATAAGGTCTTCATTGGAAGCTCTCTCCCAATTTACTACCATCTTGGTTAATAATCTAGTGCTCTCATTAGGCGATTCAATTCAAATTTTTGCGGTTGATATGTCGGACTCTCTAAAATATTAGCATCAACTTCTTTTTTATAGGTCATCTCACAGATCACCACCTCCACCTTGACGCGTTCCAGAGCATCTGCGACCTCTGATCTAGCTAGACGTTTGTGGGCATCAGTGTCCAAACAAAATCTCCCCTTTGCTTGCACATCAATTGATCATGATCGTCAATAGCGTGGGCAGAAATTTTCGGCTAGTGAGACATAAATAATAATAATAATAATATATTAACAATGATATTTGTTCTCGACGAGTGTTATATGTTCAAGTTGTTGCATGATAGCTAGTCTCATTTACTATACTAGACAAAATGATCATTCTAGATATATAAAATTAAACAATTACTCATCGAGACTTTACAATGTTTATAACATAAAATAAGTGGCTCATAATCTTAGCTTTCACAATTATAATAAATACATTTAAATGTAGGTTACAAAATTAAGGGAATTCTCAAGCTAGTTGAAGTTCATGTGTGAGTAAGACCATTGCTTATTTAATTTTTTGTTTCAAAAAATAATCCCTTTGAAATAAGAAGTATCTGTGAATATATAGAATATTTGTGCAGTGCTAATATGTGATCGAGGTATTCTAGTGGATCAGCTTTGAATTTTTCATTAAGAGGTTAGAGGTTCGACTCCCATATAATGCATAATTTTATATTTTGTTTAGTGGGGTACTTGTAAGACACCGATGAACTAAAATTTGCGACTGAAGGGTGGATAGAACACGGATCTCACGGTGTCCCTGTGTGCCTCCGCCCGCGATGATCGTATCGAACTTAATTTCATAGAGAATTACATATGCTTATGAAATTAGAGACTCAATAGGGAGAATTGATATATCTGTGTTGATGTTGAATGTCTAACGTTCCCAGTAACAAAGTAAATTGATAAAACAATTCACATCCTAGGCACTAAAAAGTTTGGCCAACTATAAACTTCATTGTTGAAAACATGGATGCAATTTTTCTAAGCTGGGTCTAGTGCTACCTCACAAACAACTTTATTCATCTTATATTCTTTTCACACCACACTCATATATTTTTAATTGCAAGTTTATTTTTTTTACCATTTACAATACTTCAAGTACCCTTTTCCAACTCTACTTTATTCATCCAATATTCTCTTTTCACACACAACTATATACATATATAATGTAATTAATTATAAACTGGTGATTAAGTGTATTAAGTTGAGGGTTAATTAGAGAAATAACCTAAAAATCTTTGGTTGTAGGGGTAGGAAAAGTGTTTTTATACCCTAACACTTCTCCTACCCCTACAGTCGGAGATTTTGAGGTTATTTCTCCAATTAAACCTCAACTTAATACACTTAATCGCCAGTTTAAAATTAATTACATCAAATTAGAGCAAGATTTAGAATCTGATAAAAACATTCCCCGTCGTAATCTTTATAGACAACAATATCCTTTGATTGAACAAAGAAAATAGTTATTCCAAAATTGGACAAATTATATACTTCAAAATCAAATTGAAATATTATTTCTCGATTACATCGATTTATTAAATAACAAAATACAAACATTAACCAAATCTAAATGGAAAACCACTAATTCAGTAATGACATCAACTCATCCATCAGTTGAAACTATAGCTATTGATCACCTTCACACACATGTCATGGCTTCACCATTTAAAACTCCTGATGAAAAATATGATCTAGATCATAAAAAATTATTCTAATCAAAGTTTAGTCACTATTGGTCACCAACTTGATAAAATAGAAACTAAAATAGATACAATCTACTCAAAAGTACGCATACTTCCTCAGCAACATTCCGAACCTCGATTAGTTCATTTTAGTAACCTTAATAAACCCACAATTAAACCTATCTCCACCACACAAAGAATTGAACAAATGTTGAAAGAATTAAAACATGAACCTAGTAACAATATTTAGGTCATCCACGCAAACGATGAAATGACAAATTCTTCTGCTAATGATTCTAGTACAATATCTAAAATCAACCAAACATTTCAAAATCTTCAATTATCCAGAATTAAATATCAAACGAAAAAAACCATTTAAACAATGGACTGAACATCCTTTATCCTTAGATATTCAACCCACCAACATCACAAGTAACCAATTCTCAGTCTCCTCTGATAAAACATATGAATGAAATATAGATAATTTATCAGAACAAAAAAATTTAAACAAATTACATCACATATCAATGACCACTAATAGTTATGTCACCAATCATAATTTCAGCCAACCTGAAATTGTTGACATTCTGGCCACTGCTTCACATGAATGCTTCATTCCTAGTAAGAAAAACATTTAACAGAAGAATCACGATCAGCTATTAAACATGCAATCAAACATGATGAAGATGGCAACCCCATCTTTGATGAAAGCATTGGAATAGGTGTTTCTGATACAGTGAGCACTTTATTCTATACTATTATCCAACATTTTATTGGTACACCTAGTCATATTACTTCATGAATTCATGATCAATTAAGTAACCTCAGATGTCTAACATTAAGTGATTTCACATGGTATAAAAATGTCTTTATCTCTCGAGTCATGCTTAGAGATGATAGCAACCAACCATTTTGGAAAGCAAAATTCATAAATGGATTGCCTAAATTATTTGCCCATAAAATAAGTCAAGTTCTGAGTAATGAATCAGGACATATTAATTATGACTCACTTACCTATGGAAACATAATCACAGTCATCCAAAAAGAAGGATTTAAAATGTGTACAGTGCTGCCCCCACTTTGAGGTAGTTGTCGCGAATGTAAACAGGAGTGAAAAACTTATCATACTAGGAACATTCACCATGCCCCCGAAGTGTTAAATCAAAGCAACATCGTTGCCCCCCAATTCTCCATAGCTGGAGGTAGATCTTCATAGTCCCAAACACTTCGAAAATATTTCTTCAAGTAGCGACCATTAATCTGTCCATCCAAATCTCAAAGGTAATAGGTGCATATGGCAATAATCCTGCCAATGACAAACGAAACTTCCTAATTAGGGGACCACTTTCCCCGACCGCGGACATATTCTCCAAAAGGCAAAATATCTTTCCACACTAGGTCCCCAATACCAAAACTTTGTCCTCTTTTGCGCTTGTCATAAGCCTGAACTGCTCTCTTTTTTCAATAATGATATTGTTCAGTGCTTCCATTCGCTTTGAATCCAGGTCTTCATGCTCTTGGTACATTGCAAACCAACTCAGGTGCTAAACAATCCCTAAACTCTCGCAACAACTCAATTAGTTGATGTCTCAATTCAAGCTCTAAAAATTTACTTACCCCAACCTTCAATGGTTCCACTTTGGTCCCAGGTTGATTTTGTCTGCAGAATCTTTTACTTTGGGTGGAGTATCATCCAAGGCCGCAAGTGCTGGTTGAATAATCTCTTCCTCACTTTCTGTATCCTCTAGAAAGTTATCATTAATGTACTCTACTACTACAACGTTACTCCAAACCTCTTGTTCATCTCTACACATAGTTAGCCTCTGATGTAGGAACACGTAGGCTTGTACATCAACCTGAGTGAGGTGCATCATCATTAATTACTATTGGAAGAGTTCACGATGAAGCAAGTCTATTAGTGTCAGCCTTGACTTGAGCTAAACCCTATCGTATAAGTTCTGTAAAGGTGACCCCGAACGGATTACCTTTGTTGTCATCACCAACACCCCTAGAGTGCGCATGTCTCCATAAAAATAGTTAGCATCCAACATACACGCAGCCACATAATATGATCTCACATCTATCTTTACCAACTCAGCTTGATCTGTTGTTGGGTTCTACATCAACAGCTCTTGATGCTTGGAGGAAGGTATGCAATATGCACGATAAATCCAATCTCTTCATAGTATCATACTATACGGGGCTATGCAGGCAGTAACAAAGAAAGACTAAAATAACTCTGATAGCCCCAACTTCATCTTAAGAATTAAAACCCCATAGGTTTTGGTAACATTCTCAGCAAAGCTTTTCACCTTCATGCTACTGCTAATGATTTTCTCCTTTAGGATTTTCAGAGCTTCCATTGTTCACACCGTGATAATGCTAACAGCTGCACCATTGTCAACCAAAATTATGTTTACTCATATCCCCTCCATCTCTGATGTGACATACAACGGCTTAAGACGTTATGACATTGACACCGAAGGCATGCTAAACATCATGAACAATCATTTGAAGTCAGCCTTTCCATCTTTCGCCTTTGGTGCCGTCACTTGAAGTTCCCTAACCTCTGTGTTGGAATTTTCGATCAATTCCATAGTAGGGACAATCTCCTCATTCAGACCATCTGTATTTAGAAAAATATGAGACGACATAGGCTTTGGCAGTGCATATTTAGTTGACAGGACGTAGGTCATGTTGCAGTCTAGCTCAAGTTCCCCTTCATCCTCTTCTACGACCATTTCATGATCCTCAAGTTCTAACTCTAAATCTAGCTCAGCCTTGTCAAGCTCTTCAAGGTCTGTTATGTTATCTACAGGGTCTACGGCTTTGCTCGTAGATTCTTGTTTAAAATAAACCTCAGGTGTAGGTTCACGAGTGATCTTGCTGCTTTTCTCATTTTGTTCTTTCTGGGGAACCATTTTTGGTCTCCTTTCAAACTTCGCCTTGGCATATCTCTATCAGATACCTTCTCCACTCGAAGTCTTTTTCCTTAAGGTACTTTAGGAATCTCGTTATCTCTACGATGTGAAACAATCATCTTGCCCTTCTGTTCAACACTTAGCTTGCTAAATGCGGATCTCTTAACCTTATGGTCAGGACTATTTTGTCTCTCTGAAACCCTAGTGAAGACACTTTGCTGGTGAGGCTCTGATTTCTGGCTTTTATCATCTTGGAAAATGTGTACATAAGGTTTGGCTGTCAACTTATCTAGAATTTTCTGCAACTGTTCTAGTGTTCGCCTTATCTGCCCAAGAGTTATGTCACCTTTTTCTAGTGCTTCTAAAGTCTGCTTTTCTTGACCATACATTTTTTGCACATTCCTAGCTTGTGTGGGTGTCGCTTCAACAATCTTCATTTTTTTCGCGAACATACCATTTATCTTATTTAATGAAAGCTCTCGAAGCTGGTGGTATATAAGGCTTAGTTAAGATTCCTTCTTGAGTCTTACCTTTGTCACTAACTTACTAAATTTTATTCGCCTCTGGTGTCCTGAAAGAATCAAAGTTTTGAAGTTTTCTCGCTACCTCCCTTTGAGTCTTGACCTTATTTGGGCTCATAGGCTGATACTTTTCTGGTGGTGAATGGATAGTCTTGGCTTCTGCTGCCTTTACTGTCCTTTTGAATTTTTCATAAGACATGGCGATCACACACTCTATCTTACACCACGAACACAACACTATTGCGGATGCTCATGGTGGTGGTTCCACACTTTTGATCACCATTTGGGATTTGCAGACCTCTTTCTCTGACAAGTCCAACTTTATTTTTCGTCCACCACTATTAAATGCAAAATGGATTGTTGCAACTTCCAACTCTGGTTGATCCTCGATGACAACCTTCCCTTCATTAATCCATTGCTGGATCTGATTCTTGAGCTGCACACATGTAGTGGTGTGATGAGTCCATACATTATGAAATTTACAGTAAGGGTTACCTGCAATTTCTATCTACGAAGGTACTGTCCCCCATGGACTCTACTGCTCCTTCCCCTATCAATGTATCCAGAATAATATGTGTCATCCCTGTATTGTAAGTATACTCCATGAACTTGGACTTGACACGCTTCTTGATTACTGGGCTTGAAGGACTGGTATCCATCATTAACACAGTTGAAAAAGGATCAATGTCTACCCATGTTGCTATCTTCTTGGCTTCCACATCCAACATGCATTTATTTATCCACGTCTGGATCTAATCTTTGAGTTTTATGCAATCTCCAGTAGTATGATTCTAGAGATTATGGAACCTGCAATATTTCTTCCCTTTAATATGCTCAGGCATAAGCCAAGTTCTAAAGTCATGTCGAACTCTTCCTTGGGAAAACAGTTCTTCCAAGATCTCAAGAGCTTTGTAGGCATTGTAAGTATAAGATTCGTACTCTGGCTTAGTGTGTGATGTCGATGATATATTCATTGGTTCTTTGGACATTCTCAAAGCCCGAGAATTCACCACTTGTTCCTGCTAACTCTACTGCATCTACATCTTCTTCTTCATTATTCTGGTAACACTCCTGTTGACCAACAGAATATGGAGCATAATATGGATCCACATGAGAATAAATAGTTGACACCATTCGATTTCTATTTGGTCCATAACGTGGCTTTAAAGTTCAAGAAATATAAGAAGCAGATGGACCCTTTGGTGCGTTCGCATCCTCGTCTAGTTCATTCAAGAAATTCTGATAACTCCCTACATTGTTCATAAAAACTGTCATACTAGCGAAGCGTACATTGTGATGTTTGGCCCGTTGTCTTCGTTTCAAACCCTTAATGACAGTGTGAATGACATCTTGATCAGTGATTGGAGTTTGGCACTTAGCCTGCTAGCTTTTAAACCTCTTCAGATATTCCACATGTGACTCCATAGGATGTTGGTACATAAAAAGTAAGAGAAGACAAGTCTACCTCTGGTTCCAAAGTCCCAAAGTTATTCTAAACATAGTTTTCATGGCCTGCCATAGTTTTCATGGTATACCAAGTTAGAGCTGACTAGTGAAGACCTAAAAACTCTTAGTTTGAACACCTCATTGGTCCCATAAGAACCACATTCGCTCTGAAAACGTGAAATATGAGTAGCTGCATCCTCAGATCCTTCACCAGAGAAAGTAGTGAAGTGAATCTGCGTGTAATTAGTTGGCCACTCTGTATTTGTCACCCAATCAGGGTATAGATTGGTATAAGTCAGATTGACTGTTGGCCGCTCTTGCGTCATCCGCCCATTCTCCTGAATTAACTACATTTCCTGGGTTATAGTACACGAGTTGGCGTCTGCTGCTACAGTTTCTGTTCGTGGATCTGGTCCTCTATGCAGGACACGATTCCCATTTTGGTGAATATTCGCTCCTTGCTGCATAGGTATTGGACAATTCTTTGTATCATCTCTAACCAGCCTGTAAGGTCCAGCATTTTTAAGCGAAATGGTCTTGCTGGAAGAGGGGCATGCAAGGTTCTCAAATGCCTGATGTTCTGGCCCTTCTTCTAGTTTTCCTTTTGCTTTCGCAACTTTCTTGGTTTCTTTTTGCTGTCGATCCTAATACTATTCTCTATTTTCCTTAGTCGCGAAAACTGACCATCCATTATGGAGTTTGTCAAACTCTTTTTTTGCGGAGCCTTGCAAGGAATCAAACCTATCTCTTAACTCTACAAAGTTTTGTATTAGAGTATTGTTCTCCTGTATGCTATGCCTTATCTCCAACATTCCTTTCTAAATACCTTCGGTCACAGCCTGTATCTTTCTTTCCAAATCCTCTTGTTTCAGTCGTAGCTTCTCGTTCATAGACTGAACCAAGTCTGTGGCCATGGACACTTCATTTTCACTAGATGATGAACTTCCTGGCATTATTCCAAAACGCAAGATCGTTTCTTCAAATGTTAAACCTCTGCACCTCGCTGAATTATGGAGAACAATTTGTGAATTCTCTAGTTTAAGGCACGACAGATTTGTTCTCGAGTACTCGTTTCGACCCGTAATCTTGACTCGTGACGTCCCGCTATGGGCGTGCCAAATATTCGGCATGAAAATGGAATTTTTTTGAACAATCAGCTCTTGGCGTGCCAACACCTTTGGTTTAGGCGTGACCTTCTTCTTTGTGCTTGTTCGCCTTCTGACTTCTTCTTAGAACGACTGACGTACAGACGCTGATCAAGCCGGCACTTAGGTTCTTTCTCAGACCTAACAAACGGCTACTAGAATTTTTCTCCACTCCACGTGCAGTGGACGCTTCTAACTCAGACATATGTGGTTTAGCAGAGTCAAACAATATCAGGACTGGGTATTCACCAAACATTGCTCTCTAACCGGAGATATTTGCTAAAGGTTTTATCCCTTAACAATGATTTTTTGGGTGTACTTGTGCTCATGATGAGGCTTGGGTGAGATAGCTGCGGGAATTACTCGTGATGAGACTTTGATGGAATAAAGAACTTAGAAGTCTTTTTGGTAAAGGTGCTCCGAGGGAGACTTGTTCTGCAATGTTTGAAAGGTTGTTTGTAAGTTGATGTGTGTCTCTCTGTTTACCATCGATCCCTTTATATAATGAACACTAGGATTCGTCATTCTATACATATCAAGGCAAATCAAATTTCCCGAATCAAATAGGAAATAAATCTCCTCAAATGAATACGAAACAGATCCATGTAATCTTAAAAATCGACTACGTATGACCTCAAAAGAAAAAAGAAATATATACGAATATTTTAACCGTAAAAATCGATCCGATAGGCTGAATGAGAAAACTATCATGCATACATAGACAAGTATATTTTCAAAATGGTCAAAGGTATCCACGACATCAAAGACAATTTCCCTTCGTAGTCGACACGTGTGATTCCTTCATTCTTCATTATGTTACCAAAATAGTAAGAAAAGAAACCCGACCTGATCAAAGAAAGGTGAAAAGGTCGTTGTGGTTGCATTCACTAAAATGGCAGTTACTCAGAAACCACAGGGGCATTCCCGCCAATTCACACTCCCAGCTTAAACCGCCGACTCCACCGAAGCTCCTCAATATATAACCGTTCCCAAATCAACCAAAACCCGGAAATCGAAACATTCCAATCAAACCAAATGCGACGGATGCGCACCGGCGGACGGGCCAACCGGATCAACACGTGTCTCCCCGACGATCTCATCGTCGAGATCCTCCGGCGCCTCGACTCCAAGCCCAGCCACGACGCCTGCTCCCTCGTCTCCAAGCGCTGGCTCGCCCTCGAGCGCCTCAGCCGCACCACCCTCCGCATCGGCGCCGCCGGAAACCCCGACGTCTATGTCAACCTCCTCTCCCGCCGCTTCGTCAACGTCCGCCACATCTTCGTTGATGAGCGCCTCAACATTTCCATCCCCGTCCACCTCGTAATAATATTTCTCCATCCAAAATCCCTAGATTTTAATTTCAGTCGATTCGTTCTGATGAAACGTCGTCGTTTTTTTGTGTTTCTGCAGAGGATCCTGGCGAGGAAGCGCGCCAAGTCATCCAGTTACAATGAGAGCGGGGATGGGGTTGAGACTAGTAGCTTATCCGACGCCGGAATGGCTGCGCTGGGTGAAGGCTTTCCAAAGCTCGAGAAGCTGAGCCTCATCTGGTGCTCTAATGTCTCCAGCGTCGGATTGACTTCGCTAGCTGAGAAGTGTAGGCTGCTGAAATCATTGGATTTGCAGGTGAATCGGCTTTTCGAGCTGAATATTAATGCGTTTTGGTTTCCTATTGTATCAAAGTTCAATTCTTACTAGCTGAGGATTTGCATGTACATTTTATCGGGCAGGGGTGCTATGTGGGAGATCAGGGAGTGGCGGCTGTGGGACAGTGTTGCAAGGAGCTTGAAGATTTGAACTTGCGGTTTTGCGAGGGGTTGACGGATGCTTGTTTGGTAGATTTAGCCAGTGGTGTTGGGAAGTCGTTAAAGTCGCTTGGCATTGCGGCTTGTGTGAAGATAACTGATGTTGCTTTGGAAGCGGTGGGGTTGCACTGCAAGTCGCTTGAGAGCTTGTCGTTGGATGCCGAGTCCATCCACAACAAAGGGTTGCTTGCTGTTGTCCATGGATGTCCTGCTTTGAAAGTTTTGAAGCTGCAGTGCATAAATGTCACGGATGATGTTTTAATAGCTGTGGGAAATTGTTGTTCGTCGATGGAGTTTTTGGCTCTGTATACCTTCCAGCGGTTTACTGATAAGTACTAACTCATTATTCCTTATGATTTAAACCTCAGTTGTTTATTGGGATATAATGCAAGTGAAAATTAAACATGACCTTGTTATAAGAACCTTGTTTTTCGAAAGAGTGCTGAAGCTCTACGTAAGTTTATAGTAAAACCAACCTAAACTGGACATTATGTAGATTTGAAGTTTTTTCTTTTTAACTTTATCAGTAAAGTAACTTTGTTTCTAATAATGCAGAGGGTTACATGCTATTGGAAGTGGATGTAAGAAGTTAAAAACTCTTACTCTAAGTGACTGCTACTTCCTAAGTGACAGGGCTTTGGAATCAATTGCAATTGGCTGCAAGGAACTTACACATCTTGAAGTGAATGGATGCCACAATATTGGAACTTTGGGTCTTGAATCCATAGGGAAATCTTGCCCGTAGGTTCCTCTCACAAATGAACTCAAATTGGTATTTTAGGTAGAAATATACGGATGCTTTGATTAGTTTTTGTTGATAATGTGGGGACGTTTGCATGAATGTTCACCAGTTGGTTAATCCTGGTGCTGGATAATTATTGAAGTCCAGTAGTTCATACCCTTCAAAAACTGCATGTTTATTTCAGTGGGGGGATTTAATGGTTGTGTTTCTAAGTACAATGAGGTATTTGATTTTTAACACGACTTCCATTAGCAAGGGTTTCATAGACTTGGTCATACGTTTTTGAATTTTCTGTAAGGTTCTGCAGTATTCTGCTTTATCATTAGAGTAATTTCATGCATTTCAATGGTGATACCTAGTCGCACTTTTTGTTGGTTGCTTCTAATATAGCTGGTTAATCTACTACTTTTGAATGTGTGCAGGCGTCTTACTGAATTATCATTGTTGTACTGCCAGAGGATAGGTAACGTTGCACTTAATGGGATTGGACAAGGCTGTAAGTTTCTGCAAGCTCTTCACTTGGTAGATTGCTCAAGTATTGGAGATGAAGCTATTTGCAGTATTGCTAAAGGCTGCAGGAATTTGAAGAAACTTCATATTCGTCGATGTTATGAGGTACTGTCCCCCTTTTACTCACTTTCTGTTCATACGTGACTACCCGTCATTGCTTACATCTTTTTCCATTCATCCACCACATATGGGATTAATCATCTTGCCAAGATTTCCTGTTATAACCACATCTAGTTTTAGTACATCTTTTTGCGCCTTAGGTTTTGAGGGTTTGCTCAAGAATCTTGAAGTTTAGAACATAAGCTTGGTCCTAAATATTAATCATTTTTCCTTATGAAAGTCTAATCATTTACTGAGAAAGATTTACGTGGAAGCATTGTATTATCTTGTGTGGAATCTTTCTAGCGATTTACATTTGACATTTTTTTCCTCTTTTCGTGGTCTAGATTGGAAACAAGGGAGTTGTAGCAATTGGAGAACATTGTAGGTTCCTAACCGACCTTAGCCTTCGATTTTGTGACAGGTAAATTTTTTCTTTGCAACTTCTGTATTTTCTTCTTAAGTTCTTTCCACACACTTTCTATTTGAAGTCTTTGTATATTTATTTATTGAACACTAGTCTAACATCATATATCATATTCTTTCTTTCTACTATTAGAGTGGGGGATGAGGCCCTTATTGCTGTTAGTCAGTGTGGCTCCCTACAATATCTAAATGTCAGTGGCTGCCACCAAATTGGTGATGCTGGTTTGATAGCTATTGCAAGAGGTTGCGCAGAACTCACTTACCTAGATGTAAGTGTCCTGCAGGTGTGTTCTTTATCTTTCTTTTCGTTCTTCTAATCGACTGCATGCCCCACATGCTCACCTGACAACTATATTATGCTCTTTCATGTGTTTTATTTTTGGCTACCAGTGGTATGAATGAATATATGCTCCTTATCATTTTTCTGGGGATGGAAGTATTTCTAATTTACTTGTATCTGAGGCCCTGGAGGCATCTTTTGTTAGTTCGTAATAGTAAATGTCTTCCATTGATTTATCAATGCACGCAATATAGATGCAAGATAAAATATTTTGGATGTGTCTTGTATCCTCTTTCAACCTGACATATTATTTTGCGTATTCGCAAGAATTTGGGGGATATGTCAATGGCTGAATTAGGTGAAGGCTGCCCAAACCTCAAGGACATCGTTCTGTCACATTGCCGTCAAATAACAGATGTTGGTTTAAACCATCTTGTCAAAAACTGCACAATGCTTTCATCCTGTCACATGGTTTATTGCCAAGGTGTAACTTCTGCTGGAGTTGCCACCGTGGTTTCAAGCTGTCCCAACATAAAAAAGGTCCTGGTTGAGAAGTGGAAGGTTAGCCAGAGGACCAAAAGGAGGGCCGGCTCTATTATTTCTTATCTGTCTGTGGACCTATGAAGTCCACTTACAGTAGTACATCCACTGAAGCTGGCTTGTTGAATCAGAACATTGAACAGGAAGACATACAGAACATATCTGGAGCCAAATCCTCATCTCCTAAGTATAAGAGTAACCTTGTTCGATTTTCTGTATAAATTATATATCTTTTTTTTCTTGGCCACTTTCTTTTGATTACATATGTTCCTTGTTTGTAAATCAAAATAAATGTTTGCAACTGTTTAGAGAATTCTGTCAGTTGGCATGAATAAAGTTATGGAAGTCGGAAGACCTAGAACGTCTCCATTTTCCTTTTCTGTTGCCGTTCTTTTTGTCCTGGACACTAGACATGTTGAAAATGCAGCTAGTCGAATAGTAATGAGTTTCCTTTATGAAATGCCGGAGTTGTACTGTCCGTTGCTTAATATGAAGACATGGTATAACAATGGAATGAGAAGAATTTCAATACATCTGTTCTGTTTCAAGAGGTTTTTACGTTGAGGGTAACTGGCTGGAAAAGAAAACCAGAAAGATCTGTATAAGCAGCCAGTTATGAAAAAGAAAACCAGAAAGATCTGTTTCAAGAATTTCAATACATCTGTTATGTGTACATGGAAATGTGTAATTGACAAGCATGTTGATAAGAAAGCTGTGGAAATGTTGTTGCCGTACCAAGATCAATCGAAATCCAAGCCTCATGCGTTTAGGTGAAGGGAATGGAAGCATCAAGCGGCCGACACCATAGATGGCAACGGCCGAGAAATGGAGAAACAAGTGAAGGGCGAGGGTTAAGACCAGAGAGAAGAGATACTGGTCCATATGAACAGATGCCTCCAAAGCTCAAATAGCCAAAACATGCTTCCCGCATTTCTTGTCTTGCTGGATCCGGTGATGCACAAAACACCTTGTACAAAGCACCAGCTAATGTGCTTATGGTAGATGACACAGGCTGCAAAATCAAGTACACTATCAGCAAGGAACCAAAAGGGATGTCACATTGTACTAATGAGTTTCCAAAGGGATGGTTTACCTTGCGCAATGTGTAGAATGATTCAAGGTAATTGCACAAAGCAGGTGCATCATTGAGATCACGTAGGGGTCTAAGAAGATCACGGAGAAGAACGATGTCTGAAAGAGCAACAGTCATTCCTCCTCCTGTTAAAGGATGCCTCATGTTAAATGCATCACCTAATAAAATTGCACCAGGAGTAGGAACAGGATTAGCAGCCATGCTTCTGTTTTGCATTGTCCTGATGTTTCCCTTCTCTACTGCGGCCATAAAAGCATTGAGCAGCTGCGGGGGAATCTGAAATACAAGTAGACCTCAGATTAGGCTAGGAGAGTTTTGAACACCTTCAAGACCCAACTCAATCAACTTGAGGTAACCCCCAGGCTGCAATAGCTCACCAACAATTCTGTCTGGCTCAGTCAAGTCTCTTTCGATGACATGCACACGACGACCTTCCTGTAACAAGAAGCAACATATGTTAAACTCAATATCCCAAATCAAAGATGGAGCCAAGCCAATAGCTCAGCACTACAGCAACATATGAAATCTGAATGTGTCCACTTTCCTATGTAATCCACACATTCCATCCTTAAGCCTTCTCAAATCTTACTAAACAAAAGCTGAAATACTCTGCATCTGTCTTACTACTGTCTTACCATTTTGGACTTCACTAGAAATACTACTCAAGTCGTTACCCAGCTGACACAAATCAAAAGATGAAAAAGCATGCAACTTAATTCCCCCATATCATATATTGAATAAAGCCTCATCTGTACCCAAAAAAACAAGCCTCATCTATAAAGAATCAAGTATGATCAAACCTTGGCAAGAGTGTAAGCAAGAGCTGCACCGGCAACTCCGGCCCCGACAATAACGACATCGGTACTTTTCTCGACCTCCTCCATTTCCGGCTGAAACGCCCCGTTTCCAAACCCATCATTACTCTCAACACCTCCACTTGGAGCCTTGCATGGTTTCTTTCCTCCCAAAGTAGAGCTGATGATCATGAAGAAAACAGATCCCAGCAATGAGACCAAGACCCCGCCAAAAACATACTCATAAGAAAATTGACAAGGAATAAAGAATGAGAGAGTGCAGTTTCCTCTGTATTGCTTTGTGATTTTCGTTTTCAGGTATTGGAATGTGAAGGACTTGTGGTTATGGAGAGATTGTGGAACCTGAATGGCTTTATATAGATAGAGAAGCCTAAAGCATTCAACAAATTATCTGACTCGACCAAACTTCCACGATGTTGTCGATCACTCCCAAGTCCAAGCCATGCAAGTAGTCAGTCTTTGTTGCTCTAGAGATTAAACTGAATGATTTTGGTTGTGATCTTATAATATGATTATTTGAGTACGTAGGTACGTATACGTATTTGTATGAAGGCTCAACAAGAAGAGACGAAGATTCTATAAATAAAATGTAGCTGCTTGCTTGAAAATGGAAGGCAGACGTAAGGACCAAAGGTTTCTTTGACTAGAATTGGTCTCAATTGGAGAGCTAGCTGAACTAGTAGTGATCAATGACCACTGACAGTGCAACTCCTTGACTAAATTTCTAAATCGCATGTGCTTTACTTTGAACACATTGTTGGATGGGAAATATAAAAGCACTATCAAATTTGAGTAAAATAAGGGTGGTCGGTGTGATTGCTAATGTTGATTGATGAGATGCAATGAAGAGGAATCCTCCAAAACAAATTAAGAAAAGACATTTAGGTTAAACTTTTAAATATAAAAATTTGAAATATCAGAACTCTCTATAAGAACATTTAGAGCGGTGAGCTCGTGCAGGCTCTCGGGTAAGCAATTTTTGCTCGTTCATGAGCTTTTTAACTCGATCAACGTGCTATTTTTTGGCCGTGCCTATCTCTCCTTCCCTCAGCTCATGCTATTTTTTGCTGCGATGCATATGCTCTAATAAATGTATACAACTAGCACCAACTACCAAATAGTTCTCTAATTACTCTTTTATTTGCTTTTTTTGTTAAAGTCTTTTATTTGCTTTAATATAGCACTAACATAACAGAAAATTAACTCTATAATAAACGTATGCTCAAGAGACCAACAGTCCGACAAGGACAAGAGACGACGACAAACTGTTTCCAACTCTAGTGGATGGTGTACAAAAAAAGCATTAGTCAATTTTGTCATATCAGTTTCAGTTAATATACTATTAGTTTTATTATATAACACATGAATGATTACATAACACATGCAATCGCACGTATACCACATGGTAAAGACCGCCACTGCTTTCAGGACTCACCGACGACAAGTTTTTCGGCTAGAATGAAGCTCTGGACTCGTCATCGGTGAGTTCTGAAATAAGAGAAGCAATCCTGGGAGGCTATGCGGTCGTATAGAAATGAAAGAAGCAGTCGTCGGTGTGACACAACAGAGAAACGGCCGACGTCCGCACTTTAGCCGAAGTGCGGACGTCCGCTCTAATACATGTAGTATATCATTTTGTTAACTATTATGCTATATATATATATATGTGTGTGTGCGCGCGTGTACTCCAGTCAATTTTGGATAAACAAAATAACAAATAGGAGAATAGTTAACAAAATGATATACTACATATATTACAATCATCAAACTGTTTTCACAGTTTTCACAGACCATGGCATGTAGTACGCAACATGTAATCACAACCATAATGATCAATCCAAAATTGATGCATGTAACAATCACAATCATGAACTGAAAACGAGAATTCTGATATTAACCTTATACTCTGCATCTGTGTGCAGCAAAACCAAATTAGCAGAACCAATAACAATTTAAGCATCCTAAAGTACCCCTTCGAATCTAAGCCTATATGGGTTTGAATCCCACTAAGATTTTGAGTCTCATGCATCTGATAACTGGATAATAATATATATACACATCAAACACATGCCACATAAGTACAAAATGGTCTTCAATTCAAATATAGACAATTGCCTAGCTAGTAGTCAAAAGCAATAGTTGATTTACTAAAGAAGTGATTTAAGCCAAAACCAAAAACATCAATAGACAAATTCAATTCTTTATACTACTATATAATTTTGATTTCATGAAACCCTGATTGTATATATAGTATTCTGCCATGATAAAGATATATCTAACCAAGCATAATGCATGTAATCTCATTGATCTATATTTACTAAGAACAGCCTACTATTATTGGGTTTACATGCATCTGCATACGTAAGAATAAAGTGATATTCATATTCCCAGCTCCCTACTGATAATGCTGCAATCATAACTAAAAGAAGTTTTTCTAAAGTGGAGTGATGCCCTTTTCCAAAATCGATTGGAATTATAATAGAATTAGAAAATAGTAGTTTCCAGGCCTCAATCGCATAAGCACAATAGAAATCTTATATCTGAATGTAATGCTAAGCATAACCTTTGTGGCAGTTGACATGGCACTTTAAAGCTTCTATATCATTACTCAGTATCAATAGATTCTAGTTATTCAATTAAAAAGTCAATGTCTTTAGATTAGGGGTGGGCATGAGACGGGATGGGACGAGCGAGATTGTGGTCATCCCACATCCCATCCTTATTGTTACACATGGGACGGGCTCAATCCCGGCAATCATGTATCAATTTCTTTTCTTCTAAAAATTATATAGTTTCATTTGAAATTTTATCTAGGTGTCTTCATAAGATTTGTAGTAGACATCTTAAGATTCATTCTAGAATTTGAATCACTTGGAAAACGATTTTTCTAGATTAAGTTATGATTTTTTAAAGTTTAGGGTCTGCATCAGTAAATTCTAAGATTCTGAACCAGTTGGCTTCTTTTAAAATACTGTATAAATTGGTTGGTTATTTAAGATTAGTGTCTTCATGAAAGTTACAGAGGACATCTTAAAGATTAATTGAGAGTTGAAATCCCTCAAAAATAAGGTTTCTAAAATTAGTTATGAATTTTGAAAGTTAGACGAGAGGAGCCTAATCCCAGCCATCTTGCATTAGTTTGGTTTCCTCTTAAAATCGTACAGTTTAATTTGAAGTTTCATCCAGCTATCTTCATATGATTTATAGTAGACATTTTAAGGTTTATTTCAGAATTTGAATCACTTGAAAATGAATTTTCTAGATTAAGTTATGATTTTTTAAACGTTAGGGTTTGCATTAGTAAATTATGCATATCAATTATGAGATTTTAGACTAGTTGACTTATTTTCAAAAATTATACAATTTGGTTTGTTATATGAGTTTAATGTCTTCATGAAAGTTATAGAGGACATCTTAAAGATCAGTTGAGAGTTAAAATCTCTCGAAAATAAGATTTCTATAATTAGTAATGAATTTTTAAAGTTAGACGGGACGAGACGGGCCTACGAGATTCAAAATTTCAGTCCCGCGTCCCGTCCTGTTGTTTCGCTAACGGGACGGGACCAGTGTTTTTAGTTTCGAATCCCGCCAGAATCAGGACGGAGATTTACGAGATTTATGCCCACCCCTACTTTAGATAGAGAAAAATTTCAGTGCATTGAAGTGTGAGTTGTCAAAATTTGAAGAAATAGTGCTGCTCAAAAGTCAGCGGAAGCAAAATTCATATAGAAAGCAGCAATTCAATCGCTTTAATTGAACGGGTGAACTCGAACATTTAATATGTGATCTTCAAGGTCAGTCTTTAGAACTGTTTCTACAATAATGTGATCTTCAGGGTCAGTCTGCATCCCAATAACTGCATCGAAAGAAAGACTCAATGAGTGATGACTCAAGAAATTTATTGAAAAATTAATTGTCCTCCAACATCCGGAAAGATAAGTGCATAAGGCACCACATTGGAGCTTTTGCATACTGTTGTTCCACAAATAATTGTATTTAGTTTCATTGTGAATGAGTTCTATTTTGGGAACTCGGGTTAGGCAAAATTACTAGATTTGTGACATTCCAAGAATGCCAAATCTTTGCACATTGATTAAAATTATAGCTGCAACATATTTGAATGAGCAATTCCGACTTCCGACTACTGTTTCCTAGTTCACTTTTTAAAAACTTTGTATCTCTAATAGAATTTCATTTCAGATACCCATATCTTTAAATAGAATTTCATTTCAGATGCCCATATTTTCAAATCTCAAATGACCAAATCCCAGTTTACTCTTTCTAAGCTCACTGCTAAAGAAACTTAGCATCTCTATAGTGACAATTTTTCAAGTCAAATTCTCTTGTAATGAATAACCAACATTGGCACAATTGTTACATGGTAGCAATAGAGTTGGCATGAATATCCATGGATGAGGATAACCATGGGTTTTTATCCTAACGGGTAAACAATTCAGGATAATGGTTATCCATTTTAAGACTTTGGGTGGGTAATGTCTATTAAAAAAAACCTCATAAAAACACGAGTGGGTAGGATATTATCCACGGATAATAGAGAATACCCAAATACCCAAATACTGCTCTAGATACACTCACTCAGCAGCCACACTCACTCGCTTAGACAGACACATTCGAATCGATTCTCTCTAACTCGATTCTCTCTATCTCTCACAGTCTCACTCTCATCCTCAATCTCTCACTCGATTCTCATCCTCGATTCTCTTTGTCGACGTTGCTCCTTATCGCCGACTCACCAATCCCCATTGGCGTCGACTCACTCGATTGAGTCGATTCTCATCCTCGATCTCTCAGCGCAAGGGTATGATTCTTTCTCATTTCTCATCTTCTCAATTCTTCCATTCTTTGTTTCAATCTTTAGATTTGTTTTGATTTCAGATTTTCAATTTTTTTTCCTGATTTTTTTGTTGAATTATTCATCTCTGTGAATTTTCTGCGTTAGATTGGATCTGGGTTCTGCTCAGTTTGGACTGATTAGGTTTTTCTGCGTCATTGACTGCCAGGTATGACAAACTTTCCTTATTGGGTTTCTTCCATTTTTGTTTTTTGTTGATTTTTCTGTCATTGGGTTTGTGAGTTGAGGTTTCATTTTGCTGAGTTCAATGCGATGAACCCATTTTTACATGGTTGGTATTGATCGGTAGGTGTCAAGTTTTGCTCTTTATGTGTGTTTTGCTCTGTTGTCGATGATGTGGGTTTGATCGGATTCGTGTGTTCATGATTGAGTTTTTCAGTGATCTAACCCATTTTTGTTTCTTCCATTTGATAATTAGGACTGTTGTGCTTGGGTGCTAGTCCATGTGCTCTAGCACATGTGTTGAATTGTTAGCTGGGAAATACATCTTTGACTCTCTCTGAGTATTTGCACTATTCATCTGTGTTTGCATTTATGAAATGGGATCTTTATGTCCAATTGATAGAACATTTAGATTTCAATTGAGTTAATTGAGTTAGGTCTTTATGTCCAATTGATAGAACATTTAGATTTCAAAATTGAACCATGCTAATGTTTATGCATCTGGTGTTGGAGTATTACTTGATGATTATGTTGCTTTAAATTGAAAGATTGTGGTGTGAAACTGAAATTGAAGTGATGAATGTTTTTAGAGGCATGGATGAAACTGATCAATCTTCTCGTGGAATTTTGTTTTGGTTTTGTTACAAGATATTTTCTTCAGTGGCAATGATAAATTCTGATACGGTTGGTCAGTTCATTTTACATTAATTATGGCCTTTGGTTTGTTTTGGGTTGGATTGGAGGTTGTTAATAATGAATCTGTATCAGCAGCTTGATTACTTTACATGTTCTTTTACATGTTTCTCATACAAGTTTTGCTCAATTTTCAAAAAAGGTTTCGGTTGAAGTCATCTCCTTAAGAATTATTTCATCATTTACATTCCCCAGAATTTGTTTCTGCAGAAGCTATCTGAATGGTAAAATTTCTGTTAGAGAATGCTCGTAGGTTCCATTTGGCATTTCAGAAAAAAAATACTGTAAATTCTAAATTGGCTTATTGATACCTATATTCATAATTATTAAGTTATTCCATGTTTATGACATAGAACTTGGTTGTTTCTTGCAGCATGGAAGAGTTTAACAGTGTTAACAATGAAACTATGGATGTGGATGTGGAATAAAGTGTTTCACACACAAGGAGGAGGAAAGCACCTATTTGGAATCATTTTGAAGTAAAAAAAATTAGGGGGGAAGAGAAAGCAATTTGCAAGCATTGCAGCAAGATCTTAGGTGCAAAGGCAGGACATGGAACTTCTTCCTTGAATTTTCATATAAAATCATGTAAAGCACTACAACCCCAAGCAACAAGTGAAGGGACATCAAGAGAGAGTCAGTTTGATAGAGCTCATGAGACTAATGCAAAGGCGGAGCTTGCAAACATGATTATCATGCATGAGTATCCATTGTCGATTGTTGGTCATCTGGGGTTCAAGAGGTATTCTCATGCATTGCAACCTTCCTTTAAGGTTCCATGTAGAAACACAATCAAGAAAGAGATTATGAAGATATATGAATTCGAAAAAGAAAAAACAATGAAGCTTATACAAACGAATACAAGTAGGATTGCAATTACTACGGATATGTGGACTGCAAGTAACCAAAAGGGATTTATGGCGAGTAAATTGTTATGATCAATTTTATTTTTTATCAATATTATTGTTTTTTGATCAATTGTTATATTCAATTGAACACAAGTTGTGATATTTAGAGGAAAAAAATATATCTGTAAAGTAAAAATAAGTGTGGCAGGTGATATTTAAAAAAAAATAAAAATATAAAGTAATAATGAGTCATGAGTAGCATTGAAATAAACACAAAAACAAAAAAATACTAAAAGAAATCAAGTCATGTTAAAAATGGATAAATGGGTGGGTAATGGGTATTACCCATTAGAAATGGGTGGGTAATTACCCATACCCAGCTGATTGTATAATAGGTATTACCCAATGGATAATTATCCATAAAATCTTGTGGGTGAGTACTACCCAGCGGATTTTACCCAATGGGTAAGAATGCCACCACTAGGTAGCAATCAACCATACGGTCTAACTCCATTTTATGAATCCCATGTCAAGGCAACATATCCGGCAATAGGATGGTAACAATGAGAGAAGAAAGAAAAATTGGCATATCCCTCAGCTATTTCTGCCTTAACAGCAAGAATACAATAACAAAAAAGTTTATACATCCTCAACAAAAGAGGAAGCACCAATCATAGAATTGAAAGTTAATGCACGTCTCTCCCTCAGAGACTAAATGTGCAACATTGGATACGCCCTTATCTCTTTTAATTCACTCTCTATGAAGCATAGACAAAACTAAATGCAACATACAAATCAAAGGCAACTAGGCACCTTGTAATCTGAGAGTAACGTATAAACCGAAGGCAACTTATAAATCAAAGGCAAACCTATCAAATGGGAAACCATTATCTGGCAAACCATCTTATGAAACTCACCATCATTGGGACACACCATGCGTCCATATCCCTGTAAAATCACTCTCTATAATGAGCACAGACAAAACCGAAGGCAACAAATAAATCCAAGGCAACTGAATTATAATCAGAAGGCAATGTAAACCAAAGACAACATATAAATCCAAAGCAACTTATAATCCGAAGGCAACGAAAACCAGGAAATATATAAATCCAAGGCAACTTGCAATCCGAAGGCTTATAAATTGAAGGCAACCTATCAAATGGGAAACCAATATCCCCAACTATGAATGAAGTTTGTCCTTTATATGAAGGAAATTTGTCCTTCATATCAAACTTAGTAGTATATACTTGTCTGCCGTGATACACCGGATAAAACAATATCTGTATTAACTGTAAGCCAATCAACAGTACTCTGAGGTACTACAGATAAAGGCATTCTAGAGGCATTACGCCATTCAAACAGAAGCATCATTGCATTCCTTAATCCAGAAAGGACATACAATCGGTTAACTAATACAAGCCTTACATCTTGAGGAATGCAGCCACTAACAGCACTTCCTAAAGTATTAGTTAATAAGATTGCCCTAGAAGCAAGAACATGTAGGCCTTCACTAGGTGCAAGAGACAAGATTTCCACTTAAGGCTTGTGTATTCTGATCACAAAGATATTACTAATGTCAAATCCAAATGCAAGAGCAGGGACAGAACTCTCATCTACTAGACTGAAAAGAATTTAACATCTTCTCATAACAATTCTGAGGAATGGAGAAGAATGATAATTCATTTTGCAATCTCAAATATTGCATCTCGAATATCTCATCTGGTGCACTGAATACATTCTTACCCCAACAATTAGATTATGCCCAACACCAAAACTGATACTCATATTTTCTGGGAACCAAGTTGTACAAGCTGGAGAAGGCAGTGGAACACCATCAGAATGCGCACCCTGGGTGGGCAGACACAGCCTGACTGCACACATTGAATCGGTCATATCAGTAAAGCTTAACCCAACTTTACCCCAACTAATAGTACCTGGTTTCCCCAACAAACGATTGGACAAAAAATAACTGGTAAGTATCAGTCATCTTCATTTGTGATATCCATTTACCATTAATTCCTTGATACATAGGTTCAGTCGTCAGTAGTCTACAGTGATACCGCTTTTAATGATCCTTAATGACCCTTCCTGAGCCACTCCACAACAAGCAAACATTTGATCATGTCTTTTATCATGGTAATCCACAACTAACATATCCAAGACTGGGGCAATAGTTTGAACAGGACTTCTGTGATGAAATGTTTCATTTTCCATTTTCAAAACCATCACATCCCCCACATCTACTAGTGCAGCCAGAACCCCGCCTTCAACCCACAGAGCTGCCTTGCATGATAAACCTTTGAAAAGACACTCAGATTTGTATACCTTAGTACCATCAGGATTGAAAAAATATATATATTCAATCATGAAACATTCTCCTGCATCAGCGAAATGATCATTATATGGTTTTTTTATCATTCCATGGTTCCCAACTCCACGAACACACAAACTTGTGAGTCACATTCACATTGTATTTGTCACCATATCACTAAGTTCCAGTGACACAAAGGTAGCTACATTAAATAAACTCAATCATCATCAACCACAAATGATGTAGACAGATCACATCATTTAGACGACTTGAATAAAATTGGCCTCATCCCAACTAACCATTTTCAAGCTCACTGCTATAGAGAGTTTACATCTCTCACTAAGTTCCAGTGACACAAAGGTAGCTACATTAAATAAACCTCCTTCATCATCAACCAGAAATGATGTAGACAGATCACATCATTTAGACGACTCTTGAATAAAATTGGCCTCATCCCAACTACCCATTTTCAAGCTCACTTCTATAGAGAGTTTACATCTCTCTTGTAACAATTTCTCATCTAAGTAATCAATAAGCAACATTGGCACAATGCAACAATGCAACAATCAGCATATGGTGTAATACCACCATTTAATAAATCTCATGGCAAGACAACATAATCCGAAATAGAATGGCAACAAAGAGAGAAGGAAAATGACATAAACCGAAGGCAGCTTATAATCCAAAGGAAACTTACAATCCGAAGGCAACTTATAAATCAAAGGCAGCCTATCAAATGGGGAAACATTATCCATGTAAACCATTGTTACCTCTAATTGAGGGGATATGGCAGATTCATCGTATGATACCCATGCCACCATCATTGGAATACACCATATCAATGTAAATTCACTCTCTATTGAACATAGACAAAACCCAAGGCAACTAATAAAAGAAGGCAACATATAAATCGAAGGAAACTTATAAACCGACAGCAACTTATAAATCGAAGGCAACCTATCAAATGGGAAACCATCCTTGTAAACCTTTGTCACCTCAAATTGAAGGGATGTGATATGAAACCCACCATCATTGGGATACAGTGATACACCATAAATCAACTCTCTTTCTCTATTATGTATAGACAAAACCATAGGCAACATATAAATCGAAGGCAACGTAAATCGAAGACGACTTATGAATCGAAGGCAACCTAAGAAATGGGTAACCATTATTTCCGTAAACCATTATTACCTTAAACTGAGGTGATGTCGCAGAATCATCCTATGAAACCCATTATCATTTGTATACACCATATCCCTGTAAATTCACTCTCTCTATCAAGCATAGGGAACGTAAAATCAAAGCCAACCTACCAAATGGAAAACCCTTATCCATGCAAACCATTGCTAGATCACGTCGAAGGGTTGTGTCAGATTTCATCATATGAAACCCATTCTCATTGGCATACACCATATCCCTGTATATTCACTCTCTGTATTAAGGATGGACCAAACCGAGGCAACATATAAATCGAAGGCAACTTAGAATCCGAAGGCAACTTAGAATCTGAAGGCAACATATAAAACGATGGCAACTTATAAATCAAAGACATCCTGCAAAATGAGGATCCATTATCCATGTAAACCATTGTTACCTCAAATTAGGGGATGTGGCAGAACCATCAATTGGAACCGACCATCATTAAGATACACCATATCATGTAAATCCATTCTTTCTCTATTAAGCATGGACAAAACCGAAGGCAACCAATAAACCAAAGGTAACTTATAAATCGAAAGGCAACCCATGATTCTGTGAAATGAGACCATTATTCCTGCAAAATACCTCAAATTGATGTGATGTGGCATAACCATCATATGAAACCCACTATCATTGGGATACACCATATCACTGTAAATTCACTCTATATTAAGCATAGAAAAAACCGTAGGCAACATATAAACCAAAAGGCAACGTAAACCGAAGTTCGAAGGCAACTTAGAAATAACCATCATATGAAACCCACTATCATTGGGATACACCGTATCACTGTAAATTCACTCTATATTAAGCATAGAAATAACCATAGGCAACATATAAACCAAAAGGCAATGTAAACCGAAGTTTGAAGGCAACTTATCAATTGGAAAACCAATATCTCGGTAAACCATTATTACCTCAAATTGAGGGGATGTGGTAGAACCATCCTATGATACACCATATCATGTAAATCCACCATACACAACACCAAGGCAACCCATAAACCGAAGGCAACTTATAAATTGTAAGCCAACATACAAATCAAAGGCAACACATTAATCAAAGGCAACATATAAATCAAAGGCAACGCTTTAATCGAATGAAACCAGTCAAATGACCCCTGTAAAGTATTGTTACCTCGAATTGAGGTGCTGTGGCAGAACCATCATACAAAACCCACCACCGGCGAAATATACCCGATTCGTCTGAGATTGAATTAAAGAGAAACAGAATCAAAACCCTAGATCAAAATCCAAAAGAATAAACATGGTAACCACAAGTATTGTTTCCCCAACAAACGATTGGACAAGAAATGACTTGTATGTATCAGTCATCTTCATTTGTAATATCCATTAACCATTAATTCCATAATTCATAGGTTCAGTCGTCAATAGTCTACAGTGATACCGCTTTTAATGATCCATAATGACCCCTCCCGAACCACACCACAACAAGCAAACATTTGATCATGTCTTTTATCATGGTACTCCACAACAAACATATCCAAGACTAGGGCAACAGTTTATAGGATTTCAGTGATGAAGTGTTCCATTTTCCATTTTCAAGACCATCACATCCCCCACATCTACTAGTGCAGCCAGAACCCCGCCTTCAACCCACAGAGCTGCCTTGCATGAGCTGCCATGCATGATAAACCTTTGTAATGACACTCAGATTTGTATACCTTAATACCATCAAGATTGAAAAAAATATATTCAATCTTGAAACATTCTTCTGCATCAGCGAAATGATCATTATATGGTTTTTTATCATTCCATGGTTCCCAACTCCAGGAACACACAAACTTGTGAGTCACATTCACATTGTATTTGTCACCATCTATAAACGGGGTATAAATCACTAAGTTGACACAAAGGTAGCTACATTAAATAACCCTCCATCATCAACCAGAAATGCTGTAAACATATCACATCCTTTAGACGACACTTGAATAAAATTGGCCTCATCCCAACTACCCCTTTTCAAGCTCACTTCTATAGAGAGTTTACATCTCTCCGGTAACAATTTCTCATCCAAGTAATCAATAAGCAACATTGGCACAATGCAACAATCAGCTATATGGTGTAATACCACCATTTAATTTAATAAATCTCATGACAAGGCAACATAATCCAAAATAGAATGGCAACAAAGAGAGAAGAATGGAAAATGACATAAACGGAAGGCAACATAATCCAAAGGCAAGTTACAATCCGAAGGCAACTTATAAATCGAAGGCAACTTATCAAATGGGAAAACATTATCCATGTAAACCATTATTACCTCAAATTGAGGGGATGTGGTAGATTCATCATACGATGCACATGCCACCATCATTGGCATACATCATATCCCTGTAAATTCACTCTCTCTATTGAACATAGAAAAACCAAAGGTAACTTATAAACCGCAGGCAACTTATAAACCGACAGCAACTTATAAACCGACAGCAACTCATAAATCGAAGGCAACCTATCAAATGGGAAACCATCCCTGTAAACTTTTGTCACCTCAAATTGAAGGGATGTGATATGAAACGCACCATCATTGGGATACAGTGATATACCATAACCATGTAAATCCACTCTTTCTCTATTAGTACAAACAAAACCGAAGGCAACCAATAAACCGAAGGCAACCAATAAACCAAAGGGAACATATAAATCGAAGTCAACTTATAAATCGAAGGAAATTTATAAACCGACAGCAACTTATAAATCGAAGGCAACCTATCAAATAGGAAACCATCCCTGTAAACCTTTGTCACCTCAAATTGAAGGGATGTGATATGAAACCCACCATCATTGGGATACAGTGATACACCACAAGCATAACCATGTAAATCCACTCTTTACTCTATTAGTATAGACAAAACCGAAGGCAACCAATAAACCGAAGGAAACATATAAATCAAAGGCAACGTAAACCGAAGACTTATGAATCGAAGGCAACCTAAGAATTGGGTAACCATTATTTCTGTAAACCATTATTACCTTAAACTGAGATGATGTGGCAGAATCATCATATGAAACCCATTATCATTTGTATACACCTTATCCCTGTAAATTCACTCTCTCTATCAAGCATATCCCTGTAAATTCACTCTCTATCAAGCATAGAGAATGTATAAATCGAAGGCAACCTACTAAATGGGAAACCATTATCAATGCAAAGCATTGCTACATCAAGTTGAAGGGTGTGGTACATTCATCATATGAAACCCATTCTCATTGGCATACACCATATCCCTGTATATTCACGCTCAGTAATAAGGATAGACAAAACCGAGGCAACATATAAAACGAGGGCAACTTAGAATCTGAAGGCAACTTATAAACCGATGGCAACTTATAAATCAAAGGCATCCTGCCAAATGAGGAACCATTATCCATGTAAACCATTGTTACCTCAAATTAGGGGATGTGACAGAACCATCATTTGGAACCGATCATTTAAGATACACCATATCATGTAAATCCATTCTTTCTCTATTAAGCATAGAGAAAGAATGGATTCACAAAACCGAGGCAACATAGAATCCGAAGGCAACGTATAAACCGATGGCAACTTATAAATCAAAGGCATCCTACCAACTGAGGAACCATTATCCATGTAAACCATTGTTACCTCAAATTAGGGAATGTGGCAGAACCATCATTTGGAACCGACCATCATTAAGATACACCATATCATGTAAATCCATTCTTTCTCTATTAAGCATAGACAAAACCGAAGGCAACCAATAAACAAAGGCAACTTATAAATCGAAAGGCAACCTATGATTCTGTGAAATGAGAAACCATTATCCCTGCAACAAAATACCTCAAATTGATGTGATGTGGCATAACCATCATATGAAACCCACTATCATTGGGATACACAATATCACTGTAAATTCACTCTCTATTAAGCATAGAAATAACCGTAGGCAACATATGAACCGAAAGGCAACGCAAACCGAAGTACGAAGGCAACTTATCAAATGGAAAACCAATATCCCAGTAAACCATTATTACCTCAAATTTAGGGGATGGGGCAGAACCATCCTATGATACACCATATCATGTAAATCCACCATACACAAAACCGAAGCCAACCCAAAAACCGAAGGCAAGTTATAAATTGAAAGGCAGCATACAAATCAAAGGCAACGCTTTAATCGAAAGAAACCTGTCAAATGGCAAACCAATGACCCCTGTAAAGTATTGTTACCTCGAATTGAGGAGCTGTGGCAGAACCATCATACGAAACCCACCACCGGCGAATAATACCCAATTCGTCTGAGATTGAATCAAAGAGAAACGTAATCAAAACCCAAAAGAATAAACACGATAACCACAAGTGACAGATTAAGAGAGTTGCCGTTGGGCATGGAGAGACAAAGAAGATTCAAAATTGAAAGAGAGAGACTTGATAGCGAACCACGACTTCTACATGCCTTTCCCTTATTTATACATTTTTTTTCTTCTAATTTTCTGTTTATTTTTTCATACGTTTTTACAACGGAAACACACTAGAGAAAGGCAAGGCGCCTCCCTAAGCTTTTATTGGGATGACGACATCTGTCAAATCTAATATCCAACGGTCTACATGTCTCCACCACACAAAATGATGGTGATTATACGAAAAAGCCCTAGAAGTTTCCTCTGCGTCAAAATATCTCTCCCCCCACCTTCGTGGAGACCATCCCATACCCACAGCTTGGAAAATCACCAGTAAAATCTCTATCTCTACTCCTATAATTGGAGGCTTTGTTTTAACTTTGGTGTCAAAGCTTTCACTAATTATATGAAGTTTCCAAATTACCCATCTATTATAGAAAAATTGTTCACAAAAAGAATATATGATGAAGGGTTACTATGGTAAGTACGACGGTAAAATACACTTCCACTTCTCATTTTTCTTAAGGAAAATGTGCTCCGAATTGGGCAAGTTCAACAGCTTATGTACAATGGTTACCCAAGAACCAATCCAACTTGCTTTTGGTGTCTGGGTTGTAAACCCTTGAGAACAAATTTTTCTTTTGCATGTATATCCAGCTGTGGAGTTTGAAAGGAAGCTTGGCTGCCCATAATAGAAAACTAGGTGCAGAGAGCATGTGGAGCTGCTTTAGCTTTGATGCTTTTGCGATCGGCATCATTGTTGTTCCTCTGTGCACTGTACTCGAAATAAATATTTGAAATAAATATTTATTGATGTAGTCATGTTAATTAAATAAATATACTAAAAACAATTCTGATTGTTTCGCATTATTTATGCCCCCATCAAATTATTTAGCCTTAACAACCTCATTTTTTACATAAAAAACAATTGACCAGCATCACACAAAACTTAAATCTTCCTTGTTTTTGAACGGAACTTATATATATGAGATTTGGAAACCTATGAATTTTTTTTGTTAAATTCACCCTCCGGTGATTAGGAAAGTCTAACCGTAATTAGGGTTGACCGCTTTTATCAGATTTCAAACATTACCGGAAGTTTGTGATTTTTCACACTTAGTCGTATTTCACTATTTCAATCACATTTTATTTCACAATATTTTCAAAAATTTTGTTTCTTCCATATAGTTGGTTCATAATGCTTGCATATAACAATTAAACAAGTTATATGGTATTAGTAGACACGAGACGATCCGAGGTGATAAATATATGAACATAAAATTTCATCATCTGATATACTCATGCTAATTAAATAGGTCTACTGAAAAAAAAATCATCATTTTTCGTATTGGTTACGTTCCCCATCGAATCGATCACCTTAATTCAAACTTTTTTAAATGAACCACGGTTGACTGGTATAGTGCCAAACCCTATTTTTCTCTGTTTTCGAATCTAAAACTCGTACATACTAATTAATTAGTCTACTAGCAAAAAAAGCACCATGTTTGAGATTCGTTACGTTCTCCATCAAATCGGACAACCTTAATTTAACACTACTAGAACAACTAGTGTAGCCGACGAATTTTTTTCGTCGACATGTTACAAAATTTTGTCGGCTATAGTGTCATTGCAAAAAGGTCGTCGGTTATAACTTTAGCCGACGAAATAAAAAATTATCGTCGGCTATAGTCTAGACAATAGCCAACTGGGTATTTTGTTGGCCATAGTCTATAGCCGATGAAATTCGCAAAATTTTCGTCAGCTAAAATCAAACCTTGGTCAAAAAAGTTTGACCGTGGAAAGTTTAGCGGACGAAATAAATGTAAATCGTCGGCTAAAGAGTGACAAACTCGTCTCCTAATGTTTGAATTTTGTCGCCTAAAGTTTGTATTTCGTCAACTAAATTTAAAAAAAATATTTTTTTATTTCTTTTACTTTCGATTACTTTTCTTCTTTTTAGTTTTTCTGCCACCACACCATTGTGTGGAGGTGTTTGGATGAGGAATAGGAGTCACAGTGGAAGAGAAGGAGAGTAGGAGGAGGAGAAGGAGGAGCAGTTGCTGCCGGAGGAAGAGCCGAAGGAGGAGGAGGAGTTGCCGCCGGAGGAAGAGCCAAATGAGGAGGAGGAGGAGGAGAAAGAGGAAGAGGGTTGAAGAGGAAGAGGAGGAGAAGAAAAAAAGATATAGAAAAAAAATCAAAATTTTTGGCATTGATTTTTAAAATTTTGAACTTTTGCCGACAAAATACCATCATTTCGTCGGCAAAAGTTTAAAATTTTAGTTGGGGATTTTGAAAATTTTGAGGGTACTTTAGCCGACAAAATACCCTCATTTCGTCGGTTAAAGTTTAAAATATTAGTCGGAGATTTTAAAAATTTTGAGGGTACCTTAGCAGACGAAATGATGGTATTTCGTCGGTTAAAGTACCATTTACTTACAAAATTGTCACACGTGGCGTTCGGTGTCTCATTGACTATTGTGATACCAATTTGGAAGCGGAACGGCCCTACAAGTCAAACTCGTCGCTTTGCCACAACCTATGACCTTTTTGGCCATCCAAGTCCATTTACGGCTTTAAAATGTAGTTTTTCTATTTTCGGATAATTATTTAACACACAGAAACACCCATATCTGCATCTATATGAGAAATTTTTGTTCGAAGCTTCAACACAACAAACTCTCACCATGATGAGACGCAACCGCCCATGTAAAAATTTCTGAACATTTACCCCATAAAGATAGGGCTCAACATAGGGATAAATAATGGTAATATGGTTAACCGCTACTATCGTCATTGAGATAGTTAGGACCCACCCCGAGTTAAACTCATTTAACCCGAAGTAAATCCTGCGGAGACCATCTCAAGGGAACTTCTTACTGAAACCCCTTTGAAATGGACAACCCTTCCTACAGTCAAACTCAGGGTTTCCATAATAATTTAAATCAACCCCCAACTTGTGGAGTCAAACTACTCCCCAAACCAAACTACGCTTCACAAAAAAACTAAACTAAGTTGGAGTAATCAGAGCAGATCTACATAGAAGAGATACCTAAGTAAAAATCCTAGCGCCAGCGGATTAGTTGGCTAAGCCTCGTCTTCTGTACGCACGACCTCCTCTCGGCATCCCTGAAACACTGGGCATTTGAAAACGAAGGGCCCAGGGGAAAACATTTAAAAAACAGGATGTTAGAGTGAGTGAACAAAAAGAATACCCAGGCGTGTGAAAAGTAACCAGTTTATGTTCTCCCTTTAAATTACCAGAAAATCCATATGTATGCCTCGTCGGGAAAGAATCCCAAATCATCGTTTCGGAGACCAAATCGTTAAATGCCAATCTCATTGGCTTGAAAAATTCAACAATAAAAATAGGAGAAGAGGTTTCACCATGACGGAGAGTCTCTCAGACTAGGGTCGGAGCCTTCCGGAGGCTACTAAGTAATGAACGACCCTTCATGGCGGAGAGATTCCACCATGACAATGAGCCTTTCAGGCTAAAGTCGGAGCCAAATAAGGCTACTATTGTCCCGCTTCACCTCTAAAGTGGGGAGCCCGTATGGCTAGCTAGCAATGAATGAATATAGGTATATAATGACCCTTCATGGTGATGAAAAAAAAGAATAAGAAAGTCATTATTATATGACTCCTCCTCCGTTAATTAAAACATGCATCTCATGCAGGAGGCACGGTTCCCCAACCGTCCTCAAAACTATGGCCATAAATAAGTAACTTCCAAATGCAGTCAACAGGACATAAATTCCAGCCAACTAAACAAAGGAGCTCATGGGAGGGGAGCAACCCGCCTTCCTGGCCCCACCAGCTAAACAAACAATTAAAAACATGTTGTTTATAAATATTCAAAAATTATTTGAGCATGCACTGTTTAAAATAAAAAGTCCACTCACAAGCTTAGGCCTTAGCCTGACGAAATCCAGATCGCTTCTCAAGCGAGAACTCTTCATCTCCTGTTCAACAAATAATAAATCTCAATTGTCAAACGAATAATTAATTATGGCAATAACGTTACCCTCGTCCAAAACTCTCAAATTTAATCAACAAAAATCCCCGACCTTCAACAATAGCTTAGGAGTCCTTAAAATATTTTCCAAACCTTCTCTGGTAATAATACTAAACTAGAAAAATTCTAAAACCTAACCAAAACTCCTCCAAAAATTACCAAATTTAAACCACAGACTCTTTACAATTTATACTATTTAATGGGCATGGAAAACTACCCAAAAAGTGGCGGCCACCGGCAGAAATTCCGGCTAAAATTTTGGCGACCTCCGATCACCACCAAATTTTAGCAGTAGCTTCGTCTCGTCATTTGGAACAACTTTCTAGTTCAACTCAAAGGCCAATTCGGCCTCTAACTAGGTCAAATACGTGATGAACAGTAACACGAAAATTTACACTTCAAAATTTCAAATCCTCAATTCTCCCTACACACTTCGAATCAAGCTACCAAATTCTAGGGGATTAAAGTACTCCTAAAACCCATCCTATCCATATAAAGAACTCACCAAATGGTGATCTAGGGAGGGAGAAATTCGATCCCGAAAATTCTACTGTACACATGATGAACAAGTCGAAATTTCTCTCGATTTACGGCGAGTTAGGTCGGAAAACTTATCTAGGAATGAAGTAGACTCGGAGGCCGATCTTTTGGGACCGGTGCGGCGGCGATTGTTGGCCGGACGGTGGCGCTGTGGTGGCCGAAAGTTCCGGTAGAAAAACTGCCGGGAGAGGAGAGAGAAAGGCCGGGTGAAATCTGATTTTTCATTCCGGTAACTCCTATATAGTCATTTTACCGCATAGTAACTTTACATTTTTGTTTATAACTTTCTCATACGAACTCCGATTTGACCGTGCTATGTGTCCACGAACTTGTAACGACGCCCTCTACAACTTTCATGAAGAAAGTTTTCCAAATTCTCGACTTAACGAAAAGTCAACTGTACGATCATTGTACAAAGTTTTCCAAATTCTCGACTTAACGAAAAGTCAACTTTACGATCATTGTACGGTTAAACGGTTACTTTAAATGGTGAAAGACCAATATAACCAACCGTAAAATAATTCTAGGATCGGGATGTGACAGAGACATTACCCGAATTACATGAATTTTCAACCATACACGTATTTAACCATTCTGGTCATATCTTATTTCACGAATTTTTTGAGTTTGAAGGTTATATGTTGAGTTTGTTTTTGAAATGTAACAATTATTTAAAACTTAGTAACTAAGTTATACAAAATTAGTAGCCACAACGTGATTCCGATCATTAAACTTGAGAAACGAAAAGCCGACCGTCCGATAAGACCGTCATGATAAAATACATGTATGGGAAAAAAGTCAACTTCATCTGATAACGATAAGGGCTCGATCCGGATAGTCAATCCCGTAAGTAAAACCCCTAAACTAACGGAAACGGTCATTTGACCGTCTAAATTACATATTTTGGTCGGACCTTCAACACAAAATAGTTTGAAATCGATGCGACGCAACCAGTGGTATAAAAATTTACTGAAAAATATCCCCCAAAGATAGGACTACCCATATAGAGAAAAAATGGTCAATTGTGTTGACCACAACTATCGGCACTGAGACTTTACCGGAATTACGTGATTTTTTAACCGTAGATATATTTCACCATTCCGGTCATATCTTATTTCACTAATTTTTTGATTTTGAAGGTTCTATGTTGAAATTTTTTTTGAAGCGTAACATTTATTTAAAACTTAGTAACTAAGTTATACAATATTAGTAGCCACATCGTGATTCTGATGATAAAACTTGAGAAACGAAAATCCAACCGTCTGATATGACCATCATGATAAAATACATATATAGTAAAAAATTTAACTCGATCCAATAACATTAAGGGCTCGATCCGAACAACCAATCCAGTAAGTCAAACCCCTAAACTCACGGAAACGGTCATTTAACTGTCTAAATTACGTATTTTGGCCGGACCTTCACCAAAAAATAGTTTTAAATCGATGAGACGCAACCAATGGAAGGTCTTCACCTTAAACCTCAAAACCTTAACCAACGAATACCCTAAATACGAATCTCGTCGGGTAAAGCAACTATAGTCGACGAATTTACCTATTTATCGTCGGCTATGGTATCTAAATATTTTTTATTTTATTTATTCTATTATAGCTGACGAAAAATTCTTTTTTTTTGTTGGCTAATATATAGCGAATAAAGCTGACGAAAAAAAAATTTATTCGACGCAATTCCTGTTTCATAGGCTAAAGTTTCTCAACTTTAGCTGACGAAATTATAGACTTTAGACGACGAATTATAGCTTCGTCGACTAAAGTCCAGTATAACAGATGATTTTTTTTGTCGACGAAATATGACTCCGTCTGCTTGTTTTTTTCGTCGGCTATACTATTTTCTCTGGTAGTGTAACCTCATTTACTCAACTTTAATTTAAATCGGTTGACCAGCATTGTACGAAACCCTATTTTCTTCTGTTTTCGAACCTTACGCTTGCATAAATGAGATTTATGAACCCATGAAATTTTTTAATTAAATTTACTCTCCGGTAATTAGGCTCCCTTTTCTTGCGCCTAAATGTAACTAGGGTTGACTGCGTTCATTTGGACCAAACGTTACCAGATTTTTTTATTTGAGAAAATGTCTATTTACTATAATTTTTAGTCATTATTTATCATTCCAACAGTTTTTTAAAAACATTAACCATTTCAACTTTTTTTAAAAATTTGTAACATTTCAATAAAACTTATAACAACTCTAAACGCTCACCCATTAAAACATACTTAGAGAGAGAAAATGAAAAAGAGAGGAGATATGGTCACAACCTCTGGAATCTGGTCACCGGCCACAAGATTCTCGCCGGAAACTGGAATCGAGTTACTAATCCCTAATAAACTCCCACTGAATTCTAAACCACATTTCTATCGTCACAACCAAATTTACTACCCCTAATAAACTCTCATTGAACCCCTAAACCACACTCTTATCGCCACATCCAACTTTACTACCCCTCAATAAACTCTCACTGAACCCCTAAATCACATTCATGTCGCCACAACCAACTTTACTACCTACCAATAAACTCTCACTGAACCCCTAAACCGCATTCCTATTACACAACCAACTTTACTACCTGCTAATAAACTCCCACATAAGCCCTACACCACATTCCTATCGCCACAGCCAACTTTACTACCCCCTAATAAAGTCTCACTGAACCCTTAAACAGAATTCCTATTACACAGCCAAATTTACTACCCCCTAATAAACTCTCACTGAACCCTAGACCACATTTTTATGGTCACAACCAACTTTACTACCCCCTAATAAACTCTCACTGAACTCATAAACCACGTTCCTATTCACAGTCAACTTTACTACCCCCTAATAAAGTTGAAAGATAGAGAGAGAGAGAGAGAGAAAATGTTATAAAATTATGGAAGTAGATGCAGATAGAAGCAAAATGTTGTAAAATTAACTGGAAATTGTATGGACCAGAGAATGAACACCGATCAGGCACTCCTACTCGCACTTGATGAAGTGTGTCTGCCACTGGAAG
The DNA here is from genome assembly GCA_951800085.1 of Comarum palustre. Taxonomy (NCBI): domain Eukaryota; kingdom Viridiplantae; phylum Streptophyta; class Magnoliopsida; order Rosales; family Rosaceae; genus Comarum; species Comarum palustre. The sequence goes on from OX637586.1 coordinate 11,110,753, forward strand.
CGGTCGACATCAGAGGGGCGAGGGGAGAAGACAATCTCCTCGAGCTTCTTGGTGAGAGATGACTCGATTAAGGAGAGCTTGACTTTGGCGGCGTCGAAGGCCTCATGATCTGGGCGTGGGCCGAGAGAGGTGAGGACGGAGCGGGTCTAGGAGACATAAGAGACGGAGCAGGTCATGGCGGCGATGAGTTAGGGGTCAAACAAGTGCGGCATCTAGTGGAGGTCTAAGAAGAGTTTTTGTTGAGGTCGGATAAGTTAGGGCTGAGCGTCGTCGATTCGGATGGACTCGAGGTCAGAGATGTCGGTGCTTTGTGGGGTGGTGGAGCCGAGGACGAGAATGCGTTCCATGACGGCCATCGACGTCGAGCTCCGATCTGTAAAGAGAAGTGAGAGTGAACAGAAAAGGGAGAGATGAGAGAGAGAGAGAGAGAAGATTAGTGTGGTGTCAGCCACAATTGAAAGAGAATGGATGAAATGTGTGTGGTGTAATAGTAGGGTTAAAATTGTCTATTTAGAAAGAAAAGTTGGAATAGGCAATGTAAAACTCTTTTAGTTGGAGTGGTCAATTGTTTTTTTTTCAATTTTTATGAAATGATCAATACCCCTTTTTATTTTGTCAACATTAGTCTTATTTCACTACTTCTATCACATATGATTTTCCAATTTTTTGTTTCATTTGTATAATTAGATCAGAATGATGTGCGTATGAATATTAAACAAGTTATACCGCTTTATTTGGTACAATACGATCCGAAGTTACAAATATGTTAAAAAAAAATATCACCGTCAAATGTAGTTATTTTAAATTTCAAATTTGGATTGCTTTTATTTGTTGTATCAGGAAAAATTGTTGTTATGTGACATCAGTATTGTGAGATATCAATTTTTTTGCTATGAAAGAGTTGGATTTCTATTAGAAAATTATTTAGAGACTATTGTGAGATATCAACTCTTTTTCATTTTATACATAGCTGGAAGTAAAGCCTAATGATGGAAAGAGGATTGATGGTATCAATTACCAAAGTGATATTTGTGGACTATTTTGGTTTTACAGTGTTTGTAATCTCATTAATGTTTACTTCTTGTATATTCTGCCTCGGTTCACATGCTTCATGTTGTGGGTGCATTTCAAAACAAGGTAACTCCTTATCACCATTCAAAACAAGGTATAAAGTGAGACATCTTTGAAAGTCTGTCAACCACCACAAACACATAATCCACTCTCCTCTGAGTTCGAGGTAAACCCAACACAAGTCCATAGAAACATCCTGCCAAATGTCATCAGGAACATGTAAAGGTATGTAAAGACAAGTATTTTGAGACTGACCCTTAAATACCTGACAAACAAAGCACTTCCTGACAAGGTTGTTGACATCTCGCTTCCACTGAGGCCAATAATAACGCTCCTCCAAGCTTGCAATTGTTTTATCTTTCCCAAAATAACCACCTAGACCTCCCCCATATAAATCACAAATCAGCTACTCCCTGAGAGAAGATTGGTATGCATGACTGATTGTCGAGAAACATATAGCCTTCATTAATAAGAAAACCAGACCTGTTTCTTAGCAATACACTACTCCCACACTATTTAAAATTGTCATATTTTGCATATAACTCCCTCAAAAACATAAAACCAATTACCTCTCAGGATAAAGTAACCAGCAAATTAGCACGCCTGCTCAAAACATTGGTTACCTTGTTAAGAGCACCAGATTTATGTTTGATAACAAAAGGGAATTTTTGCAAAAACATCACCCATCTCATATGCATCTTGTTCACAACTTGATGATCAGTGAACAGAATGAACTCTTTCTGAATTAAATAACATTTCCACTGTTGTAAAGCCCTGATTATAACATAGAACTCCTGGTCATAGGTACTCCATTTTTGTTGAGCATCACTCAACTTTTCACTAAAGAAGGCCACATCCCTCTTTTCTTGAGACAACACAGCTCTAATCCCCACACCACTCACATCACACTCAACTTCAAATAGTTTATCAAGGTCTGGAATGGACAAAACTGGTGCGGTACAGAGCTTCTATTTAATCAATGCGAAACTGTACTCTTGCTCCTCCCCCCAATGAAACTTGCCCTTCTTCATGCATTCCGTAATGGGTGTAGTAATGGTGCTAAAATCCCTCATAAAAGGTGTATACAAGGTAGTCAAACCATGAAAAATCCTTACCTCTGAAACTATCTTAGGGGTAGGCCATTCTCTAATTGCACGTACCTTCTCTTTATCTACCTGTATCCCTTCTTTTCCAAGTACAAAGCCCAGAAACAAAATTTTATTGGTCCAAAAGGTGCACTTCTTTAGGTTGATATACAACTTGTTGGCCTGTAGAATTTCAAGAACATGCCTCACATGTTTACTCCTCTCTTTGTTGTGAATAAGGATGTCATCAAAGTATATGACAACACAGATTCTAAAAAGGGGTCGAAGAACCTGGTTCATGAGTCTCATGAAAGTGCTAGGAGTATTGGATGACCCAAAAGACATAACCAACCAATCATAAAGTCCATCTTTGGTCTTGAATGTCGTTTTCCACTCGTCTCCGGGTTGTATGCGGATCTGGTGGTATCCACTCCTCAAATCTATCTTTGAAAAACCACTTTGAACCATTTAGCTTGTCCAGCATGTCCTCCAGACGCAGGATAGGAAACATGTACTTAATTTATCTTGTTAATTGCTCGGCTGTCTACACACATCCTCCACATTCCTCCTTTCTTTAGTACTAACAATACTGGAATAGCACATAGACTTATACTTTCTCGAATAAACCCCTTCTTCAAGTGGTATTCAATAATATCACTTAAAATTTCAGCTTCTTTGGGACTCATTCTGTAGTGTGGTAGGTTAAGTAGACTAGCTCATGAGATAAGGTCAATATGATGTTGAATGTCTCTCATGAGTGGGAGTTCATCTGACATATCATCAGAAACCAACTCCTTAAACTCATCCAGCAACTCCAAAACTTCCGTCGGGATTCCACCTTCCTACTTTTCTACTGTCATCAAACCCTTAACCACTATTGGGCAAACTGTTTTGGATTCTTTTATGGCCACATTAACTCGTAGTCACTATTGATAATGGTAAGAAAACTCAGATTCACATTATTGTGACTTTCAGAATTGCTTGCAGGAGAAATTGCAATCTTGTGTCCATTCCAAGTAAATAGTATCACATTATCTCTTCCTTTGTGAGTAACATCTAGATTATATTGTCAAGGTCTCCCCAACAGTATATGATAGTCATCCATATCAATAACATCACAACTTACCTCATCGTAATAATGTTTTCTAATTGAGATAGGAACCCAGCATGTTGTTACAACTTCGGCTTGAGGACCCTTCTTCACCCAACCCAGCTTATAGGGCCTAGGATGCAGTTCTGTAGGCAGCTTCAAGAACCCTACCAACTTCTGTGACACAAAATTCGCACAGTAACCATTATCTATAATTACCTGGAACACTTTGTTGTTCACTGAGCAAGAAGAACGAAATATGTTGTGGCGTTGTCCCTCTTCCTTAGGTGCCGACATGACTCTCTGCGACACTAGAGTCACACGTTCCATTCCCCATTCGATAGCAAACTCAGCCCCCTCATAGTCATCTTCTTCTCTATATTCTTCTTCCTCATTGCAATTTCTTCATCATCTTGCTGAACCTTCCTTACCATTTTTACCTTCTTATGCATTGACTTTGGATTCTTACGCATTGGGCAAGTATTAGAATGATGTCCCGGTTGTTTGCACTGATAACAGGTGTCACCCTTCGGTCTTGCATAGGGATAAGGTAGGTGATTTGTGGTTTGTTTAAGGATCTGTTGAGGTTTCTCATCGACCCCACTATTGTTGTTACTACTTTCACCTCCTTTTGAAGGAATAACGACCCTGTCAGGTACATAATTTTGTATTCCTATGTCAGTATAAACATAAGCCCTCTTTGCCTTTTCTAGCATCTCTGCCTGCAATGCCAAGTTTTTTGCTTCAGCTACAGACCACACGGTCTGTATCCCAATCTTCTCTTGGATCGAAGGTTTCAATCCAATCAGGTACCTCGCCACCTGTTGTGACTCTGTTTTCCCCAATTGATTACGTTCTGCCAACCTCATAAACTCATCTGTATACTCATCTACTGTTCTATTGCCTTATACACAAGCTATGTACATGTGATAGAGTATCTGTTCATAATCTTTTAGGAGGAACCTGTTCCTCAACTCTTGTTGCTTCCTCTGCCAAGACTGAATCGGTTTCTTTCCTTGCCTCTTACGAGTCTGCTGCAACTGAACCTACCATACAGAAGCACTGCTCTTTAACCTGAAAGCAGTCAACTTCACTCTATTTTGTTCAGGTACATCCATCATGTTGAAGAATCATTCCACTTCTACTAGCCAATTTTGGAAGTCCTCAATCTTCAGGTGTCTTGAAAAGGCTGGGATTTTTGCCTTTATCTTGTATTCAGTTTGATTGACGACCTGTTCACTATCTGTAATTGACATATCATCCTCAGATTCAGAACCAGAATCATCCACAACGCGATGTTCATGAGGTTGACGTTGCCTTCTTTGTCGGCGGTTGTTATTGTTGTTGTTGATGATGTTGATGATGTTGTTATTCAGCAGCAACTGTTGAATTTCTCCAATCTGCATAGCCATCGCATTCAAATGCTCATTTTGAGCCTCTAACCCTGCTAGAGTAATAGGAACTTGATCACCCATGAATACAAATTGATAATCACCTAGGAAAATTCCCAAAAGCTCTGGTTACCAATTGACGCAGCAGAACTAGGATAGATGTGTTTGGAATCCACCAAACTTGACCCAAATCCTTAAGTTTAGGTTGACTTGAATCCACAAGTCAGGTTTTCTTCTCGAATCCACGAGAAAGGGTTTTGAAATCCATCAGGATTGAGGTAAACTCAAAAAGTTTTTTATAAAGATTAAAGATGATCTAATATAATTGATAGATGCTCCATATATAGGAGCAAAGAACTATATGACTACTAACAACGAAACCTAAACGCTCATGGATTAAAAAGAAATTTGAAACCAAAACAAACTTTTGGAGCCCTAAACAAACTCGGATGACCTAAAAAGCCTATATGTTGTGACAAAGCGACGAGTTTGATTAGTAGGGTCGTTCTACTTTCAAAAAAGTATTATAATGGTCAATGAGACACCAAGAGCCAAATGCACCATTCCGGGTTTGGACTTGTCATGATCACATTGTTCTTTGATTTCCCTTGTCACCTATTCTGCATCAGATGAGCAGTGAGGAAGGAGAATCGAAGGGAGAAGGATTTATAGGTTTTAGGCTGTGTTCTTAGAGTTTTCAAGTGAGTTCTGATTTCGACTCTAGCATGAAAGATGATCCACTCTTCGAATTCTACCTCTTTGCATAATTAAATTTGAGGTTGGTTGGGATTTGGAGAAGTTGGATTTCGATAGTGGGGGACCGCCGTGCGTGTTGTTGTGCACGGCATCGGCGGGTGGTTGTTATTATAGTTTCTGGCTTTTGATAGTATAATGACTGTGAAGAAGAAGTACTTTGAGATGCTTAAATTCGAGAATTGTTGGTGTGCAAAAATGGATTTTGGGCAGTGTGTGCAGACGTGCAGCTGCCACCGACGGATGCAGCAACAATAACCTGTACTTTATTAGTTCTGAATTTAGTTGTGTGTATGATCGATGTGAATGAAGGCTAGTGGTTGATCATTTTTGGGTTTTGAGTGAACTTGGCATAACTTAGTTATGTTAATGTGTTGCTTGAATTGTAGAGAGGGAGAAGTTGGATTTTGGAACAGTGTTGCTGCAGATGTGGTGATAGGTGGTGGTGTTGTGGTGGTTGTGGTACTTGAAGGTGGAAGAAGCCACTGTGCTTGGCAGTTTCTGGATTTTGGAAGATAAGAAGTTAGAGTGAGGCTATTTGAAATTAGGAGAGTTGATGTCAATGGAGGAACTGAACATTTGGATGGTGATGATCCGAGATGGGTTGTTCGGGAGTTAGGAATTGGTGATCAGTTGATATTGGCAAAGTTGGATTAATATAAGAGGTATGGAGAAGATGGAGAGGGAATGGAACATAAGAATGGAGTTGACATGTTTTGGGGTTAATATGAAAGTATGGTAAATACAAGTTTGAGATTGATCTTGAATTCAGTTGGGTGGTCGGTGGTCCTCAGATCTCGGATAGGTGTCCAGAGATTGATAGAATAGATACATTTTGTCTAGTAGAGTTTGCTCATGGGTTGGCCAAGATCTAAGGCTCACCGTGCATAAATTTGGGAATATAATGCCCCTTTGACGACAGGACGTTGATAAAACGATCTCATTGGGTTTTAAGTTTGGAGATCATGAGTATGACAAGAGAGGTACAGGTGATGAGATATTATTGATGGTTGGTTGTATATTCAAAGCATCTGCATGGAATGAGACGTGTAGGTTCATATGTATCAGATGTATAGACTAATTGTTAGTAATGAGTGGAGTAAGCGCATTATCACATATTCATCAAATTATCGTTATTTATGTGAAGTGTGAAAACTTGATTGTGTGACGTGGTTAAGAACAACGTTAAAAAGGTTTGGTCCTATTGAGCATAAGCTCATCCCTATAAGACTTGTTCAGGTTTGTATGAGGACAGGTGTTTTTAGAAGTCTAACTGTGACGTTCCGCTGACGTGTGCTGTGCAAGAGTAGAAAAGGTTCACCAAAGATTAAGAGTGAGTTAGATTGTCAGAGCTTGTTTTTTCTGTAATTTGTTTTGTTATTTTAAACGTTTTATTTTCAACTATTTTGAAAAAGCATTTGAATATGTTTTATTTTTCCTACCAACGCCTCGGGTTCGGAGTCAAGTGCTAGGAAACCACCAACATTGGGTCCAGGGTGTGACATACAGTTTGAATACCTTCCTTTCTTTAGTACAATTTATACATATATTAAAGTTGTTTTGAAATAAAATCATCTGCATCTACTGATGTTGATTCTTTTATAACATGAAGGGTATCTAGAATAATCTATAAAGGAAGTATAATTCCTAATCACACGAGAACTTAGCTATAACAGGAAACCGATCCTAATATACCTATTCAGACTTCATAGTTTGACCCCAATACGATGCGGACCATCGACACTCGAACCATCTCATCGTCAATTTGGGATGGCATCCACCGTAAAAATTATGGATGACAACAAAATATTAATTGATAAATTGTCAATTCTAGGGCTGGGCAAAAACCGAAAAAAAAATCAAACGACCCGAAAAAACCAAATCGGTTAACTGATTCGAATAAATCAGTTAAGAAAAGTCACAAAATCGACTCGATCCTGTTTAAATCGGTTTGGATGCGGGTTTGCCCTAACCCGACTAGGATAAAACCGACCCAACCTGATTTTAATTAAAATTATAATTAAAGAAAATACATACATGTCACATTTTTATTGGTTTAAACAAATCCTTATGGTGTACCTTCTCACACTGAATTGCTTGATACAAATAAAAAACCCACTTCTTCATCTTCTTCTTCTTCACTCGATCTCCATTTTTCTTTTCTATCTCTAAAACCAGAAAACCTCGATCTTCTCTCCCATGGCGCCCAACCACCATCCTCTGCCACCTCCTCTCTTCCTCCTCCTCATCACCGCCGCCCTCACCCTCCTCAATCCTCCACCGTTGACCCCTCGTCTCTCCCCTAGCCTCCTCACCACAACCACTACCGCCATCACCCTCACCCTCACCTCCACCTCCCTCACCATCACTGCCTCCACCTCTGTCACCTTCTCCGCAGCATCGTTGAATGGGTAGGCTACTATAGATCTGGTGACAGAGATACGGATGAGAGATCAAGATGACTAGGCGGCGCAAATCGAACCAAGCAATATTGATCCTTAATGGTTTACCTTCGTTCCACCTCCATCTTCTACGGCGCAGTTCGGCCCAAAACAGAAACTGGCCCGAACCCAAACCAAATATTCGGGTAAAGGTGTTCACAATCCAATTTCGGGTTGGAAATTCTGAAATTCGAATAATCCGGTTTGGTTTCGGGTTGGGCCTAAACCAAGCCCGATCGATTATGCCCAGCCCTACACAATTCTTATAGAAATTGAATTTCAAAAATTAGTAAGTTCTAAAATATAATAATACTATAGATATTTTATGAAATGAGTTGAATTTCTTGAATTTTATGAAATTACAACAATAAATTATAATTACCTTTTCTTTTTCTCAAGGAGGCAGATTTGGTTTTCTCTCACCCATGGTAAATGAAAACTGGGTTTAAACAACACCGCATCATTGAATTTCAATATTTTCATAACTAAGAGAACAACAAAGTACTGTCTGACCAAATTTAGAAACACAAAAAACTCACTTCTAATAATTTTTATACAAATTAGGACATGACACATAATGCCTGAAACCAATAGCTGGGCTGACCCAAATTGTAATATAAAGTGACCAAAATGTAAGTTTCACAACAAAAATTACGAATCCTGCCATTATGCCTTCTTCATCCTCTCACATGACCATTCTCTCAAATCAAATCAAATCAAATCAGGAACGCCAAAAACTCCGACGACGCGTTGAAGGCGACAAAATCTCTCCATAATGCAGGTGCTACCGCCTCTGTTCTCAACCGTAACGATATCACTAATTGAATTGACCTCATTCGTCTAGCTTCATCTACTCTTACTCTGCACCCAGGCCGACATCGATCTCAGTTGCCAAAACGTAGAACACTAATTCGTATCGTCGTCGCTACCTAAACCTTTGATATCCAGATCAACAGCTTCGACACCTCGTCGGTCAAGACTCAATGTCATCTCTGGTAATTTGCTATATCTGCTATTGGATCTGATCTTCAGGATTTCTGGAATCTGAGTATTCATGAACTTGTTTATTTTTTGCATATAAATCAACCTGCAAAGCCAAAAGACAAGAATTTGATCTCTCCTTCGAGTTCAAAGTTGGATTGAATGGTGTGTGGTAATGGTGCTGCTACTGTATATTCAGAAATAGCAGTGGGTATTCAGTTGGCAGTAACAACGATACAAACATCGCCTAATAGGCAATAGCAACGGTACCATCAGTGCCTAATATGAAGTAGTAATGGTAGTGGTAGATTTTAACTCGAAAGTTGCATGTAGTAGCATACACATTTGTAATAGAATTTGGCAGTATCAACAGATTGATACTATAAGTCTGCAATAACAGCAGATTGGTAGCATAAGTCGATAGTAGTAGAGAGAGATGAGTTTCAAAAGTAGGCAGTAGCAGCCAATTGGTAATAGAAGTCGATAGTAGCGGATAAATTGGTAGTATAAAGTCGATAGTAGCAAGTAGGTTGGTTGTAAAAATCGACAATAGTAGCTTAGTCAACTAGTTGACTGTTTTAATTTTACATTAAACTACAATTTAGTTATCAATCAAATTTCAATTTATAAATACACTATTTAGACAATATCTTACGCTTTTAAGGATACAAATTAACAAATTAGGACAAGTTGATGTCCACATGTCATTTGTTACTATATATTTTATCAAATTACCCTTAATGAAATTTTAGGACAAATTGATATCCACATGTCATCCGTCATTATATATTTTACCAAACTACCCTTCACTACATATTCAATTATCTGCTAACGTGACACGCTGCTACTGCCGAGTTGAAATGTGTTACTGATCGAGTTGAAAGGTGCTACTTCTGGTGATATTGCAATTTTTTTCAGGCAATTCTCTAATGCTGACATGACGCGCTGCTACTATCGAGTTTAAAGGTGTTACTGTCAAGTCGGAAGGTGTTACTACCGGCACTATTCCAATTTTTTTAGGCAATTCTTTGATGTTGTCGCACTGCTACTGCTTGATTCTGCTGCTGGTGCGCTACTACTTCCAGATTCTGATACTAGTGTGTTGCTACTGTCAAATCATAATGCTAGCGTGCTGCTACTGCTAGGTGCCAACTCTAATAGCAAAAGGCATGCAGTAGCAGTACAAATAGCACACAATAACAACACGAAGAGTGTGCAGTAGCAGCCATATAACTGCAGCATACAGTAGTTGTAACAACACAAATAGCACGCAATGGCAGCGCATAGCAGGACCATACAGAAATAGTAGCATCACAAAAAGCACGTTGTAGCAGCACATAGCAACAAGAAGAAGAACCAAATCAGATCTAGTCTGATTCATCGAAGAACCAAATCATATCTGGTCTGATACATTAAAGTCTTTCATTGGGCTTCTCCTCCCTTTCTCATCTCCTTACAATTTCGATGTCTGTAGTCTTGGTGAACATGGCCATCAGAAAGTGAAGGGAGAAAGAGAGAGGGAGAGAGAGAGAAGATGATGAAGAAGAAGAGGATGAGAGAGGGAGGACAAAAATATGTGAAATTTAGATAAGATTTGAGCACATTATAGTCAATTAATAGATGAAATTTAGGTAAAGTCTGATGAATTAAGTTTTAAGTTTGGGTTCATGGAGCAAATTGTATAACAAATTATGAAAGTGAAGTTTTTGTGTGTTATAAATCTGATTGGTTCCTTATATGTAATTATTTCTTAAATTTTTAATGAAAGGTATAATCTGTGACTGACTAACACATGTCAACAACATAACAACTTAACCTTATTTGTAAAATTTTGTCAAAAACAAATTGAACTTTTTGTGATAACTAAAATGTAATTAACTATTCATGACTAGGGCTGACAATGGTACACAATTCCATTCCAACCAATTCATATACTAACCGTATTAAATACGTTGGTATATCATCAAATTGGTACACGGTACAGTATACTGTACCAACTTTAAATTATTAGCTGGTAGGTGGTACATGTTTTTCCTATATCATGGTACAACGTACCTACCAACTTATACTATATTAAATTATTTAATATGAATATATATATATATATATATATATTTTTAAATTTTTAACCGTAGATTTACTGAAAAATAAATCTCTACCGTAGATTTTTCAATCGTTTTGAGAATTTATTACTTGTTAGTAATTTGGAAGTTTAGCTATTTGGACTTTGACATTCAGTTTGTGACTTTTTATTTCGTAATTTAGTTGAAGTTGTATAAGACTATAAATTTGTGTTGTTATTTGTTGTTACTTATTTACATTAAACCTTTAAATTTTAGAGCCATAAATACGTTGGTAAAAACCCATTACCAACGATATCAATTAGTTAGATGCGTATAAATAATGAATTTTTGATAGCAGTCATATTTTGGTTGATGAGAAAATGGAGTTGGTATATCGATCCAACCTAGCGATGCTAAGCCATCTGGATCCTCAACAGCCTCGACGCCGTCGTCTTCTCCAGGTCGTTCTATCTTCTCCTTACTTCACACTCCTTGTCTGATTCTATTCAAAAACTTGTTCTCCGCTTCAATTTCAATTTGTTCTGTGCGAAAATTTGATTTGGTTGTTTGTGAGGATCTGATTGTGTTTTATTTACTTAGCTGAGTTGGTTTTGTGCTGTGCAGGAGATTTCCGGTGGTTGGGAAGCGGTGGCGTGGAGCTTGCAAGACCGACAAGGAGAGCTCCGGCGGCGGCAATGACACTGTGTTTCCTTTACTTCCTAGTGATTCCGAACTCGCTGCTGCTTTTGTGGACAGAAAGAGGAGGTCAGATTTGCCAGCTTTATCTTTCTGTTCCTCTTGTTTCGATTTTTCGGATGTATAGACTTTATGAGAATGTATTTGTTAAGATTTTCATAGATTCGCTTGTTTAGGGATTGCATTATTTAAGCCTCATTCAACTGCTGTCGTGATGTTTGATAAGCCTAGATGATTGAATCATTTGTAATTTACTATGATAGCTCCACTTCTGTTTGGGAAAAGTTACTTGTGAGCTATGCCGGCCAACTTAACTGAATGACTGAATCATAACAAATGTGCTAAAATAGCTTTGTTTTTATTTGAAAAAGTTGAAATGAGGTTTGCATACAAGCTCCATCATCTCACATTCACTCAAAGACTGTAGTTTTGGGGTTATGGTAGTTATGTTGATAACAAGTGTCTTAGCCGTTTAAACTATTGTCACCTTTTAGTTTTCTTTTTTATGTAAAAATTGTTCCCCATCCCTTGAATGGATTTGGTAACTTTCTTTGCCGATCTTTACTAACCTTTGTTCTATGTTCAGAGAAGGCTCTATTCGTGGGTGTGGAATATGTGTAAGTCAGTCAGCTAAAGGCTCAGATTCTTGGGTTGATGATCCAATTACACATCATATATTTGGAGTTTACATGAGCAAAGAAGTGGGAGGGGATGGCAATAATGATATAAATAATTTGCTCTGCCCTTTAGTCTTGCACACAAAGGGCCTGTTTTGCATCCTGGTATTTCCTTTGGTAGATCCGAGGCATGTGAAGGCATATGCAAGATTATGTACTAGATCTGATTGTGGCAATGCTGCTGGTGTGGAGGACAGTATATCTTCCATTCTGCTTGATCTTCCGTCCATCACAGGGTATGTTAAGTTACTTGTGGTGTTTTTCTAGAAGAATATAATGCTATAATATTTTTGAGGTATCCTCCATATTGTTCTCCCTCTTGTTTCACAACTTTTACTTTGTTTCTCCTTCCCCACAAGATGAAACTGATCATGGAAACAATGTGTGAACTTTCCAGCTTAGCAGTTTTCATAAGCCACATTTAATTTATTGAAATGAAGTGTAGCCCTGATGGTTTGTGTGAATTGATGACCTTTTTGTTATTATGCTTGTGTTGGCTTTTGTATTTGTGGGATGAACTGTTTCCCTCTATAATCTTTGACTAAATTTTTATTCCTCAATATAGGACGGAATGGACTTGAATGTTTGTGAAATGGAGTTTGACTGTGTCAAATGGCATGTATGAGTTTCTCCATGGATGTTACTAAGTTATTCTTATTTTTCTGTTCTCTTAGGGCATTTATGGTGGCACATGCAATTGGTGACATAATAACCGGGGACGTGGTGGAACCTGAGGTAGTTGTCAATGCATCTCCATCTGTAGGAGGTTTGTTGGATTCGCTAACTGGCAGCATATGAATATCAAGCATTTCTTCAAGGGCAAAACCTGTAGCTCCACCAGTTGCATCAGCAAACCCTACAAGCAGTGCAGGGACTGGAACTGTGACATCAGATGCTAACAAGACTGGTTCTAGGCCATTAGATAAAGATGTACTTCGAACTTTCATAAGTAGTTCAATGCCCTTTGGTTTGTACTTTTTATTATGGTATTTCCCATCTTGTTGTCTTTATTATCATTGTCACTGTTGCTAATTAGTGAATTAGCTTGTGGAAACCTTTTCTAGCTAGCATCTCATGCGGTTGTGTATTATACATACAGGAACACTGTTGGATTTGAGCCTGTCCATGCTGCTATGTACGACCGAGGTGAACTCAGAGTTAGAACAATTTCTGGACAAATAAATTGCCGGGCAGTGTTAGAAGGATTACCTGATGTGTCCTTCCCCTTCATAGGGCTGAACTCAGATAAGATTGAAGTGTTATCATTTCATCCATGTGCGCAATTTCCAGAACATGGTGTTGATAAGCAGGCTGTCATGTTTTCACCACCATTAGGTAATTTTGCTCTAATGCGTTACCAAGCAGTCTGTCGTATTGGTCCGCCTATAAAGGGATTTTTCCTATTGTCTATGGTATCCGAGGATAAAGGTGATTTTATGTTCAAACTACGGCTAATGGACGGTTCAAGTCTCCTCTCACAATGGAGTTTTGTACTGTAACTATGCCTTTTCCAAGAAGAGTTGTATCTTTTGATGGGACTCCCTCGGTTGGAATAGTTTCAACTACAGAACACTGTTGAATGGAAGATTATAGTGGGTGGACGGGGCTTAGTGGGAAAAAGTATTGAGGCAACTTTCCCAGGTAAAGTTCATTTTACACCATGGAAACCCCAAATGTCACCTCCGTCTAGTTTGGCGTTTGGAAGCATAACTGATGAAGATAGTGATATTGAGACAGATGGTAATAATAATAGTATGGTTAATGTAGAGGAGTTCTTAATGGAGAAAATGAGCAAGGATCTTCATCCTGCCAATCTGGAGGAACCATTTTGCTGGCATGCATACAACTATGCCAAGGTATTTACTTTTTCTCTGCTTTCTCAAATTTAGTCTCACCTCAGCCTATAATTGGTTTAAAGGTTTTGTGTACATTAGACTGTACAAATTCACTGAAGAGCTAAATTTAACTGAGGCATGGTCTGACTCATGTTTACAGGTGTCCTTCAAAATTGTTGGAGCATCATTGTCTGGAATGTCAATTGATTATAAATCTGTAAGTTGACTGTTGTGACTCCCTTAGTTTGGCTCTCATGGCATGACAGAGACCCAAAGATAAGCAAGAATAGGGGGGTTCTTGTTGCATTTGGTTTACCTCATTATGGTTTTTAAATGCTGTATAACAGCATATAATCTGAAGCTCCTATTTTTTAACTTACAATGTAACAACTCTCCTCGTTTTTTTTTATTTAAATTTGGGTGCATGCTCTATAGCGTATATCAGAATTATCCAGTGTAAAAATCTATATATCAATGTGCACAGCCCACATCATCAGTTTTTATTTCATCTTTTGATCTACACTTAAACTGCATTGCATTTGATTGTTTGCTGTCGCACTTATTTTTGGTGTCATACAGGTAAGCATTTATCCAGCTGTCAAAGCACCAGTGGAGTCCTCTACTCAGGTAAGTTTTTCCTCTATAATTGCTCTATCCAAGCTTGATGTACTTTTGTGGCTTGTTATAGAGAAAAGTTTGCACTGTTGTAGTGCTGACATGCACATCATGGAAATCTTCTCTAGAAAAGTCATCAATTTTCATTTTTCTGAAATCAATAGGAATTTAACTGTAGTGCTACAAAAGTCTGCACTGTTGTTAGCTACTGTGTTGTATTATTCTCTAGGAATCTGTCTATCAGATATAGTACTTGCAAAATATATTTTATTTGTAATCACGGTAGTGCTACATACTTTTATATCTTAGTCAACCAAAGATATGTCAGATCCTTGAAAGTATTCATTCTTTAAATGAACTTGAGTGTATCTGTACTTGTTGATCAATTTATTCATCTGTCTTTGTAAACAGGTTACTTCTGGGGAGTACATCCTGTGGAATACATTGAGCAGATGCCCATCTGCTGTACCAGTTACAAAAGTATAGGGGAATGATATTGGCAGCACAGGAATGTCAAGTGTGAATTTGGGGGTTAGGGGGAAGCGCCTTTATCGTCTAACATACAGAAATGTTCTTCCCGTGTTAAAAGTCTGATGCATGATAGGAGGTACGGATTCTTTGCTATTTATGAGCCAATCTCAGTTTGAAGAGATTGGAGATCAATTTATGTTGTAATTTGTGATGAAATGGCTATCAGACATTAAGTTTTTCATGGGAGATCATCCACATAACTAAAATGAGAGAAAAATCGTCTAGGATTTGCTGGAAATGTGCTGATCGCTTGCTTCTCTTGATTGACTTTGCTAGTGTAGTCTATTATTTGATACCATTACTTTGAAATCTCTCCGAATTTTTGTTCCTTTGAATTTGGCCTATGAAAACCCATGATAAAAGGTTCAAATGGCATTTGGAGTTTTGGACAGAGTGAGGAGGTGGTCGATATGTTCAAATCATTGGTGTAAATTACATTTAAAACAAATTTCAACAATGGTTTGGTTAATTGATTAGGTATAAACAAATGCATTTGAAACATTTACAACATGGCTCATACCTTTTTCTTGTCCTAATATATATACTTTTGGTTAAATAACTTCAATCTGTTTCTAACGTTCCATCTCTCTTTCTTCCCAAGTCACTGCCTCTTTTCAAAGATGATCGACGGTGCATGGTCTTGCAACCGCAGCTATGGCTTACCTTTCCCATTCCAATGAAGAAGACTAATGGGAACTGGGTGGAGTCTCCTACATCTTCCTTCAAAGTTGTCACCACCAAGTCCATGCTGGTTCCATCTGTGATCCACAGCCTTGATGTTCCCAGCCAAAACCAGTAAAAATGGCGGCAAAGACCCCAAATTGTATAGCCTCTTCTTTTGCTGGGCCATCTACTCCTCAACTTTCTTTGTATACCCTCCTTTTCTCCATTTATCTACATCCATCACCATCACTCCTGTGTTGAAATAACAAGCCTTCCTCGGAACGTCTTTGACAAAATCCGGGTCGGACCACAATGCATCTGTGAAGTATTGTGTGAAATTTGCTTGGCAATAGTCTGGGGCAGCCACCACCCTGACTTCCATTTCCCACCCCCACAGATTCGCAACGTTGTCGACCACTTGGAATATGAATCAGGTAAATTCTCGCATAGTTCATAGGTTGATCCAATGCCCGTCTTATGGACCTTGGTATCTTCCTACGAACTCTGTTTGAATCAAAGATGTAGTCTTGAAGCTCAAGTAAGGGAATGTTGACTTGATTCTCGAAAAGGGCTCCGGCACAGCGCCCGCTGACAGAAGGTATAATTTGAGGTTTTCAGGACAGGTTGAATGTTATAAGAGAAGCCGCAGCCATTGTGCCCCGGATGTAATTGGCATCGAGGGTCATGGCCACATGGATATCGTCAGTGTTTCCCGAGCCGCATTGGTCACCGTTCTGAAATTCAGGGGCCTCCCCAAAGCTGGGGATGACTAAGGAGGGATGTGGGACAGGCGAATGCGGACGTTGGGGTGGAGGAGACGGACAGGAGACCGATTAGAAGGTGAGAGGAAGCTCCCCACAAGGCCATCCTGCCAAGGTGTTTGATCTTTTCTTGCTCGAGTTTGGTCTAGAGGCTTGACGGCAAAGGACATAGAAGCTATTGGGATTAGAATGGCATTATGCATGGGAGGGGGCTAGGGAATTAGGTCAGAGGAAGAATTGTTAAATATTTGTGAAACCAAAATAGGGTATTTGTTGTTTTTCCTCAACCTCTACTCTACCAAAACAAGAAATAAGGTTTACCTACTACCAACATAACAATCTGGTTTTCTTTTCTTTTTTTCTTTTATTTCTTTATTAAAGAGAATCAAAGGATTTCATTCATACCTCATGGTGATTTGAACTCATGATTTCGTCAATAGGTAGTGGAAGCGTTTATCACTGTGTTATAACCACTTCATCAGTGTGGTTTTCTTTATACATTAGGCAAAAATTGTTGCACACCCAACGTACATTTAAGGTTGCTCCGGCACGTCAGGGCCGGCCTAGCTTGCATTAGTACTAGATTGATAATTTGTTCAAAATAATGGAATAACGAATGAGTTGATGTTTTTTCGATAGAGAGTTGATGTTGAATTGAATCAAATGGATTGATTTCGGTGCTACCAACTACCAAGTCATTTTTTCTAGGCTGCTCAAGGTCCATCTGGCCTCATTGCATATACATCGTTCAAGAACTAGGAAAAAAAATTAAAAAGAAAATGAAATCCGAAAGGAGATATATGAATACATCATCCAATTAATTTCAGGAAATACACAAAAAATGAGTATGAATAGAACATTCTGCTTCATTAATTAAAAAGTATGGGAGGAAAAATAGTTCCATGAGGACTTGAGGAGTGTAGCTAGTCAGAGGTTTATCAAAAATTTGCTTGGTTAAGAAGGCTAGCTCTTCGTTAATAAATTATACATGATCCATCATAGGATACTTTGTTAATCTTCAAATATGAATGTCGATGCTTGGATTACTAATTTTGATCCATTTTTTTATCTGTAAACTGCTTGAAAGAACATCAAAAGATATCTGAATATTATATGGTAGCATGCACCCCGTCTCAAAGATACGAAGGATTGACGAATCTAAGTTTTCTGTGGCTCTCTGTCCAAGTAATATACTATTAGAGTTCATATAGGATCCTGCTTACAATGCAGTTCATGTCACGTTAGGAACATAATCCACTTATAGCATATCATATCAACATTGGAATGATTATGTTACAGGCAGCTAGACTACAACATTCCTTTTGCCTAATCTCATTTTCAATCCATGCAGACGTAATTGAATATAAGAATTTTCTACGCAAAGAATCAAGAACTAAGATGAGTAGAGATGACAATGATATCATTAGTTTCGGTACTTTATTTGTTAGATTAAAAGGGGAAACTGATGAATGAAAATGCTTGTTAAAGTATAAATTAAATCTTAACAGGCATTTTCGTTTTTCAGTTTCTTCGATCTTGTATTAGTTTCTTTGATTACTAAACTGAAAAATGAAAATGATTGTCGAGAAACTCTTTCAGCAAAATCTTTGCTTTGTGAAAAATCCAAGAACCCAACTGGGGTTTTGAACGAGAGAGAATCCGCTCTCCCTCTTCAAAAAAAATCTATGCTTTGTGGAAAATCCAAGAACCCAAGGGTTTTGAACCAGAGAGGGAGAGAGAATCCGAGTTGGAAATGGGGTTTAGCAAAAGCTTAATAATGATTATAGGAACTTTTGGAGAGGACAGAGGGTTTGGAGCAGAGGGAACATGATGGCCTCCATGCTCATTTACATACATCTCCATGCTTGAGCCTGATTTTGTAGTTACTGATTGATCCTCCCTAGCTAAGCTCTCAGACAGACCCAGACACAGCGACAGTCACAATTATTATCAGTGGCTCCTGTAGCCAATATCCTATAGGGAATGGGGTCTCTCAATTACATGAATCTCTCTTGGAACTCTCCCCCACAGCCCCACTACCCCTTTCTCTTGAGGGCACTCGACCCTGCCCTGCCATTTCAGTCACTCCATCATGACCAGTTAGCCTTCTAGGTCGACCATACTGGTGAACTTGTTGGCTTTTACCGTATGAACACTGAGTACGGCTAACTCTTCACTCCAAAGGTAAGGCAATCGTCCAAACTCGGACGCTTTCTAAATATTTATATGCTTTGAGGTGTAAATCTTCGACCACTTAAGGTAAATTACTTGTTGATTTGTCTCAAACTATCATTTATAAAAATTTTCTTTCACACATTGATTTGTCCAATAAATTACTGTGTTCAGATCAGATCTTTTTCTTAAAAAAATGATCCGTGATCCGATCCGTTTAATTTTTTTCAGATGAGATTTGCATTTTTAAATACTTGATCCATTCATATTAGGATTTGAAAAAACCGGTTTGAATTTCAGATTTTGTTCGGATCCTAAAACCGAAAATTTGAGACATTTTTCCATGAAATCAAAAATATGTTTCCAAGTTTCTAAGTTTTCAAAGAAAAATTAGACTATACGTGGGATGATTAAACTTCAAATTATAACATGAAGTTCTAAAACAAATTAAAAATAAGATGAATAATTTGACAAACATGCACTACAAATATACAATTTTAAACTCAAGTTTGTGAATCGACAATTAGGAATGAGATAGTGACAGGGGTGGAGGAGAGATACGTAGTCGAGAAAATTAAGGTCGATTAAGAGAGGCACGTAGTTAAGAGAATAAACTCAAATTTTTGCATTATTTTTTCAGGATTTGATCTGATCTTAAATTTTGTTAAACGGATCAGATCTATCACAAGTTTTTTTTATAATTAGGATCTGATCTGATTAGATCGACTTAGATCCGAACCAAACATGCAAAAGAACTTAAATATACACAACTATATGCTGAACTAGTAGAGCAATGCCTTAACCATGATCTGCTATCCAAAACGGATAAGCACTCTTTTGCTTCTGCTATGAATCATGGAGCTTTGAAAAGGAAGCGAATAAGACAGGACAGAGCCAAGGCAGCAGAAAACAAGTGAAGGGAAAGGGAACAAGTCACGCAGCAGATCAATGATGCTTCATGCTTGCTTGGAGCAAGCAATTGAGAGAGATTATGTTTCTAGGGGCTTTGTGAAAATTGAAAGCACGAGAGGAGTGATGTGGCGTGTTAGGATGATTAATATATTTCAGATGTTGTATTATTCCCTCTATAACCCCATCTCCCATCCTTCGAGATAGATTTTGCACTTTGGTCTGGGAGAAGTGCTCGAGAACTCGAATAGTGTCTCTGCCAAACAAACTTCAGCAACCATGACGTGGGAAAATATATATACGTGTCCGTCTTCTGTTGGTTGGTCGCAGGAGGCATGTGGAACGGCTGTCGCACAGAAGATTTTCTCATATTATTGTTGTTGTCTCCTTTGATTTTTAAAGGGCCCATTTGGTATGGTAAATACCAAACCGATTCAAAACCGACCGAATTTTTTTAATTTAATAAAATGAAACTTGGTAATTGAAATAACTGAAACCGAAAAATATTTAAAAAGTTGGTTTTATTTTTGATAAATACTGAATTTACCGAAATGTTAGTTATTTAAACATTTATATTTGCAATTAAGGTTAACCACTTTGATCTGAGCACACACGTTACCCAAAATATGTAATTTTTCTACCTCAGCCGTATTTCACTATACTGATCATATCTTATTTCACTTAAGTATCAAAAATTTTGCTTCCTTCATACAATTGGTTCATAAAGATCTACACTTGCAAATAACCTACTAAACAAGTTATACCACATTAGTAGGCATGTCATGGTTTCTAACACTGAAATTTATAAAATCAAAATTTGTCCATTCGATTTGGTCAATATACTTAAATACGACTATGGAACAAATTTCACCTATTTTCGACAATGTTTAGAACTTGATCAATGCGTTCAACCTTAATATGATATCACTTATTACACGAAAATGCTATTATTTAGCACTTTATGTCTTATTTTGATCGATACTTCCGCTCATAGCCTCTCGTATGAATGAGAAGAAATGCTTCGGTGTAAAAATATTGAGAAATTTACATCCAAATGATATGGCTCCCCATGGGGAATCATAAGAATAAATATTGTTGACTGATTTGATCAAGACCCAAACGTTACAGGCAATATGTCATTTTTCTACCAAAGTTATTTTTCACCATATTAATCATATCCTATTTAATAATATTTTCTGAAATTTTGCATACTATATACGGTTGGTTCACAAAGATGTACACTTGTATATAATTAACCTACTAAACAAGTTACACCATATTAGTAGGCACGTTATGATGTCAATGACTATATTTTCAAAAAATTTGCTTCCTCTATTGTTTCGTCACATTCAGAAAATATATTTGTTGCAAAGTTTGGTAATACCGAAAACCGAAATACCGAATTTGGTAAGATTTATCTCATACCAAAAAAGTTGGTTGGTTTTTGGTAGTCACATTTCATTACTGAAAGCTTTGGTTTTGAAGTTAGTAACACCTATTACCGATTCGAACCGACCTAATGACATGACTAATTTTTATGGTCGGAATTATTCTGGTCACTCTCGGGTGAGAATATATTTTTATATTTTTTTTAAAGAAAGAACAGAGATATTTCATCGGATATAAAATCAATCACGACAGAATGAGCCATGCAGGAGTGAAAATTTAAAACAAGTCTAACCACTGGTTAACGGGGAGCAAAGTCCCGATACAATGGTTGAGAATATCTTCCATACCACATAATATCTAGAATATATTATATCTCAAATGGTATACACGTAATATCCGAACAGTCAAAATTATCCCTCATACTCATTCTGTTTCAGATAATTTATTGACGAGTTAAACCAATGTCGTGATCTGATCGCCTAAACTATGCATTTTCTTAACTTTGGTGTTAGGTTTTTGTAGCCATACATGTGGGGGCAAAAATGTGATTTGTGAGATTATAGCCACTTAAAACTCCCTAACATGCTTTGTTTCTTCAGGATCTTTAACGCATGTATCTAGCTAGCATGTATCATAGCTAGCATTCATTTTCTGGTGGGAACCAATCCTCAATCCACTAGGTTAGGGTTTGGAGGAATTTCTTTTTCCTTTCCAAAAGCCTATGACACATTTAAATCCAAATTGTAATGGAAACATATAATAGTTATATATGCACCAATTAAGTTTTTTTTTGCTTTTTCCTTTTTTGGCTTGCTAATTAACTAAGGCCTTCAGGGACATGAGTGGAGGCTCTAACCTAGGATAAACCTTCATGAAATGTGCCAAACAACTTGAGGATACTATTTTCTTTACTTGTATAAAAGGCTTAGTTAGGCTAGGCCATGTCCACCATTTGTAAATTTGATTTTCCTTTTGGAAGCTCTAATCATCAAGGTTCCTCTAACATGCATGTGGTTGACTTGTTATTTGCAGATTTCATCTAGTCTCTGCACTCTTCACAATACAAAATGACCATGGGTGAATAATTGAATGTTAAGAGTTCACTAATACATTTTAATTTGAAAGACAAGTGACTTGTGACTTTACATTAGAGCCAACTTTTCAAATAAACTACTTAATTGAAAGTTTTTTTAAGCTAAGAAAAATATTTTCTGATTTGGTGTGGGAGTACAATCAATTTAATTTGTCATGTGTTACCTCATAATTAACAATTACTTACAGTTGGAATTTCAAATAAAAGATCTTAATTTGCAAAAACATTTGAACTTTTTTCTAATAATATGATTAATGAATGAAAACCAATTATAATTTCTTAGACTAATTACTACAAGCTAATTAAAAAAGCTAAAAGCTTCAATCAATTAAGAAACCATAGAACAAATTTCTTTAAAAAAAACCTGAGAACTCTATGGTCTCTATATTATGCAACTAAGGAGGTGACCAGATTAATCCATGCAGTTACTCATCATCAATATTGGATTGGTATACATGTACGTCTTAGTGTCTTGCCTCTCGCAAAGAGATATCTACAAATTACTAGAGAATTCGAAACCATGTTGCTCATGCGTCCTATATATTAAGTGGCAAGACATTTTGATAATGAAAGAAGCAAAGTCATAGAAGGAGTCATCAGGATCATCACACCACTCAAATCTTCTACCAAGAGCTTGATTTCCATTTGCGAAAAGAATCAAAGCTTGTGAGTGAAAACCCATCATCCAGTTCATAATGAAATAGTAGAACCAAAACTTTCCAAGACTGTAGCTATCTCACATTCTTACTTGTGCTGCTGCTTTCAGCTGTGCACTGAGTCACTAGCTAGCTAACAGAAACACTATGTATGAGAGAGTGGTGGGTTCCATAGTTTTAGGAAAAATATTTCTGCGCGCATGGTACAGTGGCACTCACGGCTGCTCCTCGGTGCTTCAGAAAAACACACACTGTTCTCAACACAATCTTAGTACAACGCCTTTATGTGTTTATGAAAATGCTCGAGTGAAAAGATTGACAACATGACATGGCGGCTAAGCCCCTCCTTTTCCTTTCCATGATCCATCTAGCTAATCCACTCCCACCAATATAATTGTCGTCCGGAGACTACTTAACTAGTGAGAAGGTATGAACATCTTAATAAGACGGCAACGAGTTAATTTCGTAGCTCGTCCGGCTACTTTGATTTCGTTATGCAAAAACATTTCAACAATCATCTTGTGGTTCATACTTATAGGAAAACACAAAACAAATAATCTAATTGTACATCCATGGATCATTTGGTGAATAAACTCTTGTGACTTAGAAAGAGTCATCGGCATTGTTGTTCCCAGTGGATGGTGTGGTGGGACATAATGTTTTGAGATTGTAATACAATGAGGGCCAAGACAAGCATGGACTGAGTGTGCCATTGAGTTGGGACAGATGCAAGATGATGTGTATAGGCTTGCGGGGTCGTTCATGGTGGTTGTCGGGGGGTGCACAAAGGCAAAATTGAGTGTGACCACTTATATATATATATATATATATTGGGTTGGAGATTATACAAATGCATATGATTTCATTGATTTGGTTTGGTTTGGTTTGGTTTGGGGTTCGAGGGAACCTAGAAAAGAGAATGTGGTCAGATTTATAGGGTTTAAAAGGTGGGTTTAGTCATTGTGGAACCTTATAAGGATGATGAGTTAAGTCTTTCTAAATGCATGTTAAAGACTAGTAAATTGTCGGATTCGGTACTAACTACTTGAACCTTTACAAGTGTTGCTAAGCATAAATTTAGAGTCTGCTGGTGGTGTCGCCGTTCTTAATCCTGAATTAGTAAAATGATAGATATAAGAGGAGCATATAGACATTAAATCCAAGATTACAATAAATAATATATTTTAATATGCATCATTTAATTAGTAAAGAGGGTTTCATTAACTATTTTAATTGATTTGATAAAATTGTGATATATCAATAAAATAATTATATTAATGATAAATATCATTGTAGCTTTTTTACTATATTACCGCATAGAATCATAGCAGTCAACTTTAGAGTTAATGGATTGAGATTTTGGGTCACGATATTTATTTAAATGGTTTCTATCTTTATTTGTAGAAAATCATGTATTCAAATCGATTGTTTGTCTCTCAAGTTTTATTGATGAATATCGATTAATCCTTAATGTGCAGAATAAGAATGATGTTTTTTTGATAATGTTGCTACATTTGATAGCTAGTTCTAAATCAACAAACCATATCAACACATATCTTCTTGTCCCTTGAAATTACCAAGGTTTTCAAAAGAACGAATCAAATCCAAGTTGAAAGTCGAGAGGAAGATTTTGGATACATCAACTTTTTGCTCTTGTAAAAGGTGATGGGGGGACTAAATATTGGTTGAGACTTTTAACTATCTAAATCGAAACAAAGTGGTTGACCATTGGGTGATGTTGAGGTCTGTTTAAGCCAAGCAAGAAAGAATAAGAAAGATGGATAAATATGAGGTTGCGTGCAGCCGAAACAGTGAGTGAGGGAGAGGCTTGTGGGTTTTGATCGAGATAGATAGTGTGTTGAGTTTGGTGTGATGCGCGTGCAGCACAAAGGGGTGGGACTGTGGTATAATGGGGGGGGGGCTCTGCCAGCTACATCTCCATAAGATTTATTCATGAAGACGCCATACACTTCTGCATCATTCCATCTCCCAGCTTCTTCAAACTGCAAATATTTGATTCTAAACTCACATTTCTCCATCATTGCTTTCCCAAATCGATCTTCCTCTCCGAACTTTCAAATCAAGTACCATAGAACTACTCTACATGTATTCACTCCATACCTATACGAATACTCGGAAAAGTAACATCTGAATCAAAATAGGAAAGAGAATACAAATCAGAGAGGAAACACCAATGCACTGAGACTATATACCTCTCGTACTCTCTACACGATTGTGCAACACATACCGCAAGCTAGCTAACACCGAACATCGATGTTAGCTGAGGGAAGTGGTGAGTCGTGATGGGCAATGAAGAAAGGCTACACAAGAGCTAGGGCTTGGAAAAAAAATATTCACGCATGAAGCGCGATTCTTGTAAGTAGTTATTAATGAGTGGTTAATTGTAGAACAATTTATGTATTATATGTCAATTAGTATTGGCTCATAAGGACCACGGTTGCCATTGTTTCATAAAACATTCATGAATACATATGAAGGTCGATTGTTGATAGTATAATTTAAATTCGTACCAAAACTTAAGAAAAATCTCAAATAATACACTGAATGCCACCATTATTCTACCATTGATATCCTATAACCTAGCTAATTACTATAAACAAAGAACTTTAAGAGAAGTTTCTACACCAAAGATCATTAGAATTATTGACATAATCTTCAACCATAGTCTTGAATTGAAAGCCAAGGAGACCAGAAATGTGATGAGCTAACTAGCCAAGTTCAGGTCGATCTTTAGCTACGAAACTTGCGTGGAAAGCCCACCAAAGCACTAATTACTTCCTTTTCCTTCAAAGTTACTGTACCATTATTTACTTTATGTCTGTCCAAAACTAACAAGAAAATCATTGTGAAAGAGTCACTATTTGTCGGTAGGTTACCAATTTAATAACCTAAACTCAAAGTATATATGGGTTGTAACTTGTAAGTATATGAAGTTGTAAATAATTAGAGCCTCAAGTTACATAAGGTTTGTCTAATCAAACAGGAGGCGCGCGGTAATAATTTACATTCTTTTTCCCTATTCTTTTAGGTCCAAAAGCGTTGGAAGGAGGGTGGTGTGGTAGGCTTGTCTGGAGGCGCCCCCGCATCGGTGTTGGCCTCTTGCCTCGCCGGTGTAAGGTCGGTGCGGCCGGAGGGGTGTTGGTTTTGTGGTGGCGGCAAGGCCTTTTGGTCAGTTTCGTGATGGGAGATATGAACAACGGCTTTACTCGACGTGAAGGAGTTGTTGTATCACAGGGATAAAGTCGGCCAAGATCTGGTTGTGGCGTGATGTGGAATCCCCTACTTGTACCGATTTGTGGTTGCTAGGTCTTGGTTGGCTGTGTGTTCAAGTTTAACCATATCAACAATGGGTCTGCATTCTCGTAGATATTCGTTGGTTTTTTCTCAATGACTGATCCATAGCATTGCAGAAGGTTTCATTGGAGGTCAGCAGGGCTCTAACGACGTCGGCGACACTGCGGGGGAAACGAAGGTGACGATGCAGTGGCTATTTTGGGTTAGGTGGAGCAGGTTTGGGCTTCTAAGGGTGCTGGTTTGGGCCGAGTTTTGTTTGCCTACTTTTGGAGGTCTACTGGGTGGGATGGGCCTCAGACCCTATAATAGTTGATGGGTTGATCTAGGCCTAGGTCCTTTTTGGACCTAGGCTTTTGGTTTGTTTTTAAAGTTTTTTCTTAGTTTGGTTTTGTTGTTCCTTCTCTTTTGAGTGAGGGTGTAAGGTTGTAGTATGATGATGGGTGGTCGTCCCTCCTCGTTTGGGAGAGAGTCGGAGTTTTGGTATGGTTGTATTGTCTTGTCGTTGGGAGAGACATGGTTATTGTGTTGTTTCTATGGACTATTTTAATGTCGGTTAGTTATTGTTGTCAATGTAATAAGGAGGTTAACTGTGCATATATGCTGGTAGGTTTGACATGTAGTATTTGAAATGATTGTTTCTTCTTGAGGTTGACTGTAAGGATGCATCAGTACTTCTATATTAGATTAGGTTACGGTTGTATCCATTTCGGTTCTTGGTCACTGTAATCGTTGGGATTTCGGATAGGTAGAGGAGAGTGGAGAATTTATTTTCACCACAGTTGTCTCTCATGATTATAATTTGTATCACTGTTAATGAAACTTGTGTTATTGCTAAAAAAAATATTACTCAGGTTTATCAGATACAAACCTTGTTCGAATGACAGAACATTTAAAAGCATAATATTACTAATTCTACGAGTGAAAGATGATTTGAACTAGAATTTTTCGTGTGTATTCAAGTGAGAAATGTATCCTTTTACGCGATATATTTCTTGTAAGATATAGTTATATAGTCGAAAAGTAAAAACGAGTAAAATAGATAGGTAGTATAACAAGCTATGAAGCTAAGATACATAGATACTTAGATCGATACAATTGTAGTTTTCAAATGAATCCGTTAACGTTTTTGTATAGTTCATGTGTAACAATTGGAAAAACCATTTGGATATTGATAATACTGATAATACTGTAGATTACAGTATCTATTTTTAGAGACTAATTAGGAAGTGTGCGTGCTGTGAGAAATAAAAAAGAAAATGATCGTGACACCTATATAGGTACATGAATTTTTGCATGGAGAACAAACATGACGTGTGAGAATGGGGTTTTGATTTCGTTTTTACGTACCCCCTAATTCATGGATATACTCATAATCTCATTATACATATTCACCACGGCTGATCCCTTCTTCGTTTTCTGGGTCGGTGAAAATGAAATTATCAGTATTAGAATGACCTAAAATATTCATGCATACTTTGGCCATACTACAAAAAAAGACCTTAAGCGATGAAAACTATCAAACCAAAACAGATTTCGTCGCTTTGGTAAACACTTAGGAGATAGAAAATAAATTCGTCGCCCAAGTGGTTACTTAAGCGATGGATATGATTTTCCGTCGATTAAGTGCTTACTAAAGCGACGAACTCAATGATTTGTCACTCAAGTTAAAACTCTTAGGCGACAGAAAATCTTATTCAATCCCTTAAATGCTTAAAATTTTAAAATCCCGCTCAAAATTTCAATCGAGTGGTTTCAAATATTTCAAACACCGGTCTGAACTGCTCTACTTGAACACCACCACCCTCACTCGAACACAACCATCCTCTCCTCCTACCTTGGCTCCACCATGACCCTCCTGCTCTTCCTTGACCCTCACCTCCTCTTCGTACCGGAACTGATGCCGTTGTATCTCCGCCTCCTCCCTCCGAAGCATCGTGCCGCGGTATCTCCGCTTTCCGGCCACAACAGAGCTCGTGGCAGGTAAGTTTGGATTTCTTTCGTCAAGCCCATCATCTATGTGTTCTCAAAACACAAATACGTATACCATCCTTGCCAAAGCCCGATTTGGCATCAACACTTTCTGGCGA
This sequence comes from Comarum palustre, assembly GCA_951800085.1. NCBI lineage: Eukaryota > Viridiplantae > Streptophyta > Magnoliopsida > Rosales > Rosaceae > Comarum > Comarum palustre. Next base: position 11,139,027 of record OX637586.1, read on the forward strand.
GATATCTTCGATCTCTGTTTCCTCTTTGTGTGGTAAGATTCTTAGTCCCCTCGTCAAGTTCTACAAGCTTGTATGATTAGTTTCTCTGATCGGTGATGTTTTGAAAATTATAGGTTAGAGCCAAGTTTCTCGATTTCCACTGACTCTGGCAATGATCTATAATCTATAAATGACGTCTAGGCTTCATGTTGTTGGTTCAAGTGTGGGTGACTTGGTTGAGTTAGAATAATGGAGGTGGTGTTGATGATGAAGAAAAAAGAGTGGCAGGAGTCGGCCGGTTTTTTTTGTGTGAAAAGCTAAATACTTAAATGACGAAAACCTTTGGTCATGGTGAACATATTTCGTAGCATAATACACTACCAGGATCAGTACTTTGGCTGACGAAACTAAGTACAAAATTTCGTCGGCTAAAGTCTTAGCCGACGACACGTCGTCAGGAAAAAGCCGTCGGCCAAGACTTTAGCCGATGAAATTACTATTCATCATCGGCTAAAGTCATTTATTTAGCCGACGACAAATTTTTCGTCGCTTAAATTCTGGACTTTAGCCGACGAATTTTAATAAATTTTCATCGGCTATATCTATTATTTTTATTTTATTTTATTTTATTTATTTATTTAACTTTAGCCGACAAATTTTATTAAAATTCGTCGGCTATAGTTATTTTATTTTTTATTTATTTACTTTAGTTGACGAATTTTAATAAAATTCGTCGGCTATAGTTATTTTATTTTATTTTTATTTCTTGTATTGTTGATTAATTTTTTTTCTTTTTTTGTTTTTACACCGGTGGTGGAGGAGGAGAAAGAGTTAGAGGAGGAGAAGGAGGAGGAAGGAGAAGGATTTAGAGGAGGAGTACGTTGTTGCCGCCGGGGAGGAGGAAAAGGAGTAGGAGGAGGAGGAGGAAGAGGAAGGAAGATGAAGAGGAGGAGGAGGAGAAAACTGAAAAATATAGAAAATTTTGAACTTTAGCCGACGAAATACCATAATTTCGTCGGATAAAGTTTAAAATTTTAGTCGGAAAAATTCAAAATTTTTAAAATCCCCGCCAAAAATTTGAATTTTCAATTAACTTTAGCCGACGAATTTTAATAAATTTCGTCGGCTATAGTTTTTTATTTATTTATTTATTTATTTAACTTTAGTCGGTGAAATTAGGATAATTCGTCGGCTATAGTTATTTATTAACCTTAGCCGACGAATTACCCTAATTTCGTCGGCTATAGTTATTTATTTTATTTATTTATTTAACTTTAGCCGACGAATTACCCTAATTTCGTCGACTAAAAACCTAAACCGTAAACCCTATACGTAGAAGCTTCAAACGAAAAAAAGTCGTGAAATAAGATATGATCGGAATAATGAAATACGTCTACAGTTGAAAAATCACATAATAGTTGCGGTTAACGCAATTTTCCATTCTTTCTCCTTAGCGGTAGCCCTATCTTCGATGCTTATTTTTCATAAAATTTTTATACCACTGGTTGCGTCTCATCGATTTGAAACTATTTTCAGTTGAAGGTCCAGGAAAAAATACGTAATTTAGACGGTTAAATGACCGTTTCCGTGCGTTAAGGGGTTTGACTTACGGGATTGACCGTAAGAATCAAGCCCTTAACGTTGTCAGATTAAGTTGAATTTTTTCCTATAGACATATTTCAACATAATGATCATATCAGATTGTCAGAATTGTGTTTCTCAACTTTGATCATCGGAATCACAACATGCCTACTAATGCTGTATAACTTGTTTACGAAGCTTTAAGTAAATGTTCCGTTTCTAAAACAAACTCTATGTAGAAACATCAAACGCAAAAAAGTCGTGAAATAAGATATGACCGGAATGGTGAAATACGTCTACAGTTGAAAAATCACGTAATTCTGGTAAAGTTTCGGTGCCGATAGTTGCGGTCAATAAAATTTAGGGGTTTGACTTACGAGATTGACCGTCTAGATGAAATCTTTATAATTTAACTATAGCCGACAAAAAAATTAGTTTAGCCGACGAAAAATTAACTTAGCCGACGAAATTTTTTTTCGTCGGCTTTGGATATTTCGTCGGCTAAAGTCTTTTTTCTGATAGTGATAATATGGCTTAAGCGACGGATTGTACCTTTTATGTCTTTTAGGCCTTAAACGACTACAATTAGACGACGGTCCTTCCGTCGGTTAAACAATTATACGACGAAAAATCAGTATTATGTCACTTAAAGGTTGTTTTCTACTAGTGCCACCTCTTTGTAGTGCTCGAGTTTGCCCCCTTATTTTTTCTGAATTTGTTTCTATACCTTCTTGTACGCAAAATCTATAAACAACAGAGCAAACTAAGCATATATATATATATATATATATATATATATATATATATATGTTAATAATGATTCTTCTCATGCAAAGAAACAAATATAATAATAATTATTATTATTATTATGTCTGTGATTTACAAGCTATGACTTAGGTATAATGACTTTGAATAGCCCATTTGATGACACTTCCTAAGTAATTTTAACCCAAGTTTCCCATTGTTTAGCAGCCAACACATAATTATATTCATCAAAACTTTCCATCATAAGGTTTTTCGGTCCTTGTCGCAACATTCACAATGTTCTGTCTACACAGCCACTTGTGAATACAACAAACAACTATATAAGATTTTGTAGCTATATAAATCAAAAATATTATATTTACCTTTTATCGTCGTTGTAATTTTTTTTAAGACGTTGTATTAATCGCTTTGATATAAAAGAAAACGAAACTAATAGACCAACTCGTTTGCCTAATACTAACCATAATATCATTGGTACCATCACAACACCAAAAAAAATGTTGAAGAAACCATATTCTGTAAACCGGCCATAGGAACCCTAGCTTTAATGGGCTCCCCGTTCTCTGCTGGTTTCTCTGCATATAACACGAAACAGAATTGAGGGCAATAGAGCATTAGAGAGGTATTCTAATGAGGACGTCTAAGTTAAGAACTTGTTGAAGACTTTTGAATTAATTGTTTATTAAACCAACTTTTTGATCAAATTTTGACATTTTAACTGTTGAAGTTGCAGATTTATATAAATAGATCAATCATACAAAATTTCAGCCAAATTGATGATCTAACTAGTTGTAGATCAAATCAATGGACGAACCAAATCTGTCAAACATGAACCGTTCAAGTTCATAATTGGTAAATCACACTTATGAATGTCTTAACGATTTTTAATTTAGTTGAAAATTTACAGAAATGATATACTCATAAATATTTATAAAATGAACGGTTAAGATGTGGATATAAGATCGAAAAACGGGATAAACAGAAAAGTCTTCAACTAGTCCTCGCTAGAAGGGTCCCCATAATGCATTGTTTTCTATTTGTTATCCCGCATGGAAGACCGGAAGATCCGACTAAGTGGAGCTGTGTTTATTCAGTTCATATAAGAGCATCTTCAACCCCCTTACAAAACATGAATATTTTTTTTGGTTGAAACAAAACAGGAATATTATGCAGAATTTTTTAGCTTATTAGACCCCCTTCTAAGCTAAATCCTTATGCAAATTTATAGTTTTTTTTATTTCAAAAAAACACTCCGTAAGCTAATTCCTAAGGTAAAGTCATTTCTATAATTTTGTCATGCATATATATAGTGTAATGTTATATTCTTTGCATATTATTTCTGTTTTAATATATATATATATATAATGTATATTTATTAAAAATAATTTGGAATTATAATTATTTAGATGACCATGAATCTTATACCCTGGAAAATATACGATAATTTAAAGTTACAACCAACAAAATTATGCTCATGAATTTGGAATCTATATTGGATCCGAAAGATCGTGAGTGCTTTAAAATGAGAAAAATAAAAGAAATTAGACAAAGAAGAACTCGTGAATCTTATACCCTAGGAAATATATGATAATTTAAAGTTACAACCAACAAGATTATGCTCATGAATTTGGATTCCATATTAGATCCGAAAGATCGTGAGTGTTTTGAAATGAGAAAAAAAAGAAATTAGACAAAGAAGAACTCGTGAATCCGAACAACAACAATCATCTATAACGTTTAGCTATGGCAATTTCTATAACTTCAATCTGTTCTAAGGTGACACATTGGTAATTCAAGTCAATATGGATCAAGTGGTTTAATTATGTAGTTGTGAGGTATTATAGTTTTTAGTTTTAACTAAAAAAGGATAGAAAATTGAATAAAATAGTAGTTTGAAGGGTAAATCTGTAAAAAAAATTGAATAAAATGATATAGCTTTAGTTTACTAAAAATGGTAAGTTAAATTTGGGTTACCAAATAGTTGAACTAAATTTGTTAGTTTGAGAATTGTAATTTAACTTTTTGACTTAGAGATTTTCTCTATATCTAATTTGTATATATATTGCGCGTGGGCATAAATCCCGTTTGTTGTACCTGCCTAGCTCTCTAAAATCTCTCTACTCACTAGTCACTACTCAAAGATTTTGCAGCGAATCAAAAATCTCTGTAACCAAACTCTCTCACTATTCACTAAGCATCAATATCAATATCAATATCATCATCCTTATTCTCACTTCTTCATAATGCCTGCAATCATGATTCTTGGTTGCCTCACCCGCATGCTTCTCTCTCTCACTTCTCCTCCCTCCTCCCTCCCCACCTCCTCCGCCTACCTATAAATCCCACACACCCCACCTCTGTCTCTCACCTCACAAATCCCCTCATCAAATTCTGCCATATCACTTTCCTGTTTAATTTACTGTCCCAAGTTCACTTCAATGGCTCTCTCTGGTTTTGAAGGTTTTGAAAAGCGTCTAGAGCTCCACTTCTTCGGGGACGACCCTAAAACTGTAGGCCTCGGCCTGAGACTCCTCGACTTCGAAACCCTAGACGAGCAAATCCTTCAGGCCGTGCAGTGCACCGTAGTCTCCGCCGTAGCCAATCATTACTTCGACGCCTACGTGTTGTCGGAGTCAAGTCTCTTTGTTTACCCTACCAAGATCATCATCAAGACATGTGGCACCACCCAGCTCCTCAAGTCAGTGGCGCCGCTGCTCCGCCACGCGTCGCTTCTCGGCCTTACTCTCACCTCCTGTCGCTACACTCGCGGCAACTTTATCTTCCCCGCCGCACAGCCTTTTCCACACGACACTTTCCAAAACGAGGTCGTTTACTTGGAAGACTCCCTCCCTGACTTCCTCTGCTACCGGAAATCCTCCGTCATGCCCTCCAAGACGCCGTCACACTCGTGGCATGTGTTCTCTGCTTCGACTGAAGCGACGTCGTATCCGCTCAACGGAGACGTAACGTACACCATTGAGATATGCATGACGGAGCTGGACCGCAACCTGGCGAGGAGCTTTTTTCAACGTCCAGGAGATGGGAAGAACGGTGACGTTGCCGGAAAAAAGATGACGGAAATAACCGGAATCGGTGAGATCATTCCCAGTGCTTTGATCTGCGATTTTGCTTTCGACCCTTGTGGATACTCCATGAATGGTGTCGATGGCGATCGGCACTCTACTATTCATGTCACTCCTGAGGACGGGTTTAGCTACGCGAGCTATGAGTGCGTGGGGTTGGTGTACGACTGCGACGACGTCGTTCGGGTGCTGAAGAGGGTGTTCAAGGTGTTCCGGCCGGCGACCATGTCGGTAGCCACCACGTGCGTGAGCCATGATGTGTGGACGCTCGTGGCCGGGGCTCTGGAGCCGCTCGGAATGAAGTGCCGGAGTTGCGCCATGGATGAGTTCCCGGAGGCGGGGAACATGGTCTACCAGACGTTCACGGCTCGCCGGAATAAGTAGGAATGATCGGGTTTCTTTGGTGTTAGAATTAGGTGGCAAAAAAAAGTTTAGGGTGATCGGGGATGGATGATGATGGTGGCGTTGATGATCAAATGTGGGTGTAGAAAGCAAAAAAGGGGTGTTAAATTAGAGATGATGATGTGGAAGCAAGAAGGATATATGGGAGAGTATGAGCAAGCATGAATTCAGTTCGAATGGAAATGATAGCGCACCCCCCACTTAGGCTTGTCACGCCTGAGAATTTTGGTGTTTGTGTAGTGGGGGTGTGTAAAAGTTGTGCTCATATTGTTTCTTGTTCAGCGGTTTACTTGTTTGAGTTGTTTCTATTCTAGGTTTGTCTATCTATCTATCTCAATTCTATTCATTTTCTCTCTTCAAATCGGTTTTGTTTTCTTTTCGATCTCCTGTTAATTCTCTCTGCTTTGTTCGTTCTTCCACTGCTTCATAATACCCGATCACATTGTCTCATCTCTCTTATCATATTTTCATCATTTGTTTCATATCAGACTATGAAACAAACATTCTAAATTAGTGTTTCTACTGTTTCCTTTTTCCTTTACAAAAAGGTTGACTCTTAAGCAGGTATATAACTTGTGAAAATTTTGTTATGTGCATAACATGTAATACGGTTGTGAAATGACAAATCTTCTTGAATTCTAAATTTTTGAATGATCGGATGGTTACCCACTCGGTCTGAACATCTCTCCAACAAAGGAATCCTAAAAATGCAACCATAATTGAAACTGGCTGGTTCTAAAATCTGGTGTGATTTTCTCATCAAGATATATAATGTCATCTAGTCATCTATGATACCTTCAATTAACCAGGTTTGTATTACAAACATATTAACAGTAGAGAAACCTGCACTTGGAATCGTTAGGTCTTTTATTTTAGTGGGTCATTTTGCATGCATGGGGTTGGATGAACTTTCGTATAAACAAATCAATTCTATGTTGCGTGATGATCCTTTGCAATGGTGGCATTGAAGTCATGAAAACCCTCACTATGATGTCATCCAATCCAACAGTTCCCCACCCTAGTCACTAAACAGCATGAAAGGGTTTCTATGATTTTGTTTTCCTTTTTGGCTTCAGGAAGCATATGAAAAAAATAAAAATGGAACATGAACATATAACTTGCATGTGGTAATTATTAATTTTGAAAGTGGTACTCAGACACACTAAATTCTGCAGCTAAAGGACGTGTAGAAGGTTTACTGTATACTTGATTGAACGACCTCTTCAAAATGATATGCTAAGCTTTACTATATGTACATTTTTATACCACCCAGAAACCTGAGTTATCATTTGCTGGGTACGTTGTGGTTCTTCTTTCCGGTTTCATATACCTTCATTAGCTCGATTGCTCGAAAGTATAATTCTGAGTCGACTCACTTATTGAGATGCCAATGCCATTCGGTTGTTAAGACCAAATTATATGCTCAAACAAGTTCTTACTCAACTCTTCCATCGATCGGTTAAAGGTTTGAGGCTAGCTTGACATTATTGATGAGTTGTGATCTGTCACTCAAATGTAACGATATTGAGATAATAAACTTTCCTATATATTATTCATCTCTTGATGAAGGTTTATATTGAAGATTATAATGAATACAAATGGTAAGTACTAACTATGGTATATCAAAAATTACTCTACGACATAACTACGATATATTTACATTTTTATTCTGACTCACGCTAACATTTCCCCTCACGTTTGCGCATATAAATCAACCATGCCCAACTTGCCTAGTGAGTCATAGAATGCATTCTTGGAAACTCGTTTAATGAGTACATCTGCAAGCTGTTCTTCAGTTAAAACAAAGAGAAAACTAATAATTTTGACATCTAGCTTTTTCTTTATGAAGTGTCGATCAACCTCTACATGTTTAGTACGATCACGTTGAATTGAATTTTGTGATATATCAATTACAGGTGTGTACTGCATAGCATTTTTGGGATTAACACCCAAATCATGTAACCGATTTCTTAGCCATAACAACTCACACGCTTCATGGGTCATACCTCTGTACTCATCTTCAGCACTAAATCGTGTCACAACATTTTGTTTCTTACTCTTCCATGTAACCAAATTACCTCCTACAAAGGTAAAGTAACCTGATGTCGACCACTTGTCATTAATTTTTCCAACCCAATCTCCATCCGTTAAGCCACAAAAATTGAGAATGTTGTTGTGTTTAAAAAATATTACTTCTCTCCTTGGAGCTGACTTGAAGTACCTTAAAATTCTTACAACAACATCCATGTGACTCTTTATGTTCAGTTAAGGAAGAAAAATCTTTCTGCATTGGATATGAAGGAAAATCACTTGACCCTTGATTATATATAAGGGTTGAGAGGCGGTCATGAAGAAGATCAGCAAATCAATCAAACACAACCCTTTGCAAGCACAACTGCAAATCTACGTACGTGTTTTCGGAGCGCACCACCACCAAAAGGCACTCTGATGTATTTTTAAAATGGACTAATCCGCTAGTATCTTGTTGATCCGTCAACGAAATCCTATCCCATAAAGGAGTTGATCCGTCAACAAACCTTCAGATCTATCGGTAAAGCTACCCTTATCGACATTACTAAGGTTTACTTTAGTAAATATCTTGTCACATATTTTCTCTGCTTGAGCCTTAGCGATTTGAGTAAGACCCGACCACCTACCTAGTTAGTGAGAAATCCTAGTTGGAAACAGCTAGGTCTGAAGAAGAACTCAACCTGTTGATAGATCGGCATCTGCAGCACAACACTTGAGAAGAAGAAAGAGAGAGAGAGAGTAGCGTGCGATTTTTCACATAGACATCAAGTTGCAGTAGACTTATCAGTGCTGAAGAAGGCCCGACCACCTACTTAGTTAGTGAGAAATCCTAGTTGGAAACAATTAGGCCTGAAGAAGAACTCAGCCTGTTGATAGATCGACATCTGCAGCACAACACTTGAGAAGAAGAAAGAGAGAGAGAGTAGCGTGCGATTTTTCACATAGACATCAAGTTGCAGTAGACTTATCAATGCTGACATGCTAGTCAAAATAGATTTTTGGAGAGGTAAAATTCTAGTCCGAACATTGGCATGCCCAGACAGCGGGGCATAAACATGTTAGGATTGCGGGTTACAACGAGTATTTGAAGCCATATCCACACTGCTCAAAGAAGCTACATATTTCCTGCAAACCACATAACATTGCAGAGTGCAGACGATTATCATTTGAAGAAGCAACACAGCGTTTCGATCTAGAAACGATGACCACAGTGGAGTCAGTCCTTGAGTTAACCAAGTGAATGGATGAAGCTGAAAGTCAGAGCAAAGTTACGGCTTAGAAGATGGAACGGTCTCTCGATAAGATATGGGATAAGCTTGGAGAACATTCTGATGGAATGAAAGAACTCAAAGGAATGTTTCAAGACATGATGAAGTGGTTCCCGATTAAAGGCGCAAAACCATTTAAGGATGGTCACCTTACTGAGACTGATGAAGAGGTGGACCCTGTTCTGCAGTATACAGAGCATGGTTCCAGCGCTGGCACAATATCAAAGACAATTGCACTCAAAGTGGATCGTGCACCATTTGAGATTCAAGTGACAAGGTCTGGGGGCAAATAATTCCACGACCGTGAGTCCCAAGGAAATAAGAAGAAGCTCCAAGATCCGTATGGGGTCGTGAGCCAACGCCATAGCCTATGCCACAACCAGTAGTGTCTCCTCCACCAGTTGACCAAGAAACCTGGTAGCGACCGAAACCAGGCATTTCAATTAAACTCTTTGTGTCAATTGTAGTATATAGCAAATAAGGGTATCGTTATAAGTCGGGGATTGAGGGTACTTTTACAATGTATGTTAATTAAAAAATAAGAGAAAACAAACTAAGATATAAGAATTTGTGATCATAAAGAAAAGAAAACAAAAAAACAAAATAAAGCAAAGAAGATCAGATGGAAGAGATGTAACAGACTTGAAAATCCACCAACAAGCATGTTTTAAGACATGTTAACAATCAAAGCTTCAATCATTAAGTCACAAATTTGTTCAATCAAGAATAAACCGTGAACGCACTATGTAAGTCCTTATTACTTCCCTTAAATACTTAAGGCAAGATGACGCACCGTAACCAAAACGTTTAGAATAATAGATCAAGGTATAGGTCGTATATCCTATCAACATATTATCCTAAGCATGCATTAAGAAAATCTTTGGAAGTTTGATTGAACAAGTATGAAAAACTAGTGTGGAACGCCTACCTAGCATGCAAGTTTCTCTATTTGGTTTCACCTATTGTCCATAGGTTTTACTACTTTGAACTAAGCCGTATTAACCGTTTAGGAGATAAAACAATTTAATTATAGCCCCAGTCACAAGTTCGTAATGTTCTATGTTGGCTAAACATGAACATAAACAAGCAAAAGTTCTCTATCAAAAAATAAAATAGACAATTTGAAAGACTCAATAATTTGAGACTAAGATTCAAAACAATATCATAAACATTCTTGGAGCTTCAAACCTTGCCCCTAACTAAGAGAATTTAACCACACATGGCTGCAAAATCATAGAAGGAGAGTAGAAGATGTCAAAGGAAAGGAAAACCGTGAATGAATGAGAGATCGATTGTCAAGACCCAGCCTGGGTTAACCCTCTACCGAAACCCCCTTGAAATGGACAACCATTCCTGTTGATCAACTAAACACCTCCACAAATGTTATAATTCAACCCCGACTCCTAGAGCCCAATTCACAACTATGCTTCACCTATCATTTAAACTAAGTTAAGCTGGGGTAATCAGAGCAAATCTACATGGATGTGATACTAGATAAACTTGCTAGTGTCAGCGGAGTAGTTGGTTTTGCCTCGTCGTCGGTACACACGGCCTCCTCTGAGTAACCCTTCAACACTGGGTATTTGAAAATGAAGGGTCCATGGAAGAAACATTTAAAACACAACATTAGAGTGAGTGGACAAAAATAATATCCAAGCGTGAGAAAATTTTTGATTTATGTTCTTCCTTTGATTTTCCAGAAAATCCATATACACGCAACCATTAGAAAACAATTAAATAAAATACACCAATTCTCATGGCTCAAATCCATAATTTAAAAGTAGGGCGTTAGTTTCACCATGACCACTAGAAAACAACTGACCAACTCTAATCCACGCGAGAATCCTTTGACCAGCCATATCGGGAGAGGGTCACTTGACCTGATCTATCCGGGAGGGTCCTTCTGACCAGCTACCACTGGAGAGGGTCCTGACCCGCTCTATCCTGGAGGGTCCTTCCGACCAGCTACCACTGAAGAGAGTATGGCAAGCTACAATTCGGAGAGGGTCCATATATATATATAAACATACTTGAAAATCCCCATGGTGAATTAAATCAAAATTCATGTTAAAACACCCATGAATTTCCCCAAATACATTAATTAGATTTAAACACATTCCCAAACATCTGAAACCGATTCCCTGACTTTACTTTAAATCATTAAAATCCAAGAGCCAAGTTTTTTCATTTTAAAATATCATCCTCGTCCATAACCCAAAATGGTGATAACATTTTAAAATTATACTCCGGGAAAATTATTTAAAATCCACGGGAAAGGTATGAACCTCTTTCTCGGCTCACTTACTTTTGAAAAATATTAAATTCCCAAAGTTTTTTGAAATCACCGTAAAAATCAACATGGAGGAAATTCTCATAAATAAAAGAGAAACTCAATAAAAACCTGGCGGCTAATATGGCCTCTGTAAACTTAGCAAACCATTGTCTTGATGCTTGCTTAAGTCCATACAGGGATTTGTGGAGGCGACATACAAGATTCTCCCCCTGTCGTCGAAGTTCGGGAGGAGGGGACATGTAGATTTCCTCATCAAGATCACCATGAAGAAATGCATTGTGAACATCTATTTGATGAATATACCAGTTCTGACTGGCGGCAACAGCAAGTAAACAACGCACGGTCACCATTTTGGCCGTGGGAGAAAAAGTTTCGTGATAGTCAACTCCTTTAGCTTGAGTGAAACCACGAGCAACCAAACGGGCTTTGTACAGTTCAACAGAACCATGACGCTTGATTTTATAGACCCATTTGCAGTCAATAGGACGCTTGCCTTGGGGAAGAGAGGTCAACGTCCATGTATTGCTGAGGGCGAGAGCCTCGAGTTCAGAATCCATCGCCTCACGCCAACGGGGGTCCTGTTCAGCCTCTGCAAAAGAAGAAGGCTCCACATCTCGACTAATTTGAGCAACAAAAGTAAGATGTGATGGTGAGTAACGATGATAGGAGATAAAGTTGCATAATGGATATCGGGTACCTTTTTGTGGAGATGGTGACGGAGATGACGAATATGGATGTGGTGGCAGAATCACCTGCGAGCATGCATAGTCCTTAAGACGGACATTGGGAACCAGTACTCTTTGTGAACGTCGGGAAACAACGTTAGAGTTCGATGTGACAAGAGACTCAAGATGTGGAGAAGGAGCGGATTCAATAGAGGTAGATGTGGAGGACGGATGAGACTCTAGAAGTGCAGAAGCAACAGAAGACTCGGTGGATGAGGGTGAGAAAAAATCGGTATCATCATGAATTAAAGGAAGAGATAAGGAAGGTGAATCCGAAGGATCAAGATCAACGTTATCCGAGAAAGGAAAGACATGTTCATGAAAGATAACGTCCCTATTGGTGAGGATTTTATGAGTGGTAAGATTATACAATTTATATGCTTTTTGACTGGAAGGATACCCAACAAAGATGCATTTATGAGCCCGGGAGGCGAATTTTGAAGGAGGATGAACAGAAGTGACGTATGCAAGGCAACCAAAAACGCGCATGTGATCATATGTGGGTGATCAGTGGTGGAGGAGTTCAAAAAGGGTGCGCCGTTGAAGGATTGGCGTTAGGAGTCTATTAATGAGATAAATGGATGTAAGAATGCATTCGCCCTAAAATTTCATTGGTAGGTGAGCCTGAAAGTGAAAGGCGCGCACTACCTCAAGTATATGACGATGTTTGCGTTCTACAACGCTATTTTATTGTGGCGTGTAGACGCACGAATGCTGAAAAAAATGCCCTGCTCATTAAAAAAATTACGAAGGGAAAGGAATTCTCCACCATTATCAGTTTATCACTACGAAATTGCTTAACTTGAGCATTGAATTGTGTCTCAACATAGGCAAAAAAAGCTTTATGAATCGGTTGTGTCTCATTTTTGTGACGCATAAGAAAAACCCATGTGAAACGAGAATAATCATCAACAATAGTCAAAAAATAATGTGCATCTGTAATGGAGGCGGTCTTGTGAGGACCCCAAATGTCACAATGCAAAAGAGAAAAACAACTTGAGGTGGAAATAGAACTAGTGCCAAAAGGTTGCCGAGTTTGTTTGGCTAACGGACAAATTAAACATGACATTCATGATTTGACGGAAAGAAAATATCTAGTTTGATGACCTAGAAACTGCAAATGAGCGGAAGAGGGATGCCCTAGGCGACGATGCCACAAATCTGCGGAAAGAGAGACGAGATTGCAAGATGGTTGGCGAGAGGAAGGGTTTGAGGAAGCTAATGCCACAAGGTAGTAGAGATCCTCTTGACGCTTACCCACACCAATCGTCATCTTCGAAACCAAGTCCTGTAAAACACACCAAGAAGGAAAAAAAGTCACCGAACAATTTAATCCATCAGCAACTTTACTCACAGATAAAAGGTCTACTTTAAAAGTAGGTACACACAACACATCTTTCAATTGTACTGTAGGACTCAAATTAAGGGTGCCGGAAGATAAAATCGGAGTCTTCTCCCTGCTAGGCAATAAGACCGGCGGTAGAGAGGGATTTTGAACCACATATGTTAAAAAATCAAGCGAAGAAGTGATATGATCCGTTGCCCCGCTATCGATAATCCATCGACGGGAAGCAAGCGATACAAACCTTTAGAGAAGGCAGTGACGGAAGCGGCGTTGGCTTGTGGTTTTGGATCGACTGCACATGGTGATTGTAAGCCGAGGGCTGCCACAATCTGCTGGTATTGTAAGTCAGACAGGTTCGGCATGGCTTGCTGCACCTCCTGAAGAGTTGGTGTCGTCACACTGTTGGCTTGAGGTGGTGCTGATCCACCTTTGCTACGTGAAGAACCGCTGCTGCCTCCATTGCGATTGCGTGGTTTGAAGTTCGGATTGTGGCGAGGATGTCCAACTGGGTAACCATTGAGTTTCCAGCATGTCTTCTCGATGTGATTGTCTCCATTGCAATAGGTACAATGTAGCGGCGACTTATCAGTGAATTTTTGGTCAGTAAACGGCTTCTTACGATATGTGTTCATGGCTGCCGGTTCGGAGAGACAACTAGTGCCGACTTCCCTATGTGACTCTTCAGTGATGATCGAAGCATAAGCCTGATGCATGGACGGTAAAGGATCTTTCAACAAAAGTTGTGCCCTAATGGGAGCAAAACTCTCATTGAGACCCATGAGAAACTGCATGAGCTTGATTTCTTCTTCATCAACGCCACAAGAACATGTTTTGGTGCTGCATGAAGCCAACTCATCCTATAGACTCTTAAGTTTGGTGTAATAGACGTCTACGGTGTCCTGCCCCTGCTGCAAGGAAGATATGTCACGCCGAATTTGAAAGATTCTCGGCGTATTGCTCCGCTTAAAACGCTTCTTAAGATCCTCCCATACTTCATAGGCGGTGGATGCATATAAAACACTGCGGTGTATGTCTGGTTCGAGTGAATTCCACAACCAAGATAAGACCATATCATTGCAACGCTGCCATGATGCTAGGGATTAGTGTTTCTTGAAAACACTCAGAGCTTTAAGCGTTCCATCAATAAAGCCAAGCTTGTTCTTGGCATTGAGAGAAACTTTGAATGCACGGCTCCATGAATGATAATTTTGTGCATTCAGATGAATGGACACAAGTTGAAGGCCAGGATGATCAGATTGATGAAGGTAGTAAGGGTCAGAGGATGTATCTCCGCTCGCAGACTTGTTGGATGGTTCTTCGCCGCCCATATTTTGAGGTTGCGGTGAAGAGAAAAAAATGGAAATAGGATTAGGGTAAAACCTGCTCTGATACCATGTAGAAAATTATGATTCACTGGAATGATTTTTCATTGATACAAACGGGATATATATATACAAGAGTATCCTTGTGAAACAAGGTAACCTAGAAAGTAGGGGATTACAACAAAGGTAACTAACTAAATACAAATCCAATTACAGTCTACTTTCCTAAATATATTCGAAAACTTTTAACAAATATGAGCATCATCTAATGTTTTTGCTATATTTTTATGTTAAATATATACCAAAATCAGCAATTGCTTGTATGTTTTCTACATTTCCCTTTTCAGCATCTTTGAATTGCTTGATCTTTCAATCGTGTACCATTTAAACCTTTCTAGCAATTAGAATTGTTAATTGTGCTTCTTTATTATGTCAGGCAACTCAGGCCTCAGAAGAAATAAAAGCAAACTATTTCTTGTCCTTTTACTCTACTCTAATGTGCTGCTTTAATACTCTTTTTCCTGCGTACAATTTTGATGCTTTCTTCATGCAGGCAGCAAAATATTCAGATCCTCGGGATGCATGTGCTGCCATTGCTGGAGAATCATATAAGTTATGGTTGGAACATGAAAACCAAACAGATGATATAACAATTATCATTGTTCACATCAAAGGCTTGTCTGATGTATGATTATGTAAACTCTTCTAGTTGCAGTTTTTGTTATCACTGTGAATCTCTTGTATGGGCATTATGGTACTGTGGTAAGAACACTTAGCATGGTGATATTTCTTCCTAAGATGGGGATTGTGTGGCTATATTGTTACATGTTATAAGTTGTCTCATAATACTAGTGCACTAGTTGAAGAATACTGTTCGGTTTGCTTAGACTACCGTAGTAGAATTTACCAGTTTGAGTTGTTATTCTGATCATATGATTTCGTGAGGTTAAACCCCATGTAGGACGCATGCCACTATGTACAAAAGATAAAAATTACAAATGTTCATATCCAGAAGCTGGTCAAATTTACAAGTGTTCTAGCCTGATAGTATTGGCTGTAGCATCAAGGCATAGACAAATCATGTCACACATTTTGTTTTCCTGTTGTTTGTACAACATGACTCTTTCAGAATCTAATATTAGCTACAGAGGATGTACTTTCCTAACTGCACATGCAGAATCCAACATCTTGTTGACGAAATTTCTTGTGTGTTATAGTCAGTTGCTCGTGCTACAGATGGAACAGATGGGAGCACTAATAGAGGTGCAAGGAGGAGAAGAGGGAATTCTGGGTCATCTATTAACAGCGGGTCAGAAGTTTTCCGTTCAGTGAGAAGTATTTCCTCAGAGATACAATCTTGTCAGCATGTGCTTTCGATGACTCGAAACCCAGCTGTTGTTGTGCCATCTCCTACATGTCAGAGCCCTAGGAATCGGGAAGTCCATTAAGCAAGCTTCTATCATTTGGTGACTAGAATGCTATCAACTAAGCACCGTTTCCTTTCCATATTCTGCAGTGACTGAGCTGAAAAGCGTTACAAAGATGCCGCACATCTTGTTATTTTTCTCAAGTGGTACTTCCCTACTTGTTGCCTCTACTCTTTCAATCTCTTATACAATCACTATCAGCCTTGAAGGCACATGGGTTTTGAGTTTCCTTCTTTTCTGGTCCACTTGGAGATTTTTTTTCTAATTCCTATATTAACTTTTGCTTATGGCTGGATGTGGGTTAGTGGTACCGGCAACAGAAGCAGTTGGTTCTGCATATACTAGAAAATTTGGACCTTAATCTTTGGGTTACTAATCTCACTAAAGACAGTGTTTCTGACCATATCATATGGCCTGGACAAAAACGTACTCTTCTTGAGCTGTAGCTTGTGCATCTGCTAATCCAGAAAAGGCAGGGATGAAAATGAGGAGGATCATGTAGGATTTGAAGGGGCATATTTTGTACCTACAATGTAGAAATCAAAGCTTTGGTTGCAACTCTTCCCCCAAAACTGAAAATTGATGAGCAAGTAATAAGAGTACATTGTCTATGGTGCTTGCTCTTGCCTATCCATTTTATGATTTCCTTAGTCCTTGAATTGAACTGTCTCATGCTAGCTGATTTAGGCAATTATATAATGATCAGCAATAGTTGCCGACTTAATATTAACGCTGTTCAATTTTGTTCAGATGAGAAGTTGCAGCAACGATAGGAACCTTTGAGATTGTAACTGAATGTTCCAGTCATAGCTCCTACGCTCCTCACTGTGGAGACTCAAGCATACGTAAGGCAAGAGCTCCCCGCATTGACCATCCAATTTAAAGAACAGAGAAAATGGAGGCCGTATCTAAACTGGATCGGGCATTCCTGAATCATGAAGTGGACATCCTATAAGAAGCATTTGTTAAGGTTGATTTCAATCCATGCCACAGAAGCAGACCATGGACTAGATTAATCACTCATTTAAAACAAAATAAAAGTTGACAGAACGTATCCAACTCAAAATACTGTAATGACGAAAAACTAAATTGCCTCGTGCATATTGCTACAAGTCAATCAAACAGGATTACTTAAATCTTGTTGAAGGCTACGATGTCACAGCTCTGGATCCACTCGTCAGATGGTGGAACAGTAAGGCGCTCCTCGATGAGAGTATCCACAGACACAAGATCATCAACAATAGTGAGCATGATCTGGAGCTTCTTAATTCCATAACCAACTGCCACCAGTTTTGCTGTATCGATGCAATGCAGATTTCAATATATCAGAAAACGTTAGGTATTTGAATCATTTCAAGAAAGCAAAACAATATAATATTAAAAGAAACCATACATGCACCCCAGAAGAGGCCCTCCATTTCAATGCTTCTAACAGCCTCTTCAAGCTTCTTCATGTCTGTTTCATCATCCCAAGGCTTCACGTCCAGAAGAACAGAGGACTTCCCACCTGCACAATTTGATTTAATATTATTATAGGTAAAGATATAATAGCAACAAATACATAACTGAGCACAATATATAGAACCCAGCAAGTAAATTTTACTCAAATCTCAACACTAATGTCAATCTACAATCAATTGCACTTATTTTGCAGGCATGGAAGTACTACAATATTAGCACTGGAGAGTAGTTTTCTTTTTGGTAGTGTCAATGATAATATCCAATTAAAAGAGTCTGGGTTACAGCTATATAATCTAATTGTATTCCATAAAACAATTTTGCAACTCTACATGAAAGTAACCAACTTACTCTCTTTCTTCTTGGTGGTAGTCTTCTTAGCTGCCTGAATCTCCTCGGCGGCCTTCTTGTCCTCCTCTGTTTCATCACCGAAGAGATCAAGATCGTCATCGTCTTCTGCTGCAGCCTATACAATTACAAAAGAAACCATTCAAGTAAAGCTTCAAGGATTTATCCCTCAATGTAAATGTTGAAACAAATTTGAGGTCACCGTGTGATGACTACTGAAATGCCCTCTACGTTACTAAGTCTGACAGGTAATCAAATTGCTGCAATGTGCAATGTGCAAGCAAAATGACATCCAAGTATTGCTACCGATATGCCAAATTGCACTCAATTACCTAAATCTAGAATATCCTAGTGTAACTAAATAAAATCTTATATCTAACACAAATTAGTTTGTACTTTGTTTTACAGTTACTGAATCTAACAAAGTAAACGCAATGACGAAAGCTAACAATGTCGAAAATCAAAAATTGAAAACGAAGAAAGTGCAAACCTTAGGTGATGCGGCAGCTTCCGGAGCAGCTTGGCTGCTAACATAAACACCAACAGCTTTTCCGGGAAAGCTATATAACAAACAAGCAATCCGAATTACATTCTATTTCAAGTGATTCAATTTTAAATTGATCAAATAAACAGTAACAATAATAAAAAAAATAATCAAATTTACAATCTATAAACGGTAACAAATTGAAAATCCTAACCTTTTGGTGAGATGGGACGAAACGCTGTCGTACCACCTGCCTACATTGGGGAAGGAACTCCCTGGCTTCTCCGACACCGCCGCGTACACCTTGATGTCATCATTCGTCAGCTGATTTCTGCGGAAAGAAAAACGCTGATCAGAAAATGAAAACGAACAAGAAATCGAGATATGGAAAATCTGAAATCGGAAAGTTTACCCGGAGATGTAGGTCTTGCCGGAGAGGTAGGCCTCGAGGGACTTGAGGCCGGCTTCGGTGTAGAGATCTGTGAAGGTGACGGCCATGGTGGGTTGAAGCGAGAGAAAGAGAGAGCGGAGACGATTGGAATTCAGTGAGGGCAAAACGAAAGAAGAGTGAGGGATATAGATCTCTATTTATAGCACCACAAACCCTAAACCAGCAGATTTTAGGTAGATTTTTATTTTTAATTTTTTTGTTCAGCATTGGACTATTGAAGAAAATATGGTCAATAGGTGTACTTTCAGACATTTTCTCTCATATAAATTCGAGTTAATCAAAGTCTAAATAAAGTTTTATATTAAGTATTAAAGTTCATTAAAATTACAAATTATCATCTAATTAAAAAAATTAGATTTTTACACTTATAATTACATAAATCTCACTAATGTATAAAGTGAACACCTACAAAAAGTCTCTTTCTGACCTCCAAAGAGTTCTTCGGCCGACCTCCGGCAAACTTTTCGTCCAACCTCTATTGATGATTTAGGCGACCACAAAAGCTACTACGACTGAAACCAAAAGATATTATCGTCAACTAAGAAAGCTTCTACCACCCATCAAAAATAGCTACCACTGCTATTAACAAAAGATACTACCGTCACTAACATAATCTACTACCATCAGTAACAAAAACTAATATGATGAGATTTTCGACGACCTTCGACGATGTCACACAAGATAGTGTCGCTAACAACCTAAGTTGCAGCCAAGCAGAACAAAAACTACTACCAAACATAATAAAAACTACTATCAGCCTCGAAAAAAGCTGTTGCAATCAAGAGAACATACCAAATTTAATGGTACAAAAAGTGTGAAGCCTTTTACAATGATAATTATGTAAAGCAACTTCCGTAGTAACATAAAGCTACTACTTTAGCTCAAGAAGTCGACTACAATAGTTGTATACAGCTACTATCATTAGGGTTAACCTACTTTTATATTTTTCTCATTTCTACCTTTGGTAGTCACTCTTATACTCTTGGGTTGTATTTTATCCATTCGGTAAAATATTAAGGGTTTAGGACTCAATGTAGTGTTAATCTTAGGATTGTTGTTGATGATTTATACTTTTATAAGATAATTATGGATTATGTCAGTATGTTAAATTGAGGAGGATGTTTGGATATGAGAGCAAGATGGATCCAGGAGTTTGATTTGGTTGATGGATATTTAGAAGTGTTGTTTTGGGTTGTTGTAGGTTAAGGGTTGTCCATTTTTCAAAGGAGGTTATGTCAAAATTTCGTCAGAATCTTCTTTAGACGGTGGTCCCTGTAAGATTTACTACGGGTTAATGAAAATAACCTAGGGTGGGTCCTAACACAACTAGTGCAATAGCAGCTTCAGTAAGTGCAGTCGCAGGTTTTTAGTGGCTCGGCAAATGTAGTAGCAGCTATTTTAAAATTTAATAAGATCTTGTCATGTCTTTAGTCTTACTTAAGCCGACGAAAAATTGAAAAATATGTCGTCGGCTAAGTGTGAAACTATAGCCGACGACCACTTTTATTTCGTTGGCTAAGATCTTAGCCGACGAATTTGGCTAACAGGTCGACAAAAAATTTTCATCGGCAAACTACTGATTCCGGTAGTGATATACATGTCATGATCAAATATAAAGGGTGTGGTTGTTTGTGTCAACCATGTTGCACTCTTTTTAACATAGTCTAAGCTTTTTGTCCCACTGGGTTTTTGCTTGACAAAGTTTTTAACGAGACAACATTGCATGCACCTCTAAGACCATTGATTCATATATGTGGTTGATCATGGCAGACTTGTTCAAGTCTTGGCTCACATCTACTCTTGAGAAGCATGTTGGAATGCACCATTCATTAGGAAAATCCAATTGAAGTACACATCAAGAGGAGCATCACATGGCGAGTTCTTAATGGAGTAGTTTGTGCGTTGTACTTTTTTTCTTTCGACCAAGGTTTAGTTTTCCCACAGGGTTTTTGTTACTTGGCAAGGTTTTGATGAGGCAACACCATAAGCACCATATCGGCATGAAGACACGCGACACAAGGGGGAGTGTTATAAGATATTTGATATATATATATATATATATATATATATATATATATATATATGTGTGTGTGTGTGTGTCTTGGTCCATGCCTTGTATATGGGCTTTATGTAGTAAACCATGTTGTAATAGGGTTTTACACATATTCATGTAATAGGCCCATTGACCCATGTAATAGCCCAAGAGACTCATGTATTTTCCTATATAAAGGGGTTTCATTCTATCAATAAGATAAGGAAAATTCATTCCCTCAATATTATTCTACAACAAATAATTAATTTTTTTTTATCTATTGATAAATATATTATTACTTTATAGATGTTTTTAGGCAAAATAGCTAAAACATCCCCTGAATTTGGCTATAATTGTCAACTTACATCCTCAACTTTCAATTGTGCTAATTTACCTTCTTAATTTGGTAAAAATTGCAGATTTGCACCCTCTCTGTGAAATTGGATGGTTTTCATCCAATTTTCAGTCACGCATATGAGGGGTATAATTACCATTTTTATAACTTGTTGTAATATTGAAAATATAATAAAACAAAATCTCTAAAAAGAGATATGTTCTAAAAAGTAATACCCCGTTACATTTGTTTTTTTATTTCCTTACATGTTATTTATTTAATATTTTTTGTACAATTTTTTCATTCACTTCATCTTTTGATGGTCAAGCATGAATATCCTTTAGAAGATGATACCTACATTAATTATCTTTTTTTTTCAGAAAGACTACATTGATAATCTTAATTGAAAAAAAAAGTAAAATTAAAATCGAATTGATGATGATGATAATGAACAAGACATAATTTTTCTACTAAAATGGCTAAGCCATGCAATTTTAATTAGCCATTATTTCTTTCACGCCTCCCACATTTGAAGATTTTGTTTCATAATTTTTATTATTAAAAGGAAAAAATATAAAAATATAGTTATACCCTCACACGCATGACACATAATCTAGAATTGGATGGAAATCATCCAATTTGATGGATGGGGTGCAAATTGGCAGTTTTTACCAAGTTGAGGTAAATTGGCTCAATTGAAAATTGTTAGTGTAAATTGACAATTAGTACCAAGTTCAGGAGGTATTTTAGCTATTTTGTCAATTGTTGAAATTTTGCTTAAGCGACGGAAACTTTCGTCACTTAGGTAAGTTTCAATTTTTTGATTGAAATTTTGAGTGCCAATTGAACGGAACTTTCCGTCGCTTAGGCAAATAATTTTTGATGCTCAGGTAAGTTTAAAGTCGTCGGATATGTTATCGTCGGGAGAATGAGTCTTGGGAGACAGAAGTGGGGAGACAGAATTTTTTTCCGTTGCATAAGATATTCTAAGGCGACGAACTCGGAGTCTTAAGTGACGGTAGAGTTTTCCGTTCTTAAGAGCTTAAACGACCGAATCTGGCTGGCCTTCAAAATTTCGTCGCTTAAGAGCTTCTTCTTAAATGACGGAATTTTTCTGGCCTTAAAAAGTTCTGTCGCTAAAGAGTTTTTTTCTAGTAGTGTGAGCACCTTGGAATTCCAGACTCAGAATACCATGCTATTGTTACTATGCCTTCAGCTAGGTTTGCCAGGATTTGCAAAGATCCTCAGCGCCATTGGTGATACTGTTGTGATATCTGTGACAAAGGAAAGTGTCAAGTTCTCTACAAAAGGGGATGTCACTGTTGATAAGCTCTGTAGGCAGAGCGTTAGTGTTGACAAGCCTGAAGAATCAATAATCATAGAGATGTCTGAGCCAGTAACATTGATGAGATTTAGTTTGAGGTACATGAACTCCATGGCAAAAGCATCCCCCTTGTCAAAACACAGTTACTATCAGCCTCCATTCGCAACTGCCTGTTGCCAGTGAGTACAAGATTGCTGAGATGGGCTACATAAGGTTCTACATGGCTCCAAAGGTAGAAGATGATGAGACAATGCCTCATGCTTTGAAACCTATGCCACCGCAAAGGCCTGCCCTTAGTTGACTTTTTTTTTTTTCAAAAATCCGTCTTAGAATTGTTTTCCTTCTTCCATTAGGAAAGTTATTACGTGGTGCGATGGTTCACACCACCATATTCTACATTGATGGTCAATTTGTTTTTCATAAAAAGAATCTTATTAGGAGGATGCCAAACAATAGTTTTTCATAATTTCATTAGAATGACCATTGTTGGTATGAGAAACGATTACAACTATATTTTAGTTGAAACGAAATATCTTAATGAACAAAGAAATACAACAATTACACGATTTTTACAACATTCATTTGTCCAAAAAAAGTTTATCAGAGTTGTAAGTGTAAAAGATAATAATGTCAACAAGGTAACTACATAGCCGTTTCAATTGCTAAAATATACCAAATACAAAATTGTTACAAGATTATCAACAGGTTAAAAATAAATGGACAACTTCTTATCTATGCCATTTTGTAACATGTTACAGTTCTTCAACAGTATATTCAATCTATCATCTTCCTTGGTCTCCTTCCCAGCCACCATCATTTCGCTGCCACCATTTTCTAGTCCCCTATTTACGTGAGGCACGTGCTCTATATCATCGGTTAAGCATGTCACATCATCCATAAGATCATATGTACTCAGAGTCTCGTGAACTGAATCATTTGGAGATGTCTCCAGAATAGTTCCGTCAGTTTCTTGCATCGGCTGATCTCTCCGAAACATTAGAGGGCTGCGGCAAACTTCAATGACCTCATCCAGAGTCGGCTGATTGAAGTGATATGCTGAAGGTTCTCTGTCTTCAAGTTTCAACTCACCCACATTTCTGAAAGTTGCATTGAGATGAGGGCATTCCAGGGTACATGCTGAAGCTAATGTACCGTTAGCAAAACCCATCAGCCGCCAATTGAAGATTCGTCGAAAAATCATAGTCCACTTGGGCACAATGTAGCAGCATGAGTCTTGGCACTCAAGCCGACAACTTTGTAGCATTACATGTGCCTCTTTTATAGCAAGTGCAGGTCCCAACGTCTTAGAATCTGCAAGGTATCCGATTAAGCCATTCTCAAGTTCAACTCTTAGGCTTTCAATCTCCTTCCTTGCATTCGAACATCTCGGCAACCATGAGATGCTATTAGGAAAAGTGGGAAGTCTACAATTCCCAAGAGCTGAAATTAGTGGTTCTATTTTTGCCACTGAGCTCCATCCTATGCTCGGCAAGCACCACTTCACTAGCCTGTGTTCTTCACTGAATCCCTCCAGTAAAGCAATCTCAGGGCAAGGAAAACCAGCAGGATTTGCTTGAGCAGCAGCGGCAATTTCCCTTTGGGACTGATCCAAAGCTTCATTGAAGGCTAGGATACAGTTGTTCGGACCTACCTCATAATCTTTCAATTTCTCTACAGCCTCCAATGAAGAATTCAGGTGCGTCAGAATCAATTCATGTGTTTTCACATGATGAAGAATGGGTTGAGGAGGTGATTCACTTGCAAGCCATCTGAGTCCCTCCCTCAGTCGATTGTCACTATAGAACCCGTCCAATTGCTCTCCTTTCTGATTTTCAAGAAGGGAAACAATCCGAAAGCTGTGTATTCGGGATTTATCCAAGTGATGGAGACCCATCTTACCAACTATAATGGAGGAAGGATCGGCAACATTCTTGAACGAACCAGCGAGGATCAGAAGAGGTAAGCAGGAGCCATACGGTACTGACATCAAAAGGTTATTGAGCTGGACTTTTTGCAATTTCCATGGGATGCTTTCTGATACAAGAAACAAAAGCGCACGAATACCAGATACACACTCATTTAGATTGTCACTGTTTACATCCTTAACTACAGATAAACAGCATGTCAGGTCTGAACCAGATTCACCTTCAACCCATTTCTTCCATATTGACATGCCCGGAGATGAAATTAAGAGATCCTCATCATCTTTTCTAGAAGGCATGAGTTTTGAAAGCAACCAGTGTGCTGCTTCTAGGGCATGGTTTCTCTGCCAGAGTTCATCATCTTCCATATTGTTCATCTGACAATATACAACAATTTTCCAACACAAGCATCTAGCATCCGGGTTTCTTGAGCTCAGTGTATCTGCTATTACATCTGAAACATTAAGACTGGACCAGGACAGGCCTTGTTTTTGATTTCTCTCCCTCAAAATTCGATCAATGTCAAAGTCACCAGGCATGCGGGATTGCTACAAAATAGAGCATTGGTAGATTTTAAAATCAATTAGATTTCGTAACCAGTAAATACAATATCTAATAATAGGTATAAACCACAGAATTCTCAATGTAATGAACCAATAGTTAAAAATGCACTTAACATCAGATATGGAATAATTAAAACTAAAAGAAAGAAAGAAAGAAAGAAAGAAAGAGAGAGGGGAACCGAAAACTTATCCACTGATTTTAAGCCTTTGCAGAACTCTGTAAAGATTGAGAAACTGAAGTGATTTGAAACCTTTGTACTAATATAAGAAATGACAAGAGGACACGATAGAAATACAAAACTAATGCATCAAAACAGAAAACCACAATATAGTTGTCTTAAATTTTTACATAAATACCATATATAATCTACGAAATCTAGTTTATCAAGTTAGAAAACATTGTCCTGTTGAGCCCTTTTCTTACAAGTACATAGAAAGCAAAAATTTGCATATCAATGAAGACAGGTATATTAATGTCAATTTTTTTGGAAAAGCTTACTTCTCTCTTCAGTTGAATTGGTGGTCCCAGTGATAAGGAATTCAATGCAGCATTTGCGGTCAACTGCCTTAGCTCTCGCAGTTCTCTTAGCTTCACAGAACGACGCCTCCATAACCTACGAGAAGTAGGAATGTCAAAGGATATAATAACAACAATCTTTTAAAATGCAGACAGGGCACACAAGCTAAATTACCTAAACAACAACTTCAGTTTTGCCTCGGCAATTTCCTCCAGTTGATAATTTCCCATATCCTCGTCATTTTCATTGTCCAGAGGAAGATCTGTAGATTCGTCATTGTCCAAGTTATTAGACACAATCTGGCCTGCAGAATTTTCCGCCTCATATCTATTTGTACCAACTGGAGATTGCAAAGATGTTTTTGACACAATCTGCAATGGCATTGCTTCCATACCAAAATGTGTGCTTTTCTCTGAAGAATTACTGTAAAAAGCATCTCTGTTGGCCTTCTCATTTAAACCAACTTCATCAGGTTGGGGTTTAAATGATGAGAGATCCCAAGGGGAAGGAGACACAGAAACCATATGATTATCATCATGACGACGACCAACAACTGGCATGTTAATCACTTGCTGCTTTTCTCTGCTATCCTTTGGGGACGAAGCTATTGGTGTTTGATTCATATGCTGCTTATGTCTGACATCTATTTGGGGTGAGAAAATTGATGTTGGAATTCTTATCTGCCTTGGACTGATATCTCTTGGGGATGAAACAGCTTCACAATTGGGCATTTCTTCATCAAGTTCAGGGATGGTATTTACTACATGAATAGATAGTGCATCCTGGATAAGACTTCCCCCTTCACCATATGACAAAGTTTTTGCTCCAAGTGTATTTGGCTTGGTCAGCTGAGTTTCATTTGAAGCTTCTGCAGGCAAGGCTACGACTTGACCAGAAGCTATAACATCCTTCATTATCCTTCTTGATTTTTTCATGTCCACAAGTTTAGAACACTTTGTAGGATATTCTTCATCACCATTTAGAAATGGACCTTCCTTTACAATATACGGCTCCTTGTAAGATTTCAATTGAAATCCATGATACTCTGAAAGGCTTTCAATTTCCTCCTCCTAATTTCAATCATCAAAGTGTAAGCATACGAGAAGTAGAAAAGTTCCTCTTTCTGAAGAAGGTGCAAATTGGAATTTTCATGAATGATGGTACCTCCATAGCTAGCCATTTGGCAACATCCGCAATAGGGAGACCTTGGTTATTCTGAAGACCTGCTTGTAGAGAAGCAAGTGCCAGCGTTCGTAACTAGTCAAACAGAAAAAAGTTGTTAATTAGATGTACCAAATTCCGATCAGAAAATCTTACTATTTAAGCTAAATCAGAGATCTTTTGGTCAAATCTGTATGCCACTTGGCTTTAGATTTTCTTCTCTGGGCTCACATGTGTGGGTCATTGTAGCCCATACAAGCAAAGCCAAGCCAAGCCGTGAAGGGAGGGGAGAAAAAAAAACGCAATTACCATTAAATATATTCATGTTTACATACCATGCTTGAATCCAACAATACTCAAAGCTCAATCCAAACTTCTATTAGCAAAGAATTTCATGTGAGCACATAGTGTTTCATTACAGTCTTCCTTGCTTAGAATTATAAACTACCAAGCAAAAAAACTTGTGCTGGCATGAATAATGACTAGTATTTTGACCCGCACTATGTGCGTGTTAACTTGCTTTTATGTTTTTGTGAATTTACTTATTAGAAAAGAAAAAAAATTATTCCTATCTTCCATCTGCACTTATAGAAAAGGGAATCTCAGTCTCTAAAACATGAATTGTCTATTTTACCCATACTTTCTTAAATTATTAGATTTGAACTTTAATAAATCAAGGGCATAATCGGAAGTTCAAAAATTTAACCATTCTCACTATTTCCCAAATCTCTTCTGGCTTTATTAATATAGATTTGAAATACTTGATATCCACGACTACACTAGAACAACCCTAGGAAACCTTTTTTCCTTGCGATTTAACCCTAAAATTCTGCGCGGATTTAGTTTTTATTTTAGTTTTAATTATGAGATTGTAGACTTGGAACCTGCAAACAGCAAAGCCCATAATTGTTCAAATGATAGCTGAAATTCAAAATTTTCCAAGTATAGACACATTGTTCATAGTTTTGTTCATGCAATTTCTCTTAGATATCACGTATATAACTAATCAAGTGCAAAAAAATGTGGTGTTCTTGTAAATTCTAAAATCACATGCTGCCTTGGCAACTGAATAAGCTTTAGAAAGAATAAGCTTTATTATTAATTACGAGGTCAAGGATCCGAAAGGTAATTGTAAAACAGAAACACAAAGCATAAGCAGCAGTTATTCATACCTTTGCAAAATGAGCATGCATCAAGCATGCTTGAAGGTAAGTTGCTTTTCTTGCAAGTCGAAAGAAGGCAATGAAATTACCAGTTCTACAAGCTCTGCAAGACAAAATTTGTTTGATATTTATATTACAGTGGAAACCAAAACCATAAGACACATTCAAAGAGTAATTACCTTGCCACATCACGTGCAAATAGCACCTCTGAAGTTTGTCTTATTTCTGGGGTCATCTTTGCAAGATCAAGTGAGAGATCAGCAGGTTCAACCTAACAGGAAAATTTTATTTCTATAAACAGCGACAAAATGAATATCTGTATAACAGAGTGATAACAGCAGATGATTCACCATATGCCCAGGATGTTTGTCCAGCTTGAGAAGTGCATAATAACCTCGAAACTCTTTTTCTGTAGGAATATTAATTCCCTGCTTTCTGTGATCATCGTACAATTGGAACAATTCTACTGATGTTTTATTCATCTGCTCAATATTGAGATGAGCATCAAATCCTTCAGCAAAACCTTCTCCTCTTGAGTATTCACATAATTCATGCATCACAATTATGTGAAGTCTTATCTGAAATAAAATGTGACAATTAGCCATAATATTCAATCTTTGATATGATCGAATCGAGCTTTGATTAGATCACCAACAAGATGCATATCTTTCAAATAAGAATTCAAGAATAACTTCAGTTGCCGAAATAATTTACTTAAAATTGATAAATAGTTAATAAGTTTATAAAGTAAAATGATTTGCACTCCATATGCATTTCACTTTTAACTACTTGTTGAGTGCAATTGATAAAGCATGTTGAGAAGCGGAGTGCTAAAATCTCTCCAAGTTATAAAAACAAACACCAGAGGAAGGATATTAAGTAGCAATTTCACGAGCGTTCAAAAACATCATGAAATGAGAAACTATGACGGATCTGACAAGACATAAGCACCAAGAAAAAGAACAACATGAGTTGCAAACTACCATTTCATCCCACCCAATTATGTTTCTCATCTCTCAATGTTATGTTCCTGATAAAGGATGATGAAATTATGTAAATAGAAAAGATCAATCGTGCCAGCAGGAAGAAGTTCAGAAGATTCACCATTTGCTCCAACATATTAATTGCCTCTTGGTCAAAAATGTGTTGCATTCTTAGATCCATTCGAATTGCCCGCATTCTATCCCACAAGAAGTTATATATGCTAAGAAACGTATCGTTGTACGGTTTATCAAGCAGACTGAGCAAATAATCCATTGTCTTCTGTAGGATCGGCATCGGTCTTATCAAGTTTGCATCCCGCTCAGCTGTCCTGTTATACTGTGGCCAAATTTATATAGCATCTATCATCCTTGATGTTAATAATGGATTAATTTTTAAGGGACGAAAGTGAATGAGCTCATTCATGTGCAATATATACCTTTTTGACAGCAAGGGACATGCTGGTTTGATTTCTATCCCCATCCACACGCTCATGGTGATCAAGATCACCTTTCCTTTCTCGCTCCGCCCTTTCTGAATCTGATATTAATGAAAAAAACTTGTCAGATTGAAGGATTGCAACTCTTATACTCTTCAAACATAAACTAGGAAAAGATGTGTGTTACCATAAATAAGGAATTGAGTTCATAGTAAATAGTTTACAAAAACCAGAGGAGATGGTAACTAATCCATGTACAAAAAGAGACCGGATGCAAAATGAAACAAAACAAAGAAAAAAAAGAGATTATTGTTCATATAACCATCTAAAGTTTCATACAACACTTCCACCCTATATCTAAATAGTAGAAATAGTAATATATTGTTGGCAATTCCTCATCTATGGACCATCAAAAAATTTATAGTTAATATCTAGTATCTTGGCTGAAGGCCATACCTGGACACATATCTGGGCATACACCAATAATGATACCAGAGGAATCTTCGGCGTCACGCTCGGATACAGCATTTCCATCAGTAACATCCCTAGCCAATTGAGTTGAACTATATGCAACTGATCTGTTCCTCCCAACATTAGATTGTTCATTTCTAGATGCAGAAACTCCCTGCTCAACGATATCATTACCATTCTGTGGACTTTTGCTTAATTCAACCTTGAAGCGGGCTAATCTCTTTGCTTTTGCTTGCATTTCTCTAAAAAACAGGCATCAGAACAAAATTAGAAAACCTCAAAGTTGAGTAAGCATGTAAGATATAACTAATGCCCACTAAAATTTACCGTTCAGTACCGTCTTGAGTGGCATATGAGTCTCCCTTGAAGACTTGATCC
Organism: Comarum palustre; assembly: GCA_951800085.1. NCBI lineage: Eukaryota > Viridiplantae > Streptophyta > Magnoliopsida > Rosales > Rosaceae > Comarum > Comarum palustre. The sequence continues at coordinate 11,169,275 of OX637586.1, forward strand.
TCAGGAGGTAAAGGAGGCGATCTCATTCTTTTGGCGACCGGTATGTTGGTCAAATTGGTTGCAGCAACTTCAGAAAAGGTATTGTTTGAAGACTGCAAAGATTTTTGCTGAACCCGAGAATCGCGAGTACTGAGAATTGCACTGGAAGTAGTATTTGACCTCATAGGAGGTACAGAAGGCCTGAAAGGAAAGCAGATAGCAGGCTCAGTGGGTAACCCAGATCTCTACTCCCTTGTATTTTGATATTTGAATACCAAAAAGAAAGTAACATGTTTTTTAAGTTCATACAATTAGGGTTCTCATTTCCCAAACCTGAAAATAGCTACTGTAACAAAAAGCCATCTTAGTTATTCTACATGTTTGTATTGACAAGGCCCTTATATTCAAGAAACAGATGCTAAGAAGTCCTTTACTTTTCTCCTTAGGTATTTTAGAAATACACATTCTTTTCCCCTTGTTGGCTTCCCAGCAATACAAAAGTTCTCCCCTACTATAACTTAGGAACCTTTTGGTATCACCAAATATTATGTGAATAGGAACATTATAGTCATTTAATAAAAATGATATTGCCAAGCATAACTTCATTTGAGGACAGGTAAAAGTAGGAACCTAGTTCGTTTCAGGACTTGGACATCATCATAGTTGACGGGTGTTCTTCTGCCAGAGTCAACAGAGCTGACAGAAGGTGATACTAGAGATGGTTCTTGATACGCCTGCAATCTGGCATGATCCTCAATCGACTTCGGCGAATTATTCAGTTCAGAAGAGGAAAATACATGCCTATAGGACAAACAACAGCCAATTTCAATGGGGATCACTATGGATAAAATGGGGGAGGAAAATAAAACTAAAACTGTATATAGACAGAAGCTGTGTGTGTGTGTGTGTGTGTGTGGCAGAGATCAGCAACCATGCATACTGGTAGCAATGGTAACATGAATTTCAGGAAAAAAAAAAAGAGTTCAAAAAACAGTTTTATAATTTAAGATGACTCCATAACAATGTGCAGACAGGATAACACATAAAAATGATCAATATACTTGAAGATAGCATAGTCCAATATAATACGTTATCTTTAAGACTCAAGCCAGTCTGTACCATGGATTGGTATTTTTTACTGAAAGCATCCAAAAGATGATCTCCACTTAAATGGTCAAGAGTGTGAAATTACAGAGCAGGACGTAAAACTTACCCTAAAAATCCACCAGAATGATCAAAGTCCTCAACAGGACGATGGTTAAAGGAGCCTGAGGGAGGTGATCGTGTTTGTGGAGTAACCAAGTTACTGCATATATTTACAGAAAATCTAAGCGGCTATTGGATTAAAGTCATTAAGCAAAACAATGGATCAAACACAATTTAACTTAGAACCCACCTGTCAACTCCGCCAAAACAATCAAAATCCTCAATAGGATGATAGTTGTAAGATGACGAGGGAGGTGACCGTGTTCTTGGAGGAACTAGATGACTGCACATATGTACATGCAAATCTAAGCGGTGATTGCCTTAAGCAAATTAGAACAGAACCTTTAAAGATACAACATAGTGTAGCGCAACTATTATGCACTCGAGTAAAGTCTCTAACAAAAAGACACAGTTTCAGAGCACCATACATGGTGGCAGTGTTATGAAAGCACCCACGAGGATATCCCCATGCAGATGATAGATAATGTAGAAATCACTAGCTCAGTTGACACTCAGAGACAGAGTTGAACTTATATCTTACCCTTCATCTCCACCAACACGATTGAAATCCTCAACAGGCTGATAGTTATATGAAGTCAAGGTAGGTGATTGCATTCTTGGAGGAACTACATGACTGCACATAATTGAAACAAGATCGTGGTTATGTGCTCGTTCGAACAAGAAAGTTAAGAAAGAATTATGAAGGCTAAAACTCAAGATATAGTTTAGGAGCGTATGTTTATGGAAAAGTTTAATAAGAAGTTGAAAAGAAGAAGCCGCCTCTATTGTGACGACTCATCCAAATCACATGATCACAAAAAAATAGAAATTACATATTAATAATGAACGGACAACAAAATTCATCATTAAAACTTCATACACTGGGTTAAATCAAAGATTGAGCCATAATACAATTTCAGGGTCACAGTTAGATAAGTCAAGTGGACAGGTGAAACAAAATACATGAAAAATCAGAAGAATAAAACAGAAAACAAATAAGAAATGTATTATATTGCAGTGTCAATAATACTACAATAATAGAGAACATACCTTCTAGGAACACTTTGAGTGGAATTTCTTATATTTACATCTCTTGACACAAAGGGAGGAGATCTGTTCCCTCGCGTGTCTTGGAATCTGGAAATCTTGGCACTATTTCCAGAATTACGAGAAACAACAAATGATGTGACGGCAGATGGTCTTTGATGAACCCCTGTATCACTATTATTCAACAAGGGTCTCTGCGCACCATTCCAACTAGGAAGAGATTCAGGGGACCTGGCAGAAAATATAAAATTACCAATATAAGTTTTGACACAAGGGCAGAACATGCAATAGAAAATAAACACAGATATGGTAACAAGGACCAGTAACAAAGTTATATTGACCTCAAAAACTATTCAAAAAACAGCCTATTGAGGGCCTGAGAACTGGAATTAGGCCGAAACTTTATAGTTGTGAGAAAAAAAATAAAAGCTTCTGAAATATAGTGTACAAGCAAGGTAGTCTAAAAACAGGAGGATAAGAAAGCCAAAGGCAATCTTAGGTGCCAAATGCCACAAAGGCCCTTGCCGAAGTAAAGAAATTGTCAATTGATGTCTGTGCCCAAAAGTGAAAGCAAAATTTATATCTAGAGTTTCTTTCCATATGTATAAATACATATGTGATTATCTCCTCAACTACCAGAGATTCTTGATTCAATTTCTAAAATCACCCCATAGGACGTTCATTCTTTTTAATGATTTTTGTTTCCCTCAAAACTAAAATATACCGTTTGTCAAAAGCGTCTGCTGCCTCACCAGTCACCACTTGTAAAAAGAAACCTAACAGCCTTGTACACATTAGTAGATAAAAAAAGCGTGCAGACATATATAGCCCTTAGGTTCTAAACTAAAGAACTTTCACAAAGATGAATTCGGCAAATGTCTTCGGTACTCAGACCTTTTCTCCAGCACAGAGAAATCACAAGATCAGAAGTACAGGAGACACTGACATGTTTTCTTTCTTCATCTCACTTCAATAGAGCACATCTACTAATACATTGAAAATAATAATTTCAACAGATGAAAGGAATCACATCTACGAATATATTAAAGCATTGTTTGGGAAGTTACAAACTTAAATTACTGGAAACAATGTGCTCAGTACATATATTAACATTGTTATCCCTAAGAAGGAACATATGTAAATCGGTATATACTATGATCTCCACAAAACTTAAATTGCTATCGGTATATGCTTAGCATTTCAACTGATAGAAACGACTTCAAAAACCGGAAAACGCATAATAACTGTAGGGAGGTCGGCAAAGGATTTCCTCTACCTTTGCACTCCTGCAGGTCGGTAAGAATGAGTTGCACCCGGATGAGAACCTTGAAATGCCAACTGCGGCGAATGTGATTGCTCTAGACCTGCGGGTCTACTGTGATCAGAAGAAAACAAATCAATCACACAATAACAATAACAATCACCTAAAAATTAACAGTCAGGTCGAAACGAGCAAATCACAAAACTCCTGTTGGAAAAATTACCCAAGAACGGAGTAACTAAATAGATTGAATAGCGTCTAAGGCAGAATCAACAATTCGATATCCGAAATTCAACAAGAATGTAAAAATGAAATTTACCGGGGAGGAGATCGGAGAGGGGCGGAGTTGGGAGAAGGAGGGCGGCGGGGGGCGGAAGTGCCGAATTGGAATGGAATGGGCTTTTCTCCGGCGGGTCCCACCTGGCCCGAGAAGCTTTTAAACGACATTTGAGTCGATTCTCGAGTTGCAGAGAGAGAGAGAGCCCGGAATATATCTGAGCTTTGGAAGCTGAGAGGTTTCAAACTCCCAAGACGAGGGCTTTAAACGTTGTCCTTTGTGGGTCGGGTAACATCCCAAAACAAGTCGGGTCGGGTTGGTGTTGAATTGATTTTTAACCGTATTTTTATAAATAATTGAAAAATAACCGAGATCAAAAGTCTCTAATACCCTTATCTAGATTGCTCCTTTCTCAAGCTCCATTGTCAAAGATTTCGCTAACATTTATAAGAAATCATCATGCAGTATACTTTAGTCCCTGGTTTATTTATAAAAATCGATCTATCGATCACCTCCAATTTCCAACCAACTGTGTTTGATGCAAATTTTGTAGCAAGAGTTAAGAAAGGAGAAAAGCTTTCCAAGTTTACATAGGAGATAACCTTGGGGCTTTTTTTAAGAGAATAACAGTTTGCGTATAATCATGAGAATAGAAAAAGATAAGTACATATATATGAGTCAATTTTAAATAGGAGCATATGAGTTTTTGATTTCTATATATGGTTATTTTTTAACTCTTTAGAAAAACGTGATTAGAAATCAATTCAAACAGTAAAAAATGGTTATTTATCAAAATTTCTTTTGGATATGTACATAGGGTATTCGAATTTATCTCGGATCAGAATGATCCGACTTCTCTACTTGAATTTTTATTGTTTGGATAATTTAAAATTATTAGATTAAATAAAGATGACATTATGAGACCATATTGTACTTAATCCAATGGTTTTAAATCATCCAAACAAATCCAACCAGAAAAATCAATTTCATATCAAAATTCTCTCTTTGGTTGTTAGTTGACCTTGGCTATCCCTGGCTTTTACTCTCAGCCATCAATGTTAAATTCAAGGGCCACTAAAATCCCACATCAGCAAAGCTCTAATAAATGCTGAATTTTTAATTCTTCACAATTTGTGAGGCTTAATGTCGTCACAAACTCACAATCACCATACAACACCAAAACCTGCAATTTCTATTGAATTGCAGGGGTTTGGATGAGATTTTTCTAATTTCTTAAGAAATTCTAAAATGATGGGATTTAGATTTTCATCAATTGAAATTTCATTAATTGTAATTTTCATTTTTTTGATATGTCTATTTGAGATTTGAAGTCTATGATAGATTAAGAAAGTTTGAAAGAAATATATAAAATAAAGTGGTATTGACCATTTCATTCAAATTGAAAAAAAATTGATCATTCCAACTAAAACAATTTTTCATTGCTCATTCTAACTTTTTAGACCAAAATTACCTAATTATCTCTTATCTAATTATCTCTCTCTCCCTCCCACACCATTCATTCCCGATCTAAACCATATCTCTCTCACTTTCTCCTTCTATTCTCCTCTCTTTTCGATCTCCTCTCTCTTTCCCGTATCAATCTTGAGTTGCAGCTTTAAAAATGTCGTCCTTGCCGTCGTGGCCCGCCTTTTATCTCCGACGAGTAGATCACCCGCACCAACGACCACATCAAGGGCGTTGAAGAGGATGACGGCCTTTCTCTCTCGGACCTGGGCCACATAAGCCTCAAGCCTCTTTGTCGTTATCGGCGTCCACCTTCAGCCCTGGCCGGTGCATCAACTGCACGTGCGAAGAACGGATTTTGAAGACTGTGCCGATCTGATTATGATATTAGATCTCAATGCGCAGAGCCATGAATCTAGGGAAGTAAATATCGTGGCTTTGTCTCTTGCTATCTTTGAAAACTACATTCTGATTTGAATCAAATAGATGAAGTAGACGACGAAAATGGTAATTGTTATTTGCTATAATTGCAATTTACATTAGAATGGTTAGTACGCCTGTCTTGACACCTATGACCAGCCTTGAATTATTGTTTATTCATGGCATTGGAATTATTGCTATAGCAATAGGTTGTTGTGGTGCTAGATGTATAGAGAATGGGTTATTCATTTTTTTCTTTCTTACCAACCAAATATGAATAAAATCTGGACTGAGAGTCTGAGACCAAAGAGCAAAAAAGAAGAGCTTAGATCAAAAAGCAAAAAAGAAGAATGAGAAACTATTGGGGGAGAGGAAACATGTTAAAATATCAAGAAAAGGGGGGAGGGCGCTAAAATTATTAAAGGAAAATTATTGGAGGAAAATCTAAATGGCCCTAGGGCAAAGAGAGAGAGATTTGAGAAGTCGAGGGACCTGGTTCGATGACGGAAACACTAACTACAAACGTCGACGTTAGTAAGTTTTAGCTTTTTCTTATAATTAATTATTGTCAGTTTGATAATTATTAAATTTAGTTGGACTGACGTGGCGGCATCTGATAGCTGCCCAAGTAAATTTAAGCAAATTTTTTTAATATGTATTTTTGTAATCTGGTAAACTCATCTGGTAATTTTGGTTCGATGACGGAAACACCGACACTACAAAACATGACGTTAGTAAATTTTAGCTTTTTTCTTGTAATTAATTATTGTCAGTTTAACAGCAATTGGATTTAGTTACATGTGAGTGCTGCCCAAGCAACGCCAAGCAAATTTTTTCCAAGGTTCATAAAGGAGGCTGCTTTCGCATTCCGACTTGAACCCTCACGACTCCAGTGACTGACTACTCGATCCATCTGGATCAGTTACAGTAAAGCATAGTCAGAATCTTTCTGGCCGACGGAAAGTTGTGGCCGGTGAGTTCACTCTCCTTTTTGTTATTAAAATTTTACTTTTGGAGATTAGCATTTTCAGTTGAGATCTGTAATCGTAATTGTAGGATTTCATAGAGAAAAGAATGGAAATCGTATGAATCCCAGGAAAATAGCATACCTTACCCTCTTTCTGGATGCAATGGTTTCATTTGTTTGTCTGAGGGTGAGCGAGATGGTTCCTTGTGTGTGTGCAATCCTATTTTGGGCCAGTACGTACATTAGCATCCCTTCTCCTGATAAGGATAGAAGCTACAGTGGCAATTTTACTGCAATCGGTTTTAGCGCGAGGACAAAGGAATACAAGGTGGTGCAATCATGTGTCAGAGAATACCACAAATGCAGTGAGCCTGAGGCTATGATATACACCATTGGATGATCTTAATGTATATGAACCGGTGATGTTCTTCAGTGATTTGGACTTCCTGATGACGTACAAGAGCATGTCTATGGTCCACTATAATTCAGAAACAAACGGCCTCGTAAAAACTCGCATTGTTCAAACTCGGTCTAAGTTTCAGGCACTAGGTTACTGTCCTTGCTTTGTGTCTCTCCATGACGTTTCAAATAGGGAGGAAGTAAAAAGGTATGTGTACTGAATTACTTACACTTGAGAGATAGACATGGATAATTTTAGCTACATGTTTCTGTTATAACTTTTACCTGTGGTGTTTTTGTGGAAGTGCTTAGTAAGCAAGTTGACTTGTACATTTTTATGCTCAAACATTCAAAAATATCTCCTGTACTAAATGCTGTAAATTTCCTTATACTGCGTATGAAAATCTTGAGTTGCACGGAATATAATCTAGGCTTGAAATGTGAAAGAACTTCATCCTAAACTGGACCAGAGGTTCCGTTAAATTTGAGTTTAGCTTTTCATCAGATGGCTTTGTAACTTTGTGTGCATGTGTGTTTTGCTGATGTTTAACGGAACCTCGCATCCTTCGAACTCGGTCTCAGTTTCAGGCATTTGGTTACTATCCTTGCTTTGTTTCACTCCATGATGTTGTACATGGAGAGAATGTAAAAAGGTACATGCATTATGAATATTACTCCATAGTTTGACATGCTTGAATTGTGTTTCTGTTATAGTATTGTTTCTGTTCATTTTCCCATGGATGTGTTTTTTATTTTTCTTAGCAAATAATTATAGTTTCATTATATATCTCTTATATGCAGGCCTGTCAATTGCCACTAAAAGTTTATAAGGGTTCCAAAGATAAAATAACAGTCAATTAGCATGTACCCAAAGGATGACTTCATTCATCTGAGAGATTAACAACAGATTCAGTGCATAAATATAATGGATAGAAGCACGAAATATTCTGAAAATATGCCTGTCCACTTGCATTACCTTGGCTAGGGCTCCTTGCTCAAACTATTATTTCACTATGAATTTGTAGCTACATGAATTTTTTTTTGTTAAAATGGGATTTATATATTCATCCTGGTTTATGTCCCTGATGTGCAGGGTAAGAGACAAAAAGAACTCTAAGAAGGCCTCAGGTGAAGGGAGCAGTGGCTCAGCCACTGCCAATTCTGGCATCCCAAAGAAGTCCAAAAAAACTAAACTCAGGCTCTGGATTGCCAGCTTAAGAGGGTCTTCTTAGATCCAAAAATTCATGTGAGTTATCATAGTTCAGAGCAGATGATTTTTTTGTGCTATCTGTTGGTTGCTGTTTCAGTTATTGCTTTCTTTACTCCTATTTCATGGTTGTAGTTAAGGTTCTCTTATTTAACTTGCAGGCTTGAGATTGCGTCAGCTATATGTAGTGGGCGCTGGGGTTTCATCTCAGCAATGTCTCAACAATGTTTTGTGTAAATGGTTTTCTGTAATGCCAACGCAACTCTGCTTCAGTTTCTTAGCAAAGACCGAAAAACACTTCTTTTTGTTTATGGCAATCTGCTTCTATTGATGTGAAGGTTGATTTTTTCCCTGAGCTTTTATCAATATCTAAGTTTATCCAGGAAATTTTCTGCTCATCTCTGTAATACACAATTCCCCCAACGGCCCAACCTTACAGAATGTCTGTATGCATATGAACATGATTAGTGTTGTCACTAGGTGTGCGATTACTGTTACATGCTGAATGATTACGAGTTGGTTACAATGAATGATGTCTAGGAAAAGCGGTGAAAAGCCAAATGAAAGCAACTTCTCCAAAATCTACAAGCTTTGGCCCCTTTTCAGATTATCAAGTAGATGATTTCAATTCACATGAACAATTGTCTAGGATAGTGTATTCGTGTTTTGGTTAAAAGAAATCATTGAAGCTGAATCAGAACGCTGTACAATTGTAGATGCAGAGATATCTAGGAGTTTTTAACAATTTCATTTATAGATCCATTTAAACAACAAAATCCAAAACTCATACATAATAGGGAATTTGATGTCAGCAGCTCATCTTTGCTATGATCTCACTTTTCTTTCTCAACATTCTTTTTCTTCCTCTCATTGCATTGTTTCAAGGCTTGAACTTCTGAAGAAAGAAAACAATGTTCACAGTAAAAACAAGAAACATCAACAAAAGCAAGGATCAAAACCCAGAAAAATTGAAACAAGGAAACAGTGAAGGGAAGAGAATGCATACCCAGTTGACAAGATTTCCAATTCCTATCATTCTTGATAAGGCAATCCTGCAAGCCACGGGTTTTCAATTTTACATGGTTTGAGGGTTTGGGGTTTTAGGATTTTAAAATGTAAACTGAAAGTGGGAGACATTACCTGTAAGGAAAGGTAGATAGCAGAACACTCCTGGAGCTGTTTGACATTCTCATCGTCTTCTTCTACTTCCGAATGAAGTGGCGGCGGTGGCGGCTTTGACTGGTCACTGGGTTTTGGTTCTGCCTGGGTTTCGGGTCGGGTCATCTTGCTGAGTTTCTCCCCCATTTTTTTGGGTTCGTTACTTTGTGGTTGTTCCGATTCATACATCGAGAATACGACGCGTAATATATAAAAGCTTTCCATTCGACTTTTTTTTTCCTGTTGGAGAGCGGAGCTTTGTGTAGATTAATAAATGCCGTATAACCCCAATTGGCTTGGTCGTGGAAGCATTGCTAACCCACAAACGAGGTGGACGTTAGTTCTCATGATAATAGGATGTTCCTCATTCAAACACTAGCATGTGAAAAATGTAATTTTTATATAGGCAATACCTAAGTGTTGTGTTTTAGATTGTTGATATAATCTGATAGTTAGGATTTAACAGAGAAATATGAGATCAGAAAGGAAAGAAGAGTGTTAGCAATCTCTCAAGAAAGAGCACAAAATGGACGTAGGCCAGGTTTTCGCTACACTATTATAAAAATTGTGATGTGTTGTGTTTCTGTTTTCATGTTCATCATGTATAAATGAGTTATCGAGGAAGAAGTCTTAAAGCGGTAACCACAGTCACTAATACAAGCTCAGGTGGAGCAATTGACACAGCGAACCTGTGACTCAGTTCGCCAATCGCTTGAGCAAGAGTTCCATACAAGCATATCATTGGACAAGTATGCTTTAAGTTTCAGTCCAGGAGATCCAAGCTCGTATGAGGAAGCTATAACAAATTATATACGGGAAAGTTAGATTAATTGGAGCTATGTTAGAATAGATGCAGAAGTCCACACCGAATGAATTGGTTCAAGAGTCAATTCCTAAGCTCAAAGAAAGACATCATGATGCCTGTAAATGAGTTTATAAGATAAAGGAAGGAATGCATGATAAAGAGGTCATGAGACTCAAAACTCGAGTATTGGTCAAGAAGTATTCACATAATGAAAAGGTCGAGCATAACAAGGGTTCTAAAAGTCACTAGTCGTTAGTCGGTCGGCTAGCCGGGGAGAAGTAGTCGAGAGAGTACTCCGGGAGTACTCTGTTTTTATTTTTTAGATTTATTTTTAATTTTAAAACATATAATTAAATAATTTTTTTTGTAAAAGATAATATAATGTCTAAAATAATAAAAATAGTCAATAAAACATTACAATATTAAACTCGAATTAGGTTTTGAGTTTTGACCGAGTCAAAACGAGTTAAATGACGTCATTTTTTTTCTTTTTTTAGTCTAATCTGAGTTGAGCCGACTCGACCGACTGGCGATTTTTCACTGACTAGTCTGATTTTTCCCGACTAGCCTGATTTTTCTCCCGACCGACTATCCCTGTCGACTACACCAAAATCGCCTCGGTGACCGGCTGACAACTAACTAGTCGGCTGACGAGACCGAGTTTTAGAATATTTAGTCTAACCAGATCCCACCAGCAGAGATATGCGTTTATTATAATGTATTCAAGAATAGTATGGTTTTACTATCAGATGACATGTAAACTACATCACAACATGTGTCTAGAATTCAGAAGTTAAAGACACAACAAATCCTAAAAGCTGCACAATATATCCTAGAACTGGAGATAAATATGGAAAAAGAAGCGGGGACAATATGGATGTTATCAGAACCCGTTTCTACTCCACCAGCAGCACACTTTCAATTAAGTGTGTTGGGATCATCTACAATTAAGTTAGATGAGAAGATACAAGTGTCATATGCAAGAGGAGTGAGATGTCTTATGGCTAGAATCTGCACAAAACTATGTTTAGCTCAAACATTGAGCATTGTGTCAAAGTATGTGGTGAATCTGGGTAGACGACACTAGCAAGAAGCGTCATGGATTCTGTATTACTTGAGAGACACTAAGGAGAATGTAATTCTGTTTGAAAGACAAAAGTAACACTCATGCATTGCTGGTCATGAGAGTTCAAATTTGGCAAGAGGCTTAGACAAAGGAAGATATGCAACAAGTAATGAATTTACTTGTGTTGAAGGTTCAACAAGCTGTAGAGCAACTATGGAATCAGCTGAGATGTTGTCTACCATTGAAGAAGATTGCATGGCACTAAAAGAAGCTTATGCAGAGGCGTTACAGCTTAATGGGTTAATAACTGAGTTAGGGATTCAACAAGAAGTTGTGGTGAAGATGTCGCATCCCTGGCCTATTTCCGGCTCCGGAACACAACAGTAACCACCGTAATCCCGGTCTAGAGAGAAATCAATCGTCATTTGACGTATTAATAACCCTCCGGACCAAAATCACAAGGCTATGAATAAAATAATCAGCACACAAATGATATGAATGTCAAATATGAAATGACAAATGTGCAGAATAACATACAATTATTTTACAAGCAAAAGGTAGCAAATGAAAATACCCGAGACAAATATAATACAAGGAAAAGGGTCTCAGAATAACAAGCCCGAATGATGTATCAAAGTACGCAACAGATTATTAAAAACACCAAATACGGAAATCATAAGATGTGGAGCCCACACCAGAACGGGTGTCCCCGGAAGTAGAAGTGCACGATGACCGACGTCGCTCCACGAGCCCCTAGTCCAGCTCCTCCAAAGATGGGTGATGAAGACCTGAAAGATGTAGGGGTGAGCAACTCGTCCTCGCTAACCCAAATGGGGCCCAAAGCCAACCAAGTCAGGGGTTAAAACCTATGAGAAAACATATAGCTTATATCTGTACATATACGTATAGAAATACGTTCAGGGCATTTGAAAACATATGCAATAGCCACGCACGCAAAGCTCGAGTAAAACATGCTGACCACATAAGAAAGAACTCTCAGGATCCACGTGGCCGAAATCCCGGGTTTGTCTTCACAGCTAACCGGGACCAACTACCTATGCGTCTGTAAACGAATAGTAGCGAGACCGTCCATTTACAGCTAATGCCCAACACATCTCTCGTAACAGCTCACCGCACTTACGTCTCGCTTAACTCTGTACGAGACGAGCGTAAGCGGGATAAATAAATTAAACAGGGCATTGCCTCTCTGAGAGGTTCACGGTCATCGACACCGTGGGAAGCGTAGTCTAAATACTAGGTCCCGTCGCTCTCAGTCCAAGCACCGGAAATCAGGACAACGGTACTACTCTTTGATCCAAACACACACACACACACACCAAATGTTGTGATCATATCTTAAAATAATGCATATATACTTTTATATGTAAGTAAAGAAAAACCACTAACCCGGGAGGGTTCTGTCTCACCCATTGGGTGTGCCCCATACTACCTGATATGCTGATACAGCTGGCTGCGCTCCAACTCCCGGTCCTCCTGAAGCCAACTTCGATGTGCTCCTGAGTCTATGGGTGAGATAATAATGACATAGTCATGTATATGTAATTCGAGGATTTACTGTCTACAATTACGACTTGATAAACATTCTCTGTTTATCTTTCCGATGTTAGAGTCTAATTTATTTGACACTCCAATTCTTGAACCGGCTAGAATTCAAGATTATTTCATATTCGGTACTTGCGTCGTTTCGTCACGTCTTTAAATCAAAAACCTTTAAAACATTTAACCGTAGTGATCAAAAACGTTAAAGTAAGTGTTCTACGGTACAAGTCAAAAGTCAACTTTTGAATAGTGAAAGTCAACGGCCAACAGTAAAGTCAACGACCAACGGTCAAAAGTCAACCAGTGAATAGTGAAAAGTCAACGGTCAAAAGCCAATGGGTGAATAGTGAAAAGTCAACTGTCAACCGGCAAATAGTGACAGTCAACTGGTGAATAGTAAAAGTCAACAGTCAAAGTCCACTAGTAAAAAGTAAAAAGTCAACGGTAAAAGTAAAAGTAAAATAGTAAATAGTAAATCTGCCAGGGGTAATTTGGTAACTTTATCCTTCGATAAAACTGTAAAAGTAAAATTGACTTGGTAAAAACCAGAGTTTTTACCGCGTCGGTTCCCGACCGACTGTGTCACCGGAAAAGCTTCATTTTCCGGCCAAATTGAGTCCCTAGGCCTGTCTTTTCTCTTTTTACACATCCTAAGCTATCTAACAACACAAAAATCACAAGAAGTGGTCGAGTTTTGTACCTCGAAGTTTCCTCCTCTGCTTTTCCGACAGACCTCCTCTGGCGGAGCTCCGCTGACCTCCTCCTTCCTCCTAGACAACTCTTGGTAGTGCCTGGGAGCTTTCTTGCTCCTCAAATGGTCTGGTTCGACTCGAACTCGACTGTATAGTGATCTCGGGTTTTCCTCCCTCTGTTGGGCGGCGCTGGCGTGGCTGGTGACCTAGGCTGGGTCGCCGAGGCAAGGGCGAGACGGATGGTGGTGGAGGTGAGCGTCGACGCGCGCGGATGAAGGAGCGCCTGAGTTGGTTGTCAAGGAGAGAGAGTCTGACTCTCTCGAATGAAGTGGAAAGGAGGAGAAAAGGAAAGAAGAAAAAAAAGAAAGGTGAGGAGAAAAGGAAAGAAGATAAGAAGAGATAAGAGTTTTTAAAGAAAAATCGACGGCCACGATTCGACGATCGAATCAACGGCCACGATTCAATCACACTTTCAAAATAATTTCAAACCAAATTCATTTTTGAAGACTCATTTAAAAACAACCGAACGTCAAATTAAATCGTAAAAGTTGTACGGAACATACGTGAAGTGCCGAAAAATATTCCGTAAATACTTTCACGCATGTGGCGACGTGTGTCCTAACGTAAAAACGTTAGACAAAATTTACGACGTACCGAAAAGTAATCAGAATTAAACCCTAAATGTGTCGAAAAATTAAATAAAATTATCGGGGTCTCACAGAAGAAAGGTGTGATCATTTTGACAAGGAATCAAGTGTTTCAAGCAGAGACGAAGCGTGTTGATGTTTGTGGTCATTGCAACAAAGTTTGAGTCAGCTTAGGGAAGATAACAACTGAGGAAGAAGTACATTCTAGGGAGAATGTTTCAGATTGTTTGATCAGGTCCATTGTCATGAATAAGTTCAAGCTTTGCTTGGACTTGCACAGTGCCACAACTTGCTGAGTTGTGGTGGAGCACGTACTCACTTGAGGTGTGTTAAGGCAAGAGGAGTCTTGCCAAGGTGAATGTTCTTGAAGGTTTTGTTCAAGGTTACTTCAAGAAGATTCAAGATATCCTGAAGGGAGCAACAATCATTTGGTATCAACTCACTAAGGTGGAGATTGTTGTGTTTTGGATCGTTGAGACAATTTGATGGTTAGGACTCAACAGACAAATATGAGACCAGAAATGAAAGAAGATTTTCTATAAGTTATAGAAAAGTAATCTTTTAGATTTTTTGAAGATTTGTCTGCTAGGTTAAGGAACCCTAAAATCATATTGTATCAGCAACCCCTATAAATTAGAGTTGTAGGGGGTTTCAAAGGTTGACGTCGGCCAGGTTTTGGCTAAACCACTATAAAATTGGTGTGCACTGTGTTTTTGTTTTCAAGTTCATCCTTTAATTTGCTTAAATCGTATAAAGTTCTAGTAAAGACCAGAAGATATTCTAGGGCCAATACTCTTGCCGCGTGATTTCGAGAATATTCCTCCCTATTCCTAATTAGCTCAACCGTAGAAGCAGTAGTTTAAGCAAGACTTTCTATTACAATTGCTACACGGTCATTTTTCTCTTGCTTCCTCTTACCTTTTCTAATTGCTTATTTTGAAGCTTTTATTCCAGGTGGTCTTGCGGATGGACTCGGTGGTGTCTCCAAAACTACTTCCTCATACAAGTTAGTAGGAGAATCCGTCTCATCTGAGTCAAATGCCGGCCGAGGAGGGGTTCTTGGTGGATCCATGAAAGACCGATGCTGCTTAACTTCCTTGCAACATGCTTGTTTATCAAACTCTTTCCCTTACATTTGTTGGAATAATTAGCTTTAGCTTAAACGTACTATACACATGAAAGGAAAAAAATAGTAAATTAAAACAACTACAAATAAATAATTTAACAAATTATATTTGTCAAAAACATATTACCTCATCCATTAGATTCTCACCACTTTGTCAATTGTATGCGTTTTTTGCAAAGATTCATGCCGAACTTTGAGTGTGACCTTCAAATTGCACTAATGGGTTGACACCAGCGGCATGAGGAAGGTAAGGCGGCTCACGATTGTAGTTGATGATGTGGAAGGAGAGATCTACTTTGTGGGCTTGTGTTTTGGTATTGAATGTGTAGGTTAGTTTAGTTTTGCTTGAGTCCAAAAATGTATTCTCTTGAGGGTGGAGTGGGAGTTGCCTTGTATCCCTTGTTCTTTAGTCGTTACAAGTTTAACCTAATTGCACTAGTATTGATGTACACCATAAGGGTCTTCAGTGGATATACTACTGGGTTGATCCTGTAACTTCAGTTTTTCAACGTGTAGAGTTTAGATTATAGAAACTTTGGTTGTGAGTCATGGTTACATGTGCAGTCAGTGGATAACCTGAGTAGTGTATGTAATAGGTGATCTTCAGATCCTTTAGATTGAGCGAGAGAGCTCGTGTATGTTTGATCAATTGAGTTTTTCCATTCCCCTAAAATAAAATAATGAACATAGCCTTATTAGGTGAATACTGATCCTACATAAATGCTACAAGCTCTTTTCTCACATTGTGATAAAGCTATACGTTACATGATCTAATAAATGATTCACTCACAAGTCACAACATGTTCATTGACTATACTTGATAAGAAACGCGAAAGAGAACATTTGTGCACTTCTTTATTTTAACTTGCTGAACATGTCTTCAACTGATAGTCATTTTTATTATTAGTTTTGTTTGTCCAACACGTTTTTAGAATCAAAAATACATAATGATTTTTTTGTTCAATAATTTTCTCGATACATATATATTGAATCAACTCGTTACATCTTTCATATTCTATCATTCTGATTAAATTTCGATTCCTCAAACCAATAATCATTCCAAGAATCTGTCTGTTGGATCCTAATTTACTTTGAACAACTTGTTCCAAGTTTTTAACCCAAAGTATTACACTCATTTACTGATAATTTTGGGGAAAATTTCCATCTAAATAGGTGGCTATGACCAAAACATAAAAGAGTTAGGTGGCATATTAGCTTGACCATGGCTTGGCTTAACCATGGTTACTTTGGTCTGGTTTATTACAAAACCACAAAAACAAAAAATAAAATGAAAATGGCCCCCCACACATCCAAGAGCTTTATAAGCCATATGCTTTTTTTGGTCGTTATAAGCCATATGCTTGAGAAAATAAGAAAAATAAACCAAGTATAAATTCTCTGATCTTTCCTCAGACTGGTCATACCTCTGATTGCTCAATTCGGGTGCGTCTCGATTATCTGTGTTCGATCATCAAGCCTTAGATTCTTGTATCTGTATTGGCTCGCAAGATTTCTGGGATTCTTTTTTGCTTTGGTTTCATTCAATTGTGATCTGAAGGACTGGTTTTTATTAGGTTCATAATGAGTTTCACATCGGTAGCTCATAATTTAGATTCTATGTCAAACTGGGTATGTTCAACATGGATTGGTTATTGAGCTTATGCTTCTGGGCAGTGTTTTGTATCTGTCTGATCGATATGTGTTGATTGCTTTGTATTTCATATTGTTGGTTTATCATTGATTTGAATAGTGAGATTTGAAGGTGTGTGGTTCAGTTGTTGTCGAATGCAATTGGCTTAATCTGGTTTGTATTGGTTTTCGTTAGATTGAGTAGTAGTCGATGTTGAGCTGAATTGTGATTTGTATTGTCAATGTTGGTTTTTGTAGTTTGCCGTTTGATGCAGTTTAGTGTAATTGATGAAGTTATCATATTGTATGGCTATATGGAATGATAGATAAGACTTGTACATATGAATAATTATGAATTGAATGATATTTTTGTGCAGAAAATGGCGTCAATGGTTGCCAAGGGGAGTAGTTGCACCACTCAACTCTCTCCCTCTATGACTGATCAAGAAAAGGGTAGTAGAAACAAGAGGAAGTTCCGAGCTGATCCACCCTTAGCTGACCCGAATAAGATTTTGCCTTTGTCTCAAACTGAATGTGCAAGTTACGAATTTTCAGCAGAGAAATTTGAAATAAGCCACCAGAATCATGGACAAACCAGTGTCTGTGACCTGTGTTTTGTTAATCAAGACCATTCTGATGGGTTGAAACTTGACCTTGGATTGTCTAGTGCTGTTGGTTCATCTGAGGTTGGGCCAAGTCGGCCTAGAAGGGAATCGGAGGCAGATGAGTTTCAAGATGCGGATTGGAGTGATCTCACAGAAACCCAGCTTGAAGAACTTGTTCTGAGTAATTTGGACACAATCTTCAAGAGTGCAATAAAAAAGATTGTTGCTTGTGGTTACACTGAAGACGTTGCTACAAAGGCTGTTTTGAGGTCTGGTCTTTGTTATGGGTCTAAAGACACTGTGTCTAATGTAGTGGATAATACTTTAGTTTTTCTTAGGAATGGCCAAGATATTGATCCTTCAAGGGAGCACTGTTTTGAAGATTTGCAGCAGCTAGAGAAGTACATATTGGCTGAACTGGTTTGTGTTCTTCGTGAGATTAGGCCTTTTTTCAGCACTGGTGATGCAATGTGGTGCTTATTGATCTGTGACATGAATGTCTCTCATGCCTGTGCAATGGATGGTGACCCCATAAGCTGTTTCCTCAATGATGGCACTTCAAATGGAAGTTCACCCATTTCAAATCAACCTCAGTCCAAAATAGAAGCCAAAAGTTCAGAATTGAGCCTTATTAATGCTGGTAAGCCATTCTCAGCAATGTCTGGTTCTCCTAGTCCACAGCCTGAGACATCTAAATCAAGAAATTCAGGTAACAATGGATTACTCTCAGAAAAAGAGGGCACAAACAGAACATCTCCATCTTCTGTAGAGGAAAAGCTTGTGGGTGCTAGAAAGGTCCATTCTATTAGTACTAAAAGAGAATACATGCTTCGACAGAAGTCACTTCATTCGGAGAAAAATTACCGTAGCTATGGATGTAAGGGGTCTTCAAGAGCAGGGAAGCTGAGTGGGTTGGGTGGTTTAATTTTGGATAAGAAGTTAAAATCAGTATCAGACTCTACTGCTCTTAATTTAAAGAATGCATCTTTGAAAATAAGCAAGGCTATGGGAATTGATGGGAACCACATTCTTTCTTCCAATGCTGGACCTTCTTCCACTGGAGTTTTTAATGTGGATGCTGAAAATGCTGCTTCGATTTTGCCTCTGAACAGATTGTCATCCATTTTACCTTCTGCAAATACTTCAGCAACATTACCAGCCCCCACTGCTGCAAAAGCCTTGTCACCAGCCAATACTCCACCTACATTATCAGCTCCTGATACTGAGCTTTCTCTTTCTCTGCCTACAAAAAGCCACAGTACCCTAGTGCCTGTTAGCTTTAACTCTGATAGCCCGAATTCAATTTTTGCTGGGATTCCTTTTGATAAGTCCTTGGGGCAGTGGGTACCCAGAGACAAAAAGGATGAGATGATTTTGAAGCTGGGTCCTAGGGTGCAGGACTTGCAAAATCAGCTCCAAGAGTGGACAGAATGGGCTAACCAAAAGGTTATGCAGGCTGCCCGTAGGCTAGGTAAAGACAAAGCTGAACTTAAGTCATTAAGGCAAGAGAAAGAAGAGGTTGAACGGTTAAAGAAGGAGAAACTAACGTTGGAGGAGAATACCATGAAGAAACTTGCTGAGATGGACAATGCATTGTGCAAGGCTAGTGGTCAAGTTGAAAAAGCAAATTCGGCTGTTTGGAGGCTTGAGGTGGAGAATGCTGCACTAAGGCAAGAAATGGAGGCGGCCAAGTTACGTGCTGCAGAGTCGGCTGCAAGTTGTCAAGAGGTATCAAAGAGGGAGAAGAAGACACTAATGAAATTTCAGTCCTGGGAAAAGCAAAAAGCCTTGTTCAACGAAAACCTTGTGACTGAAAAACGCAAGTTAAAACAGCTACTACAAGAATTAGAGCAAGCCAAAGATCTCAAGGAACAATTGGAGGTATGTTGTACTTAATATATTTTCAAGATATCCAAATAAGCAAAGATACATAGGTTTTTAATGTACCTATAAGACTTATTTTTGAATTTGATTTCACTTGGATTGGGTCAGTAAAACTACATGAGGTAGGACCAAGAAGGTTTTCATTTTCAAGGTACAGGACTGATTTATATATTAGCATAATCACTATTAGCCATTATGTATCTTAGATTACAAAAGAGGACACTATATTGCCTTGGAAATGGATTTCATAGATGGGATGTTGGGATTATAAAATACATAAATCAGATGATTGTATATTATATTTACAATTGATTTCATTGATTTGAGCTCAGTCTATGTTTCAGTTAGTGCACAAATTACTCATCTTGTACGTGTGACATGCTACCTTATGCAGCCATTGCAAATTTAATGGGTACCGGGGCATATGACGTGATAAGACTACAGTATTGTCAAACTTATGCTATTGAGATATGAAGTATTGGAGCTTGTCATTATCTTCTACTAGCTTCCATTTGGGCAGACATGCAAACACATAATTTTCTTACTTAGAATTGTCAATTATGTGGTTCTAAGTAGTGTGAAAGTTATAACTAAGCTACGAGTCTGATTTGAGTGATGCATTGTTGATAGTACTTCTGTACAACTCAATTTTGATAGAATCTTTAACTTGATGTGTGATGGGTTTGCAATTGTTTCTTTCTTAGTTACTGTCATAGGTTTTTCTTCTGTGCTTCTTTTGACTGAAAGGGGAATAAATATTGCAGGCTAGATGGCAAAAAGAGGAGAAATCTAAGGAAAAACTATTTGAGCATGCAAGTTCCATAAGAATAGAAAGGGAACAACTTGAGGCTTTAGCAAAAACCAAGGAGAATCAAATCAAACTGAAAGCAGAAAACAATGTGCAGAAATACAGAGATGATATTCAGAACATTGAGAAAAAAATCTCACAGTTGAGACTCAAAAGTGATTCTTTAAAAATTGCAGCCCTTCGAAGGGGCGCAGATGGAAGTTATGCTAGCAAGGTAATAGATCTTGAAAATGGTCTGGATCAGAAGAGCTCCCAGATGCCATATATATCAGAAGTAGTCAAAGATTTGCATGACTACTTCGAGACAGGTGAGGTGAAACGCGAGAGGGAGTGTGTGATGTGTCTCTCTGAGGAAATGTCTGTGGTTTTCCTCCCATGTGCCCATCAAGTGGTCTGCATAACTTGCAATGAGCTCCATGAGAAACAGGGTATGAAGGATTGTCCATCGTGCAGGAGCCCCATAAAATGGCGTATTTCTGTACGTTATGTTTGATTTTAAACTATAATATGAGATTGAATAAGTGTTCTGAATACAGATTGTTGAACTCCTATGAACAAAATAAATGGGTTTGGATCACTCGTTTTTAAAGTTTTGAAGACAAGTTTGCCTTGTATTCCAATGTTGATGTTGGTTGGATAATTTTCTCACTATTTGCTATACATTGTACTAGTTTGAAATCCACAGGCTATGCATGTTGTTAGCCATAAATTTTTATCTCATATCCTAGTTTCGGTTCAATGTCACTTTCAGCATAATTTTTCTCACCATTTGCTCAACATTGTACAGAAAACCAGACATTTACTCGGAGGAGATATCATCATAATCTCACTTTCACTCAAATCTGTTTTTGTTTTTTATTTCCAAACACATGGGGAATACCAATGAATCACATTGGAATATTTTTCGTCGTAGACCTTATTGCTAAAATGAAATTATATCCATGACAATGTGACATCTGACAAGCACAGTGACACGTGTCACCTCGTAGCTTCCAATAGCATTTGTAATTGTGATGCAGAATGGTGAAACACCAAGAGAGTTCAAAAGTTTGAGCAAGAACTTAGCGCTAGAACTTTCGTCCACTCATGTCACATATCAGACCAACCCAACCGCCATTTTTCGTTTTCTGAAGAAACTCTGCAACTCCAAAACACCCAGGTAACAATTCCCTCTTACCAATTCTCACACACCCTTTAATGCTCTTTGTTATAGAAGTATAAGATTATGTAATATATGATCATCATAAAAGATTTTGGACCCAAATAAGGTTCCACTGTCGGCAAGTTTTTTGTGTTTCTTTCCTAACAGAAACAACTCAATTCTATATGCAAAGCGGGGGAGCTAGGGATAACTGTTAGGGAGGGGACTAAGCTTTTGTCTTTGGTCATTCTTCAGCTAAATATTAGCTTTTGTTTTGCCAAGTATTCCTTGTATTTCTCAGCCTGATCTAAGAGTTTCAGTGATGTGACTAGTTTTTATTGACTGATTAGTTTGACCCGAGTTCGGTGAGGAAGCCTATAAATAGTGACACAACTAGACAGCCAAAATGTCGACCTCAGTAAAAGGAATACTCTTGAGGACTTCACCAGAAGTGGCTTATAGACACAGCATGACGTTCAAGGATCGTTCTTATTCCCCCAACAGTGTGAACGGCGGGTCAGCTCGAGCTGGGGGTCAGACGCGGTATCAGTCTCAAGTTTGTACCATAACAAATGGGATCACCAACCCCAGTCCTTAGAAAAATGAGCTCCAAAGCCAGATCAGAGCACAACCTATTTTGTCACCAGTTTTGGACCCGATTACTCCAACAACTCATACGGTAACTACTGTTCTCGAGTTTAAAACTGCGCGGTTATTGTCAATTAATTTCGTGTTGGATGCTCTATGTTTTGTTTAGTGCAAGATTTTGTAAGTATATTTTAAGTTGAACTGTTGGTGCAGCCATTTTGTTTATGGTCATTTTGGTGTTGCTGGCCTAAAGGCTTCAATTATGTTTGTGCAGAGGGTTTTTACTTTTGGGAAAGGAAGGTGTGAAGGAAACAAGGGCATGAAGTCACTGGTAAGCTTTTACTTCACTTTCCCCTTTGAGAAAATCATGAGGTTCAGTCAAACTTAACAAGAGTAGTCCAAATGTTAGTGAGTTTATGTTTAGTGTTGTGTTTGATCATAATGTCGGTGCCTTGTAGTTGGGAGGGAAGGTGCAAACCTTGCTGAAATGGCTAGCATCGGACTATCTGTGCCGCCTGGGCTAACTATCTCAACAGAACCATGCCAAGAGTATCAGGACAATGGTATGGATTTACCGGAAGGGTTGTGGGAGGAGATACTAGAAGGAGAAGACTATGGGAGCTACTCTTGGTGACCCTTCCAAGCCCCTCGTAGTCTCCGTTCGCTCTGGTGCTGCGGTATGAATCCGTCCAATTTCAATTGTTCTGGATTTCTTATTTCCATATTCAGTACTAATGTTTGATCTCTCTCATGTTGTTGAGAATTTTGAACCAATGTAATATAAATATATTCTTAATGTGGCATACAACCTCACATTGTACACCAACTGATTTTTATGTTACACATGTGCCTAGATTTCTATGCCTGGCATGATGGAATGTTCTCAACCTTGGACTCAATGATGAGATGGTTACTGGTTTAGCTGCAAAAAGTGGGGAACGGTTTGGGAATGTTCACATGTTCTCTATGACTCGTACAGACGTTTCCTTGATATGTTTGGGAATGTTGTAAGTCCTTTTGGTTATGCACTTCATGATTTCAGTATTTGACACAAACCCAACAAGCACACTCAACTTATTGATAATCATTTTCCCTTTCCCTTTGAAGGTTATGGAAATTCCACACTCAACATTTGAGGAGAAGTTGGAGAACTACAAACACCAAAAAGAAGTTGAGCTTGATACAGAGCTAACAGCGTCTGATCTCAAAGAGCTGGTAGAACAATACAAAAGTGTCTCTGTTGAAGTTACTGTTAAAAGATTCCCATCAGGTACCAACACTAACACAGTCTTCCTCTATTTTCCAACTTTAGTTCTCCTAGTAAAATTGTGCATGTAAACTTGTGTGTGTCGGCTATTCTCCTGTGTATCTGCAGATCCAAAAGAACAGCTAGTGTTGGCTATTAAAGCAGTTTTTAATTCTTGGGACAGCCCCAGGGCCAACAAATACCGGAGCGTCAATCAGATAACTGGTTTAAAGGGAACTGCAGTCAACATTCAATCCATGGCTTATGGGAACATGGGAAATACCTCTGGGACAGGTGTTCTATTCACTAGAAATCCAAGCACTGGTGAAAAGAAGCTCTATGGGTATTTTCTAATCAATGCTCAGGTTTTTACATCTAAATCATCCCTTTCTAAACTGATATACTTATAGACTATTTAGTAGTTACTCTAATTTTATCAGTAGCTCAAGAATGGTATTTGAATAGGGAGAAGATGTAGTTGCCGGTATTAGGACACCAGAGCCTTTGGATACCATGAAAAATTGCATGCCAGAAGCTTACAAGGAGCTTGTGGAGAACTGTGAAATTCTAGAAAGACATTACAAGGATATGATGGTAAAATTTATCATTTATCAGTTACAGTCAGTCTTCTTTTCTTTTTTGGACTATGATTAATCTTTTCTGTCCTGAAAATTCTGGTTAACAGGACATTGAGTTTACAGTCCAAGAAAATAGATTATGGATGTTGCAATGCCGTTCTGGAAAGCGTACTGGTAAAGGTGCTGTCAAGATAGCTTTAGACATGGTTAATGAAAGGCTTGTTGATAAGCGCTCCGCAATCAAAATGGTGGAACCACAACATCTTGACCAACTTCTTCACCCTCAGGTATATATGCTCATATACATTGCTTAGAAATAGTTAATGTATCTGCCTAACTGTTTAATATCACTGTCATATATTCATACAGACCAATTTCTGATTCCTTTTCTGATCAGTTTGAGGATCCGATTGCATACAAAGATAAAGTGCTTGCCATTGGCTTTCCTGCATCACCAGGAGCAGCAGTAGGGCAAGTCGTCTTCAGTGCAGAGGATGCTGAAGCATGGCATGCACAAGGAAAGAAGGCCATCTTGGTAAACAAATATCATTATTCATCTAACATTTTTCTTCGTTTTCCCAAACATACATAGAAGAATATTTGAAATGGATTTCTTACTCTCTTTGAAATTGAAATTGTTGAAAGACTTGCAATATATCCTAATAGGGGAGTTCAGTTGAAAAATATATTGATATCATGATCTCTAGTTAGGATATGACTACCTGTACTCTTGAAGTAGCTAAAGACTTGTAGAGGACTTGCATTCTGGTTTCATAATTGTTCACAATGGTTGGTTTTATACCTTTAGGTAAGGACTGAGACCAGTCCGGAAGATATTGGGGGAATGCATGCATCTGCTGGGATCTTGACTGCTAGAGGTGGCAGGACATCTCATGCAGCTGTTGTGGCTCGTGGATGGGGTAAATGTTGTGTTTCTGGATGTTCTGATATCCAAGTAATTGATAATGAGAAGGTGATTATTCTAGCTTCCCTAATACTTCTACTTTTAGTAAAGTATGAAGGGAAATGTGCTAATTGGGTGTCATGATTGACGAACATGTAGGTTGTTGTGATTGGAAACACTGTGTTTAGTGAAGGAGACTGGCTCTCTCTCAATGGAAACACTGGTGAAGTCATTATTGGAAAACAGCCACTTTCTCCTCCAGCTTTAAGCGGCGATTTAGAAACCTTTATGTCTTGGGCTGATAGCTTTAGGTGTCTCAAGGTGTCATAGCTTTCTTGCTCTATGGTTTTGGTTTGTTCGACATCTTATTCAGTTTATCTAATTAGAGTTATTTATAGGTATTACATTGGCCCGAACTTGAAAAGTATATAAATGTAATACGACTAGCAATCTAGTTAGAAATACATAAGATACAACTATATTAAGTTATTTAATTTAACTAGAAATAAAAACAAAACGCTTGATAAATGAATAAATTTTTTATTTATGGATAAATAAATAAATTTTTATTTATCGATAATATAATAACTCCGTTTAAGTAATAATTTTGTTTGTTTCTAATTTTATTTATTTAATGAGGTTTTACTGTAGAACAAACTATTGTTACTTTTATTTTACAGGTTTTAGGGTGTGTTTGGTGCAGCTGTGACTTTTACGTAAAACTGAATTTTACTTATTTCTGAGAATAAGTAGCTGAAAAGCTAAGTAGTTGAGTGTTTGGTAAAACTGAATTTTTACAGGTGTTGTCATGACAAAAGCAATGACATGGTGTTTGGTAAACTCAAAACCGACATTTGCTTTTATTTGCAAAATGACCAATTTAGACACAAAATCTGTTTTCACCAAAATTGTTGGTTGTATATTGGAGTTCAAGACTTCAGGTTTTTCAATTTTCATTAGTGTAAAAATTACCTAAAATTTTCATTTTAGTTCAGTTTACCTCATACATTTCAAAGTTTCCTATGTATGTTTTAACGAATGAAACATATGTAAGTTTTACAAATGAAAGATAACTTGCAGTATGGCTTGATATTCCTCTTGATCTCAAGAAACCTAAGATCAACTCAAAAAACTTATTTTCATTATACAATAAAAAGGTTTTGTTTAAGCCCATATATAAGAAAAAGATATCTATCATTGAAGCATAATCAACTCCAAGAACATATATGTAACCATGTAGTCTTCCACAAATACTGTTGCCTAAACAATTCTTATACATCATATATATATTGGTTTATAAGTTTAATATACACAATGGTGATGTCAGATCATGGCATTAGATTAGCTTTAGAGGTTAGCATCTTCCTGCGCATATTTGATTCTAATCTTGCATTCCTGCAAAAGAAAAGAGAACATCCAGAAGGTAAACATGTTTATTAGTACTCGCAATGATAGTAATCACTTCTGAACATTGTATCATTAGTAGTGCGAATTGTTTGCAGTATGTCAATGTGTTTGCAGTATCGTTCTCCTCCTGTTTCCAGTGTCGCTCCACCTTTAATTCCATAATCTATACACTTCAGGATCTTCTCAAATTGGTCTGAATCAACATGAATAAGCCTCAGTCAGTATAACATAAATGCCTTTTAGTGCAGCAAGTTTTTAATCACTAGATTAGTTCAAAGCTTAAACAAATAAATTCAGTGACAGAATTTGTTGCCCCATGAATACTGATTTACCTGAGGACCTTGCTCGACACCCCCTTGAATGGATCACCAACTACACGTTTCTCGACGTGCCCTTGCTTTCTCTACAGACTCATCATATACACGTTCATGTACAAAAGTATGAGAACCAGCACAGCAACATTGTCCCTACAAACAGAGGCGTGATGAAATCAGCATATGATTTATCTTTCTTTTACATAACAACAAATGCATTCAATCTTCTATAGAACTAACTACAATGCTTAGCATACCTGATTGAAGAAAATAGCAAGATGAGCCAACTCAACAGCCTTGTCTACATCAGCATCCTCACATACAATAAATGGAGATTTTCCACCAAGCTCCAAAGTTACTTTCTTAAAATTGCTTTTAGCAGCTAGTTCAAGTACAATTTTACCAGTATCAAATCAACATTGAAACAAACACAATAGAAAATGATGAGCTAATCATGAAAACTTTTCTTATGCTACTCATCATATCTCAATTCAACTAGTATAACCAAATGAACTATCTACTTTATCAGATATCAGTGAAGACACTATAACTGTCTACACCAAAACACCAAGTTATGTTTTGGTGTGTTCTATGTTGAAGTGTTTTGAGTTAAACTTCAGTTGGGAAGCAATTTGTAATTGAAGATTTACTTTGGATGAAATCTTTGTCGTCTAGTTTTGTAGGGAACGGGGCTTTTTGCTAAGGAGTGTGAGATATGTGATTTCTTTGTGTATATCCCACAATATGGGGACGGCACGGCTTCCTTGAATGTTACGGTCGCAGCTTCCATTGTCCTGCATCAGTTTGGAGGTAACCTATCTAAACTGATATGTTCTGTTTTGTTCTGTTCATGCCATTTACTTGCTGTATTTATCATCATCTAAGATGTTAATCACACTGCTTATTTATTTGTTTTTGCTCTTGGTCTTATATAATACTATGAGTGCATGTTTGGTACCCAGACAATCCTGAGCCACTCTATTCTTAATACTTGGCCTACTCTCAATTGAGTAGGCTTACTCAATGCTAGCTTGTACCAAGTTTGGTGCAGCAGCACTGCATAAGGTAGGACTAATCGCCAACTCCCCAACAACAGCAGATCAAATTCTTTCTCTCCTGCATTTCCAATAGTGGCGATCAATTTAGAATCTTGGTACCGGATGAACGCCAATCTTGACCTCACTGCAAAATATTCCCCTCATTGCAAGTCTGGTACTAACTAATTCTTCTGGAAAACCCACCAAGTAAATAGAACCCGAGTCCAGTACAGTCTTAAAAATTAAGGAGGTATAATGCAGTCTTGAGTGCCAAACGTGCACTGTAAGTCTTAACTAAGCATCACATTTGGAACAAGCTTCACTCAAGAAGATTACTCAAATTCCTTAGTAACCAAAATTGTTGTACTAGCCTGCTATCTATGAACGCCATCATAGTCCTATCCTTCTAAATTTGATTATGACACCAGTATAAAAGGGATACTGTGAGATTAAGATTCCATGACACTCCAAAAAAATTAGACAGTTTCTTTAAGACTTGCCCACTGCATGTAAGTTTGCAAACAATTGAGGTTTTTAATGAGGGACTAGATTCTTTGTTTTCAAGTATTGAATATTGGCTTTATCTTGAAGGTGGACCAAAACCCATTGGAAGCCCATCTTGATCACGTGGGCTATACTATGTCTAGGTTAATTAGGAAATCTATATATGCATGTATTCTAGCCTAACTAGGATTAGATATATGTATTCTAGCCTAACTAGGATTAGATATATATATATAGGTGCTGCTGTCAATGAATAGAGAGAGAGAAATAGTTTAACCTAGAGCAGAGCTATCTTTCTCTATCAGCAGAGAACGCATAGCATTGGGGTTTTGGGTGGTCGAGAGTTTTGCCATAAAGCTCTATTGTATTATCTCCAATTGTTATAGTGGAATTCTTTGCCGGCTTCGAGAGTGGACATAGCTCAATCACATTGATTGGGTGAACCACTATAAATCTTGTGTTCTTGTCTTCTATTTTTTCTTTACCGTTCTTCGATTATCCAAATTGTTCCATATCAATATTGTCGTTTGTTTACGCTTCCGCATAACAAACTGGTATCAGAGCCTGTTCTGATTTGGGAGTTGATTATTGATTGGAAATCATGTGTGATGGTGAAGGTGCTGAAGTTGATAAGAAGAAGAAAGGGACAGAGTCTACACATGCTAAGCCATCTGTTGGCAATGCCAAATTTGAAGTTGAGAAGTTCGATGGAACAAATAATTTTGGTATGTGGCAGTGTGAGATGATGGATGTCTTGTGTTAACAAGAATTGGATATAGCTCTCGAAGAGAAACCAGCAGATATGACCGAGGCGCAGTGGAAGCAGATTAATAAGTGGGCTTGTGGTTCTATCAGATTATGTCTTGCAAAGAGTGTGAAATTCTTTATCATGAAGGAAACTTCAGCAAATGATATGTGGAAGAAATTGGAGGACCAGTACATGATCAAGAGTGCTGAAAACCGCTTTCACCTGAAGAGAAGGCTTTTCCAATTCAACTACAGACAATGTATTTCTATGTCTGAACACATCAGTGATTTCAATAAGATACTTGCAGATTTGGTTAATTTGGATGTGCAAATTAATGATGAGGATAAAGCTTTATGTTTGCTTAATTCTCTTCCTGACGAGTATGAGCATTTGATTACAACTTTGCTGCATGGAAAGAATGAAGTGCAGTTTGATGATGTGTGTAATTCATTGATTAATAATGAATGTCGGAAGAAGGAGAAGCAGTTGCAAAGGGGTTCAGGTGGTGAAGCACAAGTACTTGTTGCAAGAGGCAGATTAGAAGATAGAAAGTTTGGTGGAAATCGAGGTAAGTCGCGTTCCAAGTCAAGAGCTAAATTTCCTGCAAAAGATGAGTGTGCCTTTTGTCGTCAAAAGGGTCATTGGAAGAAAGATTGTCCCAAGTTGAAGACTAGAGACAAGAAGGGTTCTGAAGTAAATATGACAAAATTTGAAGATGATGATGACTTCGGTTTTGCATTGAGTTGTTCTTCGGTTTTCGAAGATTTTGAAGATGATGAGATCGATTTGGCTCTAGCAAGTTCACCTACACGTGATTATTCTAATCAGTGGATTATGGATTCGGGTTGTACTCACCACATGTGTCCCAACAGGGAATGGTTCTCCTCTTTGAGGGAATTAAATGGTGGAGTAGTTCTTATGGGAGATGATAGTCCTTGCAGAACTAAAGGGATTGGTACAGTTCGTCTCAAGATGCATGATGGGGTTGTTAGAAAATTGACTGATGTTCGGTATGTTCCGAACTTGAAGAAAAATCTGATCTCTTTGGGTACTTTGGAATCAAAGGGGCACACAATTACTTTGAAGGATGGTGTTGCTAAAGTTGTTTCTGGTTCACTTGTTTTGATGAAGGGTACTAGAGAAAGAAACTTGTATTTTCTACAAGGGAGTACTGTGACAAGT
The DNA here is from genome assembly GCA_951800085.1 of Comarum palustre. Classification (NCBI taxonomy): domain Eukaryota; kingdom Viridiplantae; phylum Streptophyta; class Magnoliopsida; order Rosales; family Rosaceae; genus Comarum; species Comarum palustre. The sequence continues at coordinate 11,199,131 of OX637586.1, forward strand.
GAGACGGCAGTTTCTGAGACTGCAGATGATGAAGACACTACCAGATTATGACATATGCGTCTTGGTCACGCTGGTGAGAAAGCAATGCAGAAATTAGTGAAGCAAGGCTTATTGAAAGGTGCAAAGACTTGCAAATTGGAATTTTGTGAACACTGTGTTTTGGGTAAGCAGACTAGAGTTAAATTTGGCACCGCAGTTCATCAGACTAAAGGAGCTCTAGACTATGTTCACACAGATGTATGGGGACCTACCCAAACAGCATCTAAAGGAGGTATGCATTATTATGTCTCTTTTGTTGATGACTTCTCTAGAAGAGTATGGGTGTACACCATGAAGCATAGAGATGAAGTCTTAGATATATTTGTGAAGTGGAAGAAGATGATTGAGACTCAGACCGGTCGGAAAATTAAGAGGCTCAGATCAGATAATGGTGGTGAATATAAATCTGATCCGTTCTTCAAATTATGCGTAGATGAGGGCATTGTGAGACACTTCACAGTTAGAGGGACACCGCAGCAGAACGGGGTGGCAGAGCGTATAAATAGGACTTTATTGGAGAAAGTCAGATGTATGTTGTCTAATGCTGGTTTAGGCAAGGAGTTTTGGGCTGAGGCAGTCACATATGCAGGTCATCTAATTAATAGATTGCCATGTTCTGCAATTGAGGGTAAAACTCCCATGGAGGTATGGTCTGGTAAACCTGCTACTGATTATAGTTATCTTCATATTTTTGGTTGTCCTGCTTATTTTCATGTCAGAGAAAGCAAGCTTGATCCAAGGACCAAGAAAGCAATATTCTTGGGATTTAGTGATGGTGTTAAAGGGTTCAAGCTTTGGTGTCCGGATGAGAAGAAAATTGTTGTGAGCAGAGATGTTACTTTTGATGAAGCAATTATGGTTGATCAGAATAAGCAGAAAATTTCTGAAAAGCAGAGAAAGACCAAAGAGAACTTGCAGCAGGTGGAGGTTCAGAGAAAAGTTGTTGAAACTCCAGTTGATCCAGTGAGTCCTACAGTTGAGTCAGATGATTCAAATAATAAGGACATGAGTGTTGAAGTAGAGGCTCCAACGCAAGAGCCTACACAACAAGACAAACCTATTGCATCGAGAAAGGAAAAAAGGAATGCTCCAAAGCCAGCTTGGCTTAATGATATGGTGACTTATGCACTTCCCATTACTGAAGAAGAAATTCCTACTACCTATGAAGAAGCTGTCGTACATGCAGATTATGTTGAGTGAGAGAAAGCTATGGGTGAGGAGATGAACTCTCTTTACAAGAATAAAACGTGGGAGGTGGTTCAGTTACCGCATGGGAAGAGAGCAATTGGTTGTAAATGGGTGTTTGCTAAAAAGGAAGGATCACGGTACAAGGCTAGATTGGTAGCTAAAGGCTACGCACAAAAGGAAGGAATTGACTACAATGAGGCATTCTTCTATTCGTATTTTATTAGCCTTAGTTGCTCAATATGATCTTGAGTTGGCACAGCTTGATGTGAAAACTGCTTTTCTACATGAAGAATTAAAAGAAGAAATTTACATGACCCAACCGGAAGGATTTAAGGTTGCTGGTAAGGAAAATTGGGTTTGTAAATTGCAGAGATCTTTATATGGATTGAAACAGTCTCCAAGGCAGTGGTATATGCAGTTTGATAAGTTCATGTCAGGTCAGAAGTACACCAGGAGTCATTATGATCCATGTGTTTATTTTCGCAAGCTACAAAATAGGACCTTCATTTATTTGCTCTTATATGTTGATGACATGTTAATTGCATCTAAGAGCAAGGTGGAGATAGAGAAATTGAAGTCACAATTGAGTCGTGAATTTGAGATGAAGGACTTGGGAGAGGCTAAAAAGATTTTGGGCATGGAAATTGAGAGAGATAGATCAAGAGTCAGAGTTTGTTTGTCACAGAAGCAATATTTGAAGAAGGTACTACATCGGTTTGGCATGGATAATAAAACTAAACCTGTAAGTACACCTCTTGGCTCTCATTTTAAACTTGATGCTGCTATGTCTCCTAGCACAGATGATGAGAAGCAATATATGGCTAAAGTTCCTTATGCCAGTGCTGTTGGTAGCTTGATGTACTGTATGGTGTGTACTAGACCTGATATTTCACAGGCTGTAAGTATGGTGTGCAGATATATGCATAATCCAGGTAGAGGCCATTGGCAAGCTGTGAAGTGGATTCTACAGTATATTTTTGGTACTGTGGATGTTGGATTAGTATTTCAGCAGGATAAGACGAGTCAATGTGTTGTTGGATATGTGGACTCTGATTACGTAGGTGATTTGGATAAGAGTCGGTCTACTACAGCTTATGTGTTTACTCTTGCTAGTGGACCGGTGAGTTGGAAGTCGAACTTGGAGCATACAATTGCTTTGTCGACTACAGAAGCTGAATATATGGCAGCAGTAGAGGGTGCAAAAGAAGCAATTTGGCTTCGTTGTTTGCTTGAGGACTTGGGACTTATTCAAGAATATGTGGATATTCATTGTGATAGTCAAAGTGCTATTCATTTAGCAGAGAACCAGGTTACTCATGCACGTACTAAACATATTCGTGTCAGATATCACAAGATTCGTCAAATGGTGGAGGATGGTGACATTCAACTCCTCAAGATTGGGACTGAAGATAATCTTGCAGATATATTGACAAAGCCAGTTCCATTCAGCAAGTTCAAGCATTGTTTGGACTTGATTGGTGTTTGTAAAGTTTGAAGATCCCTACGGGGATGTCGGAGCGGCGAATGGTTTGAATTTCTACTATGGAGGATTTGTATCAAGTTAAAGCCAAGGTGGAGATTATTGAATATTGGCTTTATCTTGAAGGTGGACCAAAAACCATTGGAAGCCCATCTTGATCACGTGGGCTATACTATGTCTAGGTTAATTAGGAAATCTATATATGCATGTATTCTAGCCTAACTAGGATTAGATATATGTATTCTAGCCTAACTAGGATTAGATATATGTATTGTAGCCTAACTAGGATTAGATATATATATATATAGGTGCTGCTGTCAATGAATAGAGAGAGAGAAATAGTTTAACCTAGAGCAGAGCTATCTTTCTCTATCAGCAGAGAACGCATAGCATTGGGGTTTTGGGTGGTCGAGAGTTTTGCCATAAAACTCTATTGTATTCTCTCCAATTGTTATAGTGAAATTCTTTGCCGGCTTCGAGAGTGGACATAGCTCAATCACATTGATTGAGTGAACCACTATAAATCTTGTGTTCTTGTGTTTTATTTTTTCTTTACCGTTCTTCGATTATCCAAATTGTTCCATATCAATATTGTCGTTTGTTTACGCTTCCGCATAACAAAGTTCGCCCTTGTGCACGACTCCTGAAACTTGTTAGTGTATCTTTCAGTCTGGGCTGGCTTCCCTGAGAAAACCCGTCATGGGAACAAGTTCATTGTGGCAGAGAAACCTGTAAAGCAGACAAGACGAAGTTTCTGCGCAGAAACAGCAGATTCGGTAATTGAAGAACGAAAATCTAGAAAAGAGCATAAGGCTAATGGTTTCTTTGACGAGAGTGCAAGTGACAATCCATCTTCTAACCTTCTGGATAGTTTGTTTAGCGATGTAAGATAACATGTAGATCCGGTTAAATTACATTCCGTATACCTTTTTTTTGAATAAATCCATTCCGTAGACTTTGGTACGTGCAAATAAGAAAATCTATAGGTCTCTGCAACATCAGCAGAACTTGGCTTCAAATAATAGGCTTCAATGGTCCACACACAACCATATAGCACTCATCTCCTTAAGTAGTCGACCTCATCTTATACTTCATAAAAATTTACTCAGTGCATAGAATAATTTGTTACACACTCAAGTTGAGGAAAATGAATCAAACCAATAAAACCTAGACAAACTATATCAAACACACGAGGAAGGCATAAATAATGGAAAGCCAAACCGACTAAAGCATGCATTCATTCATTCATTCTTACCCATTGTCAAACTAGCAGTACTCAAGTGAATCAACTTGGGATGCAATAGGGTGTATATAGTATGGGGAAGCCTAGGAGTCCTCTGAATCTTGTGAAGAATCTGAACTTGAAGAAGGGTATCCAATTCCATGGCGTTTATTAGGGAACACAACAAAGACAGTACCAGCAATAGTGCCAATTACAGGAGGCAACACCATGAGCAAAACCTCCTCAGAGGACTCAAATGTAGGATAGAAGCACCTCACAGTGTTGGAATCCAAAAGTGATACCACTGCAAACACGATCAAGGAAAGGAAGGCATGCACAAAGTCCCCAACCCGAAACTTGTAAGCAGACAAGTTCACAGAGCCAGAACTGGTTGAGGGCCAAAGACCCTTTGTTGTTGCAATTCCATAGTGAGTTTGTCCATCACTGCCGATGTAACTGTCAGTGAAGGAAGAAAAGCAGCAAGAGAAGGCTGAAATGGCAATGAGAATGGCGCTTAGATACTTGTTGATGGGGTTGCAGTGGCCATTGTTGGTTAAGACGGGGTTGAGAAACTGGAACAAGAAGACCGTGCCGGTAGGGAGGAGCTTAATTAGGTTGCCTACTCCTGTTAATGCAATGTCTTTGACACCTTTGTTTTTGGCGGATTTTTTGGATTTGGAGGAAGAAGAACTAGATGAAGGCCCCATTTGGGTAACAAAATAATGCTACTTGTGAATTCTCAAAACTTGATCAAAGGGAGTTTAGAAGGGTTGTTTGATAATGCTATGTTGTGTTTTGGTTCAAGTCTTGCAACAAAATTGTTCTGATATATAGAGAGAAAGAGGGAGTTGGTCTGTTTTGGGATAGAAGATTGCTTTCACGTTATATGATAAATGGTGTGCTTATCGTGTTGAGTTGGAAAACTTGCTTATACTTTCAGAAAGGGAGGGCTTCGTTTCTAATCCAAGCTTAGAGCGGCATGAGGGACTGAAATATCTAAAACGACCAGGATATACTAACTAGCCATAAAAAATCTATGTAACTAATCAACTCAAAATAGTATTGTGCCTAAAAAAGTTCATCCACCTCATTACTGCAAAACACAAGCTACTAGAACATCGAACTTGATTTGAGGACTTATGAGCTTAACACTGATCAGGAAATTGAACCAACTGTATTCTCAACCATTTAGACCTCAATTTTTTTTTCTTTCAAGCTTTGATCTTATAGGCTCTTAGCCTAAATTATATATGATATTTATATTTAGGGTCTTTTACTGAAGCGTGTGCGAGACTATAAATTGAAAATGTTTCTTGTTGTATATATATATATATATAGCCATCAAGAACAAAAACTACATATAACAATTAGAGCGTATGCGTTTATTCTAAGGCTGTATCTAGTGATCTTACAAGATAGCATATTTGAGAAAATAGTAAAGAACGATCTACTACTAATTCTAAATACTCCTCATTCCAGTAGGTAAACATTTATCACCAGGGTTTTGTCATTTCTTTGTTAAATATATAAAGTATCGACACTCAAACTTAATTTATCATTATCGATCTCTTATTTTCGTGGTTCTTATATATTATCTAGCAAAACACTCAAAAATTTAGTTTCAAGACCTAATTATTACAAAATCCATTATACAAATTTAGAAGCAAAAGAAAACCATTTGTTCAAGGAATTACACGTCTTTAACAAAACAGTAACACCCTGTGATAGGCTCTTCTCTTGTTTTGGTGTGTCGTGTACTCGTGTTTGATACGGAGATCGACTTGATGAAACATGCATACCAGTTCTGAAATCATTGCCTTTCTAATCTTTTCAGTTATCTATTGACAATTCATGATGTAATTGGATATTAGAACTTTATAGATATAGAGTTTCTTGTAACTGAGAAGGAAGAAATCGGTTTATCAGGTAGCCATGAACTATTGGACGCCCACAATAATCATGAACGATATGATCATTTCGTGACTAAGGGGCGTTCTCAAATATCGTAAGAACGAATTGCTTGTTCATTTCTAGATAGCTTTATGACCTGTTGAAACAATACTAATACTATACTCGTAATCTATGAAACACATTCATTTTGGGAGATGAAAATAAGCATTATATAATAACGTCTCAGGTAGTTTCTCATAGTCGAGGGGAGTTTAACAGAGCACACAACTTGTTACTTGCTTCACAATTTTCGCAACATACTCAAAAGATAATACATATTTAGAGCTATAATATATCACCAATGTTCCCACTGGTTGTCAGTAAAAGGTAATTTCGATAACAGTTTGTTTTAACCTATCATAAGGAGGTGTTGAATATTTAATGATATAATCAACTCGCTACCGTCCTAGGTCGGATACAATACATGATGCCCATCAAAAAAATGGAAAAAAAATGAAAAAAAAATAAAAACAGTAAAAAAGATATACTAAAAGCAAAATAAAAGGGTCTAGGATTTTTTAAGAGCAACTACAAAACGGTCTAGGGTTAAGACTTAGACCCATGCCCAACCACCAACCCCAAAGAGGCACACATGCAGGTGGACTCCCTAGCAATATAAGCAAGATGACTGCGAGAAAATCGATGGTAAGACAAGTAATGACAGAGAGGGTATCTCGTTCCTCGTAGAGGACTTGGTGATGTCGATGATGTGTTGTGTGGAAGCAGCATCACCTGCGAGCAAATGCAATCTTTTAGTCGGACATTGGGCTCCCGGGGACGTTGAGAACGACGAAGTCGTGGAACAGAGGGATTGGAATCGGGATTAGGTGCATCAAAGTCGATGGGTTCGATTGATTCTGTAACATGAACTAAAGTTTCAGACTAGGGTTCCGAGGAAGAGGAAGAAGAAGAAGAAGAAGAAGAAGAGGAAGAGGAAGGAGGCGCGGAAGAGGAGAAAGGAGGGTCGTGTTCTGGTGACGAGGAAGAGGAAGAGGCTGGAGGTTCAGGAGGCGTGGCGGAGGGAGGCGCAACAAAAGGATGCACGGTAGAGGGAGGCGTGACGGAGGGAGGCCCGATGGAGTGAAGGATGGAAGGATGGGTTCAGTAGGTGAATCGATTGGGGTTTCTGGTGTAGAGATAGAAGGTGGATTGCTTGCTAATCCTAAGTTCAGGACAGCTTTAGTGATAACAGCATTCACATCTTCTTTGTAACCAAGCTTCTTCTTCTTTGTAACCAAGCTTCTTCGGGTATCCATAATCCGCATATATATCCAACAAAACTAGTAATGGAAACAAAGTATAGTGGAGGGGCAAGACAAAGTGAGTCCGGCCAAGAAATAGAGGCAGAGAAGAGGTTGACGGGGAGTTGTTAAGGGTTGGAACAAGCTCTAGAAGCTCCAAGTAGTGTGATTGTAGTTGCAAGGATACTCTGCTACTTCAATGGGCAGCTGAGACTACAAAATCATTTCCCAAAGGTGGAAATTTAAATTCTGTGTCATTTAGCCTAGTTAGGAGGCTCAGCTCCATCCTTGGTTCCATATAAATTTTGTAGACTGGAGTTTTATAAATCATGGTTACCAAGATCATAAATATATGAGTTTATATTAAGTTCTTTAGTCTTCATTGGCTTGAAGTAACCACAAAAATTTCATGCTACCTTTAAACATTCACTACCAGAAAAAACATTTTAACCGACGAAAGTAATTCGTCGACCTGTTAGATTTTTTCGTCGGCTAAAGTAATAATCGACAAACTTTCATCGGCTAAAGCTCTTCAGCCATACTTTAGCCAACCACAGTAGTAACAGTCGTCGGCTAAAGTTTCGACTTTTGTCGACGACTAAAGTCTTTGTATGTCGTCGGCTAAAGTCTTTGCATATCGTTGGCTAAAGTGTTTTCCCTATTAAAAAAAATATATCGATCTCCAACCATCCTCTCGTCGCGGTGTCACACCCCGAATCTTTTGAAGTTAATAAAAGTTATCTTCTCCGTTTACTATTAGAAATTACCGTATCTATTTTGAAAAAGTGTCGGTAATTAAATTCTCAGAGAATAAATTTTGAGAAGATAATTAGAAGATTTAGGTGAATTTTATTCTGGTTGACGACGTCTTATTTCGAAGAAGAAAGAAAAATGATAAAGGAGTTAGAAAAGTTTCCGTTTCAGGAAACTTTCCATTTTTTCCTTTCTTTCCTTTTCTTTCTTTCTTTTCCCCGGTTTCTTTCTTTCTCTCTCCTTCTTCTTTTCTTCTTTCTGTTGGCGCGCTCGACTCCCTCTCTCTCTCGCACGGTGCCGCCGCTGTTCTCCCTCCACCGGCCACCGTTTGACGCGCCACCGGTCCCGGTCGACTCGTCTCCACCTCCGCCGTCGATCTGGGCGGCCAACCGGGGCAGAGGAGCGCTGGAGAGGGAGAGGAAAGCCTACAACAGTGCAGCTACAGTTGGAGCTCACCTGGGTTGACCTCCTCCGCCCGTCGCGTCGATTTTGGTGGGTAAGGGAAGGACCGCCGCCCTCCCTGGAAGCTCCATTTGCAAGGAGACAGCCTCTAACGAGCTAGGTAAGGAGATCGAACTCCGGTTGTGATTTTTTGGAGTATTTACTGTGCTTGGACGATTTGAGGTAGTTAGGCTTCGAGTTGAGCTTAAGTTTCTTGAGAGAAGTTGTTGTGGGGGAGGAGGCGGAGCTATTGATGGCCGGAGATCATCGGTCGGAGGCTTGCCGGCCGGCGACTGTGTTTGCACAGTGAAAGGGGTATTTTGGTCATTTTACCCATGATTTTTGAATAATTGTTAATTATTTACTGTTGTGGTAAAAGTGGTTTCACTTGGGGTAAAAGGTATGTTTGGAAAGGGATTGGAAAGCTTTGGTAAAGAAATTGGAATGACCGGTAATTAGGGTTACCCCGGTAATTGTCGTCCGACATAGGATATAATAAGGTTGGACTTGAATATAAGCTGAGTCGTTAGTTAAGTCGGTAAAGTGTTATGGTTATCGGAAATAAATGATAACTGGAAATCCTGGAAAATGTCGGGTCGGTAATTGGGAATTAAATCTAATTGTTGAAAAGTTGTTAAAAGAAAGGAACTTGGTCAACACGTGGTCAAATAGGATTTCCTGGTCAAACTAGGAAAAGACCAAGTCAACTGTGAACGACTAATATGATGATTTGTTGTACAGTCTCTGGTCGGACGTGAGACGGGCTCGACTACGCGGGTAGTTCGAGAGTTTCGCTCGAGGAGCTTGCCGAGCGGGAAGAAGGTCGCAATAGTACTGTGAGTGGACATATTATTTTAAATAAATGCATGCCTTAATTATTGAGTTAATTGCATGGTTTTTATGATTGTTTTCGAGAATTATATCCTTCTCGGGTTCTTGAACGTTTTTATTTGGATAAAGTTTAGCGGGAACCTCGGTTAAAGATTTTTACTATTGTTTGAGATATTGACACTTATGCGTGAACGTATTTACATTATTACTCAATTTTCTATTTCTTCCGAAAATGGTTATAGACGGTGATGGCCGTCCTTCGAATGGAATTGAACCCGAGACTTCGTTGGAAATTGGATTTATGCATATATGACAAGGATTTGTTTTACTTATTTGTTTTGGGAAGAGATATATATTTGGATAGAGAATTTGAGTAAATTATTTTATGAATTTTATTATAAGGGTTGACCAATAAATATGCTAGCTAGAGTAGCGTGAGGGCGCTACTAGAGCTCTTAGCTCCGACCCTAGCCTGAGAGGTCAGGCAAACTACGTAGTGCACTATGAGGGTTGACCGTATCATTTCATTAGAGCTCTTAGCTCCGACCCTGGTCTGAGTGGACAGACAAGCCTGAGAGGTCAGGTTGATATTATAAGGGTTGACCGTTATCACATATTCTAGAGCTCTTAGCTCCGACCCTGGTCTGAGTGGACAGACAAGCCTGAGAGGTCAGGTTGATATTATAAGGGTTGACCGTATTATTTTATCTAGCTAGCATAGCGTGAGGGCGCAACTAGAGCTCTTAGCTCCGACCCTAGTCTGAGAGGTCAGACTTATTATTATTGTGAACATTTCTCTTCCCATATTCTTTATTTGTTTACCTTGTCATGCATTTGTGGGAAATTCAGTATTTTGTGGGCATGTTTAAATGATTTTTAAATCAATAAATTTTTGGGAGAGCATTAAAGGAATCAGAGTTTTATATTTGATTTTCGTCCACTCACTCTAACAGTTTTCGATGTTTCTCCCATGGGCCTTTCGTTTTTAAATGCCCAGTGATGCAGGGTTCTTGAGAGGAGGTCGAGCGCGTACGAGAATCGAGGCATAGTCGATCATTCCGTTGCTGCTTGAAATTCTTTGGGGTAATCATCTTTGTAGACTGCTCTGACTAACCCGGTTTAGTTAGTTTTGTAGGAAGGGTTGGCCATTTCAAGGGGGTTTCGGTAAGAAGTTCCCTTGAGGTGGTCCCCGCAGGATTTACTTCGGTTTAAAGGGGTTTAACTCGGGGTGGGTCCTGACATTGGTATCAGAGCATTAGGTTATCGTTTCCTGTTACTACCTCATGTACTTAGTATCACTTAGTGTCTATAGAGTGATGGTCCGACCGCGGCGGATCCATCGGCATTTTATGCTTTGGACGCTCAGTGTTTATTGAGGATATGAGTTAGTACTTCCTGATTGAGATATGGACCGAGTGGTCCTATAAACGATCGAATCTTCAAGACTATGCCTCAGTACGCCGACCTCACAATGAACTCCTGTAAGGAACAAGGTTAGCTCGTTGCGTATTGATTGATGAGTCCCCAAGGATTTATTGAGATTTGAGTTGGGGATCGAGCTGGAAACTCACGTTGTTTAACGTTTGAGCATTATGTGTAAGTACTCGGTGGTGAAACAAATAATTCACACCTGAAAGGCTATCATGGTTGTTGACAGGGATGCTGTAGAAACCTGAGGCGAGGCCTTAGTGTTCGGATTATGAGACTCTCAGTAGTGAAGAGTCGTAAGAGTTATGAAAGAGATTACATCCTGCTATGGAAAAAGGAGCTGAAGTCGCCTAGCGCGATTATTCAGAGGAGATGAATATTGAGATTTGACGATTTTCAAGATTTTGTTGAGGTTCGTCATTAGTGTGATTTTGGAGAAACCAACGGACATATGAAAGTGGAATGACTCAAGGAAGTTGAGTGTTGTTATTTTTGTGGTTTGGATCTAGTGACGAGTCCATGATGACACTACTGGAGAAGGTTAAGAAAGTAAAAGCTGATTGGTCCCTTGACGCTTTATGGGACAATCACTGAAACTGATGGTTTGGGTCACTTTTGGTGCTGACATGGTTGTCGTCAACTACGACCAGATTCTCTTCGCTCTAGCCACCTATGATTGGGGTACTAGAAAGATTTGATTTGTTAGTGAGTCCAATCGTGATTTGAATTGTTGGTGACAATGGTCATTGGGACATTTATCATGGAGGCAGAAATTATATCGTGTCACCAGATCTTGGGACTCATGTCAACCATAAGGTGAGTTATCCACCTGTGGTCAGAGTATTTTAATTAGTACACCTGTGGAGGGGTCTCCAGGTTGGCGGTGTTAGAGTTCGATTTTCAGATTGAGCGAGTGTTACTAGTCGTAATTAAAAGTAATTGGTTTCGGAATCTAAAGGAACATATTGGAAGTGGCGACAGGCCACCGGGTCATGGACCAAGAGTGTTTGGGGTACCGGAGTTAGTGATACGGGTCTTGACTGACTTTGTATTAATGTGGTGTAGAAACCCGTCGTTGTGCAGACGACATTGTTTCGACGGTTGAAGAAGTACATAGGTATACCCCACAGGAGTACGTGTACCCTCATTTATTGGGAAGTGGTAAGTTGAAATATGGGTAGCACATGCTGGTAAAACATAATTATGGTGTACAGCTGTGTGTGGTCAAAAATGACATCAGGTAAGGGACTAAGGCTGATGATGACATCATCTTAAGAATGTGTCATGAGAGTTCCATTTATTGAGAACGGAGATTAAGGACGTTTGATTAGCAGTTCTGTGCTAAACGTCAATTAAAGGGTCTAACCATTTAAGTACAAGTCGGAAGGAGGTTATTGTTAGTGGCTCCGACTTTTATGATGGTTAGCGAGATTATTACATGTCGTTAGTAGGTGGCTGAGTGCATGTTGAGTTAGATGCACGGAAATGGTGAAGGGACAGCAGTGAGGCAAGGTTTACTGGGTCATTAATTTGAGCAAGAATGTTTGTAGTTGCTCAAGCTTGAACCTGCAACCCCAGTCGTCCGTTATGACACTTGGTTTCTTCAAGGGTGATTAACTGAGCTCGATGACATGGGAATTTGTGCACCCACTGGCTGTGGTCTAATCAAATATTGTAACCGAAGGTGTACTTAGTTGTGTTGGGGTTCATTAGTTACATCCACTGCAGTGACAGACAATATTCTCAATTTGATCTGTGGAATGAGGATTAGATCTGGGAGATCAATTATTGAGGTTAATTTAATGAATTCCTGAGAGGATTAGAGTATAGTTGGCGTTGCTATGGTCATTGGTCATTTGGGTAGTGACCCCACTTGTTAGGAATTATTGACATAGCGGCAGATCTTGGCGCCACGAGTGTAGAGTGGTAGCAAGAAAGATCATTGGAGGTGACTCTCAAAATTGTCAACATTTCGGTGAGTGTGAAATGCGGTGGAACTAGGAAAGGTTTTCCTTGATGACTCGAAGGTGTTACGAGGTTAATTGTGGTAATATTTGTTACTGAGATTGGTAAGATATGTTGCTAAGTTGAACAACACTCCATTGGAAATCGTTGAGTGTTGAAGCCACGTTCAGATTAAGTTATGATCTGAGAGGATGTTAACGTGTGGCAGTGGATCTTGTAATCTAGGAACTAAAGTGGTAGTTTGAGTCCTTGTGCATGTAAGTAGTCGTTCATTTTGAATCTTACCGGATAGAGGATGCGGTGGATGGTAAACTTGCAGAGCATAGAGGACATTTTTGTTAGGAAATGTTTAGTTACGAGTTGGCTCCGTGATGTTTCCGCGCCCAGTGCGGTGATGACATTTGTTAATTTGCGCCTTGATAACTGGAGGCTCGGTGATCAATATGGTTGAGTCTGGTGAAATTAATTCTCGATGTTTTGATCAGGTGTTCCTTTGGGTGGGCACCAGTGGCACCAAAGGTTATGTAGATGTCCGATCTGGTTAAATGTCCAAATTTGTCGGTTATTACCAGACGATTTGGTAATGGAGACATATATGAAGGAAATATCCTTGTTGAGCGTGTAAGGCTCTGGGATTCTTTTAATGGTAAGTCTATCCCTGATTGCGATACGGATAATGTTTAATAGACGCACAGTTATGGTTGAAGTGCAAGTTCTGCACTATGCGTCATTCCAAGTTAAGGAAAGAGATATGGAGGTCAGTGGCACCTCACCTACGAGTAGTACGGCTTTGTATTACCAGTTGCAGAGTATGCTGTAACTCCACAAATTGATATTGAGCTAGTGACTCTAATGTTGGATTGTGAGTAAAAGTCAGGATTTGTGTGTCAGAATAGTTACGTGAATGGTACGTAGTCTGACCATTTGTCTTCATGCGAGGAGTAAGTATTGTTGGACCTCGATGTCAGGAGCTTTTGGACCTCCCTGATTTAAAGGCTATGGTTTTGGTTTTACGCTAAAATTCATGGCAATTCACGTCCTGTGTGTGTAAGTGGTTTGAGTAAGAACAGAGTAAGGGAAGACAATTACTCTACAACATGACCGAGTAGTTTCTAGAAAGCGTAAATCAGATCAGGGAGCCCTGTTCAAATGAGGTGATGGTTTGTGTAACACGATGTTATCATGGTTTTCTCGGGGACTTGTTGTCAGTAGATTTGACTCCACGTGGTATTGTGTTACCAGAGGATTTAAATCCATTAGTGACATCGAACCCTACTCCTCAGGCGTGGTAATCATTTCCTGCATAGGGAATGTGGGAGGTGATATCTAAGTTCAACGAAAGAATACGAGTATTCTTGAAGAAATTTTACTCGCGACAAGCGAGGTGTTATTGGATCAGATGAGTATTAGCGGTATTGTGACGACGTCACATGCGGTTGGTAAGGACAATGTTGGTGTTTGTTTGACTAAACGAGAAGGGATAGGAGGTTATTTACTGGTCGAAGTTGTTGTGTTGTGCAGTTGGATTTTCAAGGATATGGTTATAATCCGGTTTAGACAACAAGGAATTGTTGCCAAATGATGTTTTCGGCGTGTGACAGAATTTATCATCATTTGGTGAAAAACAAAAGCGATTTTAGCGAGGATTACAGATGGTGGATCAGCTTAGGCAGTGTCGTATTCCACCTCATTAATGAGATGGAGTACAGTAAGAATTCGGTGATTCAGTTGAGCAATGATTCAAGAGAAAATCATTGTGATTCACGGTAAGACTTCAGATGCTTTAGTTTTGACCCGAGAAGAGTGGTCGGGTCTCAGAAAGAAGTTGATATTGGAGAATAATATCATTATCTAAGTGACATTATCCCCCACTGTGTCGGACTTTGAGTATAGAAATTTCGAGGACGAAATTTTTATAAGGTGGGGAGAATTGTCACACCCCGAATCTTTTGAAGTTAATAAAAGTTATCTTCTCCGTTTACTATTAGAAATTACCGTATCTATTTTGAAAAAGTGTCGGTAATTAAATTCTCAGAGAATAAATTTTGAGAAGATAATTAGAAGATTTAGGTGAATTTTATTCTGGTTGACGACGTCTTATTTCGAAGAAGAAAGAAAAATGGTAAAGGAGTTAGAAAAGTTTCCGTTTCAGGAAACTTTCCATTTTTTCCTTTCTTTCCTTTTCTTTCTTTCTTTTCCCCGGTTTCTTTCTTTCTCTCTCCTTCTTCTTTTCTTCTTTCTGCTGGCGCGCTCGACTCCCTCTCTCTCTCGCACGGTGCCGCCGCTGTTCTCCCTACACCGGCCACCGTTTGACGCGCCACCGGTCCCGGTCGACTCGCCTCCACCTCCGCCGTCGATCTGGGCGGCCAACCGGGGCAGAGGAGCACTGGAGAGGGAGAGGAAAGCCTACAACAGTGCTGCTACAATTGGAGCTCACCTGGGTTGACCTCCTCCGCCCGTCGCGCCGATTTTGGTGGGTAAGGGAAGGACCGCCGCCCTCCCTGGAAGCTCCATTTGCAAGGAGACAGCCTCTAACGAGCTAGGTAAGGAGATCGAACTCCGGTTGTGATTTTTTGGAGTATTTACTGTGCTTGGACGATTTGAGGTAGTTAGGCTTCGAGTTGAGCTTAAGTTTCTTGAGAGAAGTTGTTGTGGGGGAGGAGGCGGAGCTATTGATGGCCGGAGATCGTCGGTCGGAGGCTTGCCGGCCGGCGACTGTGTTTGCACAGTGAAAGGGGTATTTTGGTCATTTTACCCATGATTTTTGAATAATTGTTAATTATTTACTGTTGTGGTAAAAGTGGTTTCACTTGGGGTAAAAGGTATGTTTGGAAAGGGATTGGAAAGCTTTGGTAAAGAAATTGGAATGACCGGTAATTAGGGTTACCCCGGTAATTGTCGTCCGACATAGGATATAATAAGGTTGGACTTGAATATAAGCTGAGTCGTTAGTTAAGTCGGTAAAGTGTTATGGTTATCGGAAATAAATGATAACTGGAAATCCTGGAAAATGTCGGGTCGGTAATTGGGAATTAAATCTAATTGTTGAAAAGTTGTTAAAAGAAAGGAACTTGGTCAACACGTGGTCAAATAGGATTTCCTGGTCAAACTAGGAAAAGACCAAGTCAACTGTGAACGACTAATATGATGATTTGTTGTACAGTCTCTGGTCGGACGTGAGACGGGCTCGACTACGCGGGTAGTTCGAGAGTTTCGCTCGAGGAGCTTGCCGAGCGGGAAGAAGGTCGCAATAGTACTGTGAGTGGACATATTATTTTAAATAAATGCATGCCTTAATTATTGAGTTAATTGCATGGTTTTTATGATTGTTTTCGAGAATTATATCCTTCTCGGGTTCTTGAACGTTTTTATTTGGATAAAGTTTAGCGGGAACCTCGGTTAAAGATTTTTACTATTGTTTGAGATATTGACACTTATGCGTGAACGTATTTACATTATTACTCAATTTTCTATTTCTTCCGAAAATGGTTATAGACGGTGATGGCCGTCCTTCGAATGGAATTGAACCCGAGACTTCGTTGGAAATTGGATTTATGCATATATGACAAGGATTTGTTTTACTTATTTGTTTTGGGAAGAGATATATATTTGGATAGAGAATTTGAGTAAATTATTTTATGAATTTTATTATAAGGGTTGACCAATAAATATGCTAGCTAGAGTAGCGTGAGGGCGCTACTAGAGCTCTTAGCTCCGACCCTAGCCTGAGAGGTCAGGCAAACTACGTAGTGCACTATGAGGGTTGACCGTATCATTTCATTAGAGCTCTTAGCTCCGACCCTGGTCTGAGTGGACAGACAAGCCTGAGAGGTCAGGTTGATATTATAAGGGTTGACCGTTATCACATATTCTAGAGCTCTTAGCTCCGACCCTGGTCTGAGTGGACAGACAAGCCTGAGAGGTCAGGTTGATATTATAAGGGTTGACCGTATTATTTTATCTAGCTAGCATAGCGTGAGGGCGCAACTAGAGCTCTTAGCTCCGACCCTAGTCTGAGAGGTCAGACTTATTATTATTGTGAACATTTCTCTTCTCATATTCTTTATTTGTTTACCTTGTCATGCATTTGTGGGAAATTCAGTATTTTGTGGGCATGTTTAAATGATTTTTAAATCAATAAATTTTTGGGAGAGCATTAAAGGAATCAGAGTTTTATATTTGATTTTCGTCCACGCACTCTAACAGTTTTCGATGTTTCTCCCATGGGCCTTTCGTTTTTAAATGCCCAGTGATGCAGGGTTCTTGAGAGGAGGTCGAGCGCGTACGAGAATCGAGGCATAGTCGATCATTCCGTTGCTGCTTGAAATTCTTTGGGGTAATCATTTTTGTAGACTGCTCTGACTAACTCGGTTTAGTTAGTTTTGTAGGAAGGGTTGGCCATTTCAAGGGGGTTTCGGTAAGAAGTTCCCTTGAGGTGGTCCCCGCAGGATTTACTTCGGGTTAAAGGGGTTTAACTCGGGGTGGGTCCTGACACGCGGCTCCCACCGTCAGCTAAGAAATTCGCCAAATAAGTTTCAAGAAGACAGCTTGAATCCTGCTGAACAAGATGGTGTATGTCTTCAATAAAGTTGCTGTCATCAGGATGCACAATACAAAGACAAGTCAATCATCTCAAGGTTAACAGAATGTATAAGCTAGTGGAACAAAGGCAATTAGGATTTACTCAGGTCGTGAGGAGGAATGAAACATTGTGTTTGGATTAGATCATCCTCTAATATATCAAGAGAAAAGTAAACGGAGCAAAAGCTGGTAATTGACAATCATGGAGAGAACGGAAGTCATACTATTTGAATCTCAGTTCCTGTGGGTCTTGATGATACTCAACTTTCCGATTTCATGTCTGCCCTCGGGCATATTCCGATTCACATAGGCAACAAACCCAAGTCTCTTTCAGCCTTTTCTGTTAAAGGTTTCAAAATAATTTTTTTTTCCAAAAAATGTGAAAGATTGGATAGATATGCAATTCACTTTGGCTCTAATTTGATTTTCAACTGCACAAGTGATGTGTGAATACGGAATTGTTTATACTCTTGTGGCCTATAACCAGTTATGCATTTACTACTGAAAACATTAAATTGGTAACACTGAGCAAAGATCAAAATCCTTATGACAGAGTAAACCTACATAAACCAATTTTCAGGATGTCTGAGCTTTTTATCTCAAATCCAGTTTTGAACTCCTGTGCCCCAGTCTGACAGCAATCTGTCCATCTACTGAAAAATTATGATTGTGTAAATATGTATTACGGAGAGTAGCACATCATCTTAACGATTTTCTTCTGAGTAAGTGAAATGTTCAAGGACACAATAATATGCCGAGAAAGAAAGGGAATTAAACTGAAGCAGGAATCAGATGCAATAAGAATGATCAGCAAGGAAATATGCCGAGGAAGAAAGGCCCGTAAAGTGAAGCAGGGAAATTCCAGTATCAGCCTCCCACATATACATCACAGGGAAGGATAAAGAGATATCCTAATACAAGAATGATCAGCAGAACACACAGGATAAGAATGTAGAGCTGTATTGTTATATATTACTAGATTTTGAAGTGCCAAGAGATGGCAATTTTCTTGCTGAAATTGTAAATAAAAAAGAGCCAGTGCCCTATGAAATTGTAGTATTGTAAGTATATGGATAATAAGGTTGAAAAGAAAACCATATCGAGACCCACTAATTATATCATCCATACGCCAAGATGGAACGGAACTTGGCCATCAAATATCTTATTTCCATAACCACTTAAGGAATTGATTCTTGGTGTTGGAACAAGCTCGGAAGATTTTACTTCCATCGAATATATTGAACTTGGTTTTGATTAGGGGTTAAAGGCAAGACATAGAGTCAACTGAAGAGCAGAATCTCAGTCACTAGATAAAAGAACTAAACTGCTGCAAAAATACTAGATATTAAGACCTCAACCAATGACAGAACGATTACTTGATATATGGGGATAAAAAAGCAAGTTTTAGACTATTTAGACTGAAAAGAACTGAGTATGTGATAAATTATGAAGGAATCTGTATGGTCTGCAAGTAGGTGAATGAACAACCTCTGAAGGTTGTCTTTTGAGCCATATTGCACACAGAGCAAATAATTCCCAACCACAAAGCACTACATTGCCCAAACAAGATACAAACAAACTGCACTCATCTGATCTCACACACGCCTTAATATTGAGCTAACCCTGCTATCGAAACTCAAAACCATCCTAAAACCGAGCATGAACATTATTATCACATGCAAAAAAACACCACACAATCAGCTAAATGGAAACAAGGCCCATTGCACCATGATTATCAAAGCCAGCATTCCATCATTGAACAAAAGCAGCATACAACAACTAGTTCCAAGAACCATCGAAATCTAAATGGAGTACTATAACCAGAAAAAAAAACAGCATAAATTAAACTTATTATCAGTGTACAAGGACAAGCCGATTTCCCATACCTCCTCCGAAATCTTCCCCCTCCGAATTCTGCACCCCTTCAATCTTGGGCACCGTCACAATCAGCTCACCATCCACAAATACCGCTCTCGCCAGCTCCGGCCGGGTCGACTCCGGCAGCCGGAACCTCCACATATCAAGCTCCAGCTCATCCAACGTCAAGTCCGCCGCATGCCCACTTTCCCTGACCACAATCTTAGTCACACCCGGGTGAATCTCCACCGCGTGGGCCCTCACATCGTCGCCGAAGACACTCTCGGTTTCGGCGACGAAGCGGAAGCAGTCGGGATTCTCCTCAATCATGACGTCAGCGTCGGAGCGGAAGGGGAGCTCGAGGACGCGGCTGAAGACGTGTGGGAGGCGGCGGAGCTTCTTGTGGTTGTGGGTCAAGCCCAGAAGGGCCTGAGCTTCGGAGAGTGGGTTTCGTGAATGGTATTGGATGGAGATGTTGCGTCTCTTGGGGATGGGATGGACCTTCATGGCTTTGGCTTCAATGGGGGAGAGAGATAGGGTCAAAATTAACGGTAGTAGCAAAGATGCTCTGAAAAGTTGGGTGGGAATCAAAATCGTGATTGGGTTGTTGTTTTTATTGGAAGATAGAATCATTAAGGATTGGTGGTGTGGTGGGGAAGAAGAAGAAGAAGAAGAAGAAGATGAAGATTGGGGTTTTTTTGGGTTTGGTTTGGATTGGAAATTCAAGGGGGAATTTTCTTTCTTGCTGAGAGGAATTGATCCGCAGAGATAGGAAAAGGATATGTTCTAAACAAACATTGCAATTCTAGTCATTTTATGATTTTGAGCCATTTATTGTTTTTCTTATTTTTATTTGGATCGGTTCAATGGACATCATTTTTTACACCAGTTTTTACACTTTTTAATAGTTTTTAGATCACAAAATATTTAATGGTCTGGATTGGTTGAGGTATGTGGTAAGTGACATGATAGTACTTATTTTTATAACAAATTGAATTAAATATTTCTTTAACAAAAGAACACAATTAGGTCATGTCCAATTAAAATTTGAATCGAGAAATCAACTGAGAATCAAGAAGAAGAAATGTGGAAGGACAATTATTTATTTAGAAAATGTCATAGAAATTCACTTTTGAACATTCTATCGCTCACAAGTCCACCCTAATATTTTTGTTCATGTAAATCCACCTTGTGGTCCAAATCTAACAACTTATTTATGCATCGTACCTAAAATACCATCTAGTTCATATTTTCCCCAAATTCATCAGTCCTCTCTCTCTCTTCGTTAGCTCAACCTCAATCGCATCTTCGAATTTTGACGCCGCCGCCTTGACCATGGCGCCGCTGTAACACCCCGTCCCAGAAATTTACTTTTTTACTGGGATCAGACAAATTAAAGAGGGTTGTAACCGCGCTGTTAGTTTTTCCTGAATTAACATTCTAGTTTAATATCCCAATGGGGTAGATTTTATTAATACGAGTCCTCCAGTATGTCCGGAATATTTTTTGAAGCTACGAGCTGCTTAATATGAATTTATTTAGTTTACGGAAGTAATAAATGTGATTTACTTTACCGTAAAAATGTGACTTTGCGATAAGTCAAGAATTTAGAGAAACTTCCTTCAGGAAAGTTGTAGAGGGAGTTAATACGAACTCGTAGGTATGTCCTATGAATAAATTGGAGTTCGTATGTAAGAGTTATAAGAAAAAACGTAAAGTTATTGTACGGTAAAATGACTATAAATATGAGTTACCGAGGTGAAAAATCAGTTTTTCACCCCGGGCCTCTCTCTCTCCGCGAGCTCTCTCTCTCTCCCTCCCTGCCGGATCTTCTCTCCGTCACCATGCCTCCGTCAGGCCACGTCGGGCCGTCAAACTGGTCCGGTTCGACTCGTCGTCGTCCCAGCTTCTGATCTGGGCATGTAGCTGGCCGAGATATGCCGCCATCGGAGAGAAAACACGGTGAGAATGCTGACTGTTCACTCGGAAGATTTGGTCGGATTTCTCTATATGATTTTGTTAGGCTTGATGAATACTATAATCCTCTAGAATTTGGTGGCTCGATTCATTGTGTATAGGAAGAATTTTGGATTTGAAATTTTGGAGATTTTAGCCCCATTTCGGGTTTATATTGTTCTTGAGTAATTGACATGTTTAGAGCTGAAATTAGGCTTAGTGTTGAACTAGAAAGATGTTTGGACTGATGAGACGATCAAACTGTGAAATTTTGAAAGGTTTCTGTATTGGCCGGACTCTGGTGGCCGGACTCCGGTGGCCGACCGGTAAAGCCCATGATATTTACATTGATGTAATAAGTAATAGAAAAATTGACAGTATTTAAATTATCTAACCCAATGTTTTCAGAGGTGAAAACATTGGCAGAGGTGACATGGTAAAGCCTCATGAGGCGGTAATAAGTAATAGAAAAATTGACAGTTGTAAATTATCTAACCCAATGTTTTCAGAGGTGAAAGCGAAGGCAGAGGTGACATGGTGAAGCCCCATGAGGCGAGAGCCTCAAGGCGATGAGGCGACCGCTTTTTCAGTAATTATTATTTTAATAAATATATATATATAAATATTTTTTTATAGGAATTGATGGATTGATATTATTTTGAAGGTAAAAACCAACCATCAGTAAAAAGAAAAGGTGAAATTCAGCCCAAAGTGAAAGCCCATAAAGAATAAGTAGAAGCTGATGGATAGTGCGTGCGCACCTGGTATTCATCGTGCAATTTTGCATAACGACGTCGTCTGAAAAAAAAAAAAAGAAAAAAAAACTGAAAAATCATCGTCTTCAACCTCTCGCCTGTGCACCGCATCATCGCTTTTCTGCAAAAAGCGTTGTCCCAACGCCTGGGCGGTCGACTTTCCAACAGCGCGTCAGCGTTTGAGCCGGCAAGGCTTTTCCACTCTGCCCCGCACTGAAGCGCCCTTGGCAACGCCTCGACATCGCATTTGAAAGCATTGATCTAACCCAATACCTCCACCCAATTACTACAACTATTGGAACCCTGGCTAACGTCAGCAAAATGACTATTCTTAGTTTCTAGAGAACAATCAGTTTATTTCACAATAATGATCAAAATGAAGATTCGTCACATATCACAAAAAGAAGTAAATGACATACATAGTTTCCAACACTGTTGTAGCGTCACGTCAGGGGAAACTACAGTGGCCACGATTTTAAGCCAATAAGAATCCAACACGTCCGAAAGATGTGCCAACAACTTATTAACCTAAAGTCGTAGGCTTTTTAGTAAGTAAAATAAAATTTAAACTTTAATACTTTGAGTGGCACCACATGAAATTCTTAAAACATTCATCAGAGTTTTCTAATTTTGCGGAATGTGGTCAAATTAAAAGGGGCAATTAAAAACTTTAGCGACAACAATAAAAATATAAAACATGGTTAACAATTTAGGATGACACATTTATGTTTATGTAAAATGCTCTGGTATATGACTCGAAGGGTAAGACTGGAAAAGTGAGTACATCATGGATCAAACATCGAGTAGGAAATGAGACTCCACACACACAGCTCTCTTTATCTGTCCCGTCACAGTAAGCAGTACCTGCAAACAACCTGTTGTAGGGGTGAGCGTCGTCCTCGCGTGCTCACATATAGGCCCATCAATGATAGGTTTAAAAACCATAAAACCATATATATATATATATATATATATATACGTATAGATTTGAGCTCTTAATAAAACCATTTAGAAAATCCTTGGCACACAAAAACATCATTTCATATCTTTCGGGAAAACAATGCAGTATGCTAAAACATGGGCCCAGAGCGCTCAATGAACAATACAGCCTGCAGGGCTTCATGAATCTCTATAACCGAATCCCGGGTTTGTCTATACAGCAAACCAGAGCCAACTACCTATGCGTCTGAAGACGAATAGAAGCGAGAGTGTCAATTTACTGCTAATGCCTAACAAATCTCACATAACAGCACACCGCACTTATGTCTCGCTTGACTCTGTACGAGACAAGCGTAAGTGGGATAATTAAAATAAACAGGGTATTGCTCTTCCGGAGGTTCACGGTCATCGACACCGTGGGAAGCGTAGTCTAAATACTAGGTCCCGCCACTCTCAGGTCACGCACCGGAAATCAGGACAACGGTGCTCAACATATCACATCATCGTATAAAAATCTTTTACGTCTAGCCTCGAGTTTTCTAGGTCCAATCACAAATCATTTATCATTTAATATAAAGGAAACTTTCCCGAGGCATCGACCATGAGCATACACAAAACCATGCACTTTCTCATATATATACAAAACCACTACCAAAGGGGGTTCAGATTCCCTACCTGGAATAGCTGATCCATACGTAAGCTCCAAGCTTTTAGGAACTGCCTCGGTGAATCGAGGTCACCACGTAAGCTACCTCATCCAATAATCGCTGCAGAATAGAGTAGCTTAGCAACCAAGATACAATAATAGTCAACAGACCTCAGCATTCCTAGTTTGACCAGGAATGACCACATTAACTAAGTTGACCAACCAATTCCTTTTTATGGCACTTTAACCTTTTTAACTTGTCTTTCCGGTTATCAACTCTTTACTCAATTTACCGGAAGTCCGACTTAGCTTTCAAACTTTTCGTTACCATTTTAATGACGTTAGGGTGTCACATAATAATTCGTTTAATTACTATGGACACCCAACGTGTCACACTAACCAAATCTTTAACCTTAAGTCGATTTACCGATTTACGTGAAACACCAATTTTCTTAACATGGTCAACTTGACATTTTCCAGAATTTCCAGTTATCAGTTTCCGATAACAATTTAACACTTTACCGAGTTTCACCAATTTGTGTCAAACTTCGTTGAACTTCAATTCTTTACTAAACCGTTTTTCTAAAAATAGAACTTTCCCTTAATGGAAACTTTCCCAAAATGGAAAGTTTCCCAAATTAGCAGGTTTCCAAACATAGAAGGTTTCCTAAAATAGAAAGATTCCAATTACGGTTAGTTTCCATTTTAATGCGTTTCCTTATACGTAAATTCCGATTATGACACTTTAACTCTATTAAACGGAAACAACACATTTTAAACAGGAGTCAAAGACTACCTCCTCGGCATTCTGCCGGTTTCACTGCATCACCGGATTCATCACCGGATTCGGGCAACTTGCCGGAATCTCTTGCCGGAATTTCGCCGGTGTTTCCCTGTTTTCTTCGTCACCAAGTTATCGACACATGCAGTCAAACAACATCATATCAACAACAAATTAACAATAAAAATTCCAACAACACAGTAGCAGAATTACATAGTTCAAAGAGGGAAAAACCTTACCCTCTGCCTCTGCTCCCAAACACCAATCCCAGCAGCCTCCATGCTGCCTACCTCCTCCTAAACCATCCTAGCAGCTTCACTCTACCTAAACCCATAGAGCAGAAACTCTTCGGCCTGTCACTACCCCAAACCCTTGCCTCTGCCTCTTCCTTGAATAATCGAAGTCTCTCTCTTCTTCACCAAGACCTGGCCTCAGCCTGCCCTGCTGCCTCGAGTCCAAGCAGCTGCTCCAGCCACCTCCACCTTTGCTCGCCGCTGGCTTGAGTACAGTGGCTTTCCACTGCCCAAACTCACCAACCAGGACCTCCTCTGCCTCAACCCTCGGTCTCCAGCCTCGTCGGAGCTCCAATGTCCACCAGAAAACGTCGTCGGAGCAAAACCTCGAAACCCAGAAAAACCCGAAAACAGTGAAATGGGGGTTTTTGATTAAGGACTCAAATCAAACATCAAGTGGCAAAGGGAAGGATGAGGAAGAGAAGAGGAAAAGGAATATACCTTCCACGCGCCAAATCGTCGCCTGAACGGCGCGTTCTCGCCGGAAAACAGTCGAGCTTTCCTCTCGCTCGATCTCCGGCTGTGGTGGCTGTATGGTGGTTTTGGAGGCTGGGCTAGGTAGAGGAAGAGAAGAGGGAGAGAATGGGAGTAGTCCGCCGGCCTGTGGTGGCCGGAGTCACCGACGCCGGGCGGAGGTCAGTGGAGAGAAGCGGAGCTCGGGGAGCTCGAGTTGACCGAGTGGGGAGGTTTGACTCGGTCAAACCTCTCTTCTCTATTTATAGAGAAATAAACGGCTGAGATCAGATCTTGGAAAGATCTGACGGTCCAGATTTAAAGAAGGTGAAAAGTAAAAGGTAAAACTATTTTCACCGGATTGATAATTAAAAGTTACCGGAAACTTCAAAAATTCGTAGAAAATAAACTGAAGCTCCGAAAATAATCTAAAAATACCGGGAGACTCGTGTCGCCACGTACTATGACATCGAGTCATTAAATCAAGTATTTGGAGAACTTTGAAAAAACTCGAAAATGAACCTGGTAGTTAACTCGCGAAGTTACCGAATGTGACTTAAACCTCAGTAACTCGCCATTAACCACGGTTAAAACATTCGGGGTCTCACAACTGCAAGCATCTGACTCCCATGCAGTGCAAGAATATATTCAACACATGAATCTGTGGCTCTAGAAAATCTCCACAATCCAAAAATAGCAGCAGCTCCTACAGATGGGTCAAACTTGATGCAAATGTGAAAATAGCTATGATCAAAACAAAGAAAGAAATAGTGCTTGCCCTATCCTATTAGAGACCTAAAATACATCAAGTTTATAAACCGTCCGATCAAATTTAAAAAGATGATCGAACGATTCATTAGTTGATATATGATGTACATATACGTATACAAATATTTTTCGTTTTCGGTCCTCTTTACCACGTTGATTAACCTCCTTTGAAGTTTGAACTGATGCTCTTGGTCTACTCTATGCGCCATTACCTTTGAGGCAAATGATTACCTTCACTCTCGCGTCATACTTACGGAGCCCACATATCATTTAACACGAGTTTTGTGGGAGATGTGTAATGCTAATTCCTTCCCATGATGATGTTGACGTGGGAGATATTGGTGCTACAAGAGTCTCAACCCGTACAAAATTTTAAGGTTTTAACGTGTATACCCGCTTGTGTTAATTCTACAAAACGGGCTCGATTAGAGCATTTGCAGCGGTGCAGATTTCAGCATGAACAAGGAGGGAAATCGGCGGGTCACGTCGGAGATAGCACGAGCAAGGGAGAAACCAGCGTGCAGCTGGGGAGGTGGAGGCCGGCGACCGCTCGTTGACGCCGAGCACCAGCGCGAGCACGAGCAGTCCTTGCTCGAGCAGCAGCACGAGCTGTCCGATCCGAAGTGGCCAATCAAATCGCGCCATGTGGCAATACCGATTCTAAAATCGGATCCAACGGGTAGATTGATCTGGGCCGTTTGATTTGATTTGAATTTTAGATCCAACGACCCAGATTTGAAGGCAACGGCTACTGGTTGAATAAAACGGGCAGATTCTAATTTATGGGGAAAAATGTTGCAAAAAAATCTGAAAAAATTATAAAAAAATCCTAAAAAATTACAAATAACACCCTACAATTTTTCTATAAATACTACATCAACTTCATTCACATCTCACACCAATTTGTGCACAAAAAATTTCTCCACTCCTTCCATCTTCTCTCTCATTCCTTTCTATTTTTTGCTAGAAAAATGTCCAATTGGCTTGCTTCTGAAGATTTGCAATTGTACATTTCTTATTGTCGTATTAGCATTTGTCCTATCACCGGCAACATGCAAAAGTCCGATAAATTATGAGAAAAAGTACATACCGATTTTCATGAAAATTGGGAGATTGCGCTTCATGAGTCAAGGCCTGAGCATAGGAGCCAAACCGCGGTTTCTTCTCATTTTACTAAGTTGAAACCGACTTTGAAAGCTTGGGGTGCCGCTCTTGCTTATGCACGAAGGAATTCACAATCCGGCTCAAATTTGCAAGATGAGGTAAGAGTTTATAATGTTAACATTTCTCTAAATTTATGTATGTTTACTTAAATAAATGTTGTCATCTCTATTTATTAGATATTATTGTGACATATAAATTTGTTATTGTTATTAGATAAGAAAAGCTCAATCATGTTATGTGGCACAAAAGAAGAAAGAGTTTACGCGGTTTGATTGTTGGGAAGTGGTGAAGAACCATCCTTATTTTAGAGAAGTCCAAACTAGTACTCCACCTTCTTCATATGCCAACTCAGCCGCTCTACTCTGCTCGTTAGCTCAATGCCTCCCACAATCGATGTGTGGCTGAGGATGAAGTGATTGCAACACCACAAATTGCAACACCACAAAGCAACCTTGAAGCTTCCTCAAGTCCGGTTAGATCAATGGGAGTGAAGGCGGCCAAGGAAGCTAAAAGAAAGGGAAAAAGGTCGCCTCGACTTCTTCAAATGAGGTAAGGGATGAGGCTTTGAAAAACATTGTGGAAAATCAAAAATCTTGGCTAGCCGCGCAACAAACAAGTGATGCTATGGAGCTTGCTTTATACGAAAAACAACTTAGCCTTAAAGAGAAAGACTTCAAATTGAGGGTCTTAGCGGAAGAATCAAGGATTATGACAATGGATACGGAGGCTATGACCCCAAAATCAAAGAGGTATTTTTCAAAGAGGAAAGCGGCAATTCTTAAGCAACTTGATGTCGATGAAGGAGATGCTAGCAAGGAAAATTTTTCAAATTGCTATCGCCCACTTTTTTCATAGTTATGTATTTCTATTATGTACTTTCATTTCTAGTTATGTACTTTAAATCATGTATTTCCATTATGTACTTTCATTTCTAATCATGTACTTTAAATTATGTATTTTCATTATGTACGTTACATTTTCAAGTAATAAAATCACACCTTCTTTATTCCATCAAATCAAATAACATATAATGCAAACACACAACATTCAAACAAAATATAGTCATGATTTTTTTTTAAAAAAGTTATGAATTTTAGACGATAACGACACGTGTCATATTCATATTGGTTGAAAATATAGTCATGAATTGAAAACCTGAACTGCACCTCCTATTGCTCAAATAGTAATAGCACTCGCTCAAATAGTGCTTGCTCCTCCTCAAAATAAGAGGAGCATGCGAATAAACCGCTGCAGATGCTCTTAGGGTGCTCTAGATTAGGTTTATGGGGAGAAGTGAAAACTTTTTTTCACTTCTTCCAGTTTTGGTTATAAATATGTATTTTAGTAAAATGTCCCGACAATGTAACTAGACAGTAATGAGTCGAACAAAAGTATAATCACGATAGACAACAAGATTTTATTAAGTGTTGAAACCTTAATGAAAAATATAACTAGAATCCACTAGCAGAACAAAGACATAAGTCTAAACACAAAAGTTACTATAATTTTTATGGGTTTTCTTATTGATAACTTAAATCCCGAAATACAATCTAGCAATGACCTTATAGAAATAAACCTATTCATACTAGAACTAGGAAATTAAACCTAATACAATCAGAAAACATAATCTAGAATAAACTACAATTTAAAAAACCTAATACGATATGAAATACTAGATACTAAAGAATATTACTCTAGATATGTATTTGGAATCTCAACCAAGATTTTGCTCAAGAATCCTGATATATCCAGAAGAGTAACTTACGATTAACACTGTTATTAAGAACCATTTTTTGAACAAAAAATTAAAAAATCTATTTGAATATCAATTTTAAATATTCAAATCATTATTCTTAATATATTTTTCATGTATGGAAAAAAACAGAAGACGTTCACCTTCTTTTTCCAAATAAAAAGTGACCACCGTCAAACCGAGTTTCTCACAGACACCATCAACAATGGACCCTCTCTCAGTCCTCCGCGACTTCACAATCCGCGGCGAGCTCGACAAGATCGTCCGCGTCAACGACGAGTTCCGCTTCGGCTCCGACTATGCCTTCCCTTGCTCCGCCGAGACCGCCTACCGCTCCAAACAAGGCAACCTCTACACCCTCGAAACCCTCCTCCATTACGTCAACAACCACCACCTCAAGCACACCGAGTATCTCATCAACGCCCGCGCCCAGACGATCCCCTGCGTCACCTTCCCCGATCGGAAACCCCTCCTCGATTACCTCACCGGCAAGATCTCCTCCTCCGACTCCATCGAGTTCGTCCTCCCTCAAAACCCTAAATTCCCCGATTTACCCCTCCACAAAAACGACATCCCCTTCCCCGAAAACGACGTCGTTCGCCACCACACTCCTGATCAGAATCACAACGGCTTCACCGATTCCAAGCAGGCTGAGGCGCCGGTGGACTACATGTCGTTGATATACGGCAGCGAGAGGCCGCTCAAGGACCGGGAGGAGCTGCTGGAGTGCAAAGGGAGGAACTTTTACTCCGTGCTGACGTCAGCGGCGAAGAGGGAGGAGGAGCGGCAGCGGATTGAGTCGCAGCAGAGGAAGGATGGGCTGGTAGCCAAGAGCAGGCTGATGGGATCTGACGACCGGGGAATGGCGGGTTATGGTGATGAAGTGGGCTATGACCAGGCGCCGAAGCCGAAAATGCATTTGAAGGGTGGCAAGATTGGGGAAGGAGTGCCTATAATTCTGGTGCCGAGTGCATTCCAGACGCTGATTACGATTTACAATGTGAAGGAGTTTCTGGAGGATGGGGTATATATACCGACGGATGCGAAGGTGAAGCAGATGAAGGGGGCTAAGCCGGATTGTGTGACTGTGCAGAAGAAGTTTAGTAGGGATAGGGATAGAGTGGTGACGGCTTATGAGGTTAGGGATAAGCCGTCGGCGTTGAAGACTGAGGATTGGGATAGGGTGGTGGCGGTTTTCGTGTTGGGGAAGGAGTGGCAGTTCAAGGACTGGCCTTTCAAGGACCATGTGGAGATTTTCAATAAGAGTAAGTGGAATGTTGTGTTCTTGGCTTAAGCGGATTGGTTTAGTTTGGTTGTTGAGATAGTTTATTGGGACTTAATATATGTGTTATCTGTCTGTGCTGGCATTGCAGTTATGGGATTTTTCATGCGGTTTGAAGATGACAGTGTGGAGTCTGCAAAGATTGTTAAGCAGTGGAATGTGAAGATCATCTCAGTGAGCATTTTCCCCCTCATTGCTGTTTTGATTTTAGCTACATTAGCTGGGATTATCAATGTGTGTTCGTCTTGAATCGGTATTCTTATCACTTAAGAATGTGCAGATTAGCAAGAATAAGCGACACCAAGATAGAGCTGCGGCACTGGAGGTGTGGGATCGGCTTGAGGAGTTTGTGCGGTCACGGTCACATTCCTGATGTGTGGGTGAAGTTTCGAGGAAGATGTGTTCTGATTTTGGCCTTTTGTACTCGTGGGATTGGAAATGTTTTTATTAATTATTGGATATTGTATCGTTATATCTTCTGGAGGAGTGATAAAGTTTGATGCGTTGTTGGACGTTTCTTTACATCTACCCGAAGTTTCAGCAAACCTTCATCATGAGCCCAGGAGACAACTTCATATGGTTTACATGGCTGCAAACCTTGAAAAAAGGTATGCAGGGCCAATGAACTAACATTGTTGTATGGCAAATGTGTTCTGTGTAACCGCATGCTATCTTGCAAACCCAGAAATTGGAGACTGAAAAGGCTTTGTATCATCAACTTATACATTAAGGTTGTAGAACCATCAATAAACAGCATTAAGTTTTACAATACTAGCTTCTCTAATTTCATTTACCTGTTTTCTCATCCTCAGTAATATCAATGCACCCTTCCCTCTTGGTTTATTTCCAATAAAAGACTATTTGATTCATACATACTCATAACTCATAAGATTTTATCCATTTGATAGTATGAAAGCAATAATACACTTTTGCTGTTTTAAGTCCTGTACCTTGATAAAAAGTGCATTTTTTTAGCCTACTCGTTTTCAACAATGATAACTGATTAAAGTTCTGGACCCAATTTGATCACAACAATGACATGATTTCAATCTTTGGCACAGGTTTGGACCCAATTTGATGACAGTAAAGATGTTTCTGTAATGCTGATGGACTTGGGATGAGGAATGCTACATGATGCTACACTGCAACTGTGCAGTAAAATGATTGTCGCAGCTGCAAATATTTTGAAGTGTGTGGACTGGAGTAATACCCTAGCATCAAGGTTAGCTTTCCTTAATGATGATCTTGCTCTATATTTCTGCTAGTGTGCAAATGCATGGTTAATATACATTCGGTCCTTGTTTTTTTTTCGCAGAAGTAAAACATGGGGAAGGAAACCTAATGCTTTCTTGTGTTTGGGATGCACTAGGAATGGAAACACTTGCTTAACGAAAGGGGAAGAAAATGAATTTAGTTTATGAGAATTTAGTTTCCCTTCCCATGGGAAAGAAAATGAATTACATTCATCTGCGTGAATCAAAAGAGGGGCCTTGTGTTTCAAAATTTTCCGACTTGAGTTTCAAAGAAACCTCTATTAAGAGACCAGGATGTCTCTTAGTAGTACCAAATCAACCTCTCTGAGGTCTTAATAAATAAAATAACGTGCATTGAAGAAATACAACAATCATCAAAACTCAAGACCCTAATATGTGGTAGCCTATAGGTAGGATAACAGAAAAGAAGATCAGTGCATGGAGAGAGTAGCAAATGCTGCAGCAAATAGCACAATGAGTTGAGTCATAGACAACTTGATGGAGTTTCCATCTTATGAGCCATCGTCAGTTGATGGGACAGTTTTAGATCCACTTGCACAATATGAACACCAATGTTAAAACTTATTACTAGTGCCCGCAATTTCAATCATGCACGGAATGAATTGTACTATTTTGTACCTGAAGGAACTGTGTTTGATGAATCATCTGGTGTTCCTGCAGGAGAGTCAGCTGGAGAAGCAGCTGCAAATATAGTTGCACAAACAGTTAGCAGCAGATTAAAAACTACAATGACGCAAATTCAAGGATTTAATTTCTACATTTTCTTACCGTTACACTGGCTGATGGGTGGACTCTGAACATTGCAAGCACCAGGTAGAGCGAGAGGTTTAGTTTGATTAACATTGATCCCTAGTGATGATCATTAAGGACCTGGCACACGCACTGGGGATGATCGCACAATGCTAGCAAGCTGCGAGCAGCATCCTGAAGTTGGAGTTGAGGAGTTCCCAGTAATATAGTTAAGGGGACATGCTGATAATCACAGTTGTGCAATCTGACTGCTGCTGATCTTGCCAAGAGCATGGCCACTAGAACAAGGACAAGGCTGATTCCAAACCTTTGTGCCATTGTAGGTTCTTGAGTTGGTTGAATTTCAATATTCTGAGAGGCTGTAATCACTGAAAGCTGTACTGGTCAAAATAAAACACCAGTTTAGACCCAAAACCAATAGCCACACTCAACCCGAATTTTAATTGTTAGATAACCAATTTGCCCACGTTATACTAGATAATTACACATTTATCTCTAAATCTTCTCACTTCTCTTGTCACCACACCCATCACACACACACACACTCTCTCTCATGAGCTCGACAGTAGAGATCTCAAAGCAGTTCCGATCCAGAGAGGGTTCATGCTCAGCTTCTTCATGTTGTGGTCACCGGAGATCGAAGATGGCGATCTGGCTAGGGAGGATTGGGGTCTATGGTGTGGGAGACGAAGTCGCCGAGGCTTTGAACTACACATCCGGTTGAATTGAAACCTAGGCCAAGGTTGGGCGATGGTGGCGGTGGTGAAGTCCTTGACGAATGTGAATAGAGGTTTGGATTCGACGTTGAGGATGGTGGATTGGGAGAGGAGTAGTTACATCAGAAGATGATTTTTTGGTTTTGAAATATGATGTTATTCATAGTTGCTGTTACTATTGAGATTGCTGCTACTGTAATTTTCTGCTACTGCTACTATAATTATGTGCTACTATTGAAATGCAGCTAGTACGATTTTCTGCTATTTTCTGCAATTCTCTACTACTGTTAAGATGCAGCTATTGTAATTTCCTGCTACTACTACTGTTGAGATTGTTGCTGGTGTATGAAGTAAAAGGACATCAAATCGTTGAGGAGGACAAATACACTAGCAGAAATTGGAAATGCATAGTAGCATATCGAACTTGCTATAGCATCGGCAGTAGCACACTCGTCGTCGACACTCGAAAGTAGCACACTTGTTGTCAGATACTCAACAGCATACTTATCGTTGACACTTGACAATAGCACGTTTGTCATCCAATTACGGATGAATATGCAGTGAATGGTATTTTAGAAAATTACTTGATGACAAATGACATATGAATATCAATTTGTCTTAATTTGTTATTTTTTGTCCTTAAATGTGTAAGATAATATCACTACCAGAACAACCACTTTAGTCGACGAAATTTTTTCGCCGGCTAAGAAGTCGTCAGGAAAAAGCCGTCGGCCAAGACTTTAGCCGACGAAATTACTGTTCATCGTCGGCTAAAGTCAGTTATTTAGCCGACGAAGAAATTTTTCGTCGCTTAATTTCTGGACTTTAGTCGACAAATTTTCGGACCTTAGTCGACGAAAATTAATAAAATTTCATCGTCTATATCTATTTTTTTTATTTATTTATTTAACTATAGCCGACGAATTACCCTAAAATTCGTCGGCTAAAGTTTTTTTTTAAATTTTTTTCTTTTTTAAACTTTAGCCGACGAATTTTAGGGTAATTCGTTGGCTAAAGTTATTATTTTTTTTCTTTTTTAAACTTTAGCCGACGAATTTTAGTGTAATTCGTCGGCTATAGTTATTATTTTTTTCATATTTTTTTTCTTTTTTTATTTCTTGTATTTTTGATTATAACTTTTTACTTCTTTTTTGTTTTTACACCGGTGGTGGAGAAGGACAAGAGGATGAGAAGAAGAGGATATGAGCAAGGCTAGGAGGAGGAGAAGGTTAGGAGAGGGAGAGGAGGAGGAAGAAGGAGGAGGAGGAGGAGGAAGGAGGAGGAGAATGATTTAGAGGATGAGGAGTGCGTTGTTGCCGCCGGAGTAGGAGGAGGAAGGAAGATGAAAATGAGGAGGAGGAGAAAAATGAAAGATATAGAAAATTTTGAACTTTAGCCGCCAAAAAATTTGAATTTTTAATTAACTTTAACTGACGAATTTCGTCGGCTATAGTTATTTATTTATTTAACTTTAGCCGACGAAATTAGGGTAATTCGTCTGCTATAGTTATTTATTTTATTTATTTATTTAACCTTAGCCGACGAATTACTCTAATTTCGTCGGCTATAGTTATTTATTTTATTTATTTATTTAACTTTAGCCGACGAATTACCCTAATTTATTTAGTTATTTATTTATACTTCGCACAACTCATCCACGTAATTTTTAGGTGGATGAGTTGTGCGAAGTATACTTCAGGCTATGCAGGAAATATAGCCCAGTGTGTAAAATTTCGGGACAATAAGATGTACGGGTTAAAAAGTCATGACTGTCATATCCTGCTACAACGTCTCTTCCCTGTTTTCATTCGACCGTTCCTTCCCCGTCAGGTGGTGGAGCCGTTAGTAGCATTGTCAAGATTCTTCCAGAAGTTATGCACACGAGAAGTGAAAAATCTGATCTTTGGGAAATGCAAGAGGACATTATTTATATCATGAGGATATTTCCTCCAAATTTTTTTGACATCATGCCTCACCTGATGATCCATTTTTCCGAGCAATTGTTGCTTATCGGTCAAGTACACTATACTTGGATGTATCCTATGGAAATGTATGTTTTTTACACCTGAATTTTGTACTATGCATGTTCAATATATAATCATAACACTTTGCAACAATTTATTTATAGACAACTTAGAGACTGCAAAGCTTATGTGGCTAATAAATCTATGTTTGAAGGATGTATAGCTGAAGCATATATTGCGCACGAGTGCGTCACCTACATGAAGTTGTATTTAGAAGCGTTAAAGGAAACTCCACAAACCATACCGGTAGATGTACCCAAAGTTCAACTTTTCTATAGTCTCTAGTGATGTTGAAGTTTATGGAATTTTGCCATACTCCTACAAGTTGCAACCACATGAGCTAGTCATAGCCCACTGGTGGGTATTGATTAACTGTCCAGAAGTTAAATACTGGAAAGACATCCATTTATACTGTCCAGACATTCAAGGTGATCTCGACTACCACAACAAAGAGTTTGCAAACTATTTTGGCGGCTGTGTACGTAATTCTTTATTTTTGTTCATGACTCTTTCATTGTATAATTATCCATATTTACAGTACATTGAATGTTTGGTTGCAGATGAACCATATTCAATTCGATGGTCACCCAAATTGGTCACACGAAGTAAGACTTCTAGCGATGTAGCAGATAATGTCAAGAGTTTATCCAATGTGTAAGATTAATGGCGTGCAATTTATATGTGAACAGAGAGAAAACAGACGGAGAATATAAAATTCAGGGTCACATGGTGGGCGGAATGGAGTTAACTATTACGGTGTTCTCGATTCAGCGGTGGAACTCGTTTATGGGCAAGGCATGACAGTGCACCTTTTCAAGTGTAGATGATTTGATACTAGCAGCCCGAAGAGCATGAAGATCGATCTATACGGGATTTTATCGGTGAACACTGCTACAAGCTATTACGAAAATGACCCGTTCGTTTTTGCCACATCGGTAAAACAAGTGTTTTATCTTGATGGCCTTGTTAAGGGTGACGTGTGGAAAGTAGTCAACCTTGTGCACCCTCGAAACTATTATAGTGCGGCTACACTTAGAGAGGCGGAAGACGAGGAAGAAGATGTTGCGTATCAAGAGCCCAGCGCAATAGGTATTCCTGACTCCTCTACAATTCACCTTAATAATTTTAAAGAGGGTCGTTCGGTTCGAATTCGTGATTTAGACGCAAGGCTTATTGATGTTGATTCAAATCAAGAAACAGACGAAGACTCTGGTGATGAGAAAATACATAGATTGCCAAAAATTAATTCTGACACTAACACTACTATAGATTTGTCAACACACAATGGTGGAACACCGTTGTGTTACTATAGGTTTTCCATTATATATCTCAGGCTTGTCTGATTGAATCTTCATACAAGTGTGAAAATCACTGTTGTGTGATCACAATTTGCTCAACAGTTCAATACGTTGTATAAATCTAGATGCCATATGCGGCATGCACGGCATCGACAGGTGCACTTAGACAACAAACAATAAAAAAAATCATTGTATTTCAACCTTTCAAACAACTATTAGTTTTCATTCTACTGCTGTTTGTTTTTTCAGTAAGCTTTCTTGTTTGATGAGAATTATACAGCAGCTACATTTTCATGTGGAAAGACTTTGTTTTCCAAGTTGGTATTCAATTTGTTCATTATGTAATTCAAACTTGGAATATTTTTATAAACCAATGCTTCATATTACCATATAAAATCACACTAATCCAAATCCATACATTATACACCATATACAACAAGAAACAATTTCTGGCTACATACACATGAATCAATTAAAAGCTTTCCTAGCTAGTCCTAGATCTTCTAGATTCATGATGGTGCTAAACTTTCCTCTGCCTCCTAGTTTATAAGCTGAAATGAGTGAAATCCTTTGGCTGCGATGGAACATGTATGATGAGCCATTGAATTTAGTTGAACAACGAACCTGAAAATTTGTATACAGTTTCGATATAAGAAGATCTGTATAAGTAGATACATCTCTAATTTGTTGGAAGAGCTTGAATATAACTAAACTATGTTTAAGAAACTTGAACATAACTTCAAAGATATGTCATTTCAAAGTTGAAGAGAAAACATTAAGTAAAAATGGTAAAGTGATGAAGAATCAGAACGAACTTCTCTACGTACACATATCCAACTGCTTAAAGTTTAAAGGATTTGAGGACAAGTAAGAAAATAATAACCAAACACATGATGAAAATTTAGTAAGACAAAAAGGATCGGAATTTCTTATTTAAATACACAGGTACCAGATGCATTTTACTTACAATGTTGTCTACCACATGGTATCAAAATTCACATCAGGTTAATTCCAAAGCAACAGAGCTCATGGTAAATATTCTAGCAAAACCAGGCTTTCAAAAATCAAGATATATACTGAACACAATACCATGAGGACAGCAGCACACAATCAATAGAGCAGAATAGGCAAATCAACCCATAAGCAAGCGCAACTTTGTAATGACCTCTGATCTATAACAACTCTGGAATATCATGAACATCACCACACTTCTTTTCTGAAAACAATTGAAACAGAGGGAAGTGAGCTTCACAAGCTCAGTAGGTACACCATAATAATCATTATAACTAAAATTCTAAACCAGCAACTACATTTGAAATGTGGAGGAAGGTAAAGATGCTTAAATGTACAGCTGAAGTCAAAAATATGACAGGAGTTGGAATTAATCCTGAAGAGGCACTGCTGAACAAACTTACGGTTGAACACCAAGATAATTTTACATTGGAAGTATTTAGGATAGGCATTCTTCAGAACATAATAGCATTGTTTAATAAACAATGAAAACGTTCTTTCATTTGATAGTAAGAGACCATTTTTGGGGACAAGCTTTGTTTGAAAAGAGAAAGAGGATAACATAGTTCTTGTGTATTATTTTCAGCAAAAGCTATTGCCAAAATTGATATTAGCAATCAAAGAATACGATTATAGACAAAGGGGTTTGATTTTACCTTGTTTATGCATAATGTTTCCCATTGACAAGCAAATGATCGACAACAGAAACATCATCCTACATACATGATCATTCCGACAAAGCCATAAACATGCGATTTTATGATCTATGAATCATTGATCTCCTTATAAAAATATCTATAAACTTATCAAGCTGTGTTGTAAATTTGTTATAGGGTTATTGACTTGGGATCACCAGGAAGTATAGTAGTAGATTTGCTGAAGGCATTGTACCTCCAATGAAGAAGAATCTAGTAATCCGGTCAGAAATGCTTTGTGGCAGAAATGATGAACAAACAGAAGGCCATCCTGTTTCATCCACTCGGATACCTTCTTCAGAAGATTCTTGTAGTTCTTTATGTGCTGTCAAAGAAGAAGAGCAAATCAATCTAGGCATGTCTTCATCTTGATCAGTAACAAGCACTACCTCCATTACAAGACATGGAGAAAGTTTTACTCGAAAATTTTGATGGAAATTATTCTATCATATGATGCCTTCATCTCAAATCTAGTGATATCAGCAACAATGATCTCCACATTCTCCATCTGATGATTCCTACATATTGTGAAAAAATGAACCAGCTCAGTCAATCGACTCAATCCAGCAGCACACAGTCATGAAACTCACAAACACATACAAGCCAAAATTGTTACCTACACTATTATTCTATAAAAGCATTATGTGTTGCTGAATTTCATATCCCAATATCCTTGCAGTTATATTTCGCAGCAATGTACATAGACAGTGATCCCATCCACATTGAGAACACTATGGCACCAGAGTTTCCCATCATTCTTGATTTAATTTGAGGGTAAGAAGAATGATTTAATGTGAGAAAAGATGAGAGTAAGAAGAATGAGTTAATTTGAGGGTGTATGCATCTAGAATAGATCCAATTTGACCGGTTCAAGAAATCAGGCAACCGTATTGGTAATCCAATTTTACCTTACACATCAGAGACAACTAGTTAATAAATATCATAATCAGATTTTACACATGAACAAATATTATAGATAGCTTACCACATCAACTGGTGAGCCAATGCAGACAACGAAGAAACCTGCCTCTAAAGTACCAACAGTGTCCTTAAAGCCCGAGATTTTCAAAAGTGTCTGCACAGAATTTTGACACTTCAAAATGAGTAACAAGAATTTCATTTCCAGGAGAGAATAGATGAACATTCATCAAACTAAAGACAGAAGATAATGAGAGAAACTTACAAGTACCAGATTGAATCACTCCTAGCACAGTCTAAGCAAAACGCATGTTCACAAGGGCTCTGCAACAACACAAGCTGATAGGAGCATAAAATGCGACATTATTAATATATTATTACCTCCATTTGTACCTTAGTTATCTCTTATTGTCTTATATTAGTCATAATGTAGAATCAAGAGTTTTTGGTAGAGTTGTGTGTAAAACATGTTAAACATAGAGGAATAATGTAGAAAACTGTCAAAACCTGATTTATGAATTCTTAGATATGTTTTGATGAATCTATGAAGCTTTTACATTGTTATAAATTGATTTAACTTCTCTCATACTTAGGTGACATTTAGAAGAGTTTATGGGAGAAAGAATCAAGAGAATCGGAGCTATGGAAGACAACAACATTAAAGGGGCCGAGAGCAGCAAAAACAGGAATTTTCTGGGCAAATCACCCAACTTCAAAATTTTCTGCAGGACGACTCACAAGGAATTAGAAGATGTACCATATATGCATGGAAAGCCGTGTGAGTCTAGTTTTCATAACATTTAGAATCGTATCCATATCTATTTTCTAGAGGGCGTTATGCCGAAATTAGTGCTGGAAGGTCAGTCTGCCGAAACAGGACAACTTATTGCTACCGAGAGGAAGTGTTCTTGATGGACCGAGGGAAGCAAAGCAGCTAATCCATGAAGCCTAGTCCATGAAGGGAAGTCTAATGCTGAGTCCAATGAAGAATTACAAGTCCAAAATTTGGCCAAATAAGTCTCTAGAATCTCCAAGTCTTGTTGGCCAAGCAAACCAAATTCAAGAAGAAAAACTTAAACCTATTTGGTTAAGGACTTGTGGCTGCTGAACCCTATGTATTTCCTCTATAAATAGGCTTGTATTTAGACAGAAAAAGATCATCACTGCCTTGCCATTACATAGCCGAAACTCTACCAAAACCTATACAGAAAAATACTTAGCCGATTCATCCACCACAAGTCATACAAATCACTCCCTCTTTCCACCGATTTTCCCCACACTTGCCGGATCTTTCAAGGTTGTAAGAGTGTGATTTTTCTCATGGCTTTTTGTATTATTTTCTGTATATTTTTGAATTCTAATGTAATATGTTTTTCGGTTTTGGTTTTATTTATCAAACATGGGTTTCAAATTTCTTTGTGATCTTTAAATTGTTCTATGTTTTGATTTGTAACTTCATAAATATATAATGATTTTGTGATTTAGGTTTAGGGGTAGTAGCATGTTTTTATGTGTTCTTGATTTCTAATTGATTAATTGTCATGAATGCATGCATCTAAATCAATCCTTGAGGCTGCCTTGGCCATGGTTGTTCTTAGGGTGCGGTTTCATCTACCATAACAATATTAGATCGATTCATACGCAAAGTTGTCTTGGTCTTTGTTATTAACTTAGGGCGGATATAATTCTGATAATTTGCATGCTAATAGGATGAGTGACGCCATGTCTTAGATCATGTTTCCGATTGACTCGTGTGCTTAAGTGTTTTCTTGTTTAATCTCTATGCAACGTGTCTTTAAATGAGTTAGCATTCATGTTTAGGATCAAGCGCAAAAATGGTTCTAAATACTTAAGAAGTCTTAACGATTAGATAACTGTAACGACTCTAATTAGAATCTGAATTTGTTAGTGTCTAGGATAATTTGAACGTTGTTGCCCGGCCTTGCATGAAGTTGTTATGTGTTCTTGATGGTTTTTCGTGTTATGTGTTTCATGAGTATGTTAATCACTTGTATATAGTAGCTTAGGTTTTTGTTTTCTTTTTGGTTTTTGATTTTTGTCAACCTTCTGTCTCATGTTTTCTTCTATTTTATTTTCATATCAAATGAACTCTAATTCCCCTGAAATTTTGCAGAGTTGTTCATATGTTTGTCTATATTCCTGTAAATTTTGGTAATTTTCTGAGTAGTTTAGGTTAGGTTTTTATTTAGGTTTTCGACTGCTGTTCATTAGGAACAATAGCCACTTTTGTAATTTCCTTTTAGTTTGTAATAATTGTTGTGTCTATACTAACACTTGTTTTGCAAGGTACCCTCAATCCCCGGCCCTATACGATACCCTACTTACCTTACGCTACTAACGATAAAAAGGGTTTATTTGACGCAGGCTTAAAAACCCGACATCACAAGCTACTCAATCCAACAAATTGAACTTAAAAACTCAAACTTCCACAACATTCAATTTCAGAAACAAAAATATATGACGCTCAAATTCACATACTAGTCGCCCACATATTACAATCACGGAGCACACAAAAGTGGACGAGCTCACCGAGCTGATGACGGGAGCAGCGACCGATGGTCTTGACAAACGAAGTGACAGTGGAAGAGCCAATGGCCTTGTCCACGTACAGGAAGGTCGACGAGGATGAGGTTGTCAGAGAAAGTGGCGTTAAAGGTCTCGGTCGCGTAGGATTTTGTTCCGGGAGAAGCGGCCTCGATTGGTGCCACCGAGTTTAGTTGGATCTGAATCTCCGTCATTCTGATTGAATTGAACCCTAACAATTTAGGGATTTTGGCATGAGAGAGAGAGAGAGGAGCGACGAGAGATGAGTGATGTGGATGGCTGGGGCGAGAGATTTTTCGAGGGTGAGAGAGGTAGTGAATGAGAGAGTGAGGGTTATTTTCGATTAATTTTAGGATGAGATTTTTTTTGTCCATCTTAAATTGAAGGAAGAGGGAAAGTTGCCGCTTCACAAATTTGAAGGAAGAGTTGAAGCCGTCGGCTATTTGGTAATTGGGAATTTGAATTGAAGCACTAGGTTTTCCAATCACACCACAAAATGTTTCAAACTGTTATACAAAGTTTCTAAACATGCACTATATATGCTCTAGTACAATGTTCAACATTCTAGATAACAAACAAAATACAACTGTTGTGTGATTTGTAGCACACATGTTTTTAAAAGCCAAACTCAGTAGAGCGAAATTTCCCGATTTAAGGGAATGGATTGAGTCATTGGAGCCAAAATGAATTTGGCACAAGTATTTGCACCAGTGGCATAAGAATTCAGACAACAGAACTTATATATCTGTTGTACAAGTATTTTTCTCTTAAACTAGGTATTATTGAGTAGAAATTATAACATCATCACACAACAAAGAAATAAAACATTGATGTCCAAATATGTGTAAATCATACAACCGAAAATGAGTAGCACTGTTGTGATTTGAACTCTGAAATTCAGCCTTTTCAATTTCTTATCATCAGAAAACAAAACTTTGTAACTTTGCGTTGTATATAACAGTTCACTTCATCAGACAAGTAGAGAACCCTAAACGGTTGTCTGATAACGTTTTTGTAGTAGTGCAAAGAAGACTTATCAGATGATTCTGATTACGAGTCTTCTTAGTGTTGTGATTTGAACTCTGAAATTCAGCCTTTTCAATTTCTTATCATCAGACAACAAAACTTTATAACTTTGCATTGTATATAACAGTTCACTTCATCAGACAAGTAGAGAACCCTAAACGGTTGTCTGATAACGTTTTTGTAGTAGTGCGAAGAAGACTTATCAGATGATTCTGATTACGAGTCTTCTTAGTTTGAATTTGTAATACAAATTGATGTGCTTTATATGATACAAGCTGTTGAATTTTGGTGATATATGAACAGGAAATTAGTATGGTTTACATTAAACAGCTTGTTTTTTATGTATTTTTTTAGTTTTAGCCGATGAAAATAGCCTATTTTTGTTGGCTAAGATAGTTTAGCCGACGAAATATAGTATATTTTCGTTGGCTAAAACTATCTTAGCTGACGAAATACAGCCTATTTTGTTGGCTAAAACTATCATGGCCGACGAATACCCTAATGTTTCGTCGGTTAAGCCCTAAACCCTACACTATAGCAGACGAATACCCTAATTTTTAGTCGGCTTTGGTCACCGATGAGTTTTTTATTTTGTCGGCTATACTTCGGCTATATAAAAAAACTCAACCGATCCTGAAAATAGAAAACCCTAATTCTTCTTTCTCCCTTTCGCCTCCTCCTCTCCCTAAAACTACCTCCGCTCGCCTCCATCACTCGGTTTGCAACCCCTCCAAGGTCCGGCCTTGACAAGGTCCGTTAAGCAACCTGTAATTTAAAACCCTATCATTGTAGTAACTGTAAATAGGGATCGTTCTAGCCGGGAACACTAGGGAAGGATTATATCTACATTTAAAAACATTAGTGATATTCACAAATACAAATATACAAGTATAAATCTGTCACATAATATACAAGTATACAATACATAAGTATAAACATAATATATATATATATATATATATATACAAATATTAACATATATACGAAATAGCTATATGATAGTTACCCGACAGCTACCTGATAGTTACCTGACAACTACATAACAGTTACCTAATAGCTACCTAACAGTTATGCACCAGTATGAAATCGACAAATACAAATATTCACAAATATATATCTACAATAATCACATATTTATCGAATTTTGATGGGGGATTATTGATTGGTTTTCTAAATTAATCCTACTCCTAGAACATAAACTAATATATAAAATATTGGTCAATCACCTAAGACATAAAACATAGAAAGTACCGAAATAAACACATAATGATTTCAATCAAGTCTAAATTGTGATGTTCTTACTATCCTATGTCTTAGTTAATTTCAACATCTTATGACTTCTCAAGTATTTAATAACTTCGAATACGCTTGAACCTAAAACATATATGTGTCACCTTGTTTAAACTATGAAATATGCCTAATCTAAACAAGATACACTTACGAACTGGAGTCGGTTGAAGACATGATCCTAGGTATGACCTCACTCATCCTATTAGCATGCAAGTCACTCACCCTAACAACCCTTTGCAGCACCTAGAATCAAACTATCAAATATGCCTAACTTGATCCTAAATTACTACGGCTTATTAAACCCCCTAGAAACGTCTTGGCCTACACTATCTTTAGGTTCAATTACATGATCAGGTGATAACTAATCAACTAACACATAAAAAATAAGAACACATAACAACTTAAACTAAATTATGAACTTAAAACATGCATCAATCGTTACACATAACATATGGTATTAAGGAGATCACAAAGAAAAACATAACAA
Organism: Comarum palustre; assembly: GCA_951800085.1. Lineage (NCBI taxonomy): Eukaryota > Viridiplantae > Streptophyta > Magnoliopsida > Rosales > Rosaceae > Comarum > Comarum palustre. Next base: position 11,242,951 of record OX637586.1, read on the forward strand.
CACATGACATGTATAAAACCGAAAATCCAGAAAATATATATAAAAATTAAAGTACTGTTCATACAGAAATTATACAATAAAACCAATATAAAACTGATACTATACCTAAATCGATTGGCTAGGGAGGAGGTGGTGATCAGCGGCAAGCGGCGGCGGTTCGGTGGAGATGATGCGGCTGGTTTGTTGTTTTCTGTACGGGTTTTTGGGTAGAGCTTGGCTATACTATGGCTTAGATAGATTGGCACACAAAACTTAATTATTACATGTGTATTTATATAGAAATACTAAGGCAAAGTCGGCAGCCCCTCAATCCAAACCCAAATAGGTTTAGGTTTTCCTTCATGAACTTGGTTTGCTTAGACAACAAGACTTGGAGATTCTAGAGGCTTCTTTTCTGAATCATAGACTCTCCTACAAGTCAAGGGATCAATGAAGGACTCCCTTACATATTTTGGGCTTCATAGGACAACCGAATCCCATCCATAGACTCGGTAGAACAAGTTATTCTGTTTTGACCGAGAGAACTTTCCTAGTTACTGTTTTCGGCTTCTCCTTGTGGTTTCTTTGATTCTTCTTCCAAACAGCTTCTCATATATTCATTAAGCTTCTCATCAATCATTTGACATGCTTGGGAAGGATTTTGGTGAAGAAACACACTCACGAACTCGGTAGACAACTTCAGCAAAATCTGTCTTGTTTTGACAGACTAACCTCCGGTCATTGTTTCTGTCATAACTCCTTCCTCAGATCTTGGATTGCTGCGATTCTAAAAGATTAAGAACTAGACATCCACAGCTTTCCATCCATATATTGTACATCTCCTGGTTCCTCCTGGATCGTCCTAGGAAAAGTTTTAAAGTTGGATTATGGTTTTGGAAATCCTCTGTTTTTGTTTAGATTTCATGTTTTTGGCCTCTTATCTTTCCATGCTTCTTTTGCTGCCTTCCATAAGTCCGATCCGCATGATTCTTGTTCCATTAAGTCCATATACATGTCATCTAAACATTAAAGAAAATTAATCAAGTAATGACAATATACAAATTCACAGAATCATAAGAAATAACACGATAACTTCATAAGTCAGCTTTTAACAAATTAGTGCACATTTTCTCTACTTTACGCACATTTTAGCCATTGTTCTATAGAAAAACCCTTATGATAAATAACTAACAATAATAAACTAATAATGGATAAACAAAGCATAAATGGGGAAAAAACATATTAAGAACGTAGCATAAAATGCTCCTATCAGGCCTCCACAACTCAACCCCTCCAAGGTACGATTTAAACCCTAAAACCCAAATCCCCATCTTTTATGTTAAATTGTTATAATTTGGAGTATTTTTTTTAATTGGTTATTGGTGAATTTGGTTTATATCTAACTATTTTTGTTAATTATTGGTGGATTTGGTATATGTAGCTAATTTGGTATATTTGTTATTTTTTGTGAATTTTTAGGTATATATTAATCTCGTATATTTGGAAAAATGATTATTAAATAATTTGGTATGTTTCTCAATTTTTTGTGAATTTTTAGGTATATATATATATATTAATCTTTCTGAATTTTTGTTAATTTGGTATATTTGTTAATATTTGGATTTGATTTTTGCAGAAATTGAAATTGAAAAAAATTGAAATTGAAATTGAAATTGATAATGTTGTTGAAATTGAAATTAAAAATTGAAATTGAATTGGGGGGTTTTAATAGTTTATTTTAATAGTTATTAGAGAATTCTAGGAATTTTGTTGTATATTAAAATATTAATTGTAGGAATTGTTATGAATTGTTAATATATTCTTATAATAGTTTATTAATAAATTGATAAAGATTGTTAATAAATTCAAATAATTTAATAAATTAATATTTTAAACAGGATGAATGACTTGTTTAGATCAACTAAGGGTTTAAAGGGCCAAAGGTCCGAATCGTCTGAGGGAACATCTAGCACCCCTCAAACATCGTTTCAGGACCCCATGACAGCTAGACGTGCGTCGTTTCTGGAGCCAACACGGAGGCAGCCGGGCGTCACCCATTCTTTGAGGCAACCGGTCGCCACCCATTCCTCTAGGCAGCCAGGCGCTACCCATTTTTCGAGGTAGCCGTGCGTCACTCATTCCTCGAGGCAGCCGGGCTCCACCCATTCATCGAGGCAGCCGGGCGCCGCCCATTTATTGAGACAGTCGGGCACCCCTCAGTACTCGAAGCAGCTGTAGCCTGACGGCGGGTTTTTTAAAGCATACGTCAAATAAAATCAAATCATTAGTAGTATAGCGTTAGTAGGGTTATCGTAAAGGCCGGGGATTGAAGTTACCAACAAAATAAGCATTAATATAAATCACAACCATTATTACAAACTAAAATAATTACAAAAGTGACTATTATTCCTAACGAACAGCAGTCATAAACCTAATTAAAAACCTAACCTAAACTACTCAGAAAATTATGAAAATTTACAAGCATATAATAGACACATTTATGAACACTTGTACAAAATTTTAGTAGGATCGGAGATCATTTGATACAAAAATAAAATCAAGGAAAACATGGGATAGAATAGTGATGAAAATCCTAAAACTAAAAAGAAAACAAATCTAATCTACTATATACATGTGACCAACCTCAGACAAACATACAAATTCAATGCATAAACATACCGGTGAATTACAATTCTATAAACCTACAATCGTGCAAATTCAATAGTTGAACCAAATTCCAAGAGAAAACAGCCCACGCGGCCAGTAATCTCTTGTGTCTTTCTATACTATCTCTAATCCCCCCGCACTGCTGACAATATTAAACAAGTTCCATGCAATACAAACACATTTCACATAACATGAATAATTAAGTTTAAGCACAAATTCGAACATACTAACATATAAACCCGCACACGCTGCTGACAACTCATATATTAGCATGCATCCTATGATTAATCTCTATCAATTTTAACTCATAGTAACCAACGCGGTCCAAATACAAGTCTTGGCATATTTTTATAAAGAACAAAGCATAGAAATTTAAACCTTGAACAAGCACGATTAAGATAACTAAAACATCATTCAATCGAACAGATATAACAAGAACACAAGAAGAAATACATGGACAAAACACATGAGAATTGAAAACAAGAATCTATATACGAAACTTACAAGAGAAATAGATATAGTTTACACTTTTTGTTCTTCAACAGGCTTGAAGCACACCAAGGCAACTACAGGATCATAAGAGAAATTAAATGGCTACAACTAGGCTAATCTAGGATTTATGATAGAAGAAGGAAAGACAGCAGAAGAGGGAAGAGAATGAGTGTGTAAACGTCTAAGAGGTGGTAGGGTTTTCGTTGGAGGCTGCCTCTATTTATATGAGAGAAGAATTGCACTTTCCTTCTTGAAGTAGGTCTTCTTTCCTTAGAAAACTATGACCTGATTTTCCTAATGAATTTCCACGAATTTATTGTTCAATAACCATTAGAAAAAGGTCTTAAAGTTCCAACAAAAATCCTTCAAAGATTCCAAAAAATCGTCCCAAAACTCAATCTTATGAAAACTAGTCGAAACTTCCAGCTTTTCTGCTAATTTTCCTTCAACTTGGAGTAGCCGTAACTTCATCAATAATCCACCTTTCTGGACATTTCTTGGCTCTAAATTGAATTAATCTCTCTTGTCTACAACTTTGGTGAAGAAACGTTTAAGAGAAGAAGTTGTCTTGATGGTGTAAAAATGCTCCAAATGTTGACAGTCAGTAAGCTTCTCAAATTTTAGTTTCTAGGTTCAACTTTGAGGATTTGTAACTTGAGTTTCCCGACTTCTTTTCCAACGATTCCTAGCACGAGAATGAAATATAAAACTTGTACTACAACTTTCAATCAATCACTAGCCAAATGGAATGTAAGAAACCCCTCGAATTCTTCTTCGAAAATAGAACAAGATAAGCTATTTTCACACTCAAATAATCGCTGCTTCTAAGGGTGGTTTCACATATCTTTTCTTCAACTTCTTTTGAGCTCTTTGACCAGTAGAATCGTCATTCTCCATGCTTTGCAACAAACCACCATGAACGAATCCTTAATTGCCCGATTTTAGCTCTCATTACCTCATAATCGCTCTCCAACGTACCTAAGAAATAAACTATGTTAAATTGACATTATTAAGAATTAAACTAAGCAAAAGTGTAAGGTTTCAACTATATATTCGTCACATAAAATGCTCCTATCATGGCCTCCAACCCAGACGGAGGTGTCTGCACCACATATACCTGAGATACACTGGGCACCGACTCCAGGCCCTATTGCTTCGAAGAGTGAGTCATCTGGGGTACAAATGTCGTCGCCTCTTCTTTACCTTCCAAGGTTGATACCGAGTCAATGATTCAGGGGTACCGATTTATCCACTATTTCCGTAGGTGACCCCATCAGCGGCGTACCTGTTCGTGCATTTTGGTATAGATCTTATTTCTGCGAAGGTATAATCATCGGCGACAGAGTCAGAATTCTTCGCGTTCGCCCTAATGCCCTCAGGTAATGAAATATAAATAATTTGTTTTCTTATAATGTCATAAAAAGAATTTGTGATTGGCACAGTCAGAGCCAAGCCGACAAGGAAGAAGAGAGACCATGTCACAGGGAAGGCTCTCGAGAAGACCGTGAGTACCTCAGGAAGGATCGTCATTGATACTGACAAAGATGGCAACATAGTATTAGGCGGGAAGACGAGGATGTACTCCGGTCGCGTGAGAGCGCTCATTAGGGATAGAGTCTCTATGTTGTGATCAGACTGGGGCGAGATTCCATAAGAGGTTAAGGATATGGTCCACAACGCGATGTCGGTGAGTTTACAAAATTCCTAATTAATATTATGTTTTATATTGTTGAAATATGAAAAAAACTAAACGGTTAAATTTAGGTGTGGTTTGACGTTCCCCTGCACTTGAGGAGCACCTAGGCGGACGTTGTGCATGGGGAAGGTACGTTGGAAAGTTAATGAAAAAACAAGATTGTATGTGTTATTAATAATATTTCTAATATTTTTGTGGTATCTGTAGATACAAGGAGTGGAAGAACGAGTTGTGGATCCACTAAACTACGCATGGAAACACACGTTCTGGTACCCTTGTTGAGTTCTAGTTCAGGGAGTACGAGTGGTGTTGGCTTCTGATATCAGAATTCAGCAACCCTCATAAACAGATAATTTGTCACGTCTCAGCCTAAGTTTACCTTTCTAAACCTGGGGTAGGACGTGCTGGACCTAACCCAAGAGAGATTTACTCGTAATTCTCCTTAAGAAAGGATAACCCTTTTTCCCAAACCATTTTCAAGCAGTCCAAACGATACCGGAATAGACCTCACAACCGGAGGTTATCCCAATTTCCGCATTTGGATCTCAAACCAACTACTTTAGAAGACCTAGGGTTCTAATATGAATTGTGACTGCACCCGAATCCCGGTCAGGCTAGCTACGTACCCTGTACTCAGGGATCAAGCCACACGTAGCTTTTATTTTCATTAACGCCCTAACCGGACAAAACCAGCTTTACTACACATCTGTCGATTTATAAATAAGGATAGCATAAGCTAAATGTAAATCCGAAGTTTAACCTCTCCGCCGAGGTATCCAACACCAAGCTAACGATCGGTAAAAACTCAAACATTCCACCATAAGTAAATACAACATTCCCACGTATAAATATAACATAAAAGCATCCACGTAAATAACCAATCCTCTAGAAGTAAGTATTGTAGTAAGAGGCTAACAATGTTCAAGGCAAACCATAAGTTACTTGATCGGCAATATTAATCAACAATCATGAAAACCGTGGGATTATCTTTACATCAACAATCATGAAAACCGTGGGATTATCTTTACAAATCCCACATCTAGAGCCATAAATTGACACTTTCCCGAAAGGAAGCAAATACAGTTCTAGCTAAACTGATTGTAAAACTATAGATCTAGACGCTGTGGAAAAGCATTTCCCCATGATTTTACTTCCAGCCATCAGACCATTCAGATTCGTCAACAGGCTGGGGAACTTCTGTTCCAAGCCACTGTCCAGCTCCATCTGTGTCCTCGAGAGGTTGTCCAGCTCCATCTGTGTCCTCGAGAGGTTGTCCAGCTTCTGCTTCCCACGATCCTTGAACCCACGAATCAGTTCTAGAGAACTGAGTGTTTTCTCCATTGTTGTCCCAGTCATCTTCATGTGTTGGGTTCTCATAATCATTTTCCTCCTGCCTGACAGGGAGATTACAACCCTGATAAGAATTGTTGTCTACACAGCGCCACAGAAGCTTATTCCAGTTGGGATCCTTCCAAAATCAAACAACTCATGTCAAGTTATTAGGATTGTGCAGATTTATTAAAGTAAAGCTTATTCAGTCAGAGATATGATATGTGCAACCAACAAGGAAAACGGTAAAATACCTTGCTGATGATATGTGGGTTCCCAATTATAATCAGCAAAGATTTGGCACGAGTTATAGCCACATTAAACCGTTTTGGATTGCTCAGAAATCCCAAACAGTATGTCCTGTCAAATTCATCGTGCTTGATTGTTGATCGAACAGTTGATATTATGATAACTTCCCTCTCTTGTCCCTGAAACTGCTCAACACTTCCAACCTTGATATCAGCCATGTCCAAATCTTCAAAAGCTTTCTTCAGTTTCAGCACTTGCTGTCGGTAAGGAGTTATAACCCCGATATCTTCTTCACTCAGGTTCTTTCCTGCAGTCAATCTCTTAGTGACCTCCACTACCTTACTAGCCTCGGTCCTATTAAACCATGATGGATTATTTCCTTCCCTCTCATCACAGCCTTGAATGCCAAAGAAAACCACAGGGAAGTCCTTGTTAGGAAGAAAGTCCAGCCTTGCAGTGATGGAGACTGAGTCACCTTTACAAGCTTTCAACTCTCCTCCATAAAATAACTCATTGGGGAGATGCAAAATGTCTGGGTGACATCTGTAATTTCTAACCAACTTTGTCACGTAACCGCTATCCCCATTTCTATAAAATTCACAATCAAACATCCTCTCCAAGTATGATATCCCCAAAAAATATTCTTCTGCTTGCTGGGAGTTTACGATCGGCCCTAATTGCATAGGGTCTCCAGCAAGAACAACAACTGTATTCTTCTTATGCAGATTTGCTATCGGGATCATGGTTTCTGGTTCTGAAGCTTGTCCTGCCTCATCCAAGAAAATATGAGAAAAGTGACCTTTTTCAATATCTTCTGCATAAAGAAGAGAGGCACTCATATAGGTTGATATGATGATCCTATAGCGCCTGAGGGCTTTGGGTGGAGGACAGCTGAAGATATTGTCATCATTAGAGAAGCAAAATTTAACATACGCAGGCTTGATATCTTCAAGAGGACGGGAAGGTGCATTGAGCCTGAATATATCCCCCTCTTTAACTACCACACCAGCCTTTTTATTGAGGAGTCTCTCCAGGACGTGGTCTGCTGCACTATTTGAAGGTGCACATATGAGAATTCGAGCTTTTGCTTTAGTTTTGTAGAGTTGGAGGACTGCTTCCACTAGTGTCATTGTCTTGCCAGTGCCAGGAGGACCATGAATCACATAAGGTGGTCCTCCTTTGCAGCCAAGGATCATCTTAACTGCATTCATCTGCTCTTCATTAAGTCTGCAAGAAGGTGCAGGGACCAGTTTTGGGCTGTTAATCCATCTTTTTTCAGGGGACTCGGACGGAAATAGGAACCCTGTGTCTAACTCTGCAGCAGCATCACTGGCTTGATATAACCTTCTCATGGAAACTCGATTATATGTGAACTGCACATGATAAAGATTACCATCTCTGTGGTTTGCATGAAATTCATCTGCAAACCTCAAGTAAACTTCATCAGCCTCCACACGGTGAATGTAACCCTGGGAATAAGAAGTAACGAATTGATGAGAAAGGAAAAAGTCAATATACATGAGTTGGCAAACAGCTGGTGAGATGCAATGCATACAAATTAATGAACTAGCCAAATCATATATGAACTATTTTCAAATGACTTCTAGTTGTAACCAGATAAAGAAACTGCTTTTAGATGTGACTTGAATATATGATACAATCATCCCTATTTGACCAAAAGTTTAAACATATATAGGTTGAGCTAAGCATTACGAAAAGATAGTTAAAGGAATTATATAATTCCTATACTCAGGGAATTCAGAAATCAGAATACTAATTATCACAGAAATGAGTAAATGCATAAGATACTTATTCATGATGATTAGAATTTTGTATAAGAAGAACAACCTGATATGGATCAGATGTTGTGTCATCTGCGTACTCAGAAAGTTTGGCAAAAACATTATCACCATGGACAAGTGAAGGCCTTCTCTCCGCAAGTCCTGGGACTTCAAGGGACAAATAACGATATCCCCTCCTCCTCAAATTAACATGTTCCATATCATAACTTCTCATGCTTGCCTAAATATTCACCAAATTGCGTACAAATCAGAAAGAAAAGAAATACAAAAATCCACATGTGTTGCTACAAAGTGAAGAATTTACCTCTAACTGTATTTCCTCCATCATCAGTAAAGTCTTGAAGTGATCAGCATAGTTCGGCCTCAAAAGACCTTCGGTAACACATTCAGGTACCTGCCCACTCAAGAGATAATCTCTAAGTTCATTTGGAAGGTCATATCGCGGAAGCCTGTTTCTGAAGGGTCTACGTTCTGTGTTTCTTGAAACGCTTACACCCCTAACATAGCCATCTATAACAATTGGTTTCTTCTTAGCACGTCTTTCAAATGGTCTTGTTGAGACCAGAGATTGGGAGATCTTGTCATCAGCCAAGAGAAAAACAGCACGCTCAATCTGATACTCCTCAAAATCAAAATGCACAACGCTTGTGTGCAAACCAATTTCCTTGGGCTTGCAAGACAGCCACACAGGCAGAGTTTCCCCTGGCTGCAGTACTCTGTCTTCAAGGGCATTACACTCGAGGAAGGCTCTAATGGCTTCTACACCAGAGCCTTTCTTTGGAGGCTCCATCAGAGAAAGCGTGAAAGAGTCCTCTGGAGTTGAAGCATAAATTTTAACACCCCACAGCTCCACTGGCTTACGGGTAGTGTTCATAATCGTGATTTTCTCCGAAACTGTTTCTCCTACAGCTACTGATTGAGGGTTTTGACCTTGCCTTCCTCCCACAAAAGGGAATGGAACTGAGATAACAATTGGACCCTCTACAGCTGGGTTGTAACTACAAACTGATTTATCATCATTGAAATCGATGAACCCTATATCCCCTTTGTCTCCAATGACCGAGCACTCTTCATCAGCCCTACCAGCAATTGTACCCATCACCAAAAACTGGAATCAACAAGAAACTGTGAGGTTCAACTCAACAAGAGCTGGAAAACAAACTAGGTTTTAATAGAAGAAGAAGAAGAAGAGCCAATTCTGTGATTTACAAGATGGATTGCCAAAAATAATATCAGATTACTACACATTATCAACAATTTCAGATAATCAACAATTTCATTAGAGCTGAGCAATAAAACCAGTAGGCCACAATCACAAACACCACAGATTAAAAAATTCCACCAAAAAATAAATAAATAAAATTGTGTAAAGCATATCAATAGGATCAACACAAATCTAGGTTTAGTACCAAAAACCAATATGGGAATTAGAGTCCTAAATCATAAACAACCCAGAAAAGCCTTGAAATTTAAGCAGTAAACACACTGACAAATGCAAGTAGATCCAGAAAGATTAAAACTTGAAACAAAACCTATAGAAAGAGAAGAGGTTGAGATACATACCAGTAATATAGAATGACCAAATGAGATGGCCAAAACCCACACCGATGATCAAATATAATTCTCAAAACATGAAAATGTGACAGAAACCAACAGAATTAGACAGCCCAGAAGAACCAAAGTACTGAATTACGAGAAGCAAAAATGTAAAACAATAAAGTTGGTGATTTAGTGAAGTGTTCCTTCCAAATTTTGGTATTCCGCAAAAGAAACAAAGATGATTCTGTTTTCAAAATAATGATGAATACGAAACTGGAGCTTTTTTTGTTTTTCAATTTTGATCGGAAGAGGAGCAGAGGAGGCTTATATTCTGAGTCGGGTAGCAGAACCCAGAAAGGGGAGTACTGTAGAGGAGACCTGTCTCAGTCAACACTGGCTCTGAAGTCTCGCAACTGTGAGATGTTGTCTTCTACTTTTTTTGGTCCGAGTCTTCTATACTTTTGCAATTTTGGCCGCCGAGATTTAGAAACTCTAATTTTGGCCACGAGTCAAAGTGAAATGACCGAAATTTGATGAAACTAACGTGACGTGCAAAAGAAAATCGTATTATTGGATATTTCACATTTAATTGTCAAAATATCGAAAATGTTTGTATGCACCTGCAACTCAATTAAGCATATATTAAAAAATTTTATCCGTAGATAATTATATTTAGTTTTTATTTTAAAAAATAAATAGTGTCATAAACAGTGATGTAGCCAGACATCTAATTTATAATTGTCAAATTTGATTAACGAAAAAATTAAATGATCTTCGGTTACTCTTTAGCAACAACACAATTTTGCTTAAAAAAGTGACACAAACTTAATTTCAACAATGTTCTCTACACCAATTCAAAATGAAAACGCGCTCTCGAACAAACAATTAATTCATCTTCAATAAACTTCAGATTTTTAGAATTTCAATATGTTATTTTTGAGACATAATATACGTCAATGTTTGGTAAACATCAAAGTTTCCATTTAACTTATTTATAAAAAATTAAAAAAAATAATAAATAGAATTTAAATAATTAAATTAGATATTAGTATGGATCAATAAGGTAAGAAACCCTTGACACGATTTGTATTAATTAGATTAAATATTTAAAATAGTGTAAATTTTTATTTCATTTCATTATTATTGAATAATATTAAAGACTGATCAAAGATTTCTTAAAGGATAAATGTCAATTTATGTTTCATTTCTTTTAATATCCGATACAAATTAAGAGTGATTATTTTTTCTTAAAATTAAGAGACGACAGTTGACCCCCTTGCCCCCTCTCTAGCTACGTCCATAGTCATAAATTTAATCTAACAGTCTATTTAAGTGGTTTAAATGCATCATGGTGCACACAAAACGCTCTAGTCAAAATATTTCCAATTTAACCGATATGCGAAGGTAGTCAGTCAACTTATTGTGAAAGAAATCTGGCAATTTTGGCAATTTATGTTTGGTAACTAACTTTGGAGGTTTTCTGAAAATCATCAACTGTTTTAAGAAATATATTTGACCAAAATCAAACACAACATTCATAAGGCGTTATTAATGTTTGAATCTCTTGACTATTCTAAATTGACGGTTCTGTTGTAGGAAATATGATATGTGCATCTGTACACTTGGCCTTATACCGTGTATATGGGCTTAGCCCATGTGCTTTATGCATGTGCCCCAGTTGCAATAGGTTTACATTATGGACTTAACTCAATCCATTAAGGATTTACCCATTGTATATAGAGTGAGTCTATATATAAAGAGCTCCTCCATATTCATAATAAGATTGATTCCATTCATTCTCCATATTATTCTATAAGATGTTATCAGTCACGCTAACTCTAAGAACCCGAGCTAAAAGAGGCCACCGACCACCACCAAAAAAAACCTTAAAACCCAAAAAGTTTTTTTTTCAGCTGATCCTTCCTTGAATCGCTGCAGCCACTGCCTGGGCACTACCGCGAGCACCGACGCGCACCCCTCGGGCACCGCCGCACACTACTGCGAACCACCTGTACCCGCGTCGGTAATCGAGAACATAGAAATCTTGATGTGTTATGAGAACACAGTGTCATTGCTGGACCAATCATCCATACATTTCGATGATGTATTTGCTTATGTCATGGCTCTTGAGATTATTGAGCATGATGATATCGAACCACGCTCTGTCTGTGAATGTGAACGTAGAGGGGATTGGCCTAAATGGAAAGTTGCTATAGAGGCGGAACTGAATTCCCTAACAAAACGACAGGTGTTTGGACCGGTAATGCTAACGCCGCCAAGTGTAAAGTCTGTCGGACATAAATGGGTCTTTGTTAGAAAGCGTAATGAGAATAACGAGATACTAAGGTATAAAGCTCGCATTGTGGTGCAAGGTTTTTCACAACGCCCTGGGATAGACTACGAGGGCACATATTCTCCCGTAATGGACATAATCACTTTCCGTTACCTTGTCAATTTGGTAGTATCAGAAAAAAATAGACATGTAACTCATGGACGTGGTCACAACATATCTCTATGGGGATCTTGATTCAGAGATATATATGAAATTGTCTGATGGTTTTTAGGTGCCTAAGTCAAGTGACTTGAAGTCACGGAGTGCGTACTTCATTAAGTTGCAACTCTCACTATACGGATTGAAGCAATCCGAGCGGATGTGGTATACACGCCTTAGGAAGAGTTATAAGAACAATGAGTTGTGCCCTTGCGTGTTCATAAAGAAAACGAGTTCCGGATTTACGATAGTTGCCGTCTATGTGGATGATATGAATATCATATGGACTCTTGATGAGATCAATGAGACCGCGACACATCTGAAGTCCGAGTTTGAGATGAAGGACTTAGGGAAGACTCGGTTTTGCCTAGGCATTGAGCTAGACCACCGAGCCTCTGGAGTCTTGATACACCAGAGTGCATATGCTCATAAGATGCTCAAGCGCTTCAATGTGGATAAAATGCATCCAGTTAGCACCCTCATGGTAGTCCGGAGTTTGGATGCTAAGAATTATCCATTCTGTCCTAAGAAGATGGCGAGGATGTACTTGGAGACGAGATACCATATCTTAGTGAAATCGGTGCGCTACTATATTTGGCTCAGTGCACTCGACCAGATATTACTTTCTCAGTGAATTTGTTAGCTAGACATAGCTCTGCGCCAATGCAAGGTCATTGAATCGGTGTCAAGAACATATTTCGATACCTTAAAGGGTCAATGGACTTGGGCATGTTCTTTCCATATAAGGATTCAAGATGGACTGCAAATGAGTGCAAAGTTCTTGAGAATCTAGGCACAGGTCACTTAAGAAACCAAGCTATCGGGTACGGTTCACCTAGCTGTCGTACGATTGCACAGCTGCCTAGAGCTATGTGCACTCTGTCGAGCACTGTGTTGCCCTTGCCGAGCACCAGAAGCTACCGGATGTGCACTGGGTGCACACTGTCGAGCGCTGCATGCTGAATGCCGAGCAGTGCACGCTGCCTGCTGGGCGCTGTCGAGCGGTACACATTGCTAGCTGGGCATTTTCTACTGCCTGTCGAGCGGTGCACGCTGGCTACTGAACGCTGCACTGCAGCTGCCGGGCACTACATGCACGCTGCTGTGCACTATACACATGCTGCCAAGTATGATGCAGCAGCCAACAAGGGCTGTGCACATGACTGCCGAGCGTTTTGCATGCATGCACACTTAGAAGCCAAGAAGCATGACTCTCCTAATGTACTTGGCGCCGCTTGTTGCCCTTATACCGAAATACCTAATGATATCTTGGTTGGTTTCATGGATGCTGGATATTTATCTGATCCACATAAAGGGCAATCCCAAACTGGTTATGTCTTCACTATTGGGAATACAACGATATCTTGGAGGTCCACTAAATAGACCTTAGTTACAATATCCTTCAACCATGCAAAGATTATAGCGCTACATAAAGCTGTTCGCGAATGTGTTTGGCTTAGATCAGTTATTGAACACATTAGAGGGACTAGTGGATTGAGCTCCACAACAGACAAGACGACTTGTATCTATAAAGACAATGTTGCATGTATTGAACAAATGAGGCAAGGCTACATCAAGGGTGATCATACGAAGCACATCTCACCAAAGTTCTTCTATAATCAGCAACAGCAAACCATCCTCAACATCCAAGTTAATCAAGTGGGTTCATAGACAAACGTAGCAGACTTGTTTACAAAGCTCTGCCTAAGTCTACTCTTGAGAAGCATGTGAAGAGCATTGGAATGCGACAACTATCAAGCCTACCCGATTGAGCTACTCATCCGGGGGAGCCATGCTTTCGATCGAGAAGCATGGTGTTTTGTACTCTTTTTCCTTCGACCAAGGTTGTTTTTTTTTCACAGGGTTTTTATTACTTGGCAAGGTTATAACGAGGCAACATTGTAAGTACCATCTGGCATATCGACGCGCTGTACAAGTGGGAGTGTTGTAGAAAATATGATATGTGTGTCTGTGCACTTGGTCTTATGCCGTGTATATGGGCTTAACCCATGGGCCTTATGCATATGCCCTAGTAGTAATAGTTTACATTATGGACTTAACCCAAACCATTAAGGATTAGCCCTGTCACACACTGGCCTGAGTTTACCTTTCTAAACCCCGTGATATGACGTGTGGGACCCATCCTAAGAGAGATTTACACATAATCCCACTTGAAAAGGGATAACCATTTTTCTCAAACCATTTTCAACAGTACAAACTATACCGGAATAGACCACACAACCGGAGGTTATCCCGATTTCAGCATTTGGATTTCAAACTAATTACTTTAAAGGACATAGGGTCTAAATATTATTTATGACTGCACTCGAATCTCGGTTAGGCTACCTACGTACCCTGTACTTAGGGATCAAGTCACATGTAGCTCTTATTTTAATTAACGCTCTAACCGGGTAAATCCTGTTTTTCTATTTATATGTCGATAAATTATTATGGATAGCATACGCCTATCGTATATCCGGGTTTAACCTCTCCGCTGAGGTATCCACAAACCAACTATCTATCGGGATTATCCCGAACATACCACCATACTTATATAAAACAATCAAACATATACAAACAGAATATATAAAGGCAACCACATAATTATATAAATCCATCAAGGATATAATAGTTAATCTATTCTCAATGGCAGCTTGGTAAATATGCTAAGCTGCTAGAGGTATTTCTGGAATTTAACCCTCAAGGGAAGCCCTGTAATTATCTAAAACTGCTGAGGGCAGTATCAACTTTTTAACCTCAGTGGCAGTCTTGTAAATATACAAATCTGCCAAGGGTATTTTTAGGATTTCAATCTCAATGGCATCCCTGTAATTACACAAAACAGTTAGGGGCATTTATGAGATTTCATCCTCAATGGCATCCCTGTAATTATCCTAAACTATCAGGGGCAGTTATGTCCTTTCACAAACGCGGTAAATGGTAAAAATACCAGATCTACCGCAATAAAAACCCAGGGATTTACCCTTTAATCAACCTAACCTCCCCAATCGGCCTGCCGACCGATTTCAAGCCCAATTCCGGCCATTTCTCTACCCTAACCGATCAACAACAACAAATACACAACCACAATCTAATGGAGGACAAAAAATGGAGAGGAAGGGACTACCTCTCGGTTCCCGACCAGGGAACCTTCATGAACCACTGCCGGGAAGAGGCAGCTCCTCTATCTCTTCGATTCTCCCTCACCGCCGCTCCTCTCGGACAATGAAGGACACAGAGGTTTGCCAAGTCGAGGCGAAGCTGTCAACACAAGCCACGCTCGTCGTTGTGGTCGGAATCGAAAAACCCGATCCTAACTCAGTCACCTTCCTCTCCTCATTTTCTCTCCCACCGTAGCTCTTCCACGAGATCTAAGGCCATGGAGGGGTCGGAGATACCAAGACGAAGCTCCGGCCACCTCTACGACACCGTGGCTCGGCTGGAGGACAGAGGAGCGACGATCAGCGTCGCTGCTGTAGCTCGAGACGAGACCAAGTCGGTCTCTCTATCCCCCTATCTGATCGATATATATATATATATATATATATATATATATATATATCAAATCTTTGGTTGATCTGACCACCTAGATTGAATAAGAGAAAAGTTACCATGAACAGTAAATAGATATTTTGCTATTTATGATTTACCACGCAGTAATTATACATTTTCAAGAATAACTTATGCATACGAGCTCCAATTAATTCATAGGACATACCTACGAGTTCGTATTAACGTCACCTACAACTTTCTTGAAGGAATCTTCCCCAAATTCTTGACTTACCGCAAAGTCACCTTTTTATGATTAGGTAAATAACATTTATTACTTCCGTAAACTAAATAAATCCATAAAAAATATCTCGTGACTGGAAAATATTTCGGACGTACCGGAAGACTCGTATTAATCTATTTTACACCCTCGGAACATAGATTATATTTTTTCCCATAATCGAGAATACATCGATATTAAACTAGAATATTAGTTCGGGAAAGACTAACAGTGCTGTTACAACTCTGTAACCTCCTGATCCTGGTAAAAATGTAAATTTAGGGCGGGGTCTTATAGGCTCATTGTATTTAGAGTGAGTCTTTATATAAAGAGCTTTTTCCTATTCATAATAAGATTGATTTCATTCATTCTCCATATTATTCTACAAGAGGTTCAAGTGATAGATTATTTCATTTATTTTTATTAACTTTGGTCAATAACAATTGTTTTACCCAATGACAAGCTACACTTGGGGCGAGGAGTTTCTTTCAATAGATATTTATCTTTTTATTCTGAAAATATCTCTGATTTTAACTTATAGTGAATAAAGTAATCTAGTAAATCTGGCCGTTTATCTACCAACACAACAAAACACAACACAACACAAATGAGGCAAGAATAACTCTCCCAGCTGTGTCTCGTCTTTAATAGCTACACTAAAGAGGCTATCAAAATTACCAAAATAAAGAGGCTCTCTACAGGTAAAGAGGCTCTCTACAGGTAAGAGGCTAGAACATGGTTAGATTTTTGTTCAGAATCATTAACCTTTTAAAGAACATCCAACATAGCTCAAATGTGGCAAAGAATATAATTTAAATCGCCTCCTTTGGTCAAATATAGGATCGGATTAGACGACCCAAATGGTATGCAGAATTCAGAACTTGCATGTTTAGCAAATTGCAATAGCTGGCTGACTTGAAATTTTGTTCAAAACTGAAGTTGTCAGACCTAGTTTTGTACTAGCCATGTTCTCTGAATTACTCACATCTTGACTAAATAAGTAAATAGTAAATACTAAACATCATGAAAAATGCATGAGAATTTCAGGAAGATAATAAAAGCTCACTTCCTAGAAATCTTTAGCTCTGCATGACCCCAAGAAAAGGAACAAACAAAGCATCCATCAACGAAAGATAAAAAGAAAACAGTTCCAAAAGAAACTACCCATTTTAAAATTACAACTATTCAATAGCTCAAACAAGAACAGATCTACTATGATATAGTTCTAACAAAGACAATAGTTCCACGAACTTTTGTGATAATAGAAGTAAACCCTCAAGCAGAAGCCACACCAGCAACCTTGATGGACTCTCGCCACGCATACTCCCTAGCTCCATCCTTGTCCACTATCTTGATGACAAAGTTGGGTGGAGCCACAACAAGCCTTGATCGTATCTCGATGATAATTTTGTCAATTAAGGCAATGGCTTCATCAACAGACATATCTTTGTGATAGAGTCGATCCATGAGGGAGAGAGCAAAATAAGAACCATAACCAAAGGCTCCCTTGTCAACCTTGTGGAGAGAAGCAATGTAATCAATGTAGTACAGTTCTGCCCCCTTCTCTTTATCATATCCAGCCATGAGAATGTTCACATGGTATGGGTTCTGCAATATCACATGTTAAAACCAAAGAAAAACAAATGTCATACATCAGAGTATTAACTATTTAAACACTTCATTCAATGAGAAGATTAGTAGGTTAGCAAAGGGGGCACATTTGGCATAAAAAATCACTTGCAGTGCAATCCTAATGACATCAAAACTTCTTAAACTTGATATAGTGATTGGGTAAGTCATCTGAATTGAAAAAAAATAAAAATAAAAGAAAATGAAAAAAGGTAAAGAACTGAAGTCCACTGTTGTGGGCATTGTGGACAAAGTTTAGGCCACTTGAAAATGTCAGCTCTTAACTACGACAGGTAGATTGACCTTATTTCAAGCTGTGACATTTGCAGTATCTATCTACACTGCAGGCTGCTATGCTTCATATAAGAAGCTGAACCTCTGTTGACCATGCTGTTTTTCAGGAATTTTCTTTGCATACACATGGGATTCCCTAGACGCTTGTAGTTCCCAAAAACTAACAAGCATACAAAATAGCCATTTTGAATTCCCCTAAACATTCTGACATGAGAACAATCACAGGATGAGGTTTTAAAATGTTGATGCAATATAATATTCAAAAGAGGTAATAAGAACAGTTTGATGCAGAGAAGAAGTTGAAAGAAAGAAGTTGAGTTCAGAAATTTGGTGTAGCATCCACTTTCATACGCTTGGGTGCCACGGTGATTAAGGCTACGGCTGTCCAGAGGACCTGAGAAGGAACTTAAGGTTCTGCATACTTTTCAGGTTTTCTTGTAGATGCAATTGTAAATGTGTCTAAGGATTTCCAGCAAGGGGAAGGCCATATTCTCTCAAAAGAGAGCAAGCGTGGCTGCAAATCACTAATCCAACAAAAAACATACAATACACATGTTGGTCATGAATTTAGTCTAAAAGGAACAGGACTTGCATATTCATAATAAATGAAAGATATATATTTAGTTTCACTGGTTAACTAACCTCAATAGCAACCTATCAGAAAAGTACTTTGATATGAGTTTCTACTACTAACTTCCCCTGTACTTCATTCACGGTTTTGAATCCATATATCACTGGGGAAGTTTAAACCCCTTAAAAGGCTATCACTTGGGAAATTTAAACCCCTTGAAATGCTGACAGATCCAAACAAAAGTTTAGGTCAAAACGCAACAGTAAGACTTAGTATGATCATGACTCCTGTCAATGCATCCTTAGCAACATATTCCTAGGACCTATGGCACCCACAGAAAACCCTATAGCATTTTCGTACACACCAGTTGAAACTCTCTGTCTGCAATTACATAACTTGCAATATAACTTACTGCATGCTCTGTAACTGGCAATTACCGAAGACCATAAGGAAACGTGTCACTACATATCAATCTTTATCATATAGAGGAAACAAAGTAATAAACCAAAATACAGTCCAGTAAAGTCAAAAACTTGACCTTGCGCAATGCGGTGGCGAGCTCACCGCGGGTGAAATTGGCAGCGGCAGAGGTGGTAAGAGGAATCCCATTACGAAACTGATAAAGCGAAACGTTCTTCTGGATGTACTCCGTGAACTGAACCCTGTATAATTCCCCTAATTCAAAACCCTAAAATCAAAGCAATAATGAAAAAGAGAATGAAGGGCGAGAGATTGGGGACCTGTCGCCGGGCTCACCGCTTGCGGCGATGAGCTTGTGGGAGTCGAGGACCATGATCTTGTCCTCGTTGGTCTTGTGCACCAGTATGCTGTGCACCGCCGACGTGTCCGCCGCCACTATAGCAAAGTCGCTCCCGACCAAGCCGAAGATCGACTCCATCTCTCTCTTTTCTTCCTCTACTTTTTCACTCTGATTGAGCTTCAGACTTCAGCAACGAGTCGTTTTGGGACCTCTATTTATTTTCCAAATTGTGAAAAGCTATAATACAATTTCGGTCCCCTAATGTTTTTATTGTTTTCCAATTTAGCCTCAATTAGTACAACTTTTACAACTGGGTTCCAGGTTTTTTTTGTAGAAACAAACTTTAGAATAATGTCTTTACCGCGTCCTGTGTTTACAATATAAAATAACAAAGCTCTAAAGTTCGGAGCATTTTCAATACACGACCGAATATATACACGACACATGTGAACGATTGAGATTAAAATATATAATATTGATACGTAAGTGATCAAACATATAAACTGATATAAATAACTAAAATTATGTCCTATACCCGTGCATATAAGAATTTCTTTTAAAAGTCTCACTAAAAAGACGGCGATCCTTATATTGAATGTTCACATTCTTAAGCAAAAGCAAGATAAGCAAAATCATCACATTTGCCTAACATAACCCTGTCCCTTAACCATGTAGGATAACATCAAAAGCCACATTCTATGAATCATATTTTGTTTAAAATGGGATAAAGACATGAACAATTGAATAAAACACAATTGAATAGGAAAACAACTCGGGCTAATTTATAAATAAGGATGGCATACAAAATTACGACTATCTTTAGACCATCAAACACAAAAATGAAGTAGCGTTACGAAAACAATCTCCACTCAGTTCACAACATTAAAGAAAGATGTCTACTGCTCAATACTTAATAGGAGCAATTATCTCTAGGTGAGAGCCAAGTTTCTCCTCAGCAACCTTTTCTGCTTTGACTCTCAGTTTGTTGAGCTGTTTCTTCCTCTCATAAGCAATCTGGGATCTCTCCTTCCTCTTCTTCTCAAGCTCCTGCACACATCAAACTATCAATATAATCCAAGATACAATAAATGACCACTTGTCTAAGCTACAGCATCCAGGACATCACACAAAATTACTCCTTGCCTCCTTCGAGATTACTCCCACAAAAAAGAGGTGGAAGAAGTGGGGTTAAAACTGATGCTTGAAAATAGGGGCACATAGGATTCAGCTACAGAAGTATAAAGCATAACATGAAAGAGAAGGGTTTTTAAAAAAAGCAGGGATCACGACTCAGCCCAAATGGTACTGTGAAAATTTTGTCTTTAGTGTTTTTTTGGAATGAGGCTGTAGTGTTATCATCACTGGGCATTTCAGAAAAACAAATACATCAAGATTCTTTTATTCAAAAAACAATGTAGAAGCATTGATGCAGAGGGGCAAAAAAATAGGGACATAAAGCATAGTAGATACAGCAATTAGAGTAGATTATGACTCCACATGCAGATTGAAGCATATACAGCATTCAGAGTAGATTACCACTCCATATGCAGACTTAAGCGTAATGAGAGTATGTATAAAGCATCAACATAAGAAATCTTGTGATGCTGAACTTGGAAAGAATTATGCACATAAGATTCCAACGAAATATAGAAATTCATACATGCGACGTCAACCAAATTGAACAATATGGCCAGATAAAAAATAACATAAATAACCATAAAATCCAAGAGATAATGAACATGAATCAGATATAGTCAAGACTAAAGCAGCAGCCACAAAACAGAATCCAATTCTTACCCTGATAGTGTCATAGTGGTTCCATCCAACCTCTGATGAAAGCTTGCCCAACAAACAGTATTTGTGTCCTGCTTGTAGCCGCAAGACCCTGTCAATTTCAAAGCACAAACCAATACACCATTAACCAACAGAAAACAGACCAAAACCATCAACACCTAAACGAAAGCGAAGAATCTCACTTGAGAGCATCAGGAATAACCATCCTCTTGATCTTGTCATAAGGAGGTGGAATTCCCTCATAGGCCTTCAGACGCGCAAGAGCAGCAGCTCCACGCTTTGTCTTGTGTGGAATCATCCTAAAACCAATTCAAACTCACACATTTCATTCTAAACAAAATCAAAACATAACCTATCATCCAAATAATCCCATACAAGTATCAAATTAGGTAACAGAGTCCCCATTAACAGCCATTCAGCAACAATAAAAAAAACGATCCTACTTCACTAAACGATTGACCAGGCAGAAAGAGTAAAACGACGACGTACCCACGGATGGTGCGCCAGAGGATCTTAGCAGGGGCGCGGAAGTGAATGGGGCCATGAGAGGGTTTGGTGTTCATGCGCTTACGCAAGAACCTCATGTACTTCATCTTCTGCCTGACAAGTCCGCCGGAGATGCAGATCTCCTCGCAGCGAACGACGACGACCTTCTGGCCGTTCAGTAGCTCCTTGGCTAAAATAGAAGCCAAGCGGCCGAGCATGTGCTGACGCGCGTCGACCACAACGCGCTTGGCGCAGATTCCTGACCCGGACACCATTGTTGCTCTCTCGAAGCGGCTGCGTAGAGAAATGGGGGACGAAGAAGTTAGGGTTTAGGTGGTTTACAAAAAAGGTTATATATGGGCTAGGGTAAGGGTGAAGTATCGTCTGGGCTACTAAATGGTGGAGGCCCATTCCAAGGTTATTTGGGCCCTCAAAGGTTGGACTACTGAAGTCAACAGCAATTCTCATAAATCTATTTGCTACCTCTAACAATGTTTAGACTTCTAAAAGATGAGATTTGTGTCATCGTGGGAATAGGGCTGGCATGGTACGGTTACCAACTTTTTTTTATCATTACCAATTACCAACCAACTATAATCGGTAAACAAAATCCTATTACCATTACCATTACCAACCACCAAAGTCGGTATACCGACATGTTGGTACGGTACGGTACATGTTGGTAGGTACGGTTGAGCCTGTACCAACATTAAATTGGGCCAATTTTTTTCATGAAAAATAAGACTTGGCCCAAATTTTTTGGAGTTCTACTACTATAAACTGGTGCATAATTTCAAAATGTAATATGAAATAATCAACAAAGAGTTATAAACCAACTTAACAAGGTTCATACAAATGAATCATACAACCACAAAGTCACAAACACAGTTCAAAACTTCAAATTGTTCAATATTCATCAATTCATCAACGGCTCAACGTTGCACTAGTAAATGAAAATAAGTTTCCCTTCAATTCATCAACGGCTAGGATTAAAAGTTCCTTAATCAACGGCTAGGATTAAATGACTTAATATAATTTTAATTATATATATAAATTACGGTCGGTACGGTAATTACCACGGTAATTAAAATCTATTACCATACCGTACCGTCAGAATTAAGTTGGTACGGTAACCGTACCGTAGAAGTCAGTTACCGACTATGTCGGTTACCAACATTATTGGTTCGGTTGGTTTTGCGGTAATCGTGGTAAATTACCATACCATGCCAGCCCTACGTGGGAATTCCTCATAAAACTAAAATTGGCAAATATTTGGGAGTCAATAATATAGTTTTGTGGAAAGATCCAGTGAGCCCCTCATAAATATTAGTCAAGATGAAACGTAAGCTTGCATGGTGAAAAGCTAAGGTGACGTTCGTTAACATTTTCAATACTTTTTTTTGTTTTGTAAAATAAAAATGAGTTGAAAACATGTTCGGTAGCATATTTGCAAAAATACAGAAAATGATTTTTATGTTGTAGGATATATAACATGTGCGTGTGTGCACTTGATCTTATACTGTGCATATGGGCTTAGCCTAATGGGCCTTATGCGTGTGCCCTAGTTGTAATAAGTTTACATTATGGACTTAACTCAATCCATGTAGGATTGGCCCATTGTACTTAGAGTGTGTCTCTATATAAAGAGCTTCTCCCTATTCATAATAAGATTGAAGATTAATTTCATTCATTCTCTACTCACATATTCAACAAGACGTTATCAGTCACGTTTTGCTCTAGAAACCCCTAGCTAAACTCGGCCGCTCACCACCGAAAAAAAAAACCCAAAACCCAAAACTTTCGGTCCTGCGGCATGTCTTATAGCACTACAATCAACATAACTCCACTTGCCCATTCCTTTAATTTAGATCTTCATAAGTCGTTGCCATAATTAATAGTTAGTACCATCAAGTTTAACACCAAAACTAGAGTTATCTGTAACATTTTGAACCACAACAATCTCTCGGGTCTCTATATTCTGCTCTCCTATCGTACTACCAGAACTATCTACATTCTATAATTCAGGAATAGGGAGATTTGACATCCTCCAATGCACAATCAATTAAACAAAACCAGTTTCCAAACAACTCTCATGTCAACCACTTTGATCAATGAAAAGTAAAATTAAAGTTTCAACACCACAACTCTTCAGACAAACCTCAAATCAAACAGACAAACCCCAAAAACTAATTGAACCCTAACTTCCAATGAGATCGATCAAAAAAACCAAACACAAATTTTGCAGTGGAAACAAATAGCTGGGTCAGAAAAGGATCGTGGCTTAGCTCTGGTACCAAGTCAACAATATCAAAGATAACTTGTGAACAACCATATATTGATCCTTTACATGATGGTGTATTTATACAAGAGATATCAACCTTTAGTTACTAAACCCTACTAGGAAACTCATTAATAGATAATATTACACAATACTAGTGTTCTAAAAGGCATCGCATTGCTCCGCTTAGGCGTCGCCCAGGCTGTAGGCAAAGCTTAGCCGCTTAGATTTTCACGTTGGCATTTATGTTAGGTGGTTGGCCGCCTGGAGCCGCCTAGGCGATCAAGGCGCGTCCGAAGGTGCTTCTGAAAAAACAATATAAATAGAAACCCATTCCCTTTAAACCAAATTCCCAAATCAATTTCTCCCAACTGAGCAACCTCTCCTTTTCGCCTCTCCCAAAGCGTGCGACCTCGTCTGACTCTCTCTCGGACTCTTTGTCAACTAGGCCTCGACAGATATTTCTTCAGATCTCTGCTTCGATGAAAACATAATTATACTCTGTTATGGTTTTGGCTTGATTGCTTGATGTGTTCTTGGGTTTTGGTTCACTAGAATTATTCACTAGATTTATGCTTATTTAAGACTATTACTATGCACTTATGGTAGTAGTAAACTAACTAAACTTGTTGGCTTGCGGTATAACGTATTTATATTTGAAACATTTGAAATATGCTATTTTGAAGTTGTTGTGTGGTGATTATAATGAGCATCTAAGAGTTAAGGGTGTTTTAAAATTAGAAATTATATTTGTTTATAAATTTACAGGTCAGGATGCTCATTTTTAGAGAAGGGTCATGCCAACGTTTTTATTTTATTCATATTTTCTAATTTTAAATAATATATAAATTAATTAAATATAAAAAAGTAAATCGCCTAGTTCCCCTCTAGACGCTGCCTAAGCTGTCAAGACGCTAGGTTATGAGTCCCCGTCTGCCCTCTGTCTTGCGCCTTTTAGACTCTTGCACAATACTAAACAAGAAATTGCAATCCCAATATTACTGGGAACAACCCACGCCAATAGCACATGTCTGATCTTTACCTTATGGAAAGCTTTGGCAATCCTCCTTTGATAACCCTTCGTCATTGTTCCTTTTTCTGCACCCCCATACGAACAATGACGATTCAAAAGTTCCATTACATGGCATTTCCCATATCAATAAATAAATAATGCATAGAGATGCACGATTGAAAGAAAATAAAACTACGAACAAGATACACGTACAGAAACAAAAATGTTTATTTAAAACATGATAAGTGGACTCAGGATAGAATGGATATAGGGCCTGTTTGGTACAGCTGTTGCTTTGAAAATAAGCTGGCTATGGCTTATTCTGAGAATAAAGCAGCTGACAAACAAAGCTGCTGAGTATTTGGTAAATTGGCTTTTTATAAGTGCTGTGAGTGGTAGAAGCAGAGGCAGACTGTTTGGTAAATTAGCTTTTTTAAAGTGCTTTGAGTTTGTAAACTACCAGTTTAGCCTTATAATATGTTTTTGCTTTATTTATTTGGTAATGTATTATAACATAATTGCTCATGAATCCTATTGTCTATATATTTTTTACGATTTATATATGGAGTTTTATAAATCATGGCTACCAAGAGAATAATATTACACACTATCATAAACATATGAATTACATGTTGTTCCATACATTAATAATAATTTATCTTTCACTGGCTCATATGAACCACAAAAATTTCATATTACCTTCAAACATTCCTATTATGTGCACTCATCAAACATTGAGCGATCATATCTCTTACTAATTCCATTGCTTGTACTCTATGATTATGAGATTCTTCTTGTTCATCATCATCCATCTCTATGTCACCAATGTTACCTAACCTTTCTGAATCACAAAAATCAGGATCGCGTCGTGTATGCCTCCTTATATAATTATGCAGTGTCATTGTCACAATGACAATCTTCACTTGTTTCAAAAATGGGAAACCTAATATGTTACTTAAAATGTGTCATTTAGCTTTCCAAACTCCAAAGGTGTGTTCTATAACGCCTCTTAGAGAAGAGTGAGCTTGATTAAATACCTATTTTGCATTTCTTGGTTCTCACCCACGGTATTGTTGAAAATGTTTGTTTGCTCCTTTATAAGGTCCTAAAAACCCTGGCAGTTGTGGGTATCCCAAATCAACAACATAATATTTTCCTGTTAATTAAAATAATTAGAAACGAAGTGAAAATATTAAATATTTAATAAAGGTTACTACATTTAAATATATATTACCTGGTGGAGGTTTAGGAAACTTTTTACTTGGATCTCGAAGTACATCTAGAAACACTCTTGCATCATGAGCGGATCCTTCTCATCCGACACATACATAAATAAATTGCATATCAAAGTTACATGCCGCCATAACATTTTGGGTTGGTGTTCCTTTTCTACTAATAGACGGTACTTGATATCGAGGAGATATTGAAGCAGGGACATGCACTCCATCAATAGCACCAAATAATCCTATAAATATTAAAAGTCACAATCAAAAGACATAATAAAATCAATGCAATTCAAATCATAAAAATAAGTAAAGTTTGACTATTACCTTAAAATATGGCATGCATCTCCTATCATTCATGATCTCCGGGGTAACTCCGTTAAAATGAGGATCTGTTCGCTTGATAATTTCTTTACTAAATTGATACAAAATATCTAGGGCCTTTCCAAAATACCTACTAATAGTTTCTGTGGAATGTTGAAAACGCTCTGCTTCCGACCTAGTTCCACACCCATGTCCTAATAAATGCAATATCAATCCTACTACTTCAACATGACTCGTTCTATTTGAACCAAACACCCCAAACTTAGTTTCCAGATCACTACATAAACGGTAAAATACATCCTTATCCATTCTAAATGCATTATAACATCGAGTGTTATTCCCTTGGAGTACTTCCATCACCCACCTATTACCTGTTTGAGAAGAATCCATACAGGGATTCTTGTCAATGTAAGTCTCATAATAATGTTGGATTAACAAAGTATTTAGCTGTACACAAGTCATGAATATCTGATCATCATCATCATCATCATCATCTCCATAGTTGTTCATACTTCAATGAAAACCTACATAATCAAATCTCTACACACATTAATCATTATTAAACTAATACATGCTTATTATTTTCAAATTAAAGACACATCAACATAAGTTTACAAAGTTCAATCATGCTTACTATGTTCAAATGAAACATAAATGTATAGATAATAATTCATAATTGTTTTCAAAGGGAAAGACACACCAACATAAGTCTTTGGTCTTATCACTAAACAGAAACAAACATCTAACCAAACAAACAACACAATAAGACACACAAAGCACTATTTTTTTACTAATTTGATCCTCTCATATTCCAGCCAATCCAACCTCGTCTCAGTATCTTCCATAATGCTAAACATCTCTCTTTTCTTTGGGAAAACAAACAGATCTGTGGCAAAGTACCATAATGGAGAACGATGCTCGCCCCCCCGACAACGAAGTAACTACCTTCATCACATCTTTGATGCTACTGTTGTCGTACTTCTACTCTCAATTGCCTCACACATTCTATCAATTTTGCTAGCCAAAAGAACATCACCTCCCAACTTCTTTTTTTTGTAGCCACTCATTTGCCTTTTTCAATTCTACCACTTCTTTTTCTTATACCTTGGGTAGATGTAGGCTGAATATCGTACTCATCACCACTTTCTTCAAGATCATATTCATTGTCACAATCAACCAGACTTGTTGGTTGAGGTAGTGAAGAACCTGGTGTACAAGCATACCTACCAGTGGCTACAACTCCTCAAAACAACTTATCCAACTTGGCTTCAAAATCAGGTGCAATTTCCTTTTTCCGTAACTTTCCATATTCCGGCTTATCCTACAGAAAATAAATAGATTTGTTCAAACATGTTCTAGTAACAAAAGATGAAATTAATTAAAAGAATATGAAAAAATAAAGTACAAACCTTGATTTTATCACGTCACCAGTCTTCGGATGCATCTATAGTCTGGAGCCTGTGATCCCAACCAAGACCGGTTTGATTACCCTTCAAGTCTTTCCATAGTTTCCATTGCTCTTTAAGGTTACCCCACTTGTTTTTCATTTGTTTTTTGGTGTACTGTCTACCGGTTTCTTGTTCAAAATTACGTATAAGATTATCAAATCCCTTTTTACTAAGATGAGTATTTGGACGGTTATTCTTGTCCACCTCCTTGACACACATGTCACAAAATATTTCTACTAATTGTTCATTCCAAACGACAAACTCTTTTCCCATTTAGCACAAATAAAATCAAAAATAAATAAATTTAACATATTCAAGACCTGACTACACTGCAGCACAAACCAGCAATAAAGTACCTAACTACACTAGTCTCTGGCCATATATAGAAATAAATGAAACATATTCAAGACAATATGCAGAGCCAATCCTATAAATGGGACATATTCAAAATTAACTAATAATACACATCATGAAGGTGCTTGACTGATCCGTTTCAATAGAGGAAAAAAGAATCAGCTATGTACAGACCAAAGATCTAGATATTCTGACCTAACATCTAGCATAAAAGATGACTATTGAAGCTTCATTTGGGATAAAAAGTATTGGGACATGTTATTGGGACATAAGGAGTTGAGATGATTTCTAATAATGTGTGAGGATTTCTAGTAGCACTGGAAACTTCTGGGATAAGAACTCTACAACTCAAGACTACATAGCAAAGAATGCATCCTTACTCAGAATGAAAAATTATGAGTTGTACACAAACGCAAGGCTCTCTCCTCTTTCTTTTACGTACTATGCACGATGCCTTGGGAATGGAAACTATAATGTGAAGCTTCACTTTGCAGAGATCATACTCAAAGGCAATAAATCTTTTTACAGACTTGGAAGAAGGATATTTGATGTTTACATTCAAGTAAGCTCAGTCAGTCTGTTCATATATGCACTCTACTCTGCATAACATAGATCTAGACTAGCAAATCAACAAACTCAAAATGGAGATCCAAAGTTACAAATTCGTGAACCTTTAACTTAACAGTTAACAACTCAAAATGGAGATCCAAAGTTACAAATTCATGAACCTTTAACTTAAAAGTTAAGAGTCTACCACACAACTAGGTTATGCTCAAGTTAAATGATCCTTAAACCTTATAGCTGAAATCTATCCATCAACTAAAGTGAATCACCAATTGATTGACACTCTTAAATTGGAGTTGATACACAATGCATGTTGCTTATGTATTCTATTGTTGAAGAATCTCTTAGCTTAAGGTCAAGCATGTGAGTAGTGTCAAAGAGCAAATCTCTCCTTCCCTAATCAAGCTTGATTCACAGCAATAACCCTCTAAAGTCAATGATATTCAATATCTAGCTGTATATATATGTTGATATGAACAAACAATTGTCAACCCCAATATTAATTAGATGAAACAACTCAAATCAGAGAGTTTACAACTATGACTAACCAACTCAAATCAGTAAAACCCAGGTATATGAGAACAAACACAGATCTAAAACACAAATCTTCGCACAGTATGTTGATCTACAGGTATATGAGAACAAAAACATAAAACTGAAGGTATCAATTTCACCGAACAAACACATATCTAAAACAGAAACCAACAAAAATAACTTCTAAACAAAAAACCCAAATCTAACTCCAATCCTAATCCAACACCCAGTAGAGACATCTAGCTAATCTAAAACAGAAAGAAAATACAAATGTGGGTTGAGGGAGAATGAGAGAACACCGAGAGTTAAGGGAGAAGGAGAGACCGCAAAGAGTTGAGAGAGAAGGAGAGACCGCAACGAGTTGAGGGAGAAGAGTCTGCTGTGCCTGTGCAGGAGATGAGAGATTTGTTGCGATAGAGAGGCAACAGAAAATGCTTGAGGCAGAACTGAGAAGATTAATCACTGCTACAATGTCTAAGCAGCTTTCGGCTTTCCAAAGCTGGGGCAAGGCAGCTTCCATATTTTGAAAGAAAGAGCCCGTGCTTTGAAGCGAAACCAAGTCTTTTTTTATTTACCAAACACTTCAACCTGCATCGCTTTGTAGCAAAGCCGTTTGGAAACGGGACCATAGTTGACTAGAGCTTTACCATCAAATGTGGAATCTTCTTCTTGGCCATTGAGGGATCTTGTTCTTTGTGTTCGTTGTATGCAGTAGCTTCTTCACCATTGCCACGACCTGATGGTCCATTTGAGATTAAACATAAGTATATGGTTTAATATGCATCTCAAAAGTCTCAAAACCTTGTAAACAATTCATTTTACAATGTACTTGGGATATCAGAATATTTAAACATTAAACTAGGAGAAAACCAAAGCGAATGATGTCAAAGAAAAATATTTACTTGGGATTGAAAAGAACAAAGTTTCAATTTGATTGGTGTACTAGTGTCGAATTCAAAACTCAGTTTCATTGAAAGCTTGCATGGATTTATTGAATTTTATTTTTTGTATGTGGTTAGTGTATACTAGTGAGCAATCGGATTAGCTACCACAAGAATATGACAGATCTAGTAAAAGTGACACTCCAACATACCTACTGAGTCGGACTTGTCTCCTGCTGTGGAAGAACGAGGGTGAGGCTGAGAACTTG
Organism: Comarum palustre; assembly: GCA_951800085.1. Classification (NCBI taxonomy): domain Eukaryota; kingdom Viridiplantae; phylum Streptophyta; class Magnoliopsida; order Rosales; family Rosaceae; genus Comarum; species Comarum palustre. The sequence goes on from OX637586.1 coordinate 11,273,385, forward strand.
GGGCAGTCGACCACACGCAAGTCTTCCAACGAAGGACACTCGAGATCAGAAGTAGCACTTTCATAGTCCAACATTGGAAGTACAGTCAAACTTAATTTCTTCAATTTTGGAAGGATGATGTTCTTGTTGCTTGCTTCAACTATCCTCTCCAATAAGGGGCATTCCCCTACTTCAAAGTGATTCAACTGAGAAAGACATTGAGCAACAGCGTAGGTAAAGAGACTCCCCTGCAACTGGTTGCACCACTCAATGAACAACTCCCCCAATAAAGGACACTCGATATCAAAAGTAGCACTTTCATAGCACAACATTGGAAGTTTCTTCAAACTTAATTTCTTCAATTTCGGAAGGATGATCTTGTTGTTGTTGCTTGCTTCAACTATCCTTTCTAATAAGGAGCAATCGTGCAATACAAGGCAATTCAACTGTGAAAGACCTTGAGCAACGTCATAGGTGAAGAGACTTCCCTGCAACTGCTTGCAGCGATGGATGGTCAAACTTTGAAGATTCTGAAGCATCGCAGGTGGAGGAGGTCCATCACATATGCTTCTTACCGTATCCAGATTGATCAATTTTATCTCTCTCAAGTTCAATTGTTTTAATACAAGCAACGCTTCATACCCAAACACATATTTACACCCATCCAAGAAACGGCAAACTAGTTCTTCCAAATTTAGTAGTCTCTGTAACAATGTCGATGGTAACACTTCATTCCCCATGTTGTAACAGCTTAGCTGCTCCAGCACCAATTTCTTCAAATGTAACAGAGACCCCGGTGGTATAAATTCAACAGCACAGAAATCCGCCCAATCCAACTGATACAGATGCATCTCTTCCAAATTCTCGAACACAGGATGTCTTGGAACCCAAGTTACTGTGTTCATCAGCTTGATTCTCATGGGACCAACTATAAAGAGATGATTGAGTTCCTGTAATCTTCCCTGCTCAGATTCCACAAATATGTCAATTAACCTTCGGCCCTCTCCCCACCATAATGTCTCTGCCATCTTCATTATCATGTCACGAAACCAGTTCTGTAAGCTACTGAGCTTGTCAACTTTCAACCATATGGAGTTATGTGCGTATGGATCAAATCCACTTTTCGGCAACATAAAATCATAATTTTCGTATCTACCCATACTGTCGTAACAAGTTATGCTTTCGTATCTACCGATACGTATCTCGAACTCAACCCATTTCGGATTGAACTCAACATTTTTAAGGATACATTCTGCATTTGGGATACTAACCTTCAAAACTCTTAATTTTGACAAGCTAGTTACCTCTTCAAAGCTAGCATTGGTTTCTTCTCCTCCTTCTCCCCTAACTTTACTTCCCCACTCCCTAAATCCTTCCATGTACAGTTCTTCTAAATTTTGCAACTTTGAAACCACTTTGCATGGAATTTTAGCGATATCTCCACCAGTGTTATCCAACATCCTTAGATTGGTCAAACTTCCGATTTCTATCGACAACTCTTTTAGTATTGAAGATCTCATACTAAGAATTTCCAGCTTTTTAAGCTTTCCTAGTATGGAAGTGTCAATTATGTTACACTCATCTAAACACAAAGATTGGAGATTGGTTAGGAGACTGAATGATTCGGGTAGTAATGAAATTTTAGTATGGGAAATATCTAAAACTCTTAACTCATATGGACCTTGGAAGAATGTTTCTGGTATGTATTCTAAATACATATTATCATTTAGTAACAAAATCTGGAGTTTTGGACATACCAACTTTTCGGGTAGATTGCGAATAGAATTCCTCATTAGTGAGACTGCAGAGTAGCCTTCATGTCGTTGGCGTGGCCAATTCTCTAAATTACATGCAGCTTTCACCAAAAACCCATGCCCTTCTTTAGGCTGCATAATTTGAAGGGCTGCATCCCGGACAACATCATGCATCATCACATTGTTGGAACTGATATGGACACAACCACATTCTCAGACATAAAGATCAAATCAGTGTTTCATGTTAATTGAACTACAAGAGGTATTAGACTTAAACTCATTTATGTATAAGAAATCCGAGTTGTATATCAGTTGGATTTCTTAAAGGTTGATTGCATTAAACCTGTAATGCAAGAGAGTTAGTATTGTGATAGGATTAGGCCTTTACAGTTGTTAACATTGAGTTCATAAAGGATTTGGTTATGGGATTAAATCCGGCTGTGATCACTATATGTACAGGAGGCCATGTCCCTGTGTTCTACACCATTAAGCATCAAGAAGCATTCCCATTGTGCTTGCTGTTTGGTTCAGAAACACAGAAGACATAGCTCTTCCATTCCAGAAAATCAGCAGCAGCAGACTTAACAGAAAGAAGAGCATTATGCTTGCTGTTTGGTTCAGAAACACAGAAGACATAGCTCTTCCATTCCAGAAAATCAGCAGCAGCAGACTTAACAGAAAGAAGAGCATTATGGTGGCTTCTAGCAGTAATGGGATTAAGGCTACATGGAGAAGCAATGAAGGTATGCATCTGCAGCTCTTCATGCTGTTCTTGGTTTAAATAATTATGTGTGTTTATGACTTTGTAACAAGATCCAAAACTTAAGTTTAGATGGTTAAATTGGATTCTGTAAATCATCTAACAGTGGTATCAGAGCTACAGTGTTTTTTACAAAATCATAAATCGCAAAATTTTCAGTTTCCTCAAGAACAGGTTTTTCTGAAAATTTATTTTCTTAAAACCAAAATTTAATTAACACACCTAAAAGCATTAAGTTCAATCACATGCTTTTAAATTGGTGCTGTTGATTGCTGAAGCAGAGGCAAAGGTAAGTTCCCTAGAATCTAATCTTGTCAATTACAATTCTGCATTATGGGAATGTTCATATGGAGAAGTGCGAGCATAATAGATATATTCTGATGCATGTATTGTTTGTGGATTGACGTGTGTTAGGTGAAGGAGGATGGATAGACTTTATTTTCTGCTATGATATTGTGATTGCAGATATGCTATTGATACTTGATCTCACAATTTTGTTGACTTAAAATTCAAAAGCATGTTCACAGTATCTTAAGTGTTTGTTTAACTGCTGTTGGTTCATGTTATACACAAAGTATGCCTAAACCTTAAGACACAGATTTAAGAATCCTAGAGAAAGCACTAAACTTGTGCAGCATTATAAAATTGTGCTTATTGTGACTTCAAAAGGAGTATTCCAAGTATAATTTTGTGGTGTGTGTAGTGATATATGTATGTTGCAGAAACTATGAGGATTTTTTGAAACTTTTCTAAGTCCTAAGACTGAGATCGTTTTTCACCAAATAATTGTTTTGCAGACTGCAGTATATCAATATAGGATTTATGAAAAATTATATGTCACAAAGACATTGGTTTTTGATATGGGATTTATATACATATATATGCAGTATGACATTATGAGTGTATGAATTAGTTCTTGACTGTATTTTTGGTTTTTACTTGTATTCTGTGAAAACTTAAAATACTTGAAAACAACATATAAGAAAAATTCTAAAACAAATTCTCTCCTTTCTCGATTAGGCAATATGGCTTCTATTGGAGAGGTTGTGGAGCTGAATGGCAACAACTACAGGAAGTGGAGAGATGATGTGGAGTTCTATATGGGGATGCACCAGAATATTGATTATTGCATGCTGAATGATAAACCTCAGAAGAGTTTGACTGAAGATAGCTCAGAGGATGACTCTTGGCACTATTATGAATGGCATAGAACCAATAGAATGGCTAAAAATGTTCTTAGGAGGACTATGTCTGAGGTTGTTAGAGGATCAATTGAAGAACCTGAGGATGCAGTAGACTATATGGCTGCAATTGCAGAAAAGTTTGAGGAAAGTGAGAAAGCTGAAGGAGCTAGGCTTAGTATGGAGTTTCATGAGCTTAAGTATGATGGAGCCGGTAGTGTACGAGAACACATAATGCATAAGGTTCTCCTGAATGGCAAGCTCAGAGACTTGAGGATGGGAGTTTCGGATGCACAATTGGTGCATGAAGCCCTATATTCCCTCCCAGCCTCATTCAGCAATCTGAGGACTACATATAATGCTCTTGAAGTTAAATGGACAATAAATAAGCTGATCTCTGTCTGTGTGGACGAAGAGAACAGGATCCGAAAAGAGGCTGTTCCAACCACTGCAGTAAATTTGGTGGAAAAGCCTAAATGGAAGAAGAAGAATAAGAACAAGGTTAAGCAAACCACCAGCTTTAAGGCATCTGGCAAACCTGCAGAATCCAAGAGTGACAAGTCCCTTAAGCTTAAATGTTTCTTCTGTAAGAAGATGAGACATGTTAAGAAGGAATGTCTAGGATTTAAAGCCTGGATGATTAAGAAAGTTGAGAGTTTTCCTAATTCAGTTTTTTCCTTAGAGGTCAATTTTTTAAATATTAGTCCACATACTTATTGGCTCGACTCTGGTTCACCAATCCATATTACTACTTCATTACAGGGTTTAACAAGGAGGAGGGCTCCCAGGACAAGTGAGCAGCGAGTCTGTGTTGGAAACGACCAAAGAGTTTCAGTCAAGGCCATAGGATGCTTAAGGATTGATTTAGGAGCAGGAAAATTTTTAGTTCTAAGTGATGTCTATTTTATTCCTTCATTGAGGAGAAATTTAATTTCAGTGGCTCTTTTAGTTGACATTGGTTGTAGTCTTTTTATTGATTATCAAGGAATAAAACTTTTCAAGGATTCTGTTTACATTGGTGCTGATTCCTACTCAAATAACTATCTTAAACTTGACTGTTCTACTGTTAAGAATGAGATTTTGGTTATAGAAAATAATTCAGGAACCAATACTGGCAGCAGTGTTACTGGAATTAAAAGAGTTTTATTCAACAACAAGTCTGCAAACCTTTGGCACAGGAGAATGGGGCATATATCAAAAAATAGACTTAAAACACTTGAGAAACTTAATATATTGCCTGCCCTATGTTATGATGATTTGAATGATTGTATTGAATGTTTTAAAGGAAAATTAACCAAACTCAGAAAATTTACAGCTACTAGATGTCAGAAAGTTTTAGAACTCATACATACTGATATCTGTGGACCTTTTAAGCATAAAACCATGTGTGGAAATATTTATTTCATTACATTCATAGATGATTACTCAAGGTACTGTTATATTTATCTTCTTTCAGAAAAATCTCAAGCATTGCAAGCATTCAAAATTTATAAAGCTGAAGTTGAACTGCAATTAGAGATGAAAATTAAGTCTATGAAATCTGATAGAGGGGGTGAGTTTTATGGGAGGCATACTAGTGCAGGCCAGCAAAAGGGACCATTTGCAATTTTTCTGCAAGAACATGGCATTAAGGCACAGTATACCACTCCATATAATCCATCTCAAAATGGAGTTGCAGAGAGGAAGAATAGAACCTTACTCAATATGGTTAGATCTATGATGTGTACTTCAGGCTTACCTATATTTTTATGGGGTGAAGCACTTAAGACAGCAAATTATCTTTGCAATAGAGCACCCTCAAAAGCTGTAGAAAAGACACCATTTGAATTATGGTGTGGTAAGCAGCCCAGTCTACATCACATTCATGTATGGGGATGTAAAGCTGAGGCAAAAATTTCCAATGGTTTAACTGAAAAATTAGGCCCTAAAACTGTTAGCTGTAATTTTATTGGTTACTGTGAAAGATCTAGAGGCTACAGGTTTTATACACTAGAAAACTCGACAAAACTGATGGAAACCAATAATGCCAAATTTTTGGATGAAATTTTTGGTAATGCAGATTTTGAGGATTTAACCTTGGAATTTGATGAAGTTGTTGAGGATGAAAATTTGGTAAATACATTGCCTTTTGATACAGTAATGACAGATACATTCAATCCAAATCAAAACTTAGGTGATGCAGGAGCAGCAGCTCCTGAACTTCACATAGAGAATTCAAATCAAAATTTAGAACCTCAAGCTAGTCCAATGCAGGAAGCTCAGACACAAAATTTAGAACCTTAAGTACAGGAACAACCTTTATTAAGAAGATCAGTAAGACCAAGAAAACCTGTATATGGAGAAAATAGTGATTATCATGTATATCTGCAAGAATTCGATGTACTTGCAGAAGATGATGATCCATTAAGCTACAGGGATGCTCAAAGTTCAGATGAAGTTGATAAATGGAATATAGCTATGCAAGAAGAAATAAACTCGATGTTCAAGAACCAAGTTTGGGATTTAGTAAAACCAGACCCTAATCATAAAGCAATTGGTTGTAAATGGATATATAAGACAAAAAGAGATGCTAAGGGTAATATAGAAAGGCATAAGGCTAGGCTGGTAGCTAAAGGTTTTACACAGAAAGAAGATACAGATTACAATGAAACTTTTTCTCCAATATCATCTAAAGATTCATTTAGAATTATAATGGCACTTGTTGCTCATTATGATATGGAACTTTATCAGATGGATGTCAAAACTGCATTTTTAAATGGAGAATTAGAAGAGGTCATCTATATGAAGCAGCCTGAAGGCTTTGTGAAATCAGGGAAAGAAGATCATGTATGCAGACTTAATAAGTCAATCTATGGTTTAAAACAGGCCTCAAGGCAATGGTATAAAAAGTTTGATTCAGTTGTTACCTCTTTTGGCTTTACAGAAAACATAGTTGATGAGTGTGTATACCTTAAGAGCACAAAACATGGATTTATTTTCTTGATTTTGTATGTTGATGATATTCTGTTAGCTAGCAGCAGTGTTAAATTGCTTAATGAGACTAAATCTTTTCTGTTCAGTAACTTTGATATGAAAGATTTAGGTGAAGCCTCCTTTGTTTTAGGAATTGAAATTAAGAGAGACAGAAAATTAAAGGTTTTAGGCTTGTCACAGGAAAGTTACATTGAGAAAGTCTTGAAAAGATTTCATATGGAGACTTGTAACTCGGCTGATGCACCTATGACCAAAAGTGATAAACTGTCCAAAATTTCTAAAAATGGGGGGAAGACAACTCCTATGGAAAGCAAGCCATATGCACAGCTCATTGGCAGCCTTATGTATGCACAATGCTGCACTAGAGCTGACATAGCATTTTCAGTAGGAATTTTGTCTAGATTTCAGTCTGCACCTTCTCAAGAACACTGGATTGCAGGTAAGAAGGTTTTTAGATATTTACAGAAAACCAAGTCTTACATGTTAACTTATAGACAAGTCAAAAATTTAGAGTTAGAAGGATATACAGATTCTGATTTTGCTGGGAATTATCCAAACTGCAATAAATCCACCACAGGTTACATTTTTATATTAGCTGGGGGTGCTGTGGCTTGGAAAACAAAAAAACAAAAATTAATTTCAACTTCCACAATGCAGGCTGAATTTATTGCTGCATATGAAGGTGTCTGTGAAGGATTGTGGATTAGAAATTTTTTGTTGTATACTGATGTATTGAAGCACATTGTGTCAGATCCAATAAAAATTTATTGTGACAATGAGGCTGCAGTATTTTTTAGCAAAAACAGTAAAAGATCTAATAGCTCTAAGCACATTGATTTAAAATACTACAGTGTAAGACAAAGGGTGAAATTTGGTGATATAGAAGTCATAAGCATTGATACTGAACATCAGTTGGCTGATCCATTTACAAAGGCTCTTCCAGTTCAGAGTTTTCAGAAGCATGTTGAAGATATGGGGATTCTACAGGATTTAAGTTTTTAGGTTCAGTGGGAGCTTGCAGAAGCTCATTCTGGCTGAAATCTTTTAGGTATACAGTGATTTGTATTAGGATATTTTTCTGATGTAATTTTCAAGTTTCAAACAGATTCTTGTTATCCATTTTTCAGTGATCAATAAAGTCTCGAGGTATTTTCAGATACAAGATTGTTTATTACTTGAAATTCTTAATAATGTGTTGTAGTTGAACTAATAAATAAATTTATACATATACATGTAGCATAATGTCATTTCAGACAGCTTATACCAGTTCAAGTCCATTTACTGGTGTTTTGCTGCTTCAGGATTTTATTAAGTCTTAAAATCATTAATTTTTGGACTGTGAGTTTTGACATCTCAGGGAGATATACAAGTCAAATTTTTCTCATCCTATCACTCATGTGCTTATGTGGATGCAGTGGTTGTTGTATGTGATCTCTAACCTGGTAGATATGCATTATTTACTAAGGTTCTTGGTTCTGCAACAGTTGCTGCATTTTGACAAAGCTGAATTAACCTTGAGTTTTCTTTTACTTCTAGCGCGCCTTTAGTTGTTGTTCAGTTCTTAATTATACATTGATCAGGCTGAGACTGTGTTGGTCCAAGTGGGAGATTGTTGGAACTGATATGGACACAAACACATTCTCAGACATAAAGATCAAATCAGTGTTTCATGTTAATTGAACTACAAGAGGTATTAGACTTAAACTCATTTATGTATAAGAAATCCGAGTTGTATATCAGTTGGATTTCTTAAAGGTTGATTGCATTAAACCTGTAATGCAAGAGAGTTAGTATTGTGATAGGATTAGGCCTTTACAGTTGTTAACATTGAGTTCATAAAGGATTTGGTTATGGGATTAAATCCGGCTGTGATCACTATATGTACAAGAGGCCATGTCCCTGTGTTCTACACCATTAAGCATCAAGAAGCATTCCCATTGTGCTTGCTGTTTGGTTCAGAAACACAGAAGACATAGCTCTTCCATTCCAGAAAATCAGCAGCAGCAGACTTAACAGAAAGAAGAGCATTATGGTGGCTTCTAGCAGTAATGGGATTAAGGCTACATGGAGAAGCAATGAAGGTATGCATCTGCAGCTCTTCATGCTGTTCTTGGTTTAAATAATTATGTGTGTTTATGACTTTGTAACAAGATCCAAAACTTAAGTTTAGATGGTTAAATTGGATTCTGTAAATCATCTAACACACATATCCATCTTGTTCACTCCCCAAAAGCAAGCCACAATGTTTGAGATGTGTGGCCGCTGAATCAGCTTCGCCTTTGGCTTCTTCAAGTGTTTCAGCATCTCCAAACAATCCATTCCGTATCGCATACTTGAACAAGTCTTTTTTTGAGATACGATAGTCTTCTGGGAATAAGCAACACAACAAGAAGTATGACTTGTATTCTTCATTTTTCAAGTAATCATAGCTTAACTTTATACATTTGAATGCATCGCCCTTATCGTCAGGATTGGCGGGTTGCGACTTCTCTAGTCGTTGAGCTGCTCTTCTCCATCCCACCAAGTCTTTATCTCCGAGTGCCCTTGCAACTGTTATCAGGGCAATCGGTAAACCTCCACATTCTCCAGCTACCTTCTTTGCCACATCCTCGAAAGTTGGCGATTCGAAAGTCCTCGCTTTTTTCACAAACAAGGCCCAAGAATCTTTTGGAGACAGAATGTTGAGGGTGATCTTTCTTTGGCACTCCATAGCATGCTCAACATTCCTTATCCTTGTGGTGAGTAGCAGTTTTGAATTGCACTTTTGAAGTTCCTTGTAGCTTGGAATTCCTATTTTTGATAATTCCATGTGTTCCCAAATGTCGTCCAGAATTATAAGGATCTTTTCTCTCCTCATTATCTCCTTCCTCAATCTGGCGGCTCTTCCGGTTTCTGTCTTCTCATGAAATTTAAAGCCCAGTTGCTCTGCCAATGCGTCTTGAAGTTTTTCGAAACTAGGATTTTGGGATACGACACCCTTGGTCACATAATCAAATAACCCACTGTTCCGGGCTTCTGCACCTACATGTTCCACTAGGGTTGTCTTCCCAACGCCTCCCATACCGTAGACACTAACAGCAGTGACCTCGTCTTCTTTAAGGGCCTTCATAATCTCATCCATAGCTTGTTGTGTTGCTTCAAATGCTTGAAAATCTTCTGTGGTCTCGATTGGCTCAGGTACAACCTTACTGAGGAGATTTTCCAAAATGATGTCAACAAGTTCTTTGTGAGTCCTACAATCAAAAATTAATCAAGGGTAAAATATTTGAAATGGACTCTACGAATGTTATGACCTACAATTTGAGGCCACAATTCTAGTTGACATGCATAATAATCAAGTCACATTATCTATTTAAAATACAATGTTACATTATTAATAAATAAAAAGACAAACTAATGTAAAACTACTAAATTAGAAATGATATAATTATCTATTTATTTAATAACCATGTGACATTGTGTTTGAAATAGATGATTATATGGCTAGATTACTATGCATGCCACTATTTATGGCTCCAAATCTTAGGTCATAATAATATGGCCCCAAAGTTTTTTTTTCTATTTGAAATATATATAGAATCGAAATTTAAGTCATCGGAAAAAAAAAATAAAGGCATAATGCTTACTTATAATCATTTGTATTCCACCCAGAGATATTAGCCACTTTCTTTAAATCATCTCTCCATTGCTTCACCTTGTATGATTCATGTCGCCCAGAGTTTTCATGCTTAGAGAAAGCTTTTTCGAAGTTCCCCTTCTGATATCGAACATCAGTAGGGTCAACACGATAAAAAAGTGGCAGAATTCTGTTTTCTTCCATTGTTAGACAAATCTCTCTGAGTTCCTCCAAACACCAAGTAGATGAAGCATATTTTCAGAGAGAACAACAATAGCAAACCTTGATCCTTTGATTGCTGCCAAGAGAGTAGGAGTAATAACATTTCCCACTTGAAGTCCTTGCTCATCCATGAAAGTTTTAATTCCTCTCTTATTAAGTCGATTGTAAATGTCGAATGTAATCCCCTAGCGAGTGTCAGGACCCCTGAAACTCAAAAACACATCATACTTCCAACATGGATCTGATGAAGGAGGAGATTCACTGGCTATTTGGGAGCTGGAGGCCATTGGAAAACCACCAAATCAAAACAAGTGGTAATAAGATTTCCGATACTAAAAGATAGTCAAGATACTGCAAAAGCCAATGAAAAAACCCACCAAGGAGATTTGTAGGGATAGAGGTTCGAGGAATTGAGGGAAATAATCGATGGAGGAGTTTGAAAATTAATCTCAGACAGACTTTTGCAGATTGAGGCTAGAGAAATAGCATCTTGGATTTGGTCTAACTATAGTAGTATATCTCAAATAGCTGCCGACTAATAATATGTTACCATGTTAGGCAAAGCTTCACGTAAAATATAAAATGTAGTTAAGCAATCATATACACAGGTTCATATGAGAGCAGATGCAGCGGATCGATCCATCACCCCAATTCGGCAGCTGGAGTGCTGGATCGATGGAGGAAGAAGATGCAGCGGCAGCAAATGGAGGGAGAGAAACCGGTGGGACCCACGCGGAGAGCAGCAGAGCTGCAGGCCGGCAAGCACGAGGCGCCTGCCTCTGTGATGGAGGCAGCTGAGGTGGGACCCACGCATGTGGCGTCCGCCCTTTTTTTTTTTAAAGCTGGCGCGTGCATTGCACGCGCCGATTAAAAAAATTTAAAAAAAAAGTGGCCGACAGCTTTTTTTCCGTTGGCCAATCAGAAGCCGACACGTGTCAATTTCAAATGAATTGACCGTTTGCTTCCGAACGGTAATGTGTACAACGGTCAATTCTTCCCCTATAAATACCCAAACTCTATTCTTCATAATTTACACCACTTCTAATTTCTTCCCTCATATCTTCCCCTCTCCCCTCAATATTTTTTTTCAGTGTTCTTAGAAAATGACTACTTGGCTTCCCTCTGAAGATTTGCAGCTATGTGTTTCTTGGGTACGGCAATCCACTTGTAACATTACCGGCCGATACCAAGCGAAAGGAAATTTGTGGCAGAAAATATATGAAGATTATGAGAAAAATTGGTGTGGCAATCCCGACGATCCTTCACAACAAGCTTGTTCCAAAGTTGCGCTCGAGTCACGTTTTCCGCGCTTGAAGAGAATGCTTAAGAAGTGGTCTATAGCGGTAGCAAAAGCAAGAGATCGTGCGGCTAGCGGGACGAATTTGGTTGATGAGGTATGCCTAATGGGTTTTCATTTATGTTTTTTGTCATATACTAAATATTTCAATTTAATTTTGTTTGTTTAATTAAATTTTCATATATGTCTCATTTTTGTTTTTTGTGTGTTTTAGGAAACTCAAGCTCAATCATTATTTTACAAAGATTTTAAAAAGGAATTTACTTACAAGGAATGTTATGAAGCGGTAAAAAATCATCCTCATTTCGTGATTGTTGAGAGTAGCACTTCTTCTCCGTTTGAGCGAAATTTTCCATCCCCCGTGGTCCATGAAACGGATGAGCATACCGACGCGGATAAGCATATTAACTTGGATGATGAAGAAGGATACACAACTCCGCCACCAAACCAAGAGATACCTCGTCCATTGAGTCCGGTTAGACCTATGGGAGTAAAGGCGGCAAAGGAAGCAAGGAAGAAAGGAAAAAAAGGTATGACGGAGAAAGAAGAGATGTCTTTGGCGGTCTTTCATAATATGCAATGTAATCAAAAAGCATTTATGGAGGCTAGCATGAGAAGAGATGAGGAGAACCTTCTGTTGGCTAGGGAGGGCTTAGAACTTGAAAAGCAAAAGGAAGCAAGGTTGGCCCGACGTGATACGGTTGCGGAGTTGGAAGAAGAAACAAGAATTATGACAATGGATAGGAGTGTTATGACCCCGGGAAAGTTGATGTGGCACACAAAGAGGAAAGCGGATATCATGAGAAAAATGAATGAGAGTAGTAGCACAAGTGATGGTTATTATGTTCACTTTGATGAAGAGTGATATTATGTTGTTGTAATATTTTTATGTTATTTTATGTTCCTCAATTTCAAGTTATTATATATGAAAGAATTTTATTTTCTAATTCATTCTAATTTTCAAATTAAAATACAATGCAAAATAAAATTAGAATACCAAATTAAAATACAATGCAAAATAAATTACATTAACGAATTAAAATACAATGCCCAATTGATTATTGTTGGTTGGCTTCTAAAGCCCAGTTGTGCTCCACTAAATCATTTTGAAGAATGTTGTGGATATAAGCTGACTCGAGGTGGTCAATACGATCCCAAAATGCATGTTGGTTTCGTCCATCTCTTCCCACAGGTAAAAAAGGAATTCGAACGCCCTGATGATCTACGGGCCCATCATAAACTCTTGCAGCTTGTGGGTTTAGAAGATCTTCTTCTTCCGGCTCGATAAATCCGCTTTCCTCAAATTCATCCTCTACAATCATGTTATGCAATATAATACAAGCCATCATTATGCTTTTTAGTGTCGACCTCTTGTGTAACCGAGCTCCATGGCGAATGATAGCCCAACGAGATTGCAGGATGCCGAAACACCTCTCTACATCTTTGCGGTATCCTTCTTGTTTCTTTGCAAAAAGTTTTTGTGCTTGAGATTCAGGGTTTGGAATAGTTTTCACAAATGTTGAGTACCTTGGATATATTCCGTCAGCCAGATAATAAGCATTGCTGTATCTCCTTCCGTTGACGTGAAACGTCACAGCCGGGGTGTTTCCAGCTATGAGCCCTTCAAAGACATGTGATTGATCGAGGACGTTGATATCATTTTGAGCTCCTGGCACACCAAAGAAAGAGTGCCACACCCACGTGTCATGCGAGGCCACCGCCTCTAGTATGATGGTGGGACGACCCTTCCGACCAGCATAAGCTCCATGCCATCCGGCTGGACAGTTCTTCCACTCCCAATGCATGCAGTCAATGCTTCCGATCATTCCTGGAAAACCTCGCTGATCAGCCCTAGCAAGAAGCCTTTGGAGGTCTCTCTTTGTTGGGGCACGGAGATATTCTGGACCAAAATGATATTCCACCTGTTGGCAAAACTTCTTCATGCACTCTAGTGTAGTAGATTCACCCATCCTGCATATCTCAGCACACTGGTCAGCAGCTGCACCATACGCTAACATTCGAAGGGCACCTGTCATCTTTTGTTCGGGCAGCAACCCTAGTTCTCCAACGGCATCACCTTTTTTATGCCAGTAAGTGTCGTGGTTGCAGAGCTTCGTCATGATACGGTCGAACACATGCTTCTGCATTCGGTACCTCCGACGAAATTCTTCCTTCCTAAAGATAGGACGCTCGATGAAGTAATCAGCCATGAGACTTGCTCCCCCAGTTGCCCTATTTCTGGGGTGATTAGGAGAGCGACCAGGGCGTGAACCTCGTCCTTGTGGTTGATCTGATGTATTAAGATGTGTCATCAACATGGCCGCATTAGTCATCATGGTATCCATCATCTCAGCATCCTCTTGATTGTGTTGTTGCCCTTGCTTCAACAATTTGCGAAAGAAGCTCATCGTAGTGATCAGGAAATGTGGAGAAGTAATTGAGGGATTGTGTTTTCAAAAATTTGGAAGTGAGTTGTGAAGGTTGAGTGAGTATAGAGTGTGATGAAGCTTATTTATGGTCAATTTCGGATCATAGAGTTTGAAGATCATGTTACACGTGTCAAACCGTCATTCGTCGAAAATATTTTCGAAAATCCAATGACATTATTTGACCGACAAACAGACACATGTCGATTTTTGGTTCGTCGAAAATCTTATCAAAAATCCTATCGAAATCCAACGACATTATTTAGTTGAGAAGCATATACGTGTCAAATTTTGGTTGGTCCAAAATCCTATCGAAAATCTATACCATTATTTCGGTGATAAGGAAATATGGAAAATGTCACATGTCATTTCACTATTGGTTGATTATCATATACAAAATTTTAAAAGTTAAAAACTTAATTGATGAATAGTGATTGCCTCTGTGACGGAGTTGCACCGGTGCATAAAAACTGGATCAGAAAAGCAATTTGTAGTGAATAGTAATTGATGGAAGCAATTAAATTGATGGATTGATGGATTGATGGAGAAGAAAGGGTGTATATGCTCTGAGGGAGACTGTGACTGTCTAATAGTTATAGTACACATCACAAAGACTTTGTAATGCACCCTTGCACGACTTTCAATTTCCAATACCATTTACAAATTCTTATACTATGGTAAAAATATTTGGCTTCTTCCGTCTAATAAGTTTGGATTTGCTAATGAGATAACTATATGTGCATTGTGTGGTATGTGTTTCATTTTGTTTTCTCATGCCTCACTTGATGGGAGAGTTTGTCTCTCTAGTTACATCATACATCATTTGATGGGAGAATGTTTCTTCTCTAAGTAATGGCATCTCTTGAAAGAGAGAGTTCTCTCTAATTCTTGATGGTACAATTAATGACATGTTTTACTGCTCATATCCTTGAAAGTTTTGGTAAGTTGGTTTCGGTGTGAGGTTATTTGAGTTAGGTTATTTCTTCTTTATTTTATTTCTTTACTCATTAAAAAAATAAATAAAAAATTTTCTTTTTCTTTTTGTTTTGTGCGTATATAAAGTGTGTGTTTAGTGTTTCAGTAAGCTCGTCATCACTCTTCTTGCAATGATGAGTCCTCATGTCAAGCATGTGCCTCACTGGACACCAAAACCGCTGTCGCCAGTCTAGCTATGTCCTTCAAGCCACCTATGTGAACTAGCAGATGAGGGCAGAGCTTGCAACCCTACGTCCTCTATGCATACTGGATCCGGCATACACTCCTTTGGATTCCTAACAAAAAGGAGTGACATTTTCTATGGTTTTTGATTTAGCTGGCTTGGCTGTTATGTACAAAGTTGTTTTGAACAATTTTTTTCCTGTTAGTCATGTCTAAGTTGTCAAGGGTTTCAGATTATGTGTAACTTAGTCATGTACTCTTGGTTTTTGATGAAATGTGTTGTGGTTGTGAAATTGGTTTTGCATAAGGATGCCAAAGGGGCAGATTATTGGTATGATCATGTTGGCATCCCTATACAAGATGAGAGCAACACAACAAGCTAATACCTTCATGAGATCATTTAAATGTCTAACATGCATATTACCTTCATTACCTGAAAAAAGACTTTAGCTAATGAAATGATCAAAAACAGGCCGATGAAATTTTCGTCGGCTAAAGTGGACTTTAGCCGACGAAAAGATCTTTCGTCAACAAAACTAATTTTCGGCAGGGATTTTGAAAATTTTGAACTTTAGGCTGGAGCGGTTGTACATGTCATCATACACGACCAAAGCTATGAGATGACATGCTGATAGGGAATTGCATGATGAAGATACCCTTATACACCCTGCTGACCGGGAGGCTAGGAAGCATATAGACATGAAGTTTCCTCACTTTGCGTCAGAGGTCTGAAATGTGAGGCTTGGGCTCTCATCCGGCGGGTTCAATCATTTTGGCAACATGAGTCTTCAATACAGTGTATGACCGGTGATTTTGGTACCGTACAATCTTCCTCCATGGATGTGCATGAAGAAGGAATACAATATGTTAAGTTTGTTGATTCCGGGGCCTGGTTATCCAGGGAAGTGTCTCGATGTATTTTTGAGACCCTTGATTGATGAGCATTGGTCATCCCACTTATGACAAGTACATGCACAAGATGTTCGAGATGCATGCCATATTTATTGGTACCATCAGTAATTTCCCTGCTCGTGGGATGTTGTTGGGCAACGTTGTTAGGGGATACAAGGCTTGTCTAGAGTGCCTTAGCGATGAGAGGAGCAGCAGTCATTGCAATAAGATATGCAAATTGGGTCACCATACTCTCCTTTCGTATGATCACGAATGGCTGTTTGATGACAATGCATTTGATGACCCGGTGGCTGTTTGCACACCATGATTTCGTCATTCGAGGGTGAGAGTGTTGCCTTTAGGTCGGTTACAATCTCTCCCCCTCTTCAGATCAGAGACGAAAGAGGTTTTCTTGTTGAGTAAAGCTGCGGGAGATAAGAAAATATAAGAAGATAAGTCTGATGGTTGTTCTGTTGACATGGAAGAGTAAAGAAAAGAGATTTGACTTTGCTTAAGAGCCTAAGGCTAAGAAAAAGAAAAAGAAATGAGTTTGAGCTTGGACTTATAAAAGAATAAGAAGTAATGGGCTTTGAGTTTGAAAGTTTTCTTTTGGGTTTGTGTTGTAGTCTAAATCTCTTTTTCACCAATTTCGTTACCGATTTAAGTCGTTGAGCTTGAGTTGCGGACCCAAGACCGGAACTATTTAACGACATTAGACCGGTAAACGAGCGTTCTGTGACCTTTCACACCATACCCACGTCTACAAGCCCCAAAGGTGCTTGTATGTGGCTTGGGCCCATATTAATGAATGTATATGCTTATTCGGCATGTTAAACCGAGGATTTCATCTAAGATTGCATGAAAGATTGCATGAGTTACCGTGTGACGAATCATTAGTTAATTGCGTGATTTTTCAGGTATCAACACCTTCATAGAATATATCACATGAACAGAAGTAACAAACTTCAAAATTGATAAATATAAAGTTCTAAACAATCATGCATTTTAATTTTTAATTTTTAATTTTTACTAAATTATTTAAATTTTTAATTTTTAATAAAATGTCATTAATATTTAAATATATTAATATATTTTTTCATTTTAATATATTTGTTAATTAACCTGTTCATTTTAATAAAGTTTTACAATAATTGACCATATTGTACTAATTATAGGGAATGATTGCTTATTCCAATGAAAACATATTTGATCTGCTCATTCCAATTAATCTTATTGAGATTACATTTTTACCCCTAACATATTCTATCTATCCCTCTCCTTGATAGGTGCATAATTATACATTATTTATATCGAATTCGTCTATACTTCATTTGTTTGTTTGGTGTGTTTTTAATTTAATGCTTTTGGATGTGCGCAACTAACGCGCAATTAACAATAGCACAGTCATTAAAGAAGTGACAAGTATTTATGCCCAAGTATCGTACCACGGGAATTGAAGGGCTAACCTCAATTCTTTGGTAACCGGAAATAAGTCACTAACGCAAACAAGGAAAGAAAAACGAAAATAAACTAAAAGACCATAATCATATTTATAATGAGGTAGAGGTTGTCGAAGTTGTGGTTTGATTCCTAATCCGAAATAAGATGCGAAAACTAAAATTACAAATAACAAATGAAAGAAACTAATAGGAATGTCGAGAGAAAGGAATGTTCCTTCACCCATATCTTATGTGCTGGAAGCTATCTAATGTCGATGTTAATTCCTATATTGGCCATGGACGTATCCAAGGCGGTTCAAGGCTCAAGAACCATGCATTCACAATTCGGTATTAGTAGGCCAGTTCAAGGGTCACACTAACTCAACTAGAGAGAGTTATAACCAGTTCAAGGGTCAATAACTCATTCTCATTGGCGTAAAGACCGGGAATTAGACTACTAAGCAATTCGCCCACGCAATCACTCTACGAATGTAAATTACCATGCTTGTAACACACTAGCTAAGTAACTAGAGGGAGTCAAGTCTCTAATTACATCCTAGACATCTCAAAACACACACCCTAGAGTTGACTAGGCTCCAACACATAAAATTGCATCAATACATTAAAATAGGCAACCATTACATAAAATTTGGGTTAAGACACATAACCCTAACCAATCACTTATAACCCATAAATAGGTACATTATCAATTGCATAAAAGAGATAGATAAGGAAAAGACAGGAGAGCTAGCTTGGCCACTTCTAGCTATAGGCTAGTATGAACCAAATAGGCTCGAACCTAACTAACTAATTGATGAAAAGGTGATACTCTTGTTGATGCCCTTAAGCCTTGAGTGAGTACTCCTTCAATTTTCCAAAATAAAAACTAACTAAATTATAAAATAAAAAAAGGCGATGAGAAGGTGAGTTGGTGTGGGAGAGGGCAAAGCCCTTCCCTTAGCACTGTGCGGCACTGCTCCCGTCTCGGTCTCTGTATCTCAATGAACCCTCCTTTCTTCTATAAAGAGTGGTTGCTGTCTTCGTTTTTTCAAAGAGAGTTGAGGGTTAATTGCATATGGGCCGAGGTAAGATGATGTGCTACCAAATATAGAATATAGAGCTCGTTGGGTTAATTGCTAACAACCGAAGAATTATTACCAATGACATGCTAAGGTTGCATCTTTAGAAGAGCTTGTTTTTAAAGACCCCAAGCCAGTCTATAAAGTGCGAGTCTTGTCAAGGTGAATACTTCTTTAGTACGACCACCCTATTGTTGGGGGCTAAGTGACTCCTCAATATGTCATAGAGTCAAGACCAAGAACTATCTATGAATGCTCCAATTGGTTCCTGAAAATATATCTTAGTCATCCACTTTTTTCAATTTCCCTACTAGGAGCCACCCTTGCCTTCTCCATCAAAAATGATATAGAAATTGTGCTCATAGGAGCAATAGGTGGTAGAGACTCTTGGAAGTGATGGGAAAGTGTGAGTGCAAGTCCTCGAATTCCTTTCTAAACCATCACCTCATTGTAGAAACATTGACCACCTAAATGTGGATTGAGAGGTAAGATCACCTCAAGCTCAATCTTTTCAACAAGTAGATAGGTGCTCAATGTTCTACACTTCACCTTGGAATATATGAAACAATACTAACTAACAATTTGGAAGATCAATGGGAACGCAAATAATTTTATTACAAACATATATTAAGAGACATATATATACACACGTCCAAGAAGGCATATATATATATGGTCATTCTAATGAGGGATCTCTTTTTTTGACTATTTCTAGGAATAAGTTATTACACAAATTTCCTGATCAAATTTCGGCAACTCCACAGTTCAGTTTGTTGGGTACATGAGTAGATCACCTCTATAAAATTTCATGTGATTTGGTGATCGTTAAGGCATCCAAAATGTCGATTTATTTTTAATGATCTTGAACGGTGTAGGTTTGACATAAGTTTTAAGCTTTTTGTTTTAATCTCAACCATCTAAGCTCATTAAAAAAACAGATCTAACGGTGTGAGTCTATCCTTAGAAATGAACAAAAAAGGGATCCCTCATTAGAAGGACTATATATATATATATATGCATTCTTGGCTGACGACCTTACCAAGAATTTGATGCAGATTTTTTTAATTTGACCCACTTTTCATTCAAATTTTCTCATCTTAACCATTCAGAATCTAGATATACATGTATAGATCATGTACAAAATTTCAGCTAATTTGGTAATCGTTAAGGTCTCGAAAACGTATAAATACAATGAACGAACTAAATTTGTTCAACTTGAACTGTTCATGTTCTTCTCTATAACTCACAGTTTTGAATGTCTTAACGATAACCAAATTAGCTGAAATTTTACAGAGATGGTGTACCATATATATCTAGAAACTAAACGGTTAAGATGAGAAAATATGATTTAAAGGTTGACAAATTCAAAAAAAACTTTACCGAAGCTTAGGTAAGGACGTTCTTAGCCGAGAATCCTTATATATATACACACACATGTATCTAGGATGAT
This sequence comes from Comarum palustre, assembly GCA_951800085.1. Classification (NCBI taxonomy): domain Eukaryota; kingdom Viridiplantae; phylum Streptophyta; class Magnoliopsida; order Rosales; family Rosaceae; genus Comarum; species Comarum palustre. Next base: position 11,293,610 of record OX637586.1, read on the forward strand.
ATTTTTGAAGTTAAAAATTAATTCATGCCTCCAGGTTAATTGAACATGTTGCTGCAGAGACCATCTACAATAGCTTAACTCTACGAACTAATGTCTTTTTTCTTAATTTGTTTTCTAAAATAAATAAAACGAGAGAATCGATCCAGCTATAGCTCATCATCATATGTATCACATGCTGGCGGTATTTGTATGGATAAAGCTGAATATCTGTTGAACCGAACTTGCTATATCTTCAGCCGTGAATCTCGATTCACTTGCAACCTGCTCAACATATATCACATCGATCATATATCAGTAATCAGCTGGCATGGATAGAACTACGTACACATATTGATACATATACATATAGATAAGCAAGCACATCACCTTGAAGCAATATAGAACGGTTTGTTCGATTGTGGTGATGTTAGTGTGAAGAATTGTAAGCTGCAAATCTTCTAGGGCAGCAATGGCCTTAATGAGCTGGCCTGGTCTTCTCTGAGAAAGAATCTTGATCATGGCATCACCCCCTAAAACCTTCACTTCAACATCTGCGAAGCACGACTTGCTCTCGGCAGTTTCTTGGCGGAGCCCCGTTTCAAAGTCCACGAACTTGTTTCGATCATTTGGATTTAGGGGTAAATTAGGCAACGGAAAGAATGGCACGCCACAGCCGCCTTGATGATCTGGTTGTGAAGGTAGCACCGACATATTAGCCGCCGCATCAGATTCAGGTCCTACTTGTCTCGGAGGAGGCGCTTCGCCTAAGAGCCTTCTGCGTTTCTGTGATTCCAAGCACTGTAGGAGCTGCTCCAACTCTCTAACAAAGTCTATAGCTCCGCCGATTATAGAAGCTTGATCCCCCTATTCTTGTTAGAAGGCAAAACTAATTAATTGAACTGCAGAGACTAAAACTAGTATGCATTAGTTAAAAACGTTAAGAATTCCAAGGTACGTACCCTTTGTACATATGAACCTGGCATGAGTGACCTGAGCACTCGAAGATGCTCGTTCATTTGCTTCCTCCGGTTCCTCTCAACGGCGATGTGAGTCATCCGCTGGCTCTCAACTTCCTGACTCGTCTTAGTACTTCTTGGCCTTTTCCTCTTGTTCTTTGGCGGCTCCGGTAGTCCTCCTCTAGGGTTATGAACATCATCTCCAAGAAACCGGAGCTGCACCGAGTTAGTACTACCGGAAACCCCTCGAGCTTCTTCTTCACCGGACTTTGTAAATCTCTCCTCCTGACGACTCACTTGTACATTCTGCTGCGGAACCATCAGAGACCTATCGTCATCGTCGTCCAACTTATTATCGTTCAAAACAGGAAACTTAAGGAAATAAACCGGGTCAATCCCGGATTCTTCTTCTGAGAACTTGGTTTGGTTTAAGGCTAGTTTGGGTCCGAAATCCGCAAACTGCATCACGTCGGCGAAGCTCAGCTTATCAAATGAAGTACTTGGAGCACCGCCAAATCCTGCCGGAGGGGGATGTTGCGTCTGCTGTGGTTGTTGATGTTGAAGTTGAAGCTGATGATCATGGTGATGATCGTTCATAATGTAATTGGCCATTCCATTGTTGTTGTTTTCATGACTCGAACAAGTCGGGTCGACATGGGATGAGTTCATCAACGGCTGCTGCTGATCTTCTCCATGATGGTGGTCTAAGGTGTAATCCAGACCGTTAAAGCTAGCTGGCAGGAAAGTAGACTGCAGAAGATCATAACTATTAGTAGAGCAGACATACATCATGGTGATGAATCAAAGAGAGGAAAGACAAGATTTGTCAACGAAAAAGCTTAGTTTTGTACCGAGTAGTTCTCTTCCTTCTCCATTTATAGGGGAACTACCTTAATTGGAAACCAAAGGAAGACGATCGAGCTGATTTTCGCATGCAACGACAAACCCTAGTGAAATTTCTCGGGTCGGGCCCTGTACCTGAAAGAGCAGTTTCATAAGTCAATGCATGATATTACAGGCAGTAAATGGAGGAAACAAATCAAATAGCTATTCGGAGAGGATGATCGATAAAGACAAAGTTTGATAACTCTGAGAAGGAGATAGAGGACAAACCTGATTGCAGAAGTAGAGTCAATTACATATGTAGAAGACAAAGATGGTTCTAGCAGTGAAAATGAAGAGAAGAGGATCTAACAAAATGCTTGAGGGAAATCTAAGAGATGCCATGGATTCGTTGTCGAGTTATGTCTATATATGTAAGGGGTTGCCGAGAGAAAGAGAGAGGAGCCTGCTGGGGATTAATAGGGAGAGTCACAGTTTCACCTCTCACTTTCACGGCGGTTCTTCCCCTTTAATTAATGGGTGTCACATGCAACGGCTCTACCTTAGCCTCCTCCATGACCCTTATTATTGAACAGGGCTTGTGATTCACCATTTGTTTTACATTTCAAACTTTCAAGTTTTCAATAAATTGATGGATTACGGAATTCGTGATCTTAAGCTCCTTTTTCTAATCAGCAACGCTCAATGATGTACTACAAAAAAAAGTCTAGTTCCCTGAATTTGGACACAATGTCGATTTGTATTTTACACTTGTAAAAATCGACACAAATACAAGAGCATCACGTACATGTATTGCGTAGTTTCATTAACCAAGCCTAAACGACCGTCGCACTGAAAAACAAATATGGACACAAATATTTTGCTGTTAAAACTGATAGGTTTCATTTAATTGTTGATGTTTCTACCAACAATATGTCAAACTTGGATTTTTTTAGATTAGAAGCTAACTTGATTCATATGCAAAGATTAAAATGTGAATGGATATAAAAGTACTACTATCATCTTCAAATAGATAGGAGTATATCTTGCCTACTTTAGACTTCAAAGTCAGTCCAGACGCACTCCCGAATCTGAGCAAATAAATGGCTAACAAATTTTAAAGGCTTCGTTTGCTAAGCAAAATGCAACCTTCTAGCCATCTCCCCTTGTAAATCACCAACTACAAATGTACTCTAAAAGACTTCATGCACTGATTGTGCAACTTAGTCGAAAATATGAAAGGGAAAATTCCCTTCAGTACTAATTTTAGAGCTTTTTTCCAACAGCAAAATAATATTTTAATATTTCCACCAATCATATAGAGTCTTAGGGATTTGTTCTCTCTAACAAATTGGGACCACTTTATCTATTTTTGTCTGACAAATCTACCCTTGCTTTTCTAACTAACCTGGACTTCCACTTCTCCCTTTTCTATTTTTGAATTTCTATTTCTAGAGAAGCTTCGGTCTGCGCTCGAAGCTCTGATTCAAGGTCTTAAAGTTGACGAAACTCTTTTCTCGAAGCTCTGATTCTCATGATCTAAACTATGTTTCTGGTAAACGAAGCTTTGGTTTTTGTTCGCTTTTCTCTAGGCTCTGTTTATGGTTTGATCGGAAGATCTAATCTCAATTTTTCATTGTGATGGATCTGGTTTTGAGCGATGCTTCTCAGTTCGTGATCTTCTTGATTCCTTTTTCGTATTGATTTTGCATTTTGAACTTGATTTTGATGTACTGTTAATTGTTATGATTTGTTGCTCTGAATTTTGATTCACAGATTAGGCTTGTTTTTCATTTTCTGTTTATCATTTTGTTCTAGCCTTAGTGTTGTGTGAATTCAATTCCTCTAGTTTTCTGTGTTGCATGCCAAATTTAACTCCTTTTGGGGGCAGTAGATGTTTACTTAGCACATTTTGTATGTGATTTTCAGTCTATGCTTTCTTATAATAGTTCTTACTGGGGCAACAAGACCCCAACTGGGGGTAGTACGTGACTCCCTTTTAATGTTTTTTTTGTTAGTTTTCTTATTTTTTATAGACATGTGGATGGTTCTTTTGTTGTAAGGTGTTGATATTCTGACAAAGGTTTCATGTTTGTGCTTCATCAACGTATGAACAATACGTTCTTGTTTGAATACATTTGTGAGATGTTTGGGTTGTCTTCAAGTAATGTGATTGAGCTTCATTATTCACTTTCCGGTTGTCCTCTCTCCTTCCTGCATAATGATAATGATTTCAAAAGATGTTTGTTAGGGTTAAAATTTATATGTTGGATTGTGTTGAGATAATTGTGGAGAAAATTAGTGTTTCTTCTAGCAAAAAGACTTCTATATCATGTGAAGATAGTTGCTCTACAGTTTTGGATGAAGAAGATTATTTGACTGAGGGCTATAGGTCTGAAGCTTCATAGCAATTGTTATCAAATGAGTGGGCTACTTACATTCAATGTATAGGGCAGAAGTTTTGTGGTGCTGCTGCGGAATTCCGAGAAAACATTCCTAAATATGCCATTGAACGTGGTTTTGACTTTGTCAGAAATGATTGGTATATATATAATAGAAGCAATATGCACCAATGTTGGAACTGAAAAACGCCAACGATGTGTTTCTGCTAATTGCGAATGTGTAGATGGTTGTTTTTATATTGACGAGTTGGACAATGTACACACTTGCAAGGGTGTTCTTTGCACCAAGAGGCATAAGTGAATGGGTTCAAAGGTGGTGAAGACTTGCATTCGTGAGAATAATAGCTATAATATGGCAATGCGGACAAAAGATATAACGAATAAGATGAAGTCTGTTTATGGTTTTGAAATATCATACAAGGTTGCTTGGAAAGCAAGCAAAGTGCTAGGGATATGATCTATGGTTCTGAGGCTAATTCTTTCAACACATTATTCTTGTTTAGGGAAGATGTTCTAGCGAGTAACCCTGGTTCTGTTTTTGTTTTGGAAGTTCATCCTTTGACCAACCAATTCTATAGACTTTTCATCGTGTATGCATGTTGTATTGAAGGATTTAAGTATTGCCTACCAGTTGTCTATGTCGATGACATTTTTGACAAGAGTCTTTACAAGGGGACCATCCTTTGTGAAACTAGAAGGACTGGAAATAAAGGTAAATTATTATCTTTTATCTTCATCCTTTTTCCTTGTTTTATATGCTCTTGTTTGGTTTTGGATTGAATGTGTGGAGCGGCACGCTTCCGTTAGCTGTGTAGTGGCATGCTGCAGACATTTTTTTTCTGGTTCTTTGTAACAAGTCCTACCGGGGACAGTAAGCACATATTAAGGGTAGTATGTGTGAATTCATTTTTTTATGGTTCTCTGCAACAGGATCTACTGGGGGTAGTAGGCGCGTATTGGGGGTAGTATGTGTGAATTCATTTTCTCTAGTTCTCTGTAACAAGACCTATTAGTGGAAGTAGGGGCATATTGGGGGCAGTATGCGCATATTGGGGATAGTATGCTGACTTCTTTTTTTGACCCTTTTGTTTGTTCCTCTATGTAGGTTGCTTCTCTTTGGCGATGTGAGTGTGTGATTCTGAAAGTGATGATAATTGGTGCTTTTTCTTCCGGTAATTGAAGGATTTGCTTGAATCCCAAGGAAGAGTGGTTACTTTTATAAGCGATCGTGGTAATGGATTACTCAGTTCTTTCAATACGGAACTTCTTGCCCATCCTCACTTGTTATGTTATAGGCATTTGTCTACCAATTTGATGGGTACATATGGTGGAGTGAATGTTGTGAGATGCTGTGAAGAAAAAGTTTTTTGAGTTAGCTTATGCATCTTCCCCTCCACAATACCGTTTGCATTTAAGAGAGCATAGAGAAATCAATGGTGCTGGAGTTATAAACGATTTTCTAAAATATGCTTCTTGAAAATTAACGCCACACTTTTTTTTTCACGGATCATGTTATGATATTATGGCTAATAGCATGGATGAATCTTTTGATGCTTGGTTTTCTAAGGAGCGTGAGATGCCACCATATACAATGCTCGATCAGACAAGAATAAAGTTGATGGCTTAAATAGGAGAGAGGAGGGATGCTGCCTAACTTTAGACCTTACACTTTCCCCTAAAATGCGGGATCATTTGAAGGAATGCATAGATATCGCTATTCAGTTTATTGTGGTTTACTCGACCACAAATATCTATGAAGTTCGAGAAAAGTATTCATATGTTGTTGATCTCAGCTGTTTTTCTTGCTCATGTAGAAAATGGGAGATTGAATGCTTTCCTTGTGATCATGCTCATTCTGTCATCCAATCTTCCTTAACAAATGTTTATTCATTCATAGATTCGATTTTCTCTGCTGAATCTGCTAATGATGATTTTATTTATCATTCAAATGTGAAGAGGCCTCCAAGAAGGCCAACAAAAAAGATGTTCAAGTCAAGTGATTAAAGTGAAAAGAAGCATATTCGTTGTGGTTGGTGTCAAAAATTAGGCAATCATAACAAGACAACATGCACCAAACCACTTTGAATTTATGGAATTTATGTACAAAATTTGCATTTTTTTGTGACTTTATGTTATACCAAGTTATGTTTAAGTTTCTGTCTAGACTATTTTTATTGGTTAATTGAGTGGACGGTTCAATATTTTTCTAGTTTTTTATTTGACATTGCTTTGGAGGTTGTCTTTTCTCTGTATGTGTTAAGGAAACTAAGTTTGAATATATTTTCCAGGTGTCCTACTGCCTCTGCCCCAGTATGGAGCATAATGCCCCCAATAAAAGGTCCTACTACCCCACACTACCAGCATAAACGGCATAGCTGACAAACAAAACAAAAACAGGCCGACAAAATATTTTTTCGTCGGCTAAAGTCAACTTTAGCAGACGAAAGTTAAATTTTCGTCGGCTATAGTTTACATTATAAAAGTTTAGCCGACGAAATATATAATTTCATCGGCTAAAATTCCTTATATTTGCAGATCTAGACAACAGCTCATTTGAGAAAAAAAAACGAGAGAAAAAGTTTGGGTGTTGTTGAAATCTGTCCAAAATTAGTTTGTGAAGCTATATATAGATACATATATGTGTATATATCTTGATTTTGAGTTGATTTAAGAGTTTTATTTGAGTTATATAATATTGATTTTGAGTTTTATTTGAGTTGAATTAATGGATTTTGAGTGTGATTGAGTTGATCGATTTTGATTAGATAATGTATATGAAGTTGTTGTTAATAAGTAGTATATATATATATATGTTAATAAATTTAATTATAATATTGTGTTAATACATGGTATGAATTAATAAAGTTGTTAATGATATGTTGATTATGATTTTGTGATGATCGATGTTGATATATAATAGAGAAATTCATTTGAATGGTATACCAACTTTCAATCCTTATAATTTTTGATACACTAACTTTCTAAAACATCAGAAGGATGCATCATCTTTTCAGCCCGACCTAACATCGGTACTTTTGACCGTCAGTTCCGTTATGTGGCAGTTCAAAATTCCATGCAGGCTATGCAACCTTGTTTTTTTAATGATGATGACAACTTTTTTTTTGAACCATCCTGGAGACCCATTCCAACAACATCGATGTAAACACTGACATCGTCTTCATACCTTCTCCAACACCAAAAATAGGCGGGAATGAGCATGCAACAACTTGGTCGATATATCCTCCGGGAAATTCACCCAACCTTTACCAAGTTAATCTGTTCCACATGGTCGATTCGGTCACCCCAGTCTCGATCGGTATCAGTTAAAACTACAGGAGTAATCTCGGCACCAGTGATGACTGCTACGGACACCCATTCTCGAGAAGTCCTTCTCAAAAGCAATTTGATCTCCCGGTGAAACTCGATCCAATATGTTTCAAATTTTCAAAGCTTCGTCTCCCTCCCGGGGTTGGATTTGTTTTCTTTGTACTGTAGAAAGACATCCGATTTCCAGATAAGTCCCCTGTCTTGATTATGGTTCTTATAATCTATTTGATTTGTGAAAGCTCGTCATACTATTTATGCCATGACATTGTTCTATATGCAAATCAACCTGTATATATGTGAGTATGATGGTATACAAGGACTATAGGTCAAAGCTGTATGCCTATTTGGTATCACCTCAGATATTACACAGGTAAAGCATGACTCACGTAGAACATAAGTGCTCCGTGCAATATACTACACATGCATGACAAAGGCACTTAATTAGCTGCATGTACCGTAGCTGCTCCGTTTGTCATTAGTTCATAACCATACTATACCTTAATTAGGCGACATAAATCCTATGCATGGACAACTCCATTTACCCTCCGGAATGCTAACATGGGAGAAGTCACTATGTGAAGCACATTTTTGGTAGTAAAGGCATGTCAAATGTATTAAGCATATCAGCAAGCATATATATCATCAGCTCAAGTTTGAACACGCCTCTGGGCATTGCATATGGAGTCTAAGTCACCAGGATTGTACTTAGGAACACCACCTAGTCAGTAAGATCATTCATGGCTGGACAACATTTCCTCTCTTACTGGTGACTGTCACCATGCTAGTAACTCTCTTTGCCAGTTAGTCTTCTGAAAGTCCGTACGTGCCTCCTTGACCCGGCTGGAATGAACCACTCGGGAACCAGTAGGTCTCACTGACGTGGTTGATCACAGTAACTCCAAACAGTTATCAGGGAGTTTGCACAGGTCATCGGGAGTCATTCAAACATGGTCCCTCTGTCACCCGATCGAATTGATCAGGATGTAGTTCTATTACTCGGAAGTGAGAGAACAACAAGATGTTTGGGTCAAAATAATATTTCTTGGCGAATGATGACTTCTCGAGCCTATTGGACCGATTCTTGCGGTCTATGTAATTCTAAAGATTCTCTTTCCATTTGAAGTCATGTTTGGCAAGGATTTGCAGTTGCTTAAGGATTCTACCAGGATAAGCACTTTAGCCGACGAAATTTTTTCGTCGGCTTGTTCACTATTTTCGTCGGCTATAACCTTAGCCGACGACACGTCGTCGGCTATACTTATAGCCGACGAAATAAAGTCCGTCGTCGGCTATACTCCAACACTTAGCCGACGAAATAATATAAAAAATTCGTCGGCTATAATCCAAAACTTAGCCGAGGAAATCATATAAAAAATTCGTCGGCTATAATCCAACACTTAGCCGACGAAATAATATTAAAAATTCGTCGGCTATAATCCAACACTTAGCCGACGATATATTAATATATCGTCGGCTAAAGTTTTTAAAAATTAAAAATTAAATAGATAATAGCCGACGAAATTTGCACAATTTCGTCGGCTATGATACTTTTAGCCGACGAAATTTGCCATATTTCGTCTGCTAAAGGTTGTTGGAAAAAAAAAACTAGCATAGCCGACGAAATATGGTAAATTTCGTCGGCTATAGTACTTTTTATACTAGAAACCCAAACAAAATTTATACATTACCATCCAAGCAAGCTGCAAATTACAGAAACAATTTCATAACCAACAACAACACACTATCTAAAGTAACATAAACATTTTGCATTAAATTTTCAATTCATAAATTGTTCATAAACCTAAAAAGTAAATTAATATTTGTTCATAAACCTAAAAAACTAAATAAATAATTGTTCATAAACTTAAAAAACTAAATGAAGTCGATATCGTCTAAATCAATATCTGCTCCAGGATGAGGTTGTTGGGGAGGTTGGGGAGGTTGCGGCGGCTGAGGTAAGACAATAGGCGTGGGCATGGGCGGAAGCGGAAGTCCCTGCTGCTGTGCAGCCATCAAATCTTGCTTGTACTGGAACATCTGCTGCTGCTGTGTCTGCTGGGCGGCATAGACTGCCACATTGTACTCCTGTAGAGCGGCAGTATATGCTGCTTGGGCGGCCTCTCTCTCGGCAGTATATGCTGCTTGGGCGGCTTATTGTTCCCGTAACATCTGAACTTCCGCCTCAAGCTGAGTCGTTCTGCTGCTGGTCGAGGCTCCTTTTTTCTAAAACCCAGGAGTGGTTTTCAGTACCCCCTCGCCCTTCTTTCCCAGACCCCGACAGTAGAAGTTATTTCCTCGCGGTGGGAAGGCTGTGCCCATGATCCTGGCCCCAACGCTGAGATCCGAACTGTCGATCCGGGACATGGCTTCGGACATGTCTTCCTCTTGCGTGTCAGGCCATGTCTCCCTGACTATAGCAGTCATCACCTCGTCACTAGCCTGCCTCACCCTCGCCTAATTTGATAGGAAAAAAAATTAATTAACATTTTAAAATATATATATATACATATAATTTACTAAATTTTAAAACGTAAAACGACTTACAATATTCTCCTGGGCGTCAGGATATGCCTTCTCGTACGTATAGACGTACCGGTTGACCTCTGGATGTTCCCTGGCCGCCTCCTCCATCAACGATGCGAACGGTCTAGAACCGGCATGATGGTTCCACATGTTGCGTTGCCGGTTTTGAGCGTTCACCCGGGAAACGGCCTACAAAGGAATCAAATTAGTAAAATATTTTAAAACGTATTAAATATAATTCAATATAATAAATAATTATTTTTAATTACCTGGTTATGTGGGTTGTTGAATTCCGATATCAGAAGCCAACGCCACTCGTACTCCCTGAACTGGAACTCAAGGGGGGTGCCGGAACGTTCGTTCCCATGCGTAGTCCAGTGGGTCCGTAACTCGTTCTTCCACTCCTTGTACCTGTAATACGTCAAAAAAAAATATAAATATTATAAATTATACATAGTTTTTTTTGTCCTTAACTTTGCAACGTACCTTCCGCCGTGCACAACGTCCGCCCAAGGTGTTCCTCAGGTACTCGGGAACATCAAACCACACCTGCATTTAAACATTTATTAGTTTAGACGTTCATAAATCTACAATGTAATAAATAATGTTAAATATGAATTTTGTTATACTTACCGACATGGCGTTGTGGACCATGTCCTTAACCTCCTGTGGGACCTCGCCCCAGTTTGACCACAACATAGGGACTCTATCCCTAATAAGCGCTCCCACGCGGCCAGAGTACATCCTCGTCTTGCCGCCCGATACTACGTTCCCATCCTCGTCAGTATCAATGACGATCCTTCCCGATGTACTCACTGTCTTCTCGAGAGCTTTCCCCGTGACCGGACCTCTCTTCTTCCTTGTCGGCTTGGCTCCGACGGTGCCTATCATAAATTGATGATTAGTAAATTAATTTTATTATAACATTATAACATAACAAATTACTTATATAATCATTACCTGAGGGCGTTGGGGCGGATGCGACGGACTCCGACTCTATCGCCGACGATGATACCCTCGCAGAAATTAACTCTGTAGCAAACGGCACGAACAGATACACCGCTGATGGGGTCACCTGCGGGGATATGGATAAATCGGCGCCCCTGAGTCATCGACTGCAGGTATTGCCGGTATGAAGCGAGGAAGGAAGAGAAGAGGCGGCGGCATTTGTACCCCGGAAGACCCACCCTCCGATGCACTAGGGCCCGGTGCCGGTGCCCTATGTATCTCAGGCATACGTGGTGCAGACACCTCCGCCTGAGTCGGAGGCCACAGCTGTCTCGAGGAGTGAGGGACGCTGGGCTGCCTGGAGAAGCGCGGTACACTAGGCTGCCTGGAGGAGCGAGGGGCGTCCTGCTGGCCGGAAGAGCGAGGGGCGCTAGGCTGCCTGGAGGAGCGAGGGGCGCTAGGCGGCCTGGAGGCGGGAGGGTCATCTGGCTGCCTGGAGGAATATGTCGGCTCCAAAAGAGACGCCCGTCGGGCTGTCATTGGGCCCTGAAACGAACCTTGAGGGTTGCTAGACGTTCCCTCTGACGATTCACCCCTTTGGCCCTTCGAACTCTTTGATTTGCTGAATAATCCTTTCATCCTAAATAATATAATTAATATTTTGTTAAATGTATAAAATTATAAAAAATGAACAACATTAACAAAAATTTATTTTTATATACCAATTAATATTGTAATATACGCAAATATATTAAATATGCCATTCAATATTTTAATATACCCAACCATATTAAAAATTTCAAATTTACTTAATACACTCAATTTCCAAATATATTAAAAATCACCAAATACACCCAAATTCACCTAAATACACCCAAATACACCCAAATTCACCCAAATATACACCCAAATTCAGTAAATACACCCAAATTCACCTAAATACACCCAAATTCACCCAAATATACACCCAAATTCAGTAAATACACCCAAATACACCTAAATAAACCCAAATACAGCCAAATTCACCCAAATACACCCAAATATACACCCAAATTCAGTAAATACACCCAAATACACCTAAATACACCCAAGTACACCCAAATTCACCCAAATACACCCAAATATACACCCAAATTCAGTAAATACACCCAATATAATTCAACATTATCACAACATAATACAATTCAACATTATCACAATATAATTCAACACAATTCAATATAATGCAATATATTGAAAAAACAAATGAAATTTGTTCTATAATACAATATAAACATGAAATTGCATACCTAATTGGTTTGGGAGATGAGGGAGGCGGAGTGGAGGCCGGAAACCGTCGAAAATGGTGAAAGAAAATCGAGAGGAGAGGGAGAAATTCGCCGGCAGAGTGGAGAAGTGGGGTTCTGTCTCGCTAGGTTCGAATATATAGTAAGAACTATAGCCGACGAAATAAAAAATTCGTCGGCTATAGTTGGACTTTAGCCGACGACAAAACCCTAATTTCGTCGGCTAAAGTCCAACTATAGCCGACGAAATTTTTTAGTAATTTCGTCGGCTATAGTTCAACTTTTACCCGACGAAATTACTACGAATGTTAGTAATTTCGTTGGCTAAAGTATATTTTATAATTATTTAGTAAGTTCATGCACAATTTATTTGTTTTATCTTGTGAAACGAAAAACCGACCGTCAGATATCATCATTATGTTGAAACATGTGTGAGGGTAAAATTTTAGCATCATCGGACACACGTAAGGGCTCGATCCGCACGGTCAATCCCGTTGGTCAAACCCCTAAACACAAACAAACGGTGATTTGGCCACCTAAATTACGTATTCTGTCCGGACCTTCAACTACAAATAGTTTCATATCGAGGAGACGCAACTAGCGGTATAAAATTTATAAGAAAAATAACCGTCGGAGATAGGGCGTCCTCTATGGCGAACGAATAGAAAAAATGCAATGACCGCAAGTATTGGCACCGAAACTTATCGGAATTACGTGAAATTTCAACCGTAGACATATTTCATCGTTCCGGTCATATCTTATCTCACGACTTTTTTTCGTTTGAAGCATCTACGTATAGTTTGTTTTTAAAACGGAACATTTACTTAACACTTAGTAAATTAGTTATACAACATTAGTAGGCATATTTTGATTGTGACAATCCATCTTGTGAAACGAAAAACCGACCGTCAGATATCATCATTATGTTGAAACATGTGTGAGGGTAAAATTTCAGCATTATCGGACACACGTAAAGGCTCGATCCGCACGGTCAATCCTGTTGGTCAAACCCCTAAACACAAACAAACGGTGATTTGGCCACCTAAATTACTTATTCTGTCTGGACCTTCAACTACAAATAGTTTCATATCGAGGAAACGCAACTAGGGGTATAAATTATTATTTTATTCATTTAACTTTAGCCGACGAAATATTAGGGTATTCGTCGGCTATACTTTAGGGTTTAGGGGTTAGGGTTTAGCCGAAGAAATATTAGGGTATTCGTCGGCTAAGATACTTTTAGCCGACGAAATACAACATGTTTCGTCGGCTAAGATAATTTTAGCATACTTTTAGCCGACGAAATATGATGGATTTCGTCGGCTAAAACTGTCAAATAGATAAAAAAACAGTTGGTTTAACCGTACCCATAACAATTTCCTGCATATATAACCAACATTAAGATACATTATGAATTGTAGAGCTTGTACCATATAAAACACATCAAATTGTATTACAAATTCAAATAACTAAGAAGGCTCGTAATCAGAATCATCCGATGAGTCTTCTTCGGTGTCAGAATTAATTTCCGGTAATCTATGCATTTCTACATCACAAGAGTCGTCGTCTGTTTCTTGATTTGGATCCACATCAATAAGGCGAGCGTCTAAATCACGAATTCGAACCGAACGACCCGGTTTAAAATTATTAAGGCGAATTGTAGAGGAGTCAGGAATACCTATTGCACTGTGTTCTTGATACGCAACATTTTCTTCCTCGTCTTCGGCCTCTCCAAGTGTAGCCCCCCGGTAAATGTTTCGAGGGTGCACAAGATTGACGACTTTCCACGCGTCACCCTTAACAAGGTCATCAAGATAAAACACTTGTTTCACCGATGTCGCAAAAACAAACGGGTCATCTTCGTAACAGCTTGTACCAGTGTTCACCGATAAAATCTCGTACTGATCAATCTTCATGCTCTGCGAGCTTCTAGTATCAAACCATCTACACTTGAACAGGTGCACGGTCATGCCTTGCCCATAAACGAGTTCTACCACTGAATCAAGAACACCATAATAATCAACTCCATTCCGGCCACCATGCGCCATAACCCCAGAATTCTGTGTTCTTCGTCTGTTGTCTCTCATTTCACATATAAATTGCAGGCCATTGACCTTGCACACGGTTCCCACGACACTGTCACACACATTCTTTTCTATGTGCATCACATCTAGGTAGTGTCTGTTCAACAACTTACTCCAGTATGGGAGTTCCCAGAATATGCTCTTATGTGTCCAAAATTTATACCTGTCGGGTCTGTCAGGTATTGCCGCCACTATATTGGGATGATTGCTGAGCTGCCCAAAATCATACTCATTAAGCACTGCTAAAATTTCTTCCCCTGTCCATCTTCTAGGAGGCACACCAAGTTCTACAGTCCCATCAAATGCCTTGTCATCGAACCGCCATTCGTGATCATACGAAAGGAGAGTACGGTGACCCAATCTACATATCTTGTTGCAATGACTACTGCTCCCCTTATTACTTAGGCACTCTGGACAAGCCTTGTATCCCCTAACAACGTTGCCCGACAACATCCCACGAGCAGGAAAATCACTAATGGTACCAACAACCATAGCATGCATCTGGAACATCTCGTGCATGAACTTATCATAAGTGGGATGACCAACGTCCCAAAAAAACTTAAGCTCTTCAATCAAGGGTCTCAAATATACATCGAGACACTTCCCTGGATAACCGGGTCCCGGAATCAACAAACTCAACATATTGTATTCCTTCTTCATGCACATCCATGGAGGAAGATTGTATGGTACCAACATCACCGGCCACACACTGTATTGAAGACTCATGTTGCCAAAAGGATTGAACCCGTCGGATGAGAGCCCGAGCCTCACATTTCGGACCTCAGACGCAAAATGAGGAAACTCCCTGTCTATATGCTTCCAGGCCTCCCCGTCAGCAGGGTGTATAAGGGTATCTTCGCCTTGCAATTCCCTATCAGCGTGCCATCTCATAGATTTGGCCGTGTGTGATTTCATGTACAACCGTTCCAGCCTATCCCTCAACGGGAAATACCGAAGTACCTTCATAGGTTTCCTATTGCCTGCAGGAGTCAACTTATACCTGTCACTCTGACATACTGGACATGTGTCAAGGTCACCAAGGTCATTCCCTTCTGGATCTTTACCCCAGAAGAGAACACAATCATATCTGCATGCATGGATCTTGATGTAGGAAAGCCCAAGATCTTTCAGTATACATCGGACCTTATGATGAGTGGTAGGAAGACGATGACCGTGGGGCAGCATCGAAGCAGTGTACTGTAGATACTCATCAACAGCCTTCACAGTCGATTTTGTCTCAACTTTAATCTTCATAACGTCCATCACACTTTCAAGAACCGTTTTCTGACAACCGGGGTACACAGGGGTCTGTTGGAAAGCAAGTAGTTTGTTGTACCTGTCAATACCAGCAGTGTTGACAACTCTAGGGAAGGGCTGCACCGGGTCAGACATATACGGTCCTTCAAAGCATACACCCCTCTCATAAGGAAACATATCGTTGATGAAGGCCGTTGTTGGATCGTTGGATGTACTGCCCGTCTCAGAAAATTGCCCATGATCATGCGGACCCCTTGATGATGTTTCACCGTGATATATCCAACATGTGCACTTCTCCCAAAACCCATTACTTTTAAGGTGCTGCCAAACCTTGTCAATTGGAAATTGATACATATAGCTGCGACACTGACATTTAGTGCACGGACAATAGAAAATTGTATTCCCTTTAGCATTATTGATCACATATTCAATAAAACTAACAACTCCTTTAGCATATCTTTTGTCCCATTTTGGAAGCGAAATCCAACTCTTATCCATATCCTGAGAAAATAACATAATATATATGTATAAATGCTAATTAATTAAATTTACAAATCATTCAATTTATATTATATCTGCAGTTAACGTACAATTAATATATATATATACATGCATATATATAATAATTACTAATTAATATAATCAAATTAATATATATATATATATATATATAACAACAACTTCATATATATTATCAAACCCAAATCGATCAACTCAATCACACTCAAAACACAATATAATCAACTCTAATTAAAACTCAAATCAATATGCATAACGAAAATAAAACTCTTAAATCAACTCAAAAACAAGATATATACATATACGTACCTATATATAGCGCCACAAACTAATTTCGGACAGATTTCGACAACACCCAACAATTTCGCCAACCCCAAAACTTTTTCTCCCGTTTTTTCTTTCAAATCAGCTACTGTCTAGATCTGGAAATATAAAGCATTTTAGCCGACGAAATTATATATATCGTCGGCCAAAGTTTTAAAATTTCGTCGGCTATAGTTCACAGACTATAGCCGACGAAAAAAACTATTTTAGCCGACGACACAACATTTCGTCGGCTAAAAGTCCACTTTAGCCGACGAAAAGTTCACTTAGGCGACGAAAGTTTTTTTACATCGGCTAAAAGAATATTCTTTCTATGATCCGATTAAGATTTGATATGCCTTGATCCGCAAGAAAGAACAAACCCTAGTGTTCACTATATAAAGGGGTCAAGAGACATCATCAAGAACATCTTAACGATTCAATACAACTTTTGCACACTGCAAAACAAGCCTCTCTGAAGCACCTCTACCAGAAAGATTCCTCGAGTCTTTTTGTCCCCAAAGCCCTATCCGTAGGCATTCCCCGCTGCTACTCACCAAAGCCCGACCCGTCGGCATTAACCGCCGCTACCTCACCAAAGCCTCATCCGTGAGCACTACCCGTTTTTACCTCACCAAGCCTCATCCGTGAGTGAACAACCCACCACCGCTTCATAAAGCCTTATCCGTAGGCCAATACCTGCAAAAACCATTGTTGGAGTGAGAACTCTAGCAAATATCCCCGGTTTGTCAGAGAACCTTTTGGCGAACGCACTACACTCCTGATTTTTAGCTCTGCTCAACCATACTGGTTTGAGTAGAAACGTCCACTTCGCAAGAGGAGGACAAAAATTCTAGTTGCTCTTCAGCTAGGTCTAAGAAGAACCTAAGTGTCGGCTTGACCAACGCCCGTACGCCAATCGTTTGAGAAGAAGACAGAAGGCGAACAAGCATCAAGATCAAGATCAAGGTTGTACCTGACCTATAGGTACTGACACGCCCTCAAGCTTGGTTGTTTGAGAAAATCCATTTTCACACCGAACATTTGGCACACCTGGTGGGACATAACGTGTCAGGATTGTAAAAGAAACGATTTCGCGTTTCGAATGATTACCAGTCAACTGACTATAGTGAGGTGATTATGGACGACGAGTTCAAGCAGACATTGAAAGCTATCATTGAGCAAATTGATAAAATCAATGCAACCGCGGATCAGATAAATGCTTCCGTAGATCAGCCTAACCAAGAAGGTAAAGCAGCCAATGAGAAAACAACAACGCTACAAGATGAAGCAAACCATGATGTTTGCAATACTAACCAAGAGGTTTTACAATCCCAAGAAGTAGAACCTAAAGCTGACAAAGATACTCTAGCCAAAGAGGTTGAATCGGTTTTTGATCAATCTAGTGACGAAATCTTTTCTCTGGTCATGTCAAAGAAAATTGATTTGCCAATTTGTGGTGAATCTCATGAGGAGCACAACAATGAAGTCGACAACCAACAAAGTTGCTCTAGGGGCTAAGTCATTCCGTTCGCGCATGATACTGTATATATGGACACATGTCAAGCCGAACAAATGGTCGTCAATGATGTTTATAGCAAGAATATGTCTATGTCTGAGGCAGAAGTTAAGTCACCAATATATGGTGATTGTTATATTAACACGGAGACAACCTATGATGAATACGATGATGACTACAGGTTGGCTCTTGGCTCCAAAATCAGCAAGTCAAAAGCAGACGAGTTCAATTACTTGGAGTCCCTTGTTGAGAATATGAACCAGCAAGTGGTTTTTAATGAAGACCAATATGTGGCTACATCAGTTTACACTATACACTACGACATGGTAGTCGGTGACAAGACCGGTCTCTATTCCATGTTATCCGCAAAAATGCAGTTGAAGGTCAAGCTTAGTCAAATTATGAAGATGCATGGGGGGCTATGCAACATTCCCTATGAGCAAAAACTCTTTTCAAGTTTTCAAGTCGTTGATACTAAGCACATGTGCTCTGTTTTTGGAAGTGCTCGGCAAAGAGAACACCATGCTGCAAATATCACGACATCAAGGCTTGCAGTGAAGGTTAACTAATCATGTTGAGTTTCCTTCTTCACTTTAATTCATTGCCTTTTAAATTTCCTTTCAATTCTTGCATTGAAAAAACAAAAATATACAAAAAGAGATTCTGTGTTTTGCTGAAATGCAAGACAATGTTTTGAATTATAACCTATATTATAAGAGACCTATTTATGAAGTCTTAGATGCAAAAAAAAAATATATGTGTTTCATAGTTACAGCCATTCTGCCAGCAGAGTACAAAGATTTGAAACAAGAGTAGTATAACAAATTTGCAACAGCAGCTTCTGTGTTGCATCTTCACAGAATAAACTGGAAAGATCCAGGAAGAATTAGAAGAAAAGCTTCATATGCACGAAAAGCTCTGGATGTCTACTTTCCAACTCAATTTTCGATTCATGATTTCGACATTCCAAGAGGGAGTTATGGTAGTTTAAGTCCAGGAAGGTCAGAAAATTCTGTAACTGTCTTCATGGTGATTTTGTGGTTAATTGTTTGGTGGACCCCTTTCTTCTTTTTTTTCTTCATCGGAATCATCATTTTGTTCCTGACGACGGCGTTGGCCTCGGGCAAATCCTCTGGCTCGTACCTCCATAATAAGTTGTTGCATAAGAGTAGTCAAATTCGTCAAAGCATTGTTGGTGTCATGATGAGACTTCCCGATATTCTGTTTCATAGCAGCAATCTCACGACCAGCGTCGGCTAGTGTGATAGGAACCTCTGCTCCGTCGTCTGACATCGATCCTGGAAAACAAGGCTTTTGATGCCAACTAACGCAGTGAAAGCTATATGTAAAAAGGGTGAGATCAGTGACAAGCGTCTAACCGAAATTTGAAGGGAATAATTGAGATAAATCTCAGGGTTTTCTGAATTATTATTGAATTGTTGAATAAATAATACAATATAGAGGGTGTTTATTTACAGGCTCTAACTCTTGACTAAATCCTATTTAGAATTAAACTAGAAAATAACAAACCTAATAGAACTAGAAATCCCTATTGAATCATAAATCTTAATCCTTAGGGCGATGACTTTCCAGTTGCTCCTCAAACCCCTCTGCAAGTCGTCCCACATCAGTTATTGGTAGCATAAAGTCACATAGTATGAAAGTTAATATCGGTGTTTTCTTGTTGTCAAAATAATATGGAGGTGTCTCTTCATATATACTAACGAGTTTGATATATGATGTTGGATATGATTGTTTCTTCCGGAGTTTGGCTGTAAGGGTGCACTGAGACTTCTTAAATAATTTTTATTGTGTATTAACAACGATATCCAGAAAGTCTAATTGAAAAAGTTAAGTTGCATATGAATCTTATTGGTTATTGTTCACTTTAATAGTTGGTATAAGTAGGAGGGTGAGCGAGGACTTATGTCCACCACCGACCATACTCAGTGATTGTAAATTTGATATTATATAAAGAATTTCTTCTCAAAAAAGAAAAAAGAAATAAAAAATGAGACGATAAATTGATACGAGAATATACATTTCTATTGAAGACCGTAATTATTTAAAGAATGTGCATGCATGCTGCGGACAAACAAGAAATCATGCCTCGTTCAAATATAACAATTAAATTGTTGAGCTATACACTACAAATACGGGTGCCTTGCATCTATCACATGCATGCCTTAAGTACATTGATAATTAAGTTGTTGATGAGTAGTATCACATTGTATTTGGTTTATTATCTGGCTTGTCCCTCCTAACTAGCAAAGGAATATCTAGCAACTCCATATATATATATATATATAATATGATTACTGTTCTCAATATTCAAAATATATAAATGACCATTTTGGGTTGCTGCTTGGTTCATTCTAAGCTAATTTATATAAATCACATCCAACTTGTTTTGTCTGTGCAATTGGAAAAGAAAAGTCGCTGTCCCCTTTTTCTCTCAGCGATGAAATTGCAATAAAGCATTTACTGTAAGGTCATATTAGATTGTTGTGTCAATGTCCCTTCCCAGTTGCTGTTGTGGGATATGCAAAGTGGGGGGAAAGTGAAAAACCCCACCATAATTGGAAAATCTGGAACACATTTTTGTCTGAAAGCTCATTTGCTAACTTGGTATTGATCCAGAAATATGTGCAAGGCTCACACTAATTTTCCAGTCAATAATTGTTGGACACAAAAGTGCCATGGAGAAAGAAAAGGGCAGGGGTCCGGACATGTCCTTGTGACAATTCTAATCCCATGCTTAATATTCCAAGTGATCAAACTTACCCTTAACTGCTCAAGAAAAAACGAGCTTGGGCAAAAAATAGAAAAATCAAAATAAGAGAACAAGTAATAGGTTTGGTATGATGAGCAAGGGGATTATGGGAGTGGGTGGCTGGGCGTTGATTGTTGTGTGAAGGGCAGCCAGTGGCGGATATAGGATTTCAACCTTGGTTGGGCTTGAATTTCCTAACCAGGAAACAAAACAGAGAATCTCAACGGTGTGAGAGAAAAAAAAATTTATCGCTTCGGTTTTGGCCTTGTATTCGACATTTTACTCTAACACCTATCGATTAAAAGACGACGTTTATATTAGACACACTGCTAGTCTGTTATATTAAACAAAATCGGTAGCATTAATCAACAGAAATCCAACATCAGTAGAGAGAGTAAATAGACAAACCTGAGAGCGGAGAAGTGGAGAGAACCAGTGAAAATAACGTGAAATCGGGAATCCAACCAAGTTCTTAGCTTCATAGGTCTACCAGTTCCCAAAGCTCCAACCCCTGGAAACAGCCATACAGCAGATCGACATCAGAATAGCAAATATGCCAGCATGTTACCAGTTCAATTACCAAACTGCACAAATTCAATTACCAGTTCAATTACCAAACTGCATAAATTCAATTACCAGTTCAATTCAAACTGCACAAATTCAATTACCACTTCACCAGTTCAATTCAAACTGCACAAATTCAATTACCCCTAGAACCCAAGCTACACAAATTCAATTACCAAAAACCCAATTCAATCAGTGGGAAACTTACTGAATACTGATACAGTGCAGTAACTTTGAGGGAGGCGCCGAATCCGCCGATCTGTAACTCTGGAAGCCTTGCTTTGGTGCCGATCTGGAACTCTGGAACTCTGGAAGCCTTGCTGCCCTAGTGCCCTTGCAGATCGACGAAGACCGAAGAGATGGTGCCGAGGCGTCAATCGAGAATTCTGGATGCTCTGGTGCCGTCGTGCGGTCGTGCCGAGGCGCCGATCTAGAATTCTGGATGCTCTGGTGCCGTCGTGCCGAGGCGCCGATCTGGAATTCTGGATGCTCTGGATGTAGGCGCCGATCGAGATTCGAGAAGGCTTGCTGCCCTACTGCCCTAGTGCCCTTGCAGATCGACGAAGACCGAAGAGAGACTCTGAGAGACGAAGACCGAAGAGACGAAGATGAAGACCGAAGTGACCGAAGAGAGAGAAGACCGAAGAGACGAAGAGTCGAAGACGAAGACCGAAGTGACCGAAGAGAGAGTCTGAGAGACGAAGACCGAAGAGATTACTGGTTGGGCTGGAAGACTGACGCAGAAAAAAACGAGGGAAACATGTCTAATTTTTTTTAAGCCCAAAATTTTCGGTTGGGCTTGAGCCCCACCTAAACTCTACCTGGATCCGCGCCTGAGGGCAGCTCTTCACACGTTCATGTAAATCTCTCATTTCTGCAAGGTTTTTCATTTTCTTAAATTTCATTTTTTTTTGTAATTCATTTGTGATATATAGTTTGATTAGTTTGTTAATTGGTATGATTTTGCATGCCTTTATTTCCACGATATGCATTCTTATTTAAAAAAACATATATTAAATCGCTTATTAAAAAACAATCTAATAATGCATATTTGTAACATTTTATATTTTGAGTTGATTCTAATTTCTCAATCTCCGACACCGTGTATAATTTCGTCTTCAGCTTTCAAATTCTCAAAATCGATTCTAGTTGCGTCATGTATCCGGCACCTTACATTTTTCTGGTTTCAAGCCTCCGAATTCTCAAAAACTCGATTCCGGTTGCTTCATCACCGTCTTGGAAAAGGCTGGTCCATCAAACTTGTAAGTTGTAATCTAGATTTGTAGAACTTTTTTTCTTGATTCATAAAAATTTAGGTAAGAGGAAGACTTCCCTACACTACCAGGGTCAAGACAAACCCTGCGATTTAGGCCCGAAGGCTTTTAGATTTCCGAATAGGGGGAATTTCACCTACGTTTGAAGAGAGGTGACACCCTCCTTGAAGATTCGGAAGCATGTTCCTAGGAGGCCACACTCTCATCCAGCGGCCCACCAAGAGACAAGCCTAATAACATTTTACAGACTACCCATTAATGAGAGATTGTTGATAACGGAGATCGACCTCAAATTCTCATTTTACCAACTGAACCAACTCCATTGCCAAAATCCTCATTTTACCAACTGAACCAACTCCTTTGCCAATTTGTAGAACTTAAACCAAAAGGGGACACAATTTTCACATGCCATGCCAAAGCCGAAGGACACTCCACACGTTTCAATGGTTCCCATCACTCTGATTAAGCCGTTTTCAGAGAACAGAACAAAGGAAACTATAATATACACAAAGAAAGCAGCGAGACAAAGACACAACAAGACATTGCTGTCTAAGCTAAAAAGCTGAGCTCATCTCAGCAGCTCACCCTCGCATGCCTTGGTTCTACTCATCACAAAATTCTTTCTCTTCCACACTCAAACCTCAGCACACCCTTTTCTTCTTCCTCTGCAACTCTCGGGGCAAGAATCCCAGGTACCCATTTCGTTTGTGACTCATTTTTTTCCAGTACTTTTTTGAACAAGTTTTTTGTGGGTTTTGTGTTAGGGAAGCTTGAGAGAATGTACTCTGGTATGAATTCTCTGCCGTTGGATGGGGGCGTTTGTGGGCATGGAGAGTTCAGTGGATCGTTGGATGGTACGAATTTGCCGGGTGATGCTTGCTTGGTTCTGACTACGGATCCGAAGCCCCGGCTGAGGTGGACGGCGGAGCTCCATGAGAGGTTTGTGGACGCTGTCACTCAGCTTGGTGGCCCTGACAGTGAGTATTGTGTTTCTTCTTTACTTGGTACTTTATACTGTTGGTTTGACTCAAGTTCTTGAAATGTTGCTGTTGAATTGAATGTGCAGCTTTTAATGGGGTTCTTGGGTTTGTTGTTGTTATGAATTTTTGTCCTTATTAAGGATTTTGTGGTGATTTGGTGCTATTAATGTGGTTCACTGTTTTTGGGGTTTGTTAAAAATTTATTGTGGGGAAATCTCTTGCTTTTTGTCTTGTATGTTTAATCTTTTTGGAAATTACTTCCTCAGTATAATGATTTATGGGGTGGTCTTTATCCTTCTTCTTCTTGTTGGCTGGGGGCTGGGGTTGTAATCACACTGTTTAAAACTGACCGAGTTATACATCTATCATTATCATGTAGTCATGATTATAAGTCACAATGCCTTTGTGAAATTTGGGATTTTGATGATATCCAACCTAGGAGTGAAGAGAAAGAGATATAAGACAGAGACTTACCAGGTTATGCAAAATTGTCTGCATCAATTGGGGAGGAAAGCTAAAACATTACTCTAGAAAAAAAAGGTTGAAGGATTTCCAAGGACTTTAAACCACATTTATAGATATTCCCCAAGCATTCATCGTGATTGCTCTTCTCTTGTAATCTTGCTCCCCTTATTACTCTTGCACCACACACACACACACACACATAAACACGGGCTGAGGAAAAACCAGTTAAGAGAAGGAGGGAGCAAGATATTTTCTCTGAAGACTCAAACTTGGAAGCATTGAACATTATATGAATCAAGTTTACAGATTTAGTGAGGCCCTCCCTGACTAGAAGCTTAGTCATCAATGTCTTATTTGATTTAGGCTCACAATCTTGTTTCTCAGTTTGAGCAACAGTGCAACACCATCCTGTAGGCTGGAGTCCACATCTATTTATCTTAGGTGGTTCATCAGCAGTGTATACTAAGGATAGCTTGCTTTCTAAATCTGAACTTTTGATTGGTGATCCTGATTTCGGGTTCCATCTAACTATGCATGCATTGCAGAGGCGACACCTAAGACTATTATGAGAACAATGGGAGTAAAAGGCCTTACCCTGTATCACTTGAAATCTCACCTTCAGGTCTGTTTTTCTTTTCGATAATTTATTTTTTCATAAATAGATTTCGAATTTTCAAGTGAGTAGGGAGGGAGGGAACTGGTCTTTTGAGATATAAACAATTCAAGAAACTTCAAGCAAGATTCTTTCTGATAGTATAGCATGCATCTACAAAGCACGCCTGTTTAACTTTCGCTTCTTAGTTACATTAATAGTTTCTTTCCCTGATTTTACGCTTTAAATCTGCATACTTTAACTAACAATCTATGCTTGCAGAAATATCGAATGGGAAAGCAATCGTTCAAAGAATCAACTGAAAACTCAAGGGATGGTATTAGCCTTGAGCACTTTGAAATAATAAAATGCTGGTTCACTATATTGTTAACTACTACTTGAAGATCTAATTAAAAGAGAGTAAAATCACAAATACTACTTGAATGACCCAACATAAAGATCCCGATTTCGTTTTGACCCCATCATTTTTCATGTACGCATTGCTGTATTAGGATTTAGGACATCAAAAAGAATGTACTCTGTCCAGCTGGCTGCCTTTTTGTATCATTTTTTCCCTTGTCTCTTGACATCTTGCATTTTTTCTCTTCACGGGGTATTTTGGTTATGTACTGTTAAAGCTTGAAACTTCTAAATCAGTTACTTGAAGTGGAAGATAAACCACTCTTCTTGTAAATTGGCTTGGCGATTGTTGTGTCATCATTAGATATTATTTTTATACTAGGAGGGTTTAGTGGGGGACTCATTGAAGAAGTTCGTTTCTCTGGCATGTTGTGGTCAGAATGACATGTTTCTGGGGATCATAGCAGGCTATAGTCAGACCAAAAAAATAATAAAAAATTAGCAGCTATAGAATTTTCTAATGATCTTATTGCTTAATGTGTATTTGGTGTAGGAGATGATCCTAGTGGGAAATTGTGACTTTTGATATATTTATAAGTTATATAAATAATGTGTAGTTGGGATTGCAGCATCTTGCATTGCTGAATGCCAGGACACTGGATCTTCGGCAACCACATCAAGAGTGATCGCCCAAGATTTGAATGAGTATGTGATCCTTCCCATATCACTCGTAATGCTAAGTTGTTTTTGTTTTTGTTTTTTGTTTTTCATATGGCAGTGGTTCTTTAAACAGTGGCTTCCAGGTTACTGAGGCATTGCGTGTACAAATGGAAGTGCAAAGAAGACTGCATGAGCAGCTGGAGGTTAGTTTAGTTTCTCTTTTTTAGCTAGTAATTTCCAGTTCATGAATTTTTGCATTACCACAAAGAGCTTGAAAATTGTGTAACTACTAGTTTTTTACCAACTACTTACAACATCCAGATTTTCCTAGTGAGGAAACATATTATAGTCAACCCCGCAAGAAAATTATTTATTGGTCATTTGACCTATATGCTTATAAGCTAATCCATTTTTGTGAAATCTTCTACTAAAATGCTCTTTGCTCTCCAGTTAATTCTAGTTCCTCCCAAAGTGATTGTTGATGCAATTATGCTTTAAGCAGCAAATTCTTATGGCTAAATTTTAACTTGTAAGCAGGTGCAGCGTCGCCTTCAACTTCGAATTGAAGCACAGGGAAAGTACCTACAGTCCATACTTGAGAAAGCTTGTAAGGCTCTGAATGACCAGGCTGCAACTGCTGGTGGGCTTGAAGCTGCTAAGGAAGAACTCTCTGAACTTGCTATTAAGTTTTCCAGCGACTGTCAAGGGATGGCTCCACTTGATACCATAAAAATGCAGTCCTTGTCTGAAATTGCTGCAGCAATAGAGAACAAGAGTGTCCCAAATGTACTGGCTCGCATGGGAAATTGCTCTGTTGATAGCTGCTTGACATCAACTGGAAGCCCTGGTTCTCCCATGGGTATGAGTTCACTGGCTGTGAAGAAAAGGCAAAGGCCCTTCTTTGGCAATGGAGAATCATTGCCCTTAGACGGCAACATGGGGCAAGAAGTAGAATGGATGATGAGTAATATTGGATGAAGACCTCGATTCTTTAGAATTTGAAGGCCCCTTTCCGTACAACTTCTTTGTACTATTTGTCTTGTTAATCTAAACACAGATCCCTTGTACCACCCATCAGTGTTCTGTAAATTGGTAAGAGATTGTTTGTAGTGCGGGGATCCCCTTTACTTTCATACCATTGCCATGGGGTTTAAAACCGCAGAACCAGCTCAAATTTTTGTTGTCATCCTACTGCAATTATCGGTCATTACTTTATGAGCATCAAAGCTGAGATGTACGGAGTGCTGATGAAATGATATACAGAAAATCTATTTTGATTTCAACCCGGTAATCTATGTAGAAACTGAACGTTAACAGAATGTAGCAGATATGGTGCCACTGCACTTAGGACAAGGCATGCTTAAACAGCTTTTCCTTTCGACACACGGAGTCCTCCATTGCCAGCAAAACCATAGTGTACCTGGAGATCTTTCTACCATGAAAGCTCTTCCAAGTTCAGCTATTAACATGTCTAATCCTCACAAACTTCACTCTTCTGAATATACTAACTTGGTTTATAGGATTTGTTGTACTGAGTGCAGACGCTGAATCTATTTATGTATATTCTACAGGACCAAAACCGTACAAGTAGAATAAACTGCAATCATCAAAAGAAACTCTACACGATAGAAACATATAGCAGATAGAAAACACAACGGTCATGTTTTGGATTTAGGGCCTGTTTGGTACAGCTGTGGCTTCGAAAATAAGCTGGCTGTGGCTTATTCTGAAAATAAGCATCTGACAAGCAAAGCTGCTGAGTGTTTGGTAAATTGACTTTTTATAAGTGCTGTGAATGGTAGAAACAGAGACAACGTGTTTGGCAAACTAGCTTTTTGAAAATGCTTTGAGTTTGTCAATTACCAGTTTAGCCTTATAATATATTTTTGCTTTATTTATTTGGTAATGTATTATAACATAATTACTCTTGAATCCTTATGTCTATACATATTTTGTATGATTTATATATGGAGTTTTATAAATCATGGTTACCAAGAGAATAATATTAGACATTATCATAAATATATGAATTACATAAAATTTCATACATTAAAAATAATTTATCTTTCATAGTACGCGTCTGCACGAGTCTCCCGGTTTCTTCGGATTATTTTCGGAGCTTCCGTTTATTTTCTACGAATTTCTGAAGTTCCTGGTAATTTTTAATTGCTACGTCGGTAAATAACTTTTACTATTTCAGAGTTACTTTTACCTTTTATTAAATATGGACCGTCAGATCTTACCCTTCATTTAATCTTGACCGTCCATTCAAGTATAAATAAGAGGTAAGCTTTGACCGAAGTCAAAACCTCCCCCAATTCGGTCAACTGTTCTCCCTCGAGCTCTGATCGCCTCCGCCGTCGTCCCCGTGACTCCGACCACCACTCGGCGGAGGACCACCACCAAAATGATCTCCTCTTTTCCCTCTATTTAGCCCAGTCCTTAAACCCAACATACAACTTATTTCTCTGGAGATCGGGATCGACTATGTGGCGGATTTCTCCAAATTCCTGCAAGCTCAGGCGACGACTGCGGTAGTGAAGGGTAGAGTTCTTGTTCTCTCGTCTTCTTCTTCCTTTCTACTGTCCTGCATGTTCAATTTGAGCCTTGATCGAGTTTCCCCCTTTCTTCGTCCCTTTCTCTTTCTCTGTTTCTCTGATTGAGCCCTAATCGAGTAGTCAAAGCATTTGCATTTTGTAATTGGCTGTGTTGATGGAGGGCAATCGCAGGTATAAGAGCTTCGACAGAAAGTTGAGAGAGACAACAGTTGAAGAAGAAAATAGACTGGTTGGTTGTGTAGTTATTTGAAGTGAAAGAGGGTACCCATCGGTATTCTGAAAAATTCATTTACGTTCGCTGTAGTGTAGAGCGTGAAGCCGGCTTTTGGCTTCTAAAAGCTGGGGTCGAGCAGCTTCAGCTTTTTGAGAGAAAACACCCGTGTTTATAAGCGCAGAAGGTGGGAAGCTGCCTATCAAACACACTAACCAGCTTTGCTTCGAAGCAAAGCTGACAAAAAGCCCTACCAAACGGGGCCTTAGTCATGTATTTGCATGTACCTAATGATATGATGTGCCCTTGATACCGGCCCTAGGGCGTGCTGGTTGAGGCAGCTGTCTCAGGTCACACTTCTTGGTCTCCGGTCAGTTTTAATTTGAAATCTTCATAACTTAAATATATTATGTATAATATGTTTACTCAAAATAACATGTGTATTCATTTTAGTCGAACGGAAGGGTTGCTTGTTTTCTTCGAACAGAACACACGTTCGAATTAGCCATCCACAGGGAAACATCTCAAAATCCTCTACCTATGGAATTGTCAAAGTAGCTTACAACATCATCCTCACTTCTCATTCATCTGCGTATCGAGATGCTTCCACTCTCCGGTCGCAGATGAAAACATGTCAATCTCGTAATTCAAGCTAGTCACGCAGAGCACCGTCTCGTACAACTAAGAGCCCGGAAATGGTTGGCGGTTGGATTGACAAGGTACACGGCATGATGATGATGATGTCTTACCCCTTTTATACTAATTTTGCGAGGAAAATGGCAGAGGAAGAGACGGACTGAAGAATCCTCAAGTTGGATCCATCAGGGAGATGAGAGAGAGCCAGTGCTTGGAGACGCATTTGAAGCGGATCAGAGATAGAGGCGGCACCCATCTGCCTGTGGAGCTCTTCGATTTCTGCCGGAGATGATGACATTTACAACTCCCCAGGAAAATAATTCTAGTGAGGGCGTCGATTGTATAGGGGCTTCAGGGAATTAATGGCAATTTGATTTGT
Source organism: Comarum palustre (assembly GCA_951800085.1). Classification (NCBI taxonomy): domain Eukaryota; kingdom Viridiplantae; phylum Streptophyta; class Magnoliopsida; order Rosales; family Rosaceae; genus Comarum; species Comarum palustre. Next base: position 11,322,987 of record OX637586.1, read on the forward strand.
GTGTTCTTGAAAACTTTGACTGCCTGTGTCCCTCGGAGTATCTTCTTTTTTTTGTTCTGATCGAATCTCTTTTTTTGATAATTAGTTTCCTAATGATCTCATTGGAAAAGAATTTTATTTTTAATCAACTATATGGTATCTTTTTTGTGAAGAACATTGGTCTTTTTTAATAAACTAAACAAGAATACAAATTACAACCATGAGGAATAATGGTGATGGACATAAATTTGTCACTCTTCACCCTACCTACTCGAAACAACTGCGATTACAGTGAAAAAAACCCGATATCAATAAAGGTTTAATTGTAACCTAACATAATCCAGAAATCTCGATACATTCATACAATCAACATCAAGAAAAAATAACTCTTTCAAACACTACATGCCAAACTTACTAGCATATATGCATAGGTAACTTTCCCTTTACATTGACAATAAGAACTATCAGACATAAAAATAGTCCCTGAAAACGACACTATAACCATGACCATCCATGATGAGACCTACGACACCATGACCCTCCATGATGCGACCTACGACACCAAATTACTAAAAAAGATCTAAATCCTCGCTTAAAGAAGAAGGACAACAAACAAACAACCAACTAAACAAAATCCAACAACCTAGTTTTTTGCTATTTGATTTAATTATTATGCAATTTTTTGCTATTTGATCAATTATGTGCAGTTTGACCATAAATGTAAATTTCATTTTAGAAGAAAGCTGATCAATAATTAACAACGAAAATTTCAAAATTACATGTAGTAAGTTATCAATAAATATTAAAATTGGCTTGTAAAAATGGAATAAAAGGGTAAAACCATCATTAATATTAGTATTATGAATATTATTAGTATCATTAATATTAGCATTATGAATATTATCATTATCATTAATATTATTGTTATTAAAAATATCTTTTTTATGCAATTCAATTTTAAAAAAAATTAAAAAAAATTATGAAAAACAAAAGTAATGGCAGAAATGTAATTATATTGAAAATGAGGGTAAAACTGTCAATTTAATAATTGATAGGTTGGTTTGTAAAAATGTAAAGAAAGAAAGACAAAACTCTCATTGTATTGTTACTGTAAAAAGAAAAAAGGAAGAAGGGCAAAACCATCTTTTTATTGTTCATAGGGCAAAACTTATATCTTGTAATTGAATAAAGTACGTGTTTCTTCTATGAAAAAGAAGATAATACTATAATTGCTCCATGTAAAATATTCAAATCTTCAAATACTTGATGTATATTTGGTGTAAATTACCATATGATATTGATTTATTAGAGAATATGGATTATGGTTTCATAGAAGAGTAATTTTATTCACACAAGCTTACTTAATACACACCTCTTAAATTTATTTTTTGCAATTTTTTCCCAATATTTCCTCTTTTACCCCTTTATATGTTGCTCTTTTAATTTATATCTGCACGAGATCGTCCTAGAAAGTAAAGAGCTATGATTAAAAAGAGAAGCGAAGGTTTATACACTAGAATTATATGGAAAACTGCATGCTTAATCAGTCTTTTAATGTCAGGACCCACCCCGAGTTAAACCTCTTTAACCCGAAGTAAGTCCTGCGGGGACCACCTCTCAAAGAAGATTCTGCCGAAATTTCGACATAGTCTCTCTTGAAAAGTGGACAACCCTTTACCTGCAATAAACTCAATTGAACACTTCTAAAAACCAACAACCACCAGAAAACTCCTGGAGCCATCCTGCTTCCAAAACCAACAACCTCCACAAGATACACATCTAATTAATTTTTAACAAAAGGTACAACAACTCCAAATTTAAAAGCTAAATAGGGTTCCAGATCCCTAGGAATTCACCAACAAATAAAACTACCCGATGTGTATCAAAGCGTCTAAGAAAAGTGAAAGTAGAGAATAAAATTACAAGTAGGTTAACCCGGAACCTATTAATGGTTTGGAAAATGGTGGTAACTATGTTTGGCCTCCACGTAGACTAGTAGGGTCGAGCACTGCAATCTGGGCATTTAAAACGAAGGGCCCAGGGGAGAAACATTGAAAAATATTAGCGTGAGTGGACAAAAATCAATATAAAAACTTTATTTCCTTTAATGTCCTCCCTTGGAGTTTTCTAAGAAAAAACTTATGCACACAAAACATAGACAAGGAATAAATAAATCATAAGATAACTCCATTGGCTCAAATCCATAATTAAATGTGTGGAGTATTAACCTCATCCACGAGAAAAACCGACCCGCTCTACCACGAAAGGGTTTATTGACTAGCTCATCGGAGAGGGTCCCATGACCCGCTCTATTCGGAAGGGTCCAACCGACCAGCTACCACCGAAGAGGGTTCTGACCTGCTCTATCCGGGAGGGTCATACTGACCAGCTACCACTGAAGAGGGTCAGACCAGCTACTATCCAGAGAGTGTACCAACTCCATCTGGAGAGGGTCCATGCTAGCATGCAATACATATAACAATTTCTTTGACAATCCTTTAAAAACCTCGTGGTAAAATAAATCGAAAACCAAGTCAAAACTCTCATGACTTTACCCCAAATACATTGGATTTAAAACATTCCCAGGAACCCAAAACCGGTTCTCTGACTTTACTTTAAAAATCGTTAAATCTAAGAACCAAGTTTCCCCTTTTTAAAATAATCCCCCTCCATAACCCAAAATGGTGATAACAATTAAAAACCATCTTCCGAGAAAATCCTTTAAAATCACGGGAAAGGTAGGAACCTCTTCCCCGGCTCACTTATCTTTAAAAAGTATTAAATTCCATTTTTCCCAAAATCACCATAAAACTTAAAATGGAGGAAATTCATATATAAAGTAGAAACTAAATAAAATCTATTGCATGCATTAAATTTTAAATAAAAATCTACTCACATATGCCGCTAGGTCTGCCGGCTACCAGAAGGCTGCTCAGCTCGAACTCCCCCATGTCCTGTTCAAAATACACAAACAGGTCTTAAACCCACAATTAAAGTAAGGGCAACATTAATAGATCTCTACCTTTAACATTCATCCTTAACCACCTCTAGAAAAACGTGGGGAGTCGGCCTCAAATACCCCATTAGCGTAAAAACCCTTAATTACAACCTCATGCCTAGCCGGTACTTTCTAAATGACCGGTTGTCATTTAATTATCCAATTAATAAATTCAAACCTTCCAAAAATACTAAACGTATCAAATAAATCTCCAAAAATTAGAAACTACTCTTCAATGGCCTTCTCTTAATTTTTACAATTTAATGGGCAAGAAAAACCGCCCAAAAATGGCGGCGGCCGGCAGCGGAGGCCGGCAGAGGATTCCGGCCAAACTCCGGCGACCTCCGATCGCCACCAAATTTTACCAGCACCTTCGTCTCGTCAATTGGAACCACTTCCTAGTTCAACTCGAAGGCCAATTCGGCCTCTAACTAGGTCAATCGACAAAAAATACCAAGAACCCGAAAAATTGTCAATTCAAACTTCAATCCTTCAATTCTCCCTACACACTTCGAATCAAGCTACCAAATTCTAGGGGATTATAGTACTCATCAAGCTCATCAAAACCATATAAAGAACTCACCGATAGGTGGCCTGAGGAGGGAGAAACCATAAAAATTTCAGGCCGCCCCTTCTCGCCGTAGTTTCTCCCTAACGGCGTCGAGTTAGCTCCGGTCACCACCCCCAACTTCAAGGCGACACAGCAGGCTTCAATTTGACACCAAGCACGCGCCCTAACTCCACCGGACGGAGGAGAAATCTGACGTTGAAAATACGGCGAAGAACGTCGGGTTTCGGGGGAAAAATCGACGGTGAATAGTAATTTTTCTACTTTTTGACTTTTCACTGTTTCACCCCAGTAAACCACTATATATAGATTTTTCGCCAAATAGTAACTTTTTTTTGTTTTTGACCATAAGTTCTTCATATGAACTTCGATTTAAGCGTGCTACGTGTCCACGAACTCGTAACGACGCTCTCTACAACTTTCATAAGAAAGTTTCTCCAAATTCCCGATATAACGAAAAGTCAACTTTTTGACCTCTCACGGTAAAACGGTTACTACGAAATGGTTAAAGTTGAAGGTAACTTGGGTAGTAACCGACCGTAAATTGATTCTAGAACCGGGATGTGACATTTAAAGATTTCAAAATGAATCTATTGTTCCTTCACTTCCTTGTGGGATGGCTCAACATGTAATTGTTAACATTAGATTTGCTCGTTCTAAAATCTCAGGTTGGTTGATTGCCATAGAAATGGGTTTTGAAGTTTTAAATCAAATATCTTGATCATATATATTGTTGACCAAAAAAAAGATCATATATATTGATGCCTACATTGTATTCACTCTAGACTCTTTGGATTCTCCTTTTATGTTTGTTGCTCTCTCATCTCTCAGACCTTCTAGTCCTCGATCTGTTGTAGCTGGACACCCAACAAGAAAGATTACTTAAGCGACAAAATCCCCTCCCTATCACACTACAATTATCTATGATACATGCAACCTGGGTTCCTTGTATTTTGTTTGAAAAGGGTAAAATCGAAATATAAAAATTGTCAAAAATATGGGATGTGTATCTAGAATATAGTGTGTTAATAAAATTTCTCTTCATAGAAATAGAAAAAAAAAAAGGAATTTGGTACAAACAGGAAGGTAAAGATATAAATCATGCATTTAATTGAACCCAGAAAAGTATGATTATGATTTTTTAGATCTTAATTAGAAGGTGACATTGGATTCAATCAAATCAACAATTAAGTGGATTAACATGAGATATGTGAACACTATAACAATTCCATGTGCACCTATTCTGCCATTGAGTGTCACCAGGATCATTATTAGTATTAGAACTATGTCCATCATTAACCAACGTCAGCCGAGGTAGACCAAAGGTCTTAAATATCTAAAATATTTTTGATATTTTCTTAAAATTTTTATTTTTTTAAGTATCAATATTAATTTTCATATATTTCTGATATTTTATATTAAGCTTATTTTTAGTCAAATATATAATTTTTATATAAAGTTTGAAAAAATTTCCATCGATATTCAATAATTTCTCGATATATCAATCGAAATATCCATTTTCCAAACCATCAAAATTTTCATAATCGTCCATAATTTAGTCTTCCGGTAGAACCACTCCATTCTACCAGTTTGCACTGCTATTACCTTTTTTCATCCCAAGTCTTTTCGTCTTACTTTTCAAAAAGTGATGTTGCACACATCGCTAATCAGCCAGCCAGATTCTCAGAAGGGGATAGCTTTGTTATCCTAAAATAGATTTCAGAATGTCTGAAGATAGTCTGAATTTTTTTTATTTTGAGCATCTGGTGAGATCTACTACTTCCTCAGAAATATACATATGAAAGACATTAACGTCTTTACTTTGTCACACAATATCTAAATTTCTATATCTCAAAGGTTAAAAGAGAAAATATTTTATCCATTACAGAACATCCTGTAAATATTATATATGCGCTCACTGTTATGCTGCTGCTTGGGGGTATCATTGTATTCCTAGAGCTTGGATCCTCTTAATTAGCGACAGAGCAGAATCATTCACTCGTTTCCATTCTTCCATACTTTCTTCTTTTCTGCTAAGTTGTGCCAAGCATTTGTCATTCCCATCAAGTGTCCGAACAATCTGCCTCATGCTCGGTCTTGAATGAGGATTGGAGCGTGTACAAGCAACCCCTAGTTTAAACAGTCTCATCAGTTCCTTCTGATTGTACACTCCATTCAACCTAATATCTGCCATTTCCCTATAAGTCTTCGTGCGTGACTCAAATTCATGAACCCTCTTGACCAGTAGCACCTCTGGCCGCCGAAAATCAACTGCCATCTGTCCGGTGATGACCTCAAGCATTACTACACCAAAGCTGTATATGTCAGTCATTGTATTAACTTCTCCAGATTCCATGCATTCAGGTGACATGTAACCAAAAATCCCTCTAGCTGATTTGCTTGTGTCAGTAACTGCATGATGTCCATGCTCGTTTCGTGTCAAGAATTCAGCAAGGGCGAAAGAACTGAGCCTTGGATTCATGTCTGGATCAAGAATAACAGCAGAAGAGGTAATGTTTCTGTGTATAACTTGCTCGTCCCATTCTTCGTGGAGATAAAGTATCGCAGAAGCAAGCGATTTCATAATGTTGTATCTGTGACGCCATTGCACGATTGAATGGCCAAATCTGTAGTCATCACGAAAAAGTAGGTGGCTTAGAAGGCGATCAGCTACGTAATCATAGACAACAAGCATTTCTCCTTGCTCAGTGCACCATCCTCGAAGCTGAACCAAGTTCCTCTGACGGAGCCTTCCCAAGTTTTGAAGTTCATTTGAGAATCGTGCTCGCAATGCAGGGCAAGTCTTCATGCCAAGCCGCTTTACCAGGACATGATGGCGGTTGTTGAGAAACCCCTGGTAGGCTGTCCCAAAGTCCAGCTCTGCCACCCTCTGAGAATCTGCGAAATTATTCGTCGCAGATATGATCTCCATGTAGGATATTTCTCTTGGAGTTTCAACCAGAGGAAATGTTGCCTTCTTCTGTCGGAAGCTTTCAGTCGAGCTGATCTCACTGCTTCCATTTTCAGCAGTTGCATATATTGTTTCTCCAGTGGCTGTGACATAGTTCGATAAATTAGACGATGCAAAAGTGGCTGTTGTGGAGGCTATTGTGTACCTGGTGTTGATGCTGCCATTGTTTGTGCTAGAATTGCTGGCAGAGGATAGAGAGATGTAGAGAGGCTGACACTGAAACGATGGAAGGCCCGGCAATTTGCCATGAATGTTGCCTGAAAGTGCTTCCACAGCCCATTTCATGTTTGGTCGCATCTGCGGATATTGAAGTGTGCATAAAAGTGCAAGATGCAACTGATACTCCATGTCAACAAGCTGATAAGACCTATCTGGAATCCTATTGTCCCCTGCTTGTAAAAGCTTCCCTTCATCAGACAGCTTCCTGATCCAGTCAAGCAATATGATCTGATCATCTTGACAAGTGAGATCCACTGCCCTTCTACCTGACACCACCTCCATAACAACAATCCCAAAGCTAAAAACATCAGACTTCGCAGTAGCCAAACTTCGTTTCTGGAAGCTTTCCGGTGGCAGATACCCTATTGTTCCACCAATTTTAGTTGTTTCTGCTAGCCGAAACGGGTGGTTTTGCGTAGATGGTGTCTTTATCTCGTACTCAATCTCATGTTCCAGCCACCTTGCCAAGCCAAAGTCGCCGAGCCGAGCATTGAAATGTGAATCAAGCATCACATTACTCGTCTTGACATCCCTGTGAATGATCTGAGTTTCCAACTGCTCGTGGAGATAGTAAAGCGCTGCTGCCAAGCCACCGATTATGTTTCTCCTGCGTTCCCAAGTGAGAGGCACTGCTACAGGAGACCCCATATTCTCAGGTCTCTTAAAAAGTATGCGGTCGAGGCTAAGGTTCGGCATGTAGTCATAAACCAAGAACAGCTGTTTCTCATGAACACACCACCCTCTTAGCCGGACAAGATTTCGGTGACGAAGATGAGCCACGGCCAGCAACTCCGCCACAAAAGTCTTCTCGAAACGCTCTCCTCTCTCCACCAAGCACTTGACAGCAACAAGAGTTCCATCACTAGGCAGAACAGCTCTGTAAACTTTCCCAAACCCTCCACTCCCCAAAACTTGTTCCTCACTGAAACCATTCGAACCAATATAAAGCTCCGAGAAGCTGAAGATCCTCGGGTTGTCTCCTCCGATCTTGTCCTTGAGCTCAATCCCATCCATGTCCTGAAACAACACCCCGGAATGGTGTCGGTATTGATTCTTTGTCGTGTCATGGTGACACAGGGTGATCCATTTCAGGTCGTAGAGCTTGCTGAGCGACTCTTTGAAGAAAGCACGAAGATGACTCATGCATTCACGACGGGTGTGATCCTTTCTGATCTCCAACACTTCCTTGGTGGGACTGTGGTGGTTTTCTTGGTCCGGTGGCTCCATATCGTCGAAGTCCTCTGGCGGCAAAACGAAGCAGAGGTGGTTCAGCTGCATGGTGGTGGTGGACATGAAAACTGACCAAAGGACTCGAATAACGTCTCAGAGACTCTCGAGCCTATGAATTTAATTGGTGTTGAACCGGCCCCAGAACGAAGGTTTAAAACGGAGAATTTGGAGTTGCAAAGTGAGTAGATATGAATTTTCCTGCTGAATATCTCAACAAGATAGTTGCATGGTTGAATGTATTGAATGCCGTATGAACCGGTCAGATTGGATTGTGCCTACCCTTTTCAGCCTTGATCTTGGTTAATCAATCAGGGGAGGCTATGATGTCATATATTATAGAAGTTTCCCTTTATGTTTGTCTTTTTAGCACAGTTCTGTTCTGGTTTTAGAAGAGCCATGACCCAGTTTTGCTAAACAATGGCTATGAAGTTCACTTCACGAAAAATGTGACCGAAGCCCGAAGGAGATGCCTTCAGTAATTCTACTATGGCCGAGCTATCATAATATATATTACTATATATGACCTGACTATCATAATTTTACTAATTTTTCACTGACTCTTTGATTTATCACACGTAGTTTTTCCTTTTAAGAGCATGAATGCTTATTTTAACCCAGTGTTGTTGTTTGTCGTTGACGTAATTTCTTATTGGATGTTGTGAACTTGTGATTACTTCTGATATCAAATTCACGGTGAAGACGTTATTCGATTTGAAGAACAAGGTACTGCGATTTATGGTGAACAAAGTACTCAACAAGGTACTGCGATTTATGATGAACAAAGTACTATACAAGGTACTCCGATTTCCAGCAAGAAAATTGTTTCCCCCACAATTAACTTGGAACGTGTTGATATCAAATTTACTAGATTGTACCAGATTGTACCGCGGATGGACTCCAAAAATCACATGCATGACTGCAAAAGGTGGACCAGATAGAATTAATTAACTAGGGTCTTGTTCCAACACAGTAGACAGTAGAATTCGTAGCTTCCTGTGTCTTATATGTATGTATATTGAATAATTCATTTGCCAGTAGTTATACGGTCTCATCGCAATAAATTGTTCGGCAATTTGAAATCTATTCAACCCAATAGAGACATACGAATGACACCCTCTGTCTCCAAAACCCACTACCAAGTTTAGTGCTTCTTCTAGATGGCAGGCAATTCAAAACATGATTAAACTTGTAACAAACTTTCAATGAAGGTTTCTGCTTGGCCGGCCAACAAAAAGATGTTTAAGTGGTTAAGTAGCTCAAAATTCTAACCACCCCGTGTGGTAAAATTGGTCGAGTTGCCTTGTATGAAATGCCCATGTTTAGCATTCGAGTCTCAGCTCTCACCAATTTGTAACTAGTAGCATGCGACGAGAGATTTGTGTGGTTTTGCTCGGATATAGATCTTCATGTGAATACTGATTGAGTGAGTGTATTACTAATCATTTACTAACCAATGTAACCACTTCACTCCCAATTAAAAAGAAAGAAGGTTACAGAACCTGGAGGAACACGCTTCACGCACTGAACCCTAGAGTTTGTGTAAAAGTTTTTTCGCCCTTCTTGTCCAGCTACGTCGCGGTGCGGTTGTCGCCATTTGGCCATGCTGGTGCCTGATGCACGTTGCCGGATGGGAAGTCTAGATGTAGGCTTGCTCGTGGTTTGGAGGTTGGGATTGGAGGGGGTTTCAAGTTTTCTCTCTCAGTTTGAGGAGATGGCTGAATCTGTGTCGGGGATAGAGTTGAAGACGGATTAGATCTAGATCGGAATGTTGCATGGAGGTCATTGTGAGGCGGGATGTGATCGCTGGTTTGCCGGATCGAAACAGTGGCTTCAAGGAAGCGATGACGACTGCTTTATGACGTTGGTGACATCCTTGTCTACTCTAACTAGGCAGCGAGTTTCTTACTTTGTCAAATGGTAGAGTAAAATTGAGTGTCGCCAGATTTATTTTTTGGCGGCAACATAATTGGAGAGCTGTTGTATTAGACATCAGCATATTTAGTTGGGTTACATGTCAATCGATCTTTACATTATGTCACCGTCATGTAAAAACAATTGGAGTAGCCGTTACAGTATTTCTTGCTAATTGATGTCTGTCTGCGTACATGTTTGGTGTAGAGATTTCTGACAGTATTTTAGGTATATGTAATTAGGAGTTTAGGCTCAATATCTCATCTTTGTATTCAACAGTTTCATTAATTAAGACTTGATGACTGCCACACCACCGGTCCTTTATTTCAAAAAAAAAGAAGGAAGATTCTATTTTCTATAGAATTTTTTTGGTATTAATTGCAGGAAGTATTGGAAATATTCACTTTATTATGTTCCATTTTCTTATTGGACGGTTGTGATTGAGGTCAAATCGAGCTATCTTTTTCTTTATCCGGATTAGGTTAAGTGAAAATGGATTGGGATGGTATAAATCAACTTAAGAAAAGGATTGGTACGCAGTGGACAATGAAAATGGGACCATTTTTGTTGGTTTGGGTTGACCGGTATCTGCACGGTGCCCCCAAAATTTGAATTTATTGGATTGTGAATGAGCTGCATGGCAGTTGTTGGAGTTCGATTGGAAAATAGAATCGAGTTTGGTTGCCTAATAATCTTACCTATTTGAACTTTTTTGTTTGCCTTGTTTTCCACATCGATATCTCAAATTCTAGGAGATTTTGTGCATGTTTACTTTATCAAGGTACGCCCACATGGTATCCGAGAAGAAAAATATTCAGATTCTACTAAAGTTTGGGTGAGAGGCAATAACAACCGTTGTATTCTACTAAAGTTCAGATTCTACTAAAGTTCGGTTTCTCAAATCTGATAAATTATAACAAAGATTTTGGCCACTCGTCTTGGTTCAGTGGCAGGTAGAAACATTGTGGATCCCATAATTCTGACCTCAGAATGTATTAATATGCTTGATAACAACTTTAGGAGAGGAAATATTGCTTTAAAGTTAGACATCAGCAAAGCTTTTAACACTCTCGACTGAGGCTTTTTACTTAATGTGCTCAAGGCTTTTGGGTTTAATGCAATTTTTGTTAATTGGGTGGAAGCAATTTTAAAGTCAGCTCACCTATCTGTTTTGATCAATAGCCAGTCCACTGGTTTCTTCACTTGCTCTAGGGGAGTAAGACAAGGCGACCCGTTGTCCCATTTGCTTTTCTGCCTGGCTGAGGAAGTGTTAAGTCGGGGGCTAAGCCATTTAGTTTGCACTGGTCGAATCAACAAGTTGGCATGTCCTGGTAAATTGTCTCCTCCCTCTCATGTGCTTTTTGTGGACGATGTAATGGTCTTTATGCAGGGTAACACTCGGAGCATTAGAGCCTTATTGAATTTTCTAGATGAATATGCCCTTAACTCTGGGCAAGTGATAAACAAAAACAAGTCCTCTGTGTTATAGTCTTGCATACTTTAACATCCTACCCGGACAAATCCGACTTTTCTATTTATCGGTCAAATAGTCGTTAACGCTAGCATACATCTATCGCTAATCCGGAGTTGAACCCCTCCGCTAAGGTAACATTAATCATCTACTTATCCGAATGAATCCACAACTATTTCTAAACTGATAAACAACCCCAAGCACAATTTAATCACATAAATATATATAATGTCTCCAACGTAATTATATAATTCCACTAAGGGCATAAAAGTAATAACAATTAGAGGGGCATCATTGTAATTAACTTAAACTGTCAAGGGTAGTATAGCCAATTCACACTAAATGACAGTTTAGTAAATATGCTAAGCTACTAGGGGTAGTATTGTCTTTTTAGCCTCAGTGGAAGCCTTGTAAATATTCAAAACTGCCAAAGACATTTTTGAGATTTCAGCCTCAGTGGCATCCCTGTAATTAACCCGAACTACCTAGGCAGTTTTGACATTTCACACTCACGGTAAAATAGTAAAAGGGTATATCTGACAAGGTTTTTACCTTTGAACTTCACGATCAGCTGGTTTGTCGGAAACAAACTTTTCCGGCAAAACCATGCTTCTACACCTGCAAAATCATCACCTACAACATTCCAGCAACCTAAAATCATCTAAAACTGAAGAAAAAATGGTAGAGGAGTTACCCATACGAGCTCGGTATTCCTCGTCGGAAACTGGGTTGATGTTACCCTCAAATCGAGGCAGTGGTTACGCCTCCAGCCACTTCCAGCATCTCCTTGGCCTCCTAAAGCTGCGCCACTGCCTGGTTTGCGTCGAACTCGATCATGGACAATCGTCCTCCTTTCTCTATCAGTCGTCGAGAGAGGACGCCTGGTTGCTCTGAAGGCTGGACTACGACGAGAAGGGAGGAAGGAGACGAATGGTGGTGGCGGTGAGACGAGACATGCGGCAGCGTGGCTAGGCTGGGGCGGTCTCTGTCGAGGAGAGAGAGAGCCTGGTCTCCTCCCCTCTGATCCCATATATATATATATAATCAACGCTCCAGATCAACTCCTTGATTGATTTGACGGTCCAAATTAAATATGAAAAAGTTATCGTGAACAGTAATTAAATATTTTGCAATTTACTATTTATCGCATAGTAACAACACATTATCCTAAATAACTTCTGCAAACGAACTTTAATTAATTCATAGGACATATCCACGAGTTCGTATTAACGTCCTCTACAACCTCCTCGAGGGAAGTTTCTCCAAATTCTTGACTTATCACAAAGTCACATTTTTACGGTAAAATAAATAACATTTATAATTTCCGTAAACTGAATAAATCCATAGTAAATAGCCCGTAGCTCCGGAAAATATTCCGGACATACCGAAGGACTCGTATTAATATAATCTACCACCTCAGGACATTAATTCTATCTTCCCACAGAATCGAGAATATCTCAATATTAAACTTGAATATTAATTCGGAGAGAGCTAATAGCGTGGTTACATCTCTCTGTAACCCGTCTGATCTCGGTAAAATGGTGAATTATAAGACGAGCTATTATACATCCAATGTCTCCATAAGACTTATCTACAAACAAGAGGTAGATATATGAGTAAATAGTTTGATTTAAAACCATTTAGATGGATTGAAAAGGTACTACAAAAGGCAACAATCCCGAGAGTGCATAAAAACTTCCATGCACAATGACCTTTGCGCAGTAAAATAGCCATAACTTCTTCGTTACAATAGATATGAACATACGGCCAACTGTTCTAAAAAATAGACTCGTAGAGCTTTCCAGTGATATAAAATAGGTGTTTTAGTTCATCTGGAGCAGTTTACAATACTCGTTCGAAGTTGCTGTCCAAGGAGGGACATATTTGCTGTTTTTACAGATTTGACACGTGCAAAGCATTTTAAACTTGCAAACTGGAGTGGAGGCTTTAAGCCTTAGCCGAGGGACGTGCATGCTCATCTTTGATGAGTCTGAGAGAGTCTTCAACATCTTATAAAAGGCGACAATTGGTTAAATAGCATAGGGGGAACCAAAATCAAAGTCGTTCGGTAGCTCCGAGTCAATATGACCAGTCATGTATGTGGAGGGTCGGTAGTGTGAGGGATAATTAAAACCACTATCTCCTTAATTTTGTACGATCCTAGATATCACATTGAGCTCGGATGAGCCTACTTATAATTTGATGATGGTAAATCCGCTATGTATAGAAGACTTCACCAGAAAACACGTCGCAATCCTCATTGAGGATACATAGCCGCGTGTTTCCTTTGGGAGAAACGGAATTCGGCATAATCCACTCTTTTGGATTACAAATCGTGTCATAGTCTAAGGACGATGTAAATTATACATCTTTGTTGTAAATCAATACAAACCATTGAGACAAAGGAAAAATTTCATGAACATAATTACATTCATAAAGCACTATACATCGATGTCTCAAAACTTTGAAAAAGTAAACACTAATCATGACGTCGTATTACATAGCTTGGAAATGAGAGAGCAATCTCAATCCGTACAACTGATATCCAATGATACTTTTGTACATTTTTGTATGCTGTCATGATTGTAGAATTAGCTTGACATCTTAAACCGTTGAATGATTGATCTACAACGGTTACATTGTCATGAGCTGACGTAATTAGATTTGACAGTTTGGTGTCAAAACTGGGAGTGCAGTTACTAAGAGCAGGAGGCGCCTCCCCCTCTTTTCTAGACATTAGCGAGGCTTCTTTTGCCGTTGTCATGACCCACGTTGCCTTCACAACACTAGGGGAAAATCTCATATATGTAGGCTAATACGTTTATCTCATTAACGTATATTATAATCATTCCATCAAAGATTTGTAAAACAAGATGCTATGAAATATTATCGACGATATGTAGTCAAAATAAGTGATGAACAATCCACTTGACTAAGAACTCAACGAATAGATCAGAGTTATATGTACGTTTCAAAAAACTCTCCATGAGTGCATCCACAGTACTTTGTGATCATTACTTTTTGCACATATTGCCATTAAGGGCATTTGTCGATATAACGCGTCAAAAATTTGAGCGCAAGAGATTATAAATCTCGGCATCTAGGCTTAATAGCCTCAGGGTCAATATTTGTGGTGAAGTCCTTTATAATGAAAGGTTTCACATCTAAGTCAAATTCATGTGAGCAGAATGTTAAATTGCTCTTGCATACAAAACCAAGCCGTATATTTAGTTTCAAGACCGATTATGGTCACTAATACGATGCTTTATAAGGTTTGTCTCTTTCTCAAGAATCTAAATTAAAGGATCCGAGCTTCTCAAAAATCGTGTTTTGAGGCAAACCTAAAAAGGTGACCCCGATTTAGAGATTTTAAAAATCCTACAAAGTACAAAAAACCAAACAGGAGAAAGGGGCATGAGAAGCGGGAAGAGATATTTTTTCCACCGAGTTATTTGAATTGTGAAATAACTTGTATATAAAAGCTTACTTGCTAATCTGCCAAATAGACTAAGAATTTGCTTGAAGAGGACTTGAGAATGTGGCCTTGGATGAGTCTCGAAATTGGGCGAGATGATCTCGAAGCCGACGGTGGCTGATGAGGGCCAGAAAGCGGCGGCGGACGGAAGAGTCAAGAAGAAGGAATCTGAGGAGGATGAGCCGAAGGGGCTTGAAGGCTTTTTGTTTTATTTTTTAGGGTTTGTGGTTGCTATCAACTCAAAAGCTGCTGATAACATGAAGTAAATAGGATAGAGATAAGAGATAGTAAAGAGAATGGAGAATCATGATCTTATTCATTCATAGGAGCCTCTTTAAATAGAGAAATACAGAATACCATTCTGGTATAGATAATGAAACATAATCATATTCTATCTAGTAATCCAAGTTATATAAAGTCAAGATACACATGACAGAATATTCTAGAACAATAATGATTATATTGTAGAGGAAAAGTCTAAGAACGAGTTAAAATCTCCAGCTTAATTTCATTAAGATTTTGTTCTCATCCCCTCCACACCAAATATAAGTATGCCTCAATCTAATAATTCATAAAGCTAGATGGAATCTTAAAGTGAAATGTTTATTGGTCAGCAATTGTGACCTCTCCACTTTGACATCAGGTTCAATTGTAATGGAGGTGATCTGCTTCACAACATCAGGTGAGCTGAACATGTCAATAACAAGCTTGTGCACACGCAACTCAAATAATGGGACTCATGTGAAAAAAAAAAATTAACAAATTATTAACATCCTCAAGTCTTGAACAATAAGTGTCTTTCTCTTACAATCAAAATCCACAAACCCCAATTGGAGTACAGCAGAAAAAACCCAATTTAGAATCTGAATTTCATATCGAACAAATAAAGAGGAACAATGAATGGGTGTTAAGAACTTGATATCTAGGCTCTGAGCTTGATTGAAGAACAGTGATAGACGTCGTCACGCTGGAGTGGAGATGCTGGAGGATTGGAGGTAGGCTTCATCATTTGGCTCTTCGACCCTAGCCCGTCCTAAAACCCGCCCTACCCTCTACGGCCGAAATCCTACCCGGCCCTCCATTAGGACGGGTCTGCCCTAGCTCTTTTCGAGTAGGGTATGGTAAGAGTTGAACAAATGAAACCCGACCCTACCCTATGATCCTACCCTAATGAACCCTTTAGGGCCGAACCCGGCCCGACCCGACCCTAAAAGCCCATCCTTTAAGCTCTAATAATTTCTTATTTTTTGTATTGTTTTAATATGTTCCTTATTTTTTAGATACAATACAACTAATCTTCACTTTTGCAGCTGATTTGCTAGCTTTGTTCCTTTGATTTCCTTTTGTTTTGTTGATTAACGATTCTATTTTGATGATTTAGAGCATTAGCTCATGAGATATATGAGTATAACCACTTAGTTTATAGATAGATATCTTAAATTAAGTATAATGTGTATGCATGCATGTTAAATATAACCCAAAAATAAGGTTCATTACATATAATTCTAAAGCTATAGTGTGAGAAAAAAAAATAACAAGCTCATCTCAGCCCTGTTTAGTCCTATTTGAAGGACTGACCCTATCCGACCCTATTAGCCCTAACGAAATGGGCCGCTATGGCGGGTTATGGCTTACATATTCAAGTCTCGGCCCTATCCTTACCGGTCCTAAATTTTATTGACTTTGACTGAGTCCTATCCTATTCTAAGCCTTAAAATTTAAGATCGGAATGGGCGCCTGACCCATCATGAGACCTAATTAGAGGTTTAGAGGCGGAGAAAAGTATCAGAGGATGTGAAAGTGAGTCGACAGAGTCTGACTGGGAGGCAACCAGGTAAGGGTCATTAACTCATTGGGTTCCGGAAATAAAAAAACAAACGTCGTTTGTAAGGGCTGACTGGCTTGGGTTGTTGATTACGATTTTTCAGTTCTGTTCGGTCCATTTTTTTTCTTTTGGTCAAGTGTTTTTCGGTATGGTTTTTTCGGCTACGGTTTGATTTTCGGCCTGGTTTTTTTTTTCCGGTTTTCCGTCTCGAAATAACAGCCCTACTAATAAGGAGATCTACTGTTACATATCCGTCAGTAAATGCGAAACTCCCCGCAGTGTTTGAATTCCACAACCCTCCCAGCAACGACGAACCAACATATTACACGCGCGTCATCGGCACAGCTCGAAGCGGCCAACCCTGTCACCTTCCTCTAAACCCATAAAACAAGCAACCCCTCCTTCCCATTCACTCATCGAAACGCAGAATCATCACGGAGCTCCACTCGGTGAGTCACCCGACCTTCTCTTTACTGGGTTTTAGTTCAATACTCTTATACGTAATTAGAAAGTATTAAAGCTTCAACCTTTTTGTTCTGTTTGATTGCTTTGTAATTGTTATGGTAATTTCTTTGATTGGAATTCACCTCACAGAGTGGTAAATGATTATGTGATCAGAAATGGCATGTCAATTGATACATTCATGGACATTGAGTGGGCTTGTTGGTGCATTTCTTGATCTCTCAATAGCCTATCTGTTACTCTGTGCTTCTGCTCTTGCATATTTTACATCAAAGTTTTTGGATTTATTTGGATTAAGTCTCCCATGTCCTTGTGATGGGCTGTTTGGGAACCCCAAGAACAATTACTGCTTCCAGAAGCAGTTAGTGGACGGCCCGTGTGAGAAAATCGGGGGAGTTCAGTTGCAGCTTAAGAGTAAGTTCCCTTTCGATGTAATGTGGAGTGGAGAGCCACATTTGCATGCAAAATGTAAGTCTGATCATGACGGCGGGCACTTTGAGTTTGAGGGTGATGCATCATGCAGCTCGTTTTCTGATGGGAAGGGGTTAAGCGGGGCTGTTTCGGGGAATGAGCAGAGTTGTGAGTCTGGTGCGGTGCAATTGGAAGAACGGTTGGATCATAAGGGAAAGAAGGTTGCTGGTCGAAGGCCAAGTCATGGTCTTCGCAGGCGCCGCAAGGGGGAATCTCTTGATTTTGCAAAGCTGTTTTCGGTTTCCTCGTGCGATGTGGTACAGTCGGATTCCCAAGACATGGCTACACCTATCAATTCAAGAAGGTCAGTTCGTGGTTCGCAACGTCGCCACAAGGGGTGTTCTGTTGATTATGGGAAGGTGTTTTCAGTTTCATCATATGATATGTTTCAGTCGGGTGAAAGAGACATTGCTACTCCTCCATCCAGCATAAGTAAAGTGGGGCATCCGGGCACTGAAGTTCCTTCCTGTTCAGGTGGATTTTTATTGTCCTAAAGTATAATCTTTCTTAACACTTTAACAGAACTATTGCACTGATGTGTTTGTTTAAGCTGACAATTTAGTCATGTTAGTGCTATTTAAGGTTTCTGGATGTTATTTAATAGATTTCTTATTTTGTGTATTGCACTTCTTCACTGTCTAAGCTAGTTTATTACTATTTATGTAATTGCTTGTTTAGACTTCACAACAATAATCTTTTATAGATGAAGTGGGAAATATAAGCTAGCACTTTTATGACTCTTGGCTTGTATATTTCAGAAAATAATTGTTTACACATGTAATTGGGCACTCATTGCATATCCGTGGTTCAGAGCCTCTCCTGATATTCAGACAAGGACCCATTTAGTAACTGAATCTTGTTGTCATGTCTGCAAACATTTAATGCAGAGATATTTGTTACATTTTTTTTGCAAATAACAGTATGTTCCATGTTAAATAAAATCATGAGTTTCAAGGTACATCATGGCTCAGGCATAAATCCCATGCTTTTTAGAATTTATGTAAATGATCTATTAGTTCTCGCAGAATTACATCATTACAGGATGTCTGGATATATTATGCTAATATTTCTTTATATGTGGATGCTCATGTTATGTTAGATGGCATGGAAGCTCCAATGCCAGAAAGAGTTTCACGGCTTGAGTTGAATGATCATGTTGGTAAAACTAAATCAATGGACAATGATGCTTCATCTGTTGAAAATTTTGGAGGCAATGAGCATGAGAAGCGAGTGTATGATAGTAATGATAAAACTATGGTTCGGGTGTTGGAACAAGCACTAGATGAAGAGCATACTGCCCGCACTGCTCTCTATTATGAATTGGAGAAGGAGAGAAGTGCTGCTGCTACTGCAGCAGATGAGGCCATGGCCATGATAATGCGTCTACAAGAGGAGAAGGCATCAATTGAAATGGAGGCAAGGCAATACCAGAGGATGATACAGGAAAAATCAATTTACGATGCTGAGGAAATGAACATTCTCAAAGAGATCTTACTTAGGAGAGAAAGGGAAAAGCATTTCTTGGAGAAAGAAGTTGAGTACTACAGGAAAATACTTTTTGGAAACGATCAAGTTGATGATGACATGCATGATGTTGCTGCCACAGGAGCTCAAAGTATTTCGCGGCTTCCAAGTGAAGAGCTATTGTTGATGCTGGAGGGGACAAGCGATTCAATTAGTGAGAAGTCAAAGTTGAAAATGGCAAATAGTACTTCAGAATATGGGGCTCCATCAAGTGACTCACAAAACCGCACTCTGGATTTGGGGAAGGAACTACCAGTTCCAGATTTGGAAGAAGGTGACTCTTTGAAGCAGATGGACATGCACTTTCTTCAAAGCATTGACAACCATTCACATATCTTAAATAATATGTATGAGATCAATCACAAGTTTCAAGAGAAGGGAATGGTGTCTGTGGATGAGAGACCTGTTTCTCAAGGAAAAGAGGTCCAGGTATTGAATGCTCGGGGACTTGATTTGGTTGAAAAAACTAATCCTCCTAACAATCATGAACTTGGTGTAGCTGGTAGCAATGTGGATCAGGGAAGCAAAAATCCACCTAGCTCAATGTCCAATACAGAGCCTCATGTTCATGATGTTCATGTTATTGATGAGAAGTCTGATTTCTATTATGAAAAGAGTGCAGACAAAAGTGAACAGCTATTAGCAAATGCTACCTTAGATATTTCTGAAACACTCGAGAGTATGACAGGGTTGGGAACTGAGCATAAAGTGCACGGAGTTGGTTCAGACGTGGGTAGTGAATTGTCAATAGTGGATGGCTCTCAAGGCAATGCTTTACCTTACGATATGCGGAGAAATTCCATGTCTTCGGTTGATTATGAAAAATCGAAAATACACAATAAACTGCACCGAGGTGGTCCAGACATGACACCCAATTACATGAGGAGGAATTCCATGTCTGCAGTTGATTATGAAAGATGGAAAATCGACAACAAAGTGGAAGGTAGTTCAGACACAGAACCTAAAGATGTGCGGAGAAATTCCATGACTGCAGTTGATTATGAAAAATGGAAAATGAACAATAAATCTTTGAGAGGTAGTTCAGACACGTCGCCATCACCTTCTGTCATGCGAAGAAATTCCATGTCTGCAGTTGACTATGAAAGATGTAAACTTGAGAATGAAGTTGAGTGGCTTAGAGAAAGGTTAAGGATTGTGCATGAGGGAAGAGAGAAGCTCAACTTATCAGTGGGGCACAGAGAAAGGGAGAAAGTTCAGCGAAAACTTTTGGAAGATATAGCAAGCCAACTCCGGGAGATTCGGCAATTGACGGAACCTGGAAAGGTCAAGTGCCAGGCTGCATTGCCTCCTCCATCATCTAAGGTATATACTAGAGTTTTTATTTATTCACTCAATACATAAATGGCATATCTTATTATATGTATTATCTGCGAGGTGGGTTTCGTCTGTAGTGCATTTTGTTGGCAAGGTACCTAAAGTAATCTCATAGTTACCCTTTGAATGTTCTATACTTGGTCTGCGGATGCATTTTTCTAGATTGTAAATGTGTACGTCTGTAGGTTATACTCAATAGTTTCTTTCTGTTGCAAAATAGATGAGGCAATGTAGCATGACACTGAAAAAAAAGGATGGAGGTAAGGCAGTGAATTTCTTAGTAGCTTAAGTAAATGATGAGATACTAGCGAAAGAATGGGCTATGAAGACTTCTTGTGGACATTTCGTTGTTTAGTTGCATCTTTTATGGACACTTCTCAGATCAGTATAATTTTTAGTGCTATTTTTAATATCGTAATGTTGATTATGCAAAGTCCATTGTTCTGTCATAATGTGATCATCGTTAGTGGATCTAGATGAACAGTGGATGACAACTGAAACCTACATTTTCAGGTTATGTCAAAGAAAAGACGATGGCGAACTGTGTCTCTAGGAGTGCATAGAAGTACCTAAGAGGGAAGACATGCTTCTCATACAAAATGACAGCTGGGAAGCTGTTACTCTCATTTCCAGACACTACAAGGAAGCTGTTTCTCCATAGTTACTCTTATGTGTTTGTCCTGGTCGTTTATGGCTCTTATCCGTTTCAGTTACCTAGTTTCCCTTCATGTATAAATAATCAAACGCAGGATCCATTTCATGTATAGAAGCATAGCATGTGGGATGGAAATTCTGTCATCCAACTGGTCGAAAGCTGTATGTTATATCAGATTCACAGAATGCTGGATTATCTTTAGTTAATAAGAGGTACATGTTAGTTTTTATTTTACAGTCTGACCCTGTGATTCCACTTCAGAAACGAATTTTTGAACTTTGAAGAACAGTGTTGTCACTTGCTACTAAATTTTCTCTTATAAAGGCGGAAGAGTTTTGAAGTTTCAGTTTTGAATTTTCAACATTCAATAAAGGTGGTGAACTCTTCAGAAATGAATTTTCGAATATTAAAACTGTGTTCTACATTTGGGTTTCCATGCAAGTGTGATAATGTATGTTTGTATTAGCTTGATAATTTGGATGAATACCGACTGATATTTTTAGTGTATAATGTTAGCTTTTTCCAGAGGAAGACTCGGATGCATTATGAAACTCATGCCATTGTTTTGGATAAATTGGGGAAGAAACTTTATGATGAAGTGAAGGTGTTCTAATTAATCTCCGCATTTCATTCTCAAAGCTGAATACAACACAGAATATCTCATACCGAGAAAAAGTAAATCCAACATAGAGGCAACCTGAATTTGTTTTCATGTGGAATTTCTTTTCATAATCTGATAGGTAACTAGGTAAGTCTGAGGTTTTTGTCCAAATAAAGTTCTAGCATGTTCATGATTACAAGAACATTTTATTATGATGCAAAATCTGCTTTAGGATGCTGAAAGGCCTCTTGATGATCTTTTCACAAGTACACCGACCTATGAACTCACCTATGAAAGAAACATAGTTAAGAATGTCAAAACAGACATGTGTTCACAACAGACTTGTGGTTTTTATGGTGAGATTAATGATTATATTCAACTTCTATTTCAACCAAAAAAAGATGATCACAAAATTCTTGCAGGGTGCCATGTACTATTCGCTATTGTGAAGTCGATAGAATCCTGTGTTAAAGTATATATTTGCTCAGGAAAATATGCGTGTATTCCTGGGGTGAGATCAAGGACAGAAGCTTGAGTTTCTTTGCTGGGATCTTGATTTCTATTGCCAAATGACTAGTTAAAACGGCAGATTTTGCTGCTTCATATTCCAGTGGCTACTGACATGAAAACACATAGATGGAGTGTTAGAGTGAGTTACAATCCTAACATGTTGGGGATGTATATATTCTGTGATTAAGTAGGATTCTGTAAATTGATTAGATGTAAGTAGTTTCCTTAAGTGGTCTTGTATATATACCTAGTTCGGGATTGTTCAATTAATCAGAAAATTTTCAAACATTTGTGTTCTGATTAACTTGGTATCAGAGCCTCAGTTGATCCTCGAAATCTTGGAGATATGACCCTATTTTTTCTACTGCAAATTTGTTCTGATATGTCCTGATCAGATCTGTTCTGTGTTGTTCGACGCGTTGAAAGAAGCTCTCGACCTGTCGAATTATGTCGTACTTGTTTTGTTCCTCTAGAACTTATTTGCAATGGATCTTGCAATTCTTGGAGATCAACCGGAAGTCACCTGTAAACAACTGATGGCTCTTCAGAACGAGAGCTCAGGCTTTGGAGTGATACTGGATGACACAAACTATTCAGTATGGAAAAGACTAATGAAGATGCATCTTAGAGGTGTGGGCAAGTGGGAATATGTCGCTGGTACTCTCCAACGACCTGAAGAGGCTGGCAAGGAAAATATAGGTCAACAAATTCCAACCAAATCATTAAACCTAAATTACAACAAATTCGGACAAATCCATGGATAGAAAGAGAGATGTCGATCTAGACCTGTTGATAGTAGAGGATTCATGCACTGTGATAGTTGGATGGCTGTGGTGGGTGGTGCGCTGTGGTGGGGCTGTGGCGTGGCAAGAAGTGGAGGTGATGGGTTATGGAGGCGAGCGGAGGAGGGGCTGGAAACTAAGGTAAGTTTAGGGTTTGAAAATTTTTGCGTTTTTGCGGCGAAATGGGCAGGAGAATCCCTAATATCCCGAGAGATATATCCGACGACATAAAAAACTCGTCGACTATATCTATTAAACTCGTCGGCTATACCTATTAAACTTGTCGGCTATAGTCATTTTTATTTTTTATATTTTAATTATTTATTTTTCATTTTTATAGTCATTATAGCCGACGAATTTGAATATCATCATCGGCTATAGTCAATTTTATTTTCATTTTATTTCATTTTTTATTGTTTTTTATTTCACTATAGCCGGCAAATTTCATGTCGGCTATAGTCAGTTTTTTTTTCATTTTATTTCATTTTACTTATTTATTTATTTTGTTTATTTAACTATAGCCGACGAATTTTCAATATTATTATCAGCTATAGTCATTTTTATACATTAGTGGCCACATTGTAATTTCGAAAAGATTATAGCGACTGACTATAAGGCTTCGTCTTTCCCTGGATCTTGGTGACATTCCTGGTAACTCTGAGTTGGTTAATGAGTGGCATGTTTAGTTGCTTTCGTGTGGTTAGTTGGTGCTCTTTTAGTTGGTAGTTTGGTTTTGTTTGGATTGGTGCCTCTCGGCTTGTTTCATTCCTCAGTTGAAGTCTGATTGTGTTGTGGTCTTTGTTTCTTTTACCTGGGCTTCTGCCTTGGGTTTAATATATTTTCATTTAACAAAAAAAAACTAATGTCGCTTAGAAACAAGAGCAGGATCATCAACTGGCATGAAGCAAATAGCATGCAAGACCGACAGCTTGGCCTCGGTTATATATGTAAACAGAAACCAGTTTCAATAGCTTAATCCCTCAAAATGCTAGATACAGGTGCATTGCTCTAGAACAGAACAAAGCACACCTAGAAATAAACAGAAGACATGAAGCAAGACAACAAAATAAACCAGCATGTAAGAAACAACAAAGGTGAAGTCGCATAGAGAGTTGTCCAACTCGACACAACGGAAATAAATTACTGTATTAATAATCAACTAAACTATTGTTCAAAAATAAAAAATAAAATCATCAACTAAGCTGAAAAGGAAAACCAAAATATGCAATTTCCATCAGAAAGCATGCTAGATTTACTAGCCTACTAGAAAGAAAGCTAATTCAAAGGAAAACAACTCAATGTAGAGGCTAGAACAATAGTCAGAGACACTGAAAGCAATGAAAATTTGGTTCTACCTTGTCATAAAAGAAAATATTTAGCCTTCTTCATTAGCCAAGGGTTTTATCTGTCTCTATGCGAATACCACCTCAGGCTTCATTCACCACCAGATGTCCTCCCCAATGTGGTGGATGGAACCCTCATCAGCATACATCTTCAGAACAATGCTTGCTCCTACAGATGCCTCTATATCCAAATCATTCTTTGCAGTGATATCACCACTGGCAATCACTTCTCTGATATGCTAGAACTACTCTCGCTACTTTCATTTGCAGTTTCTGGAGAGTCACCAGGCTCGGTTTCTTCAATCCTTGTTTCTGATTCTGCCTGACTTGCATCTGCCTCAGGACACCGCTGCTGCAGTGGGACTGCATCGCTGATGACTTGAGCAGCTTTCAACCTCTCCCGGTATGCCTCCATTTCTAGTCGGTATCGCTCCTTATCTTTCACAGCTTTCTGCTGATAATCCTACAAATTACAAAAGCAATTGCCAGCTCAAGTTATTTGGACATAAAAATAAAAAAATAAACAAAAAAATTGTGATGAACCCAAATATATGTGATAATGTGTAGTCCTTACTCCTTTATCACACTCCTCCAATTTGTTCCAGAGTTCGCCAATCATTCTACTTATCACTCTATCCTTCCCTGGATGAAGTGGCTTAAGCCTTGCATGCTGTTCAGCAAAGAAAAAGTTATACCCACTTCTGTTTGGTTTTGGGTGATCAGGATCCCTCCTTTTTATCTCGGATTTCTTCCTTCGGCGACGACGATGGGGACCAGGTACAGCTGAGGCACTGTTGTTTTTGCTGACCACCATGTTACAGTCCTGTGGGCCTTGTGGAGCCTCCTGTACTGGGTTCTGTGGAATTTGATACAGTACTCCTTGTAACTTATTTGTGCCTTTGGTGACTGTAACAAGATATCCACTTTCAAATTTCCCATCTATGAACCCAAACACAGTATCATCATCTGACAGTGCTGGTATCCCGTCTGCAAGAAGAGATGTTACACATAAGAACTATATGACGCTTGCTGTATTGTTCTCTGCCACGAACTAGGATCGCTCGCCAGCTAGGTCAGATTGGAGCTACTTTTTTAGAACATATTACTCATATTCGGGGAGATATACATGCTTTACTCAGAGACTGATGTCGATAAACATCCATGATCAGGAATACGTAATTAACAAATTTGTCTGTTTTCATTAAAGAGATAAAAGTATGATAGTTTTTTTATTGCTTTTAGTGAATCTCAGAACCAAAAACATTTAATAAAAATTAAATAGTCGTTAGATATTTCAGAAACATGATCATCTGCCAACAAACAACAATTTTTGAAGCAATAACAAGCACACACATTTTTCTAACAAGTTCTGAAGCATGTCGAGGAAATCACAAGTAAAATATATCACAAGTTCATTTATACTATTTAAAACTGATAGATTTCAAAGAGGAAAAAAATTGAGTGCAGTTTAATCAGATACTAATTCAGTTAAAAAATCCAATACCAACTCTTGATATCAATTCTATTCAATTTTGCATAATAATTTATGACGGCTAAGTAATGAGAAAACGTACGGAGCCCATTTTGATCTGAGAAAGACTAAACTATTAGAAGGGGGAGGGTAGAACATTAAGGAAAATACAGAATCAACCATTTATACATGACCCCACTGCAACACCACTTTTGTGAAACCAAATTAAATAAATAAGACTGAGATATTCATCTAAGCTGAAAGAAGAAATTGAAGATTACCTCCAGGAATCTCTGGAATTATATGTGGTTGCTGAAGCACTGGTGTCTGAGCTTCAGTTGATTTTCGTTTGGTTCCTCCCCTTGAAGCTGAACCAGGTGACATATTAGGGTTCTGTGATATATCTGCGGAAAAAGAAAAGATTGCATATGAAAATGGATAGTCGTGCAGGATATATGTATATAAGGAGAGAATGTTCTCTGGGCACACCAGAAGAGAGAGGATTCCATGCTTGAGCTTTGAAATAGTATATTTGTTCATAGTGATGAAGCAATGAATTATAATATTTCCTCAGCACAAAAGAAGCATTTGTAGCTGTGGAGGGGAAGTTGAATACAGCAGTAACTTCCTTCCATCTTTTATCTCTAAGAATCTGCACAGTCCATTCAATTAAAACACTATTAGCCAAATAAATACAGATTTGATACATTCCTACTCCTATCCAACTTATTATGAAACATACAGAGAGACAGCGGGTTATCAGAAAACAAGAAAATGAGGTACAAAATTAACATGCAAGTTTAGATGGTCAAAAGGAAAGTTAGGATTTTGGAAACTACTAAAGCACACAATTTATATTGTTTCCATGCGTGTATTCAAAAGATAGCTACATTAGGTTACAGAGTTACAAACAGATGTCAATGTAAATATGTGTACGGATATCTGTGCATTACTGCATACCATTTAAAAAGGAAACTATTAAACAGCTTAAGAATGAAATGGACACCATTTAACTATACTAACATTGTGTCAGGAAAGTAACATTTACATATTCAGATGAGTACCATAGAACAACCTTGGGCCTTCCATGTAATAGAATAATTAGATATGATTTTCTAACCTTCGCCATACCACCACGAGCAGTTACCTCGACAAACAGTCGATGCAAATCCAACTCTCTTCCTCCTATTATAGGAATCCTACATTTAAAGCAGGAGCGGGTCAACAAGACAGAAACATGAAAAATTATTGGCATACAAGAAACGGATACAAATACATAACCATATAGCTACTTCTACATATACAAAACACTCCCAGCCTAAACATATTAGACACGAGAGCAGTTAGATCCAAATTTTGACATGCCAACACCCTACCAGTCAAATTCATGTCGACCAGCCTAAAATATAAAATCTTGAAGACATTCGACTATCATGTGACATGGGGGAATACATTATTTGACATTACGGGTTCACTCCCTTATACTTATGACCACAATAGAGCAATCTGTTCAAAATTCTTAATTCCAGAACGTTGAACATGCTAAGAAGTAGTCACAAAGGCTTTGCGATGCCAAAACTGTATATTTGGTACTTGTGACAGATAAAAACCAAACTGTTTATAAGATGTTCTGACCATCGTATTGCAACTACAGAGTCAATCCTATTTTTATGCTCTGTCCTCAAGATATATCCTAAGGTGAGAGTGAGATTCACCAAGCATCATGTAACAAGGATTTATCTGATCCATAAATCCATAATTAATGCGCGAGAAGAGAAAACATCAATCAGAAACTCCAAATTCTTCACATTGTCAAACAAATATTTGAATCACATCAACTATGTTTAAATACTCTTTATAATCTTATATTGTGGCCGCAAAAAGTTCACCTTTCTATTAGTGAACCAAATCCTAGAGTGCAACCTGGAAAGAACGAAAATAGATTTTACAAACACAACACCAGGGGAATTGGAAATGACTAACATGTGGCAGAACTTGAAGAGATTATGATAGTAAAATGATTGCTGAATATTGTTCCAAAATAAATCTGCACATAAATTTCCTCATATACCATACCGAGATCTAGGATAAATTTCCATATTGGAAAGCAATTAGGAAAACTTCGCTTGAATTTCCAAGTGTGCAGCATGATTCGCACTTGCCCTATAGCAGTTCAGTTTAGTAAAATTTTGGTCTTTTAATTATGTCTTACAATATTCAACTGATAAAAAGCTTTGTATTGAAAAAGGGAACCCACTAAAACTAGAAGACTCAACAAAACCCAGTCACTTACATCGACAGAGATTGGAAAAATGAGACCTGAATCAATCACATCATGATACTGGTAGATCATAGAGAAACAAAAAACCTTATAAATGATATACACAGAACACCAAATAATGGAAATGTCATCAACTTCAGATAGAAAAAGAAATTTTCCATAATCCCAGATTCTTACCTCCAAGATGAAAATTCTTAACAGTACAGATTGAAATATATCTGCAACAAATAGGTAATTAGAGGATCCAAAGGTATAGCTTACATAAACTTGGTTCTCATTGAAGCATGGAGCTTTTCCAAAGTAGACATAAACAGCTTAGGATTGGCTGCAACCTCCTCATATTTAGCTAGAGGTGCTGGGTATGGAATGATGTTAGAGGTTGTATCTTTCATCGGTAATGGGCTCTTACTGGCACAAGAAGTTGATGCTGCCATTGCCAAAACAATCACACCACATCCAAGTCTCCTCTGTCCCTCTTTATTCAACCATTAACCACACCACTGTTTCACTTGTTCTTCGCTGCAAAATGACCATAAATAAATCGATGGCAGTGAATCCAAAAGGGGTAGTCAAAAATCGATGGCAGTGAGCCAATGAAACTAACTGCATGCAAAATACATAAAAATAAATCAGGAAAGCACACCATGAATATTGCCAAACGCAAACATCATGCAGTGTCTCTCAAAAGATGAGAATACCCAAAAGCACAGGAGAAAAAGACAAACTTTAAGATGTTAAGTGTAAAGAAGAAATCTTTATTGAAATGAAAAGGAACCCAGAAAATAAAATAACCATGCAAATTGCTGCAGAGAAACTGGAATGACAAAGAACTGAAAGAAGCCTGGTCCTTTATGAAATGACTCACAGAGGAAAATTTCAAAGCCAATGCTACCAAGAGGTACAACATAGCTGTAAGAGACTTAAATTCCTTCAGGGAAACGAGGATGTAACAGCAAGAAACACACAGAGGCTAATAGCAGAAAGCCTTTCAGGCCTATAGCAATAAAGAGTAGACTCAGATGACAGATGAAGACTGACAACCCTATATAACTGTACCCTATATTGCCTTGCCTGACATTCCAAAGATTTATATGATATCTATTAACTCCTGCATAATATCTATCTTTGTATTTCCACATCAAATGAAAATGGGCTTCTTTCTCTATCAACAAAGCCCGAGGCCTTTTCATGTTCCTTTATCTGTAATACCTGACACTGTTTCAAGATGATGGAAGATACCCAATGACAATATCAATCCCAGTGTTGTGTTTTTGGAGGTGGGAGGTGCCCAGTGTGCAAAGAAAGCTCTCAGCTTTCAAATCGAAAATCAGTCCTCCTCCTTCCAATAGCATAAAACTAAGAATTTACCCTCATCACTATTCATTATTTTTACTCTTTCTTTTCTACTTTATAATCCTCTTCTCGATTAACATGAATGAAATAGAATAGTATATGTCTGAGGAATATAGAAAGCAAACAACCCAGATGAAGGAATGGGGAAGGAATAATATACCAGTATCTTTCACAAATAACCAACGAAATTATATAAAAACTTACCAACGGTTTGAGGAGGGATGAAGGTTTTGAGCATGCAAAATGATATGAAATTTTGGAGGAAGCTAGCTTTAGATTAATCCTTATTACAACCCAAGAGGGAGGTCACAGGTTTGTATTTTCCATCTTTTTTATGTCTTTTAATTTGGGTGGTGACAGTTTAAGAAGATGACTAACCCTGATGCAAACATACACAACCTCTCAAGTGACAACTCCATCCCGTATCTGCTTGTGATACATGACCAAGATTTTAAGGGATATTTTTGGGTATATGTTGCAGCATTATCTAGGGAGGAGAATTCAAAATTTCTTGAGTGCCCCAATCAAATGTGGATTTGTAGAATAATAAACAAAGAATAACTACTATGGAAATGTTGGTCAAAAAGGAAACTACTACGGGGTAATTGGTTGAGAGGTGTCATGAGATTAGCAAAAGGTGTTGTTTTTGACTCCTATTAAAACGGTACACAATCTGAATGTAGATCCAAAAAAGATAAGAGAGAGACCAAAAGTAAGGAAAATTTTTGTATGTACGGTCGTATATGTACACGACATAATCTTAGTCATTCATAACAATTTATATGTTTGACCACACATGTATCAGTATTATATCATTTAATCTCAACCGTTCATATGTGTCGTGTACATACACGGTCGTGTATTTAAGTTACTCCGCAAAAATAAGGGTTTTTTTTTAAATTGATGGATTGTGTTCCAAAGGCTGGAAAGGTCATACGACCAACTATTATTAGGTCAGGCAGGAGTAAGCTCCTCCACAAGAGCAAAACTCATTATTCAAGCTACAAAACTAACTGAAAGGGAAAGCTAAACCGAAAAAAAACTTAGTCCAAAAAGGTGGATGATAACTAGAAAGTAAATAATTTATACAAGCTACTCAAAGAGACTAACAACAAAACATGAGGCCTAGAAACCCAACGGTGTACCTGTCCGTCAAATTGCAGTTATTCCTTGTTAACTTGTATAAGGATTCTAGTGTTACTGCATTGAGATCACTTCCCACTAGTGTCTGATGTCGACCCAGTCTTCGACATCTCTGCACATGTTGCCATTATCGCCGAAGCTCCCTCATCTGCTGTCTTCTTCTTGTTCTTGCTACCTCTAGGTCTACCTTTCTTCTTTGGAGAGCTCTTTAAGATCCCAAGTGCACCATCAGAGCCAACCACAAACCCTAGATCCTCGGGTTCCAACTAAAACGGCACCAGTGCCAGACCATTACGGGCTTTCTTCCCGTCCTCATTGCTTTCTTCTTCCCTTTGGCGCCTGACACCAGTGATCTTAACCAGTGAAGGGAATTTATGAACCTCCCTGATAGTCATTGATCTCCTCTCCTTTGAGAAGAGAGAAGAGATGTTAGAAATCACTCCAGGGTTAATGCGTGCTTGAACATTCGCCCTAAACACTATTGGAGAAGCACTCGGTGTTGTACCTGCTAGTAGGATTTCGTCCTCCGTTGCAGCCGTCGCCGTCTGAGGGCAAGCAAGAACACCATGATCAATCTGTGCACAGACCCTACACCGCCCCAGCAATCGTTCATACGTGAAAGCAACCGTGATTACATCCACAGGGGAAACCCTAAGTCTCCTCTCAAAACGGACCGGATTATGCAGGGGGAGCCGAAGCCGAACCCTAGCTTCACCGCACCGGAGGGCCGCCTGATCCACAGTCATCACCAGACCAACCGTCTCTCCTACCAGTTGCGTCGTCGCCGTCGTCATCAAACCTGGTGGGAGATTCTAGATCTGCACCCAAATCCACACGAAATCAAGGGGAACAACTACAATATCCGAGAAGCCATCATAATCGTTCAGCAAAATCATGGCTCTTTGGAATCTCCACGGGCCCTATTTCTTTACTCGATTCACATCACTTTCATTGGCAAAGGTGAAGAGAAAACGATCTCCACGAGCTTGCACTTCCACTAGTGTGGTTAACCTCCACATCGATCTCATTGCACTCCAAAAGGAGTCAAAAGCCACGGCACGGGCTGTGTTCACCCTGCCGACTAGGTAGAACCTAGGAGCAACAAAGTCTTTGGTCAGACACAGGAGATTACCAAGATCAACCGGCTCCTCTTCTTGGTCAAGAGAGAGCTTGGAGGCAAGGCTAGCAGTCATTGCAACAATTGAAGTAGTCATAGGAGAGAGCATCGCACAATTTTTTCCTCTAGCTGTGAAACCTAACCCTAGGCGGCTAGAAAGAAAGAGGAGAACCAAAATAAGGGGTTGAGGTGAGACTCGGGTGCCGCAACACCAGCTTAATATGTTATTTATTGAGGCATTTAAATCACCTCTCTACCCCTCTCTCTCATTATATATACTCCTATGAAGAAAAAGAAAATAATCATCACTAAAATGATCCAAGGAATAAGGAATATTTAGTATGTTGGTATATCGTTAATATAGGGTGATAATTTTCCATGGTGACCAAAATGGTAGGGCAATTTTTTATTGAAAGAAACAAACTAGCCTAGTGGCTAAATCCATTTATTAAGTTAATAATAAAAGTTTGCAATGGGGAATGGTAGGGCAATTTTAGTAGTAATAGTATTTGGACTTTTCAAATTTGTTTAAAATGGAAACTCTATTATGGTTACTTTTGGTCTAGACAAGGTTCTAAAAGTCGCTACTCGCTAGTCAGTCGGTCGGGCGGGGACTAGCGAGGAGAGGAGTAGTCGGGGAGTACTCGGTTTTTAATTTTTAGATTTATTTTTATTTTTAAAACATATAATTAAATATAATTTTTTAAAATGTATTATAATGTCCAAAATAATAAA
The DNA here is from genome assembly GCA_951800085.1 of Comarum palustre. Lineage (NCBI taxonomy): Eukaryota > Viridiplantae > Streptophyta > Magnoliopsida > Rosales > Rosaceae > Comarum > Comarum palustre. The sequence goes on from OX637586.1 coordinate 11,355,417, forward strand.
AATAGTCAATAAAATGCCGAGTTTAGCCGATTTTTTCCGAGTTAGCCAATTTTTTCCAAGTTGGACCGATTTTTTTACCTAGTTGGGCCGATTTTTTACCGAGTTGAGCCGATTTTTTTCCGAGTTGGGCCGACTACTCGGCCGATTTTCTTCCGGCCGACTTTGTACTCCGATTTTCTTAAAATCGCCTCGGAAGGACGCCGACTAGCGAGTACTCGGCCGATTAGGCCGAGTTTTAGAACACTGGGTCTAGAATAGTTTTCGTAATTTTTTACGAGTTTTGTTTAATGTAGAAAGACTGATCCCGAAACCTTGGATTTATAAATCAAGGCAAGCCATTTATATTGGCTTCTAGGGTGAGCGATTTAACTGACGTAAAATATAAACTTTATTCATTGATCAATACAATTACATATGTGGAGTTGATAACATAAATTTTGTGGTTGGCTACCGACACTATCATGTGGGGGGGGTCTCTGACTGGAGGGTTAAGGGTGTGGTTAGTGCTTGACAACACAGTGAAAAAGCCAGACAACCACACTTCATCGAGCAAAAATTCACTTGTCCACCAATCATCTCAGTGCACCTGCTTAATCACAAGCTATATTGCGTTAAATCTTAAAAATGACAATTATGACTCGATTTGAATATGATAAATAAATAATATAGTTATATATTTTTAATATATAAATTTTTTTTTCTAAAAAATAGAAATATATAAAAAGTCTTAAAAATAATTAAAAAGCTATATATATTTTGGACTCTTTTATCATTTAAACGTCCAATATAATAATAATAATAATAATAATAATAATAAGATTCATAATCTTTACCAAACTCTATCTTAGGGCTGTCACATCCTCTCTCTGCAACTTTCTCTCTGGACACCCAACGTGTCACATTAATCAATATATTTAACCTTGAGTCGATTTACCGATTTAACATCTTCTCATAAATGGAAACCTTCCAAAAAGGGAAAGTTTCCTAACATGGCGAGTGTTCTTTAGATTGGGAAGTTTCCCAAAATGGAAACTTCCTACTTACGTCCAATTTTCCGTAATTACTCGACTTAGGAGTGAACCGAACTTTTCAACTAAAAGCTTAATGGGGATTCGATTTCTACCTCTTCGGCATTCTGCCGGTTCAACTGCATCACCGGAATCTTCGTCGGATTCCGGTATCTTGCCGGAATTTCGCCATAACTTCCTCGTTTCCTCCGATTCACCAAGTTATCGACAACATGCAAGAATACAACATAATTCAACACCAGCACAACAATTCAACAACGAATTCACATAATAAAAATTCTTAGAGGGACGAGTCTTACCCACTGCATGTGCTTCCAAACACGCACCTAAAACCAACCCAGCAGCTTTCCTGCTGCCTACCACCTCCTGAACCACTCCAGCAACTCCCTGGACTCCAACCATCACCACCACCTTGCTGCTTCCGCTGCCAAGCACAGCAGCCGTCACACGGTGGTCCTCTGCCAAAACCCAACTTTTCCAAACACTAATCAAATTCCAATTCCAATTCTACAGATACGTAGAGCTTCATGAGTTGATGATCTCTCATACCTCAATCGCCCTCGCCTGTGTCCGGAGAACACCGATCCGTGGCCGAGAAATTCCGAATGTTTCTCCTCTTCGAAAATCTCTCCCAAACGCCTCTCTTCAAAAACCAAGGCTATACAAACGATCAGGATGCTGAGGCGAAGCTTCTGGACCCATCCCGACTCGCCGTCGCGGCTAAAGCCGGAAAACCCACTCGAAGACAGTCGCCTTCTCTCCTTCGATTCTCTCTCTCTACAGCTTTATATGGAAACACACAACCACAGACGTGTTGGGGACGGCGAGGCGAAGCTCTGGTCACCGGTGCACCGCCGAGAGATGAACATTTGACGAAGGTGCGATCGGAGCACAGTCGCAGGTGGAGACGGAATCGAGAGAGAGAAAACCGCGGTCAACCTCCAGTTCAGTTTTCTGACCGAAGTCAACTCCCCTTAAAGCCTTTTATACTCGAGTCCACGGTTGAGATCAAAACCCTAATCGATCTAACGGTTCAGATTTAATGAAGGTAAAAAGTGAAAAGGTTAAATGGTAATTCTCCTTTTTTACCGGATGGATAATTAAAAGTTACCATAAACTTCAGAAATTCACAGAAATTAGCCGGAAGCTCCGAAAAATATTCCGAAAATACCGGGAGACTCGTGTCGACACGTACTACAACATCGAGTCATCAATTCAGGTATTCGGAGTACTTTTAAAAACTCGAAAATTAACTCGAGCGATAACTTATCGAATTACCAATCGCAATTAAAAGTCCTCGGAACTCGTGAATCTCTGTGAAAGGTAACTTTTGGGTACGGGAGGTTACAGAAGATAACTTTTATTAACTTCAAAAGATTCGGGGTGTGACAATTCTCCCCACCTTATAAAAAATTTCGTCCTCGAAATTTCTATACTCAAAGTCCAATACAGTGGGGGATAGTACCACTTAAAATAATAATATTGTTCTCCAATGTCAACTTCCTTCTGAGAACTCTTCTGAGACGCCTTACGAATAGCATTGTCAAAACCCTAAACACTTGCCCTTTACGATCAACATCCTCACTGATCCTCCTTATAAGCCAATTTCCCGTACTAACCAGAAGACTAAACAGATAGGGTGTAAGGAAATAAGCTTATTTACGTAACATGGACATACGTGACACTAGGCATCCATTATAACCCCAAGGATACCCAACACATTCCTCAAACTCATGTAACCTTGTCACATGTCACATTTAACCAACGTAGCACTCCTTCCTACGTGGATGATAACCTCCAAAACTCTCTCATTTTCTGACACCTGACCACTCTTCTCGGGTCAAAACTAAAACATCTAAAGTCTTACCGTGGGTCACAATGATTTTCTCTTGAATCATTAATTAACTGAATCACCGAATTCTTACTGTACTCCATCTCATTTATGAGGTGGAATACGACACTGACTATCACTGAACCACCATCTGTAATCCTACGATATCAATATACAACGTGGGGTCAACACCCATGACAACAAGCCCATGAGAAAACCATGACGACTTGTGTTACACAAACCATCACCTCATTGAATCAGACTCCTTGATCTGGTTTACGCTTTCTATAAATTATCCTGTCAAGTTGTCCTGTTGTAGAGTAATTGTCTTCCCTTGATCTATCCTTACTCAAACCACTTGCACACACAGGACATGAATTGCCATGACTTTTAGCGTAAGACCAAAACCATAGCCTTTAAATCAGTGAGATCCAAAAGCTCCTAACATCGAGATCCAACAATACTTACTCCTTGCATGAAGACAAATTGTCGGGCTTCACACTGCCTACAAAGCTATTCTGACCGGATCTATTACGTTTCACCGAATTCCATTATCACCTCGTGGAACTACAACGTACTTTACCACGGGTAATACATCTCCGTACTACTCATAGGTGAGGTGCCACTGACCTCCCTATCTCTTACCTTAACTTGGAATGACGCATAGTGCAGAACTTGCACTTCAACCATAACTGTGCGTCTATTAAACAATATCCGCATCCCAATCTGGGATAGACTTACCATTAAAAGAATTCCAGAGCCTTACCCGCTCAACAAGGACATTCCATTCCCAGATGCCTCCATTACCACATCGTCCGGTAATAACCGACAACTTTGGACATTTAACCAGATCGGACAACTACAAAAAATTTAGTGCCACTTGTGCACACCCCAAAGGAACCCCTAATCAAAGCATCGGGAATTAATTCCACGCCGAACTAAGCCATATTGATCACCAGGCATCCAGTTATCAAGGCACAATTTATCCAATACCACGATAAATTAATCTGAACGTGGCTTAATCACTCCACGATTTCCAATGGAGTGTTGCCCAACTTAGCAACATACTTTACTACTCTCAGTAACAATTATTACCAAACTTAGACTCGTAATACTTTTTGAGTCATCAAGGAAAAACCTTTCCTGGTTCCACCACAATTCATACTCACCGAAAAGTTGACAGTTCGAGAGTCACCTCCAATGATCTATCTTGCTACCACTCTACACTCGTGGCGCCAAGAACTGCCGCTATGTCAATAATTCCTAACAAGTAGGGTCACTACTCAAATGACCAATGACCATAGCAATGCCAACAATACTTTAATCCTCTCAGGATTTTCTTAAATTAACCTCAATAATTGATCTCCCAGATCTTAATCCTTATTCCCCATATCAAATTGAGAATATTTCCTGTCACTGCAGTGGATGTAACTTATGAACCCCAAACACGACTAAGTACACCTTGGGTTACAATACTTGATTAAACCACAGCCAGTGAGTGCACTGATTCCCATGCCACCAAGCTCAGTTAATTGCCCTCGAGGAAACCAAGTGTCATAACGGACGACTTTGGTTGCAGGTTGAAGCTTGGGCAACTACAACCTTCTCTTCTACTCAATGATTCAGTAAACCTTACCTCACTTCTGTCACTTCACCACTTCCGTGCATTTATCTCAGAAAACATCCTTCCACCTACTAACGACATTAAATAATCTCGCTAACCATCATAAAAGTCAGGACGACTACCAATGACCCACTTCCGACCTATTCTTAAACGGTTAGACCATTTAATTGACGTTTTGCACAAAACCAATGACAAACGTCCCTTAACCTCCGTCTTCAAAATATGGAATTCCCACAATACATTCTTAAAATATATGGATGTATCATTTTGACCACACAGCTGCACAAAATAATTATCCCTTACCAGCATGTGCTACCCAAATTTCAGCTTACCACTTCCCAACAAAGGAGGGTACACGTGCTCATGTGGGGTATACCCATGTACATCTTCAGCCGTCGAAACAGTACCGTTTGTACAACGACCGGTTTCTACACCACAATAATACAAAGTCATTCAAGACACGTATCACTATCTCCGGTACCCCAAGCACTCTTGGTCCAAGACCCGGTGGCCTGTTGCCACTTCCAACATGTTCCTTTAAATTCCGAAACTATTTACCTTTAGCTACAACTGGTAACACTCGCTTGATCTGAAAATCGAACTCTAACACAGCCAACCTGGAGACCCCTCCACAGGTGTACTAACTGAAATACTTTGACCACAGGTGGATAACTCACCTTATGGTTCATAGGAGCCCCAAGATCTGGTGACACGATTTAATTTCTGCCTCCATGATAAATGGCCCAATGACCCTTGTCACCAACAATTCAAATCACGATTGGACTCACCAACAAATCAAATCTTTCTAATACCCCATTCATGGGTGGCTAGAGCGAAGAGGATCTGGTCGTACCTGACGACAACAATGTCAGCACCAAGGTGACCCAAACCATTAGTTTCAATGGCTGTCCCATAAAGCATCAAGTGACCAAACTAGCCTTTACTTCCTTAACATTCTCCAGTAGTGTCACATCATGGACTAGTCACTAGATCCAGACCACAAAATAACAACACTCAACTTCCTTGAGTCATTCCCCTTTCATATGTCTGTTGGTTTCTCTGAAACCCCACTAATGACGAACCTCAACAAAATCGTGGCAATCGTCAAATCTAAATATTCATCCTCTCAAAATAATCGCGCTAGGCGACTTCATCTCTTTTTCCATCACGGGATGCAACATCTTTCAATAACTCTTACGACTCTTTACTTTTAAGAGTCTCATAACTCGAACATCAAGGCCTCGCCTTAGGTTTCTACAACATCCCTGTCAACAATCATGACAGCCTTCCAGGTGTGAATTAATTGTTTCACCACCGAGTACTTACACATAATGCTCAAACGTTAAACAACGTGAGTATCCGCTCGATCCCCAACTCAAATCTCAATAAATCCTTTTAAAACAAAATCCTTAGGGAACTCATAAAATAAATACGTAACGAGCTTACTTTGTTCCTTACAGGAATTCTCTTTGAGGTCGGCGTACTGAGGCATAGTCTTGAAGATTCAAATGTTTATAGGACCACTCGGTCCATATCTCAACCAGGAAGTACTACTCCTATCCTTAATAAACACTAAGCGTCCAAAGCATAAAATGCCGATGGATCCGTCGCAGTCGGACCATCACTCTATAGACACTAAGTATATGAGGTAGTAACAGGAAACGATAACCTAATGCTCTGATACCAATTGTCAGGACCCACCCCGAGTTAAATCCCTTTAACCCGAAGTAAATCCTGCGGGGACCACCTCAAAGAAATTTCTTACCGAAACCCCCTTGAAATGGACAACCCTTCCTATATACCAACACCGCTCATCCATGAGTATTTAAAAACAAACCCTAACTCATGGAGGCCTCCTGCTCCCTAACCTACTTAACTAGCTAAACTGGGTTAGTCAGAGCAGTCTACACAGAAGTTACCCTAAAGAATTTGCGAGCAGCAACGGGTTGATCGACTATGCCTCGACTCTTGTACGCGCACGACCTCCGCTCTAGAACCCTGCACCACTGGGCATTTGAAAACGAAGGGCCCAGGGGAGAAACATTGAAAAACTGTTAGCGTGAGTGGACGAAAATCCAATATAAAAACTCTACTATCCTTTAATGCTCTCCCTTAGAGTTTTCTCAGAAAATCCGCATGCAACAAATCATGGACATTAAATAATTCAATAAATCCCTTGGCTCAAATATAAACAATTATGTGGGGTGTTAACCTCATCCACGAGAAAACCGACCAGCTCTATTCGGGAAGGTCTAATGACCAGCTCCACCGAAGAGGGTCTCCGACCTGCTCTATCCGGGAAGGTCTAATGACCAGCTCCACCGGAGAGGGTCCCCGACCTGCTCTATCTGGGAAGGTCTAGTGACCAGCTACCACCAGAGAGGGTCCCCGACCTGCTCTATTCGGGAAGGTCTAATGACCAGCTCAACCGAAGAGGGTCCCCGACCTGCTTTATCCGGGAAGGTCTAATAACCAGCTCCACCGGAGAGGGTCCCCGACATGCTAGCATACAATCCTTATATCCTTTTCCCTTTTTAAAATCCCTTTAAAACTGTAAAACCTCGTAAAACCTCGTGGGAATAATAAATCGAAAACCTCTTTAAATCCGTGAGCCAAGTTTCTCCTTTTAAAATCATCCCCCTCCATATCCCAAAACGGTGATAATCAATAAAACCATATCCCGGGAAAATCCTTTAAAATCACGGGAAATGTATGAACCTCTTTCCCGGCTTGTTTGCCTTTAAAATCCATAAGTCTCATTTTTCCAAACCACCGTAAAACATATAAATGGAGGAAATCATATATGCAGGAGAAATCAATAAAGTATATGGCATGCAATTTAATTTAAAACAAAGGTCCACTCACAGTACTATTGCGACCTTCTTCCTGCTCGGAAAGCTCCTCGAGCGAAACCCTCGAACTAACCACGTAGTCGAGCCCGTCTCACGTTCGACCAGAGACTGTACAACAAACCATTATATTAGTCATTCCACAGTTGACTTGGTCTTTTCCTAGTTTGACCAGGAAATTCCTATTTGACCACGTGTTGACCAAGTTCCTTTCTTTGGCACTTTAACCTTTTTGGCTTTCTTTCCCGGTTATCGACTCTTAACTCAATTTACCGGAAGTCCGACTCAGCTTCCAAACTTCCCTTTATCACTTTAACTTGACGTTAGGGTGTCACGTATTAATTCGTTGAATTACTATGGACACCCAACGTGTCACATTAATCAATATATTTAACCTTGAGTCGATTTACCGATTTAACATCTTCTCATAAATGGAAACCTTCCAAAAAGGGAAAGTTTCCCAAAATGGAAAGTTTCCTAACATGGCGAGTGTTCTTTAGATTGGGAAGTTTCCCAAAATGGAAACTTCCTACTTACGTCCAATTTTCCGTAATTACTCGACTTAGGAGTGAACCGAACTTTTCAACTAAAAGCTTAATGGGGATTCGATTTCTACCTCTTCGGCATTCTGCCGGTTCAACTGCATCACCAGAATCTTCGTCGGATTCCGGTATCTTGCCGGAATTTCGCCATAACTTCCCCGTTTCCTCCGATTCACCAAGTTATCGACAACATGCAAGAATACAACATAATTCAACACCAGCACAACAATTCAACAACGAATTCACATAATAAAAATTCTTAGAGGGACGAGTCTTACCCACTGCATGTGCTTCCAAACACGCACCAAAAACCAACCCAGCAGCTTTCCTGCTGCCTACCACCTCCTGAACCACTCCAGCAACTCCCTGGACTCCAACCATCACCACCACCTTGCTGCTTCCGCTGCCAAGCACAGCAACCGTCACACGGTGGTCCTCTGCCAAAACCCAACTTTTCCAAACACTAATCAAATTTCAATTCCAATTCTACAGATACGTAGAGCTTCATGAGTTGATGATCTCTCATACCTCAATCGCCCTCGCCTGTGTCCGGAGAACACCGATCCGTGGCCGAGAAATTCCGAATGTTTCTCCTCTTCGAAAATCTCTCCCAAACGCCTCTCTTCAAAAACCAAGGCTATACAAACGATCAGGATGCTGAGGCGAAGCTTCTGGACCCATCCCGACTCGCCGTCGCGGCTAAAGCCGGAAAACCCACTCGAAGACAGTCGCCTTCTCTCCTTCGATTCTCTCTCTCTACAGCTTTATATGGAAACACACAACCACAGACGTGTTGGGGACGGCGAGGCGAAGCTCTGGTCACCGGTGCGCCGCCGAGAGATGAACATTTGACGGAGGTGCGATCGGAGCACAGTCGCAGGTGGAGACGGAATCGAGAGAGAGAGAAAACCGCGGTCAACCTCCAGTTCAGTTTTCTGACCGAAGTCAACTCCCCTTAATGCCTTTTATACTCGAGTCAACGGTTGAGATCAAAACCCTAATTGATCTAACGGTTCAGATTTAATGAAGGTAAAAAGTGAAAAGGTTAAATGGTAATTCTCCTTTTTTACCGGATGGATAATTAAAAGTTACCATAAACTTCAGAAATTCACAGAAATTAGCTGGAAGCTCCGAAAAATATTTCGAAAATACCGGGAGACTCGTGTCGACACGTACTACAACATCGAGTCATCAATTCCGGTATTTAGAGTACTTTTAAAAACTCGAAAAATTAACTCGAGCGATAACTTATCGAATTACCGATCGCAATTAAAAGTCCTCGGAACTTGTGAATCTCTGTGAAAGGTAACTTTTGGGTACGGGAGGTTACAGAAGATAACTTTTATTAACTTCAAAAGATTCGGGGTGTGACATCTTGTCTTCCCTTTGGGCTGGGCGTCGATAATGTATATGTCATAATAAACGAAATCGATTATTAAAATTAGAAACACCATATATTATTAATTATAATTTAAAAAAAATGAGGAAACATACTTGATGCGGCGGATTCCGACAAGTAATGGTATCAAACTATAAGTAATGGTATGCAACACTCTGGGCAACATGTGCAGGCTGTGGATGAATCAACATGCCACGCACATCCACTACTGGTATGGCTGGTACCATCTGTGACATGAATAGAAGAGGTGGCGACATCTGTACCCCAGAGAACGAGATATCTGAAGTAGTATGCGTCGCAGACACTGAAGCAGTAGGCGTCACAGACAATGAAGGAGTGAGCGTCCGGTGTATGGTAGGCATACATGGTACGGCCTAAAAAGCCGACTCCTGGTATTCTGGTGACAGCATGGGGACGTGTCCGGCCTAAAAAGCCGCCTCTAGGTCTGGAGCGGCCTTTGCGCCGTCTGATCCAGAAAGGCAGCTCGTCGTGGATTCATATGGCCATAAAACGTCGTCTGAGGATTGCTACATGATCCCTCAGATGATTCAGACGTTTGCCCCTTGAAACCATTCGTCTTTCTGAAAAACTTCTTCATCCTGTACGTAATTAATTTCAATGATATTAATTAAAATATATATATTTATATATTTAATATTTTAATTTATCTATTAATTAGAGTGTTATTAATTTTAAATTTTACATAAAAATTATTAATTATTAATTTAACTAAAACATTTCAGTAAACCTACGTCTATTCTCAAAAAGTATGAATCGATTTACTAAGACCAACACCCGGCAGGTCATGTGTTTGATTCTCACTGCCATATGCAGATGGGTGGGGTTATAAATATGAAATAGAAAATAAAAATACCTATATATTAAGTATCAAGACTAGGAAACTCAGTATATATCTTTTGAAAAATTTAAATTCTACAACAGTCCCTCATGTCTATCATATCCAAATACTATTACTTCCCAATTACCGTAAAAGCATATTCAACAAGTGAAATTAACACATGCTTATAAATGTCTGCAGGAAACATCCAAATTGACTTTAAATTAAAAAGGCAAAAGCATGCATCAACAAATAAACTAGAGCGTATAATTGTATGATGAAATTTTAATGCTCACAACAACAACAACAAAATTGAAGGCTAAAAATGGAGGCTACTGATTTGGAGGCTAAAACTGCAATAGAACAGTTGCGGCATTTGTTCTTCAATCTTTAAAAAGCTAGTTCTTCGTATCTGCCCTGCCAATTATACACCACTACTTAAACAACCATAACAAGTTGACCAGTACCATGATCAAATGTAAATTGTCATCATCAGATTTCATTTTGAGGCTTTAGATAACTAGTTTTTTCAAACAATCAAGGAAAAAAAATCATGCATGCAGAAGGTTACTGTGTTCTACCGGAACATTCAGTTACCGATGTGGTCAGTATGACCCCTACTACCCTCAATATATTCAAGATTCTTGGCCCAGGCATTGACGCAGAGCTCACCCTAATTCAAAACTGCAAAGCTCCAAGTCTCAAGCAGCAACTTAGTTATTGTAACTTGAAGCACATATACAGGGAAGTTAACAGTGTGGCTTATATGCTTGGTAAAGATAGTATCACAAGCACAATAGGCAAAGTGATTCTATTGTAGAAAATTGCCCTCATGGTGATTCTCTATAATTAAGTATATGATCGACTATGTTCTTCATGACTTGTAGTTTATGCAATTCAAAATTCTTGAATTTGGGGTTTTCATTTTGTGGTGTAATTGTTGCTGTAATTTGACATTTTGATATTTTATGACTTCTTTTTTTCGATGGGGTAGCTTGTTACCTTGATAGCATATAGTTTTCGATAGGGTAGTTTGATCTTGTTCTGATTAGCAATGTGGGAGGAGTAGGATCTCCCGGTTGACCTCCCGAGAGACCTTCTATTGCCCTCATTATGACCTCCTACTATTGCCCCCATTACCACCTACTCCTGTCCCCATTACAACCTCCTACTGCCTCCATTACTCCCAATAAGATGTTATACTACCCCAGTAAGAGGTGAAACTGCCCCAGAATAAGGTCATACTACCCCAGTAGGACCAAAACCACACCAACATTAAATAACATCTACCCCCAGTAGGAGGTCTTACATCCTATTGTCCAAAACAACACCAACATTAAATAGCCTCTACTGCCCTCAATAGAGCCTCCTACTACCCCCAGTAGACCCTCATACTACCTTGAGTAGACCCTCCTACCACCTCCAGTAGGCATCCTATCGCAAGAATTTGATCAACATGCTGCACTGTACTTTGTTATTGGAAAAGATATTGTTTGTTGTTGTTGTGCATTCTTTAGTATAGGTTGAGCACTTTGAATCATATATTTATGATATCTATTTTGAATTTTAGATATCTATTTTGGAAAAGATATTGTTCATGCAGTTGTTATTTGAAGTTACTTGATCATGCAAAGCCAAATTGCCCTCCTATTAGGGAAAATATGACCTCCTATTGGGGGAAATATGACCTCCTATTGGGGGAAATATGACCTCCTACTGTGGGCAGTATAACCTCCTACTACCCCCAGTAGACGCCCTTACTGCCCGAATATATACCCTCCTACGGACCTTTAGTTGTCTCCTGGTTGACCTCCTGAGAGACCTCATATTGCCCCCGGTATGACATCCTACTGGGGGCAGTATGACCCCCTTCTACCCTCAATATATATCTTCCTACAGACCCCTAGTTGTCCTCCGGTTGACCTCTCGAGAGATCTCTTACTGCTCCCAGTATGACCTCCTACTTGGGGCAGTATGAGCCCCTACTAACCCCCAGTAGACGCCTTTACCTGGGAAGCACGGAAGCGCCACCCCTCCCGTGTTTCGTGCTTCCGAAGCGTAAGCGTCGTGGAAGTGCGGGGAAGCACGATTCCTAAAAAATTAGATTTCGAAGCGTCTTGGAATCGTGAGATTCTGATCTGGAAGCGTGATTCCGATTTGAAAAGTATCAACTTTGAAACCTTGAACCTCGCCTATGAGACTTAATTCTTCAGAAACCTTACTGCATCGATGCGACCAACTTCTACTCAATCCCCTAATCAAATTGGACGAGCCCTTTGATAATTTTGGCAAATGATGACGAATTGATCATGGGTTTGTTAGGAATTCAATACTTGGGCAAAGGAATTCAAGAGGAAATAAAGGAAAATTCGGTTTGGCATGATAGGAGAGAAAGCTTGATATGAAAAACTAAGCGATGAAGAAGACGCAAAACACTACAAAGAGAAATGGTTGTAATTTGTAAAGGACAAGATTTGGTGAGGTAAATTTGTAAAAGAGTCCTATTTTAATTTGTTATTATCTTTTCTGATTTTTACCTTTTCTTTTATTAACAATAAAATTAATGTGCCTATTTTAATGGATGCTTTTTCATTTGAAAAATGAACACGAAGTAACAGGTTTTATTTATTTTTATATCTTTATTTTATTTTTATAATACATTTTTTTTTGACGCTTCCAAACGCTTCGCTTTCAAAAAATTTAGAAAAATCCACTTCCGCGCTTCCGAACGCTTCGCTTCCACGCTTCCGCTTCCACTTCTGTTTCCATGCAACATAGGTCTTTACTATAATATATACCCTCCTAATGGGGGTAGTACGCCCCCTATCAGTATGACCTCCTACTTAGGACAATATGACCCCTATTATCCCTAGTAGACAGTCATCAGTCATTGAAATCTGATCAACGGTCGATAGAATCTGGTCAACGGTCATCGTAGTTCAGTCATCAGTCGCCGGAGTTTGATCAACGGCTGCTGTAGACCGATCAACGATCATTGACTTTTTATTCCATACACATTTTTATTATTCTTATAATGGTCTATTGTAGTTTAGTTAATTTATTAAAGGTACTATTAACTTTTTCTTGTTCAAGTTAGCTAGTAAAAAATTTAAAATCTTATTTTGTTTGTAAGAATAAAATTGGTGCACCACGTTTTAGTAAATTTCAAAATTGCTGGCAAAGATTGGCCAAGGCAAACTTGACGAACTTCAACTCCTGTATCAAAACTTGGCATAACAAAGAATTGCAATATCATAATATCGGTTCCTACAAGCATTTTGGTAGAGAATGTATGAAATGTACTAGAAGTATAACATCCACTTTGCTACAATGTTTATTGACCAGTCAAATAACGAGGTCCACCAGTCCGACATATTGAGACCACAAATTCAAGGAAAACAAAAGAATCATCTAACACTACCACAGACTGAAGTATCCTCCTATTGCAACCCAGTCATGTAAGATGCGTTTTCAAGCTGGCAACTGGAGCCTTACATTGTTCTTCCAACTGTAGAATCCGAAAATGAAGGTTATTGTCTTGTACAATTTTATCAACTTTGTTTGTTGATACAGAAAATGAAACTGTACCTCTGGAAGTAATAGTAGAAGAAATCAGCATAGAGTAAGGTCTGGACTACCCCTGCTATCCAAGCTGCAGGAGAAGAACAGGGATATGATTTAGATGTTCGTATTCAGCCCGGATTAGAAATTACTACCAAAATGTGTATATTTATGATGTATGATATAAAAGATGAAGACTGATATTTTTAATATTACAAATACACAAAGACAATGCATTATAGTGGAAATATGCTGTCTTACTTATCCAGTGGACAAAGCCTTCCTCAGTAAAGTAGCGGTAAATCCAGTTCAATATGTACAATCCTCTATATGCCCTGCATTAAGAAACCAAGATTAAGATGCTAACACTCAATGCTCAGACACAAAAAAGTAAATTCATATATACTAAGGGGTGACCAATTATAAAATGCTTATGAACAAACTCCTAAATTTTCAGACACCTATAGAACCAATAAGCCTTTACATGAACTCCAGACATCTATGATTAAAGAAAAGAAAATGACTAAAAAATGAAGCTCACAAATCTATATCTGAGCTCCTGACAGTGCACTTCCCATCTGTTGTTGGAAAATTCACCAAAAAGAGACTGACAAACATATGCAAAGCAGGAGGTGCCAGCTTCAAGACACAGTTGGGTAGTTAGAGATCTAGAACTGCTAGATCTTTGTGACAAACATGTATGCTAATCATCTCTGTTGTAAAGTATGCAACACTTCCAATTGAAATACGGACTAAAAAAAACAATAGATATACAATTCAAACTTCAATTTTCAATTACCTACAAAAAATATAATCTCGTCCCGATCTCAATATATATGATTTCTAAACTCACTACCAAACCATGCTGAAGATTGTACCTTAAAACATCTAAATTTCACTACTTCACTTGCTCAATAACTTGAAACTTTTTTCACTCTTTCAGGTAGCTGCAGAATTTCATCTCTTTTAAGTATCACTGCTAAAACATGTGCTAATTGAGATTGGATATACTCAACAAGAACAGTAGATTTGCATAGACTACATAGGCCAGTAAGCTCAGGCAAGCTTTAAATAGAGTGACAAGGTAACCTGTCCAGCTGGGTTCATTACCCTTCCTCAATTCTTTGAGCCACACCCGCAAAACAGAAATAGTGATCAGGCAATATTATCCACAGTCCAGACATATCACAAGAGATCAAAATCATGTAACTTGGGCCCGAACTATTAGATGAAGACAATACACGATTCAGTTTAAGATCATGCTGGAAATAGTGTTCATAGATGGCAACAAACAACAATATATCTATAAACTCAGTTTCTGATTATTGAACTGCTTTTATGTCATCACCCAACTTTCCAGCATTGGTGTTTCAGTTTCCTTGACTGATTTCAAAGTCAAAAGGCGTAAGGATGGTACTCAGGGAGGGGAAGGCCCCTTAACCAAAATGGAAAGAGACTTATTGTAAGGCTCAGGGAGGAAAACAGTGAAAACCACACACCTTTTTAATCTCCCGTCAGGGTCAGTTACTTCTCTGTTATCAGCTTACCAACTTATGTTAGGCTACAAATTTTGAAAATGGTTCAATATTCTTAACGATCAGAGAAAATAACAATATATTTAATAACAGAACCTGATCTGTGAAACTACCATTAACGTTATGATACTATAAGAGTCGAAAGAGTCAAATTATTCTTGTTTTCTTACAATGTTGTAAGTGGCGTAATGGGAGCCCTACAGTTCTCAACCATCTTTTTCTGTTTCGTACGAAAATATGGAATACGATATTGAAAGGCAAAGTAATAAGAGTAGACATCAACAACACTAACAAAAAGTTCACTTTTCTGTTTTCTGATAATGCTGTTTCATCTAAACAGTAACTCACATGTTCCTGTAATAGAAAGGGTAATTTATCCAACTGCATCTTTATAACTTCATAGTTTAAGAATACAGGAAGAAATCTACTAAGCAGAAAAAAATAATAGCATGCAGGTAAACCAGGATAGAAATAAAGTTGAGATTTTGAACAGCACATCAAAATTCTTCCTAGCTAAATCTTGGTAATTCTAGAATTCAATAAGATAAATGTTTAAAAGGAGAATTACCCGAGAAGGACTACATATTGGCCTGTTAAGTTGTCAATATTTCTCGTCTTTTGCAACAACACCAGCTGAGGAAGTATGGCGACTGCTTCCAAATATATGGAAAAAGCCCACAGCACCTGATTAATCAATTTAGCTAGATAAAAAAAGAAGTAACAGTTTTTTGAAAAGAAACAGCTTTTTCTTGATTCAAAAAGCAGAGAACAAGGAGGCGGACAAGAAGTCCGCTTAAAAAGAAAAGAGAGCAGCTATGACTACAGGCATAACGGCTCCTAAACAGTTTCACAATTAAGAATAATGGAAGAAAGGCTATAATCCCTAAATTCTTTAGATGTAAGCCCATAAAAACTTCCTACAGGAGATCACAAAAGTAATTGAACACTAAGATCCACACAGTAGATCCACTCTATCAATAATTTTATTGAATATAGCAATCTGGTCACATGTTCCTAATAGGATATGAACAACATCAACTCAAAATAGAAGTAAATCATACCTCTCTAAAAGTGAATTTCTCATTGATGACTAGTGCTAAAAGCAGGCAAGGGAGTAGGAGAAAATGATGGCGAAATGTGTCTTGGGACTTATCATATGACCTACGAACAATCCTGTGGTGCCGTATATACCAAACAATTGAGAATGAGCTAACCAAGAATACCAACTTCATGAAGGTATTATAAACTGAGTAGAAGGTAACAAAGATATCCAAGTAGCGGGTAGCAAAGACAAGAGCATAGAGTTCTTGAGTCTTCAAGGAAACACCTGCATAAACCGAGAGAATTTATTCCTTTCAAGGAAAACATGAGTTCCCAGCAGGTATATATTAAGTAGAACCCACGGAGAGTACTAAAAATGGATAAATCTTGCTACATTAATTGCCACAACAAAACCTGACAGTTTTCTGTGTGTACTCTGTAGAAATTTGTATTCTGGAACTTGTATATTTAGCACCACACTGGGAACTTGCATACAAAAAACTTCACGAGTCGTTGATGTACACTATAACTTCAGTGTGCGGTATTGTTTCAAAACTCCGAGATCCTAATTAAGAACCCATTATCTCCCATTTTTTATTGGATGCCAAAATCAAATTTCTTAAGAATCAGTATAATAACAAGCAAAACATTTTTTTAGTGCAAATCCAAAATTTGAAAATACAGATGTCACACTGCTTTATAGTTTAATAGTCAAACCCATTCCTTCCTGCAGAACAATCAGCCAAAATTGGAAACCAATTGGTCATCTACACCAAAGAGGCTACCAATTTTTGTTGACAACAATAATCAAATGGCAATACGATTTCTGCAAAATGGATCATAAAAAGATAACCTAAAAATACACAGCACGGTCAATGGAATTCAAGGTTGATGATAGATGTCCCCACATTTTCAAATTTGTAGACATCACCTCTAAAACAGCAGTATATAAACACAATGCATAGAAACATAACTAGGTATAAAGCTATATGGACAGTCTACGCTAGAAGTATACAATCTGGTGTACAAACTGATGCACCACTTGAACAACTGATGAGTCCTCAAGGTACTTTGTAAAAGTTAAGTAAACTAACAGCAGGAAAAAAGGACTAATAGAAGTGGGTGTTATGCAATCTAATCAACAAAAGCATCTCCCTCCCCACGCACCCAACAGCAGCCTTCATGTTTTCATTTTTTTCTTCTGTAATTCAAGCTTATATCAATAATATCAGCCTAAATATCAGTAATCCCCATGATACTATGATGGAACATCTCGTGTTTCCCCTATCTTAGGATACATGTACATGTACTTCCAGTATCCTACTAATCCTAGTAATTTTGATTCTACTGTTTACTCAAAATTTTAACTTCAATACAGAATTTGTCTTACAAGTAAAGAATGAGTTCACAACTTATGTGCTACAGTCAAGTGTGTCATGACTAATATTTTCTAAAAGAATAACATTCCAACTTGGTAGACTTCTGCAATCACATGTATGGCACCTCTCCATTTAATAGCCAGCTACCATTTGGCTTTCATACAGACACAAGCCTGCATTTTCTTTTTCTTCACTCTTATTCCTCCTCCTCAACACCAGCTTTGCCAGCCCAAGCTTGAACTGGCGCCCAGCCAACCCTACAACCTGCAGGAGGAAGGCAACCTAGAAAATAGCTGGGTAGGTATGTAGGAGCGAACTATGACCCTGAAAATTCCAAAGAAAGTTCCAATGCCCATTTTCACTTAACTCGTTCACTTATCCCAAAGAAAGAAAGGTTCTGAAACCATTTATCACCCATACAGCAAGTGCAAATGCACATCATCTTAACCACTAGTTATGATCTTACAAACCAACGGCATTACATCTCTTGCTCAACACACATAACATCATCTGATCTTTGCATTACTTCGTAAACACGAAAAACACTTCTCTCCCATCCATACATAACTCCATAACCTCCATTTCTTCCATACATTAATTGAACTACCACGTAGAACCTAAAACTAAATCTACATCTTCTAAAAGGGAAGTCAAGACAATGGCAACTGCAAAATTACCACCCTTTATCCGTAACACATTATGTCCAAGCAAGCAATAAATTCAACCCAAATCATATAAATATAACCTCTAGATAAAGTAAAACTCCTTCACAATATCAAATGGGAACAAAGTGAAAAGAGAGAAGAGGTGACTGACCAGCACAGGACTTGATAGTGTGGATCTTGAGAAGCAAAACAAGAACACTAGCCAAATGAGTCATATCTCCCGCTAATCTGAATATATTCATCTGTCTCTGTTGTCTTGAATCAACTGGGTATATATGTTTCTCCGAGCTCAACCCAGATCTCTCAATTGATCCGCCAAAAGGTGCAAAGCTTGGTTCTTTCGGGGAGTCTAGTTATGGGTCTGCTCTCTAGTCTCTGCTTTTCCTGGATTTTGGGACAGCAATAAGCTAGAGACGAAGAGGCAACTGTTAAATTGGAGGACCGACCAAAACCTCATCGGAAGAAAAATAAATAGAGAGAAAAATAAACTTAATACACATGCATAAATTACATTTACTTAAACAATTATATTCATTAACACTTATCTTTGGATTAAAGTAATATTTTTTTTATAAATATCTATCATTCGAGTTCATTTAACCGATACTTAAAATCATACTGACATAATAACTATGTTTAAAACCATACTTTAAATCTATGATAAAATAAATGTCTCTTAACATAAATAACTAAGAAAAAATTTAATTACATCTCTAAATTTAATGAGTACACCTCTCACAGTATATACACCTCTAACTAACTTTTATGTGATGCTTAAAACTCTAAATACATCTCTTCCATCTTTATAAAAATACTCTTTTCTCATCTCTTGCCCTTCATCGCCGAAGACGCAAATGACATGATAATTGATCTCAACCAGTTCAGAAGGAACATGGAGAATCTCGACATCCTAACCTGGTCTGAAGCCAACGACGACCCCTGCGGCCCTGCCAAATGGGACCACGTTTTCTGTTCCTTGAGATTTGAAGCTTGTTCGTCTCAGTTGATCAACTTTCTTTGTTCTTCCACACCAAAACTTACTCTCAAAGTTTGGCTGGAGGGAAACAGATCGTATAGTTCTCGTTGCTGACCAAATATCAACATGTAACAATCATTTTTGAGTATTTCATATGATTCCAGCAGAGTTAATCAATTCTAAATGTAATTGGCCAATAGAGTAAAAAGAGAATCGGATTGTAAACAATATATATACCGGAATGTTTATTCATTCACTAGGTGAACTTGTATATATCAGTGAGGTCTACAAAAGGAGACCAATTCCAAAGAAAATATTTTTGGGAATTTCAGTTCCATCACTTCCCTGATATGTCGAAGAATAGATTAACACAATTAAAGAAAGGAGCTAATGCCACTGGCAAGCCACACATTGCCAGCTAGCTCCTTCTAGTGTTTGTAGCAAAAAGAGGTTAGATATTGCATATATATATAAATATATATTTATATAAATTTAATTTATAATTAATTAATAATCATAAATAATGAAATGATTAACATAAAAATAATTATTATGAACAACATTGGTAACCACACTTGATTCAAGAAGAAATATAACTTGTGAAAGCTGAATCACGTACCTTGGAACACTTAGTAAGCAGAACACCAAAAACGTATCATGACTCGAAACTCAAACGAATGATACAAGGAAAGTGACTTAGTCGAGTCGTGTGTTTCACACACTTTCTTAAGACAAATTATGCCTCCTCTACAGGTGCAAAAGGCTTGATGGCGCTTGTCTCCCAAGATACAACGACTATTAGTGTTTTGGAGCTGCACTGCTACCAAGAACACCCGACGAACTTGTAGTACCTTCAATCTATCACCGGAATGCTATAAACTAGAAAAAGAATAACTTTTTGAGAGGAGGAGATGATGATGTTTTCGATTGTGTTTATAATAAAAAAAGTATCACCTATTTATACATGGGGGGAACCATCCACTACTTGAATTGCCATGAATTCTGATTGATATGTTACAACCCTTAACATTACTTCCAACCTTTGACATCCTATAGTTACAACCTTTTACATAAATGTGTGGTTACAACCTTTCACATAAGTGTGTGGCTACAACCTTTCACATAAATGTGTGATTACAACCTTTTTCACATAAATGTGTGGTTACACCTTTCACATTAGTGAGATTACAACCTTTCACATTAGTGAGATTACATCCTTACACATTATGTGAGGTTATAGCTCATAGAATTCAATTAGTCAATAGACTATATAAAGTCTATAACACATGATTTCAAGTAATTATTCATCTTTTGGTGACTATTTCTTATTCACCCTATAACCCATTTAAATTGGTTAAATAAAATGATTATTTTCACCATTTTTCTAGCAATTCCTCACATAAATGAAATAGGCGACCAAAGACTCGATAGACTTGGTGATAGATTTCTACGGTCGAGACCTGCATAGGATAGGTAGGTTATGAGCCTTTGAACTATCTGTCATTTGTGTAAATAATGACATGTCCCATACAGGAATCTCTCTGGCACATTTCAGTTCTCATTATTGTGTCCATTTTAGCTTTGGACATGCGCCTGGTTCTATAAGAGTTTGACAAGAGTTGTGCCCTCAACAACTCCCTTAGAAGCGGCCCCACTTCTCTCTCACATAGGTATTTTTTTTAATTAAGAGTAACCTGCATTACTCTGCTCGATTTTACCGACGCATAAGAAATCATTAAAAGCTTTTTAGCTTAACCTCATCTGGTACAGGCATCACTGTTTTCTTCATAGGAATAAACATGAGGCAAATCCTCACAATGATCCATCACAATCTCTATAATTTAGTTGTCCCTTTTGAACCTAGTTCTTGGGATCTCCAATCAGCTAGGTCGGGTGTCCACTGTAAAGATTTTATTCTTTCATGGGCTTTAGTCTCATTCCCCTCGATGATTTATCAACTAGATCTCTATTCAACCCATTAGTCAGCGGATCCACAATATTTTCCTTAGACTTCACATAGTCTATAGAAATAATTCCAGTTGAGATTAGTTT
The DNA here is from genome assembly GCA_951800085.1 of Comarum palustre. Lineage (NCBI taxonomy): Eukaryota > Viridiplantae > Streptophyta > Magnoliopsida > Rosales > Rosaceae > Comarum > Comarum palustre. The sequence continues at coordinate 11,376,737 of OX637586.1, forward strand.
TCGAATGGTGTTATGTCATCGTCGGATGTGACGAGACTTACCATTATACATCTTGTTCTGTGAATTGCCAATAACTGATTGACTATCACAATGTATGCATATTGCAGGCACATGTTTTGTCCACCTTGGAATATCCTCAACGAATTGGCGTAGCCATTCGGCCTCCTCCCCACATTTGTCTAGGGCGACAAACTCAGATTCCATTGTGGATCTGGTTATGATCGTTTGTTTTGAGGATTTTTCCATGACACTGCTGCATCACCTAGTGTGAATACATATCCACTAGTAGACTTTGAGTCTTTCATGTCGGATATCCAGTTTGCATTAGTAAACCCCTCAATGACAATTGGGTACGATGTATAGTGCAGCCCATAGGTACTAGTATATCATAAGTATTTTAATACTTTTCCAATCGCTTGTCAGTGCATAGCCACTGGATTACTATGTACCTAGTTAGCTTACTCATCGCATAAGGCAAGTCTGGTCTTGTACAAGTTGTTAAGTACATCAGACTCCCAATCACTCTTAAGTATTCTAACTAAGAGAGACTTTCCCCTTTTGTTTTTGGACAAACGTAAATTTACAACTACCGGTGTTCTGGCAATTCTAGAACATTCCTTGCCAAATTTCCCAAGAATATTATCCACATAATGTGTTTGGTTCAACATAAGACTATTCGACGTTCTTGTAATCACATCAGCAAGTCTCATATCTTTCATCTTAAACTGAGATCGCAACATATCTTTAGTGGATTTGATCACCTTCTCATTACTCCCCACAATGAACATATCATCAACATATAGACATAAGATGACATATCCGTCTTGTGTATCTTTCACATACACACATTTGTCACATTCGTTGATTTTACAACCATTGGTGATCATGACATTGTCAAATTTCTCATGTCATTGTTTTGGAGCTTGTTTCAAGTCATACAGGGACTTTACCAATTTGCGCACTTTCTTCCCTTGACCTGGGGCAGAAAAACATTCAGGTTGTTCCATATAGATTTCCTCCTCTACATCCCCATACAAGAAAACAGTTTTTACATCCATTTGATGTATTTCTAGCTTACACAAAGCCGTAATGGCAAACACCATCCTAATGGAGGTTATTCTCGTCACAGGAGAATATGCATCGAAATAGTCCAGACTTTTCTTTTGCTTGTATCCTTTTATGACAAGTCTTGCCTTATATTTGTCTATGGTCCCATTTGCTTTCATCTTTATTTTAAAGATCCATTTGGAACCTGAGGGCTTACACCCCGGTGGAAGATCCATTAGTTCCAAGTATGATTTTGCAGAATTGAGTCTATCGTCTTTTTCCATAACGGTGTATCAGTGGACCTTATTGCCTTTGTATGCGTCTGAGGTTCATCCTCAAGCATATACGTCAAAAATCAGAGCCAAAGGATTTTTCTAACCTGAAGAGCCAAAAGTTCTACCTCTTCAGGATTTATTTGTGCCTGATTTCTTTGAGTATTTGACTCAATTCTAGAAGAACTTGATTTTTCCTCAGATTTCCGTGGAATATATTTTCAAAAAAAATGAAGCATTTCTTGATTCTATGATTGTGTTATTGTGTATATCCTGAATTTTAGATTTTTGCACAATGAACCGATATGCGTTGTATATCTAATAGACGCATAGTCAACCGTTTTTGGCCTATTTTTACTGCTTTAGATGGAGGGATAGCTACTTTAGCCAAACTTCCCCACACTCGCAAATAACCGTATAATGGTTTTACTCATTTTCACAGTTCATAAGGAATCTTTTCTGCCTTCCTTTTGGGAACCTTATTTATAAAGTAATTAGCCGTGAGAATGACATCTCCCCACATGTTGGGTGGAATCCCAGTAATTAGTTGCATTGCATTCATCATTTCCTTTAAGGTGTGATTTTTCCTTTCAGCCACACCATTTGATTGCGGTGAATAAGACTCAGTTCTTTGATGTATAATATCATTCTGAGCACATATTTTGTCCATCTGGAATATCCTCTACGAATTGGCATAGCAATTCTTCCTCTTCTCCACATTTATCCAGTGCAACAAACTCAGACTCCATCATGGATCTGGTTATGATTTTCTGTTTAGAGGATTTCCAAGATACTGCTGCACCTCCCAATGTAAGCACATATAACCATATATTAATGGATTTTGATCCTTTCATATCAAATGTGAGACCCCGAACGTTTTTACCGTGGTTATTGACGAGTTACTAAGGTTTAAGTCGCATTCGATAACTTCGTGAGTGAACGACCACGTTCATTTTTGAGTTTTTCAAAGTTCTCCAAATACCTCATTTAAGGACTCTGTGTTGTAGTACGTGTCGACACGAGTCTACCAGTATTTTCATAATATTTTTCGGAGCTTCCATTAATTTTTTGTGAATTTTTGAAGTTTCTGGTAATTTTTAATTACCATTTCGGTAAAACAGTTTTTACCATTTGACCTTTTACTTTTTACCTTCTTTAAAACTGGACCATTGGATCTTTCCCAGATCAGATCTGGGTAGTTCATTTCCTTATAAATAGGGAGAGAGTTTTGACTTGGTCAAAACTCTCCCCCACTCGTCAACCATTCCTTTCTCCTCTCACCCGAGCTCTCTGCAACTCCGGCCACCACTGGCCGGCGGTCCACCTCCAAAAATTTCCTCTCCTTCTCCTCTACTCATCCATACCCTCAGCTCACCGAGGTAGCCGCTGTGGAGGGAGATCTACCGAGAAGAGGGTCAGCGGTCAACGGCCGGAATACGGCGATCTAGGCGGCACCGAGGCGCGTGACTAGTATGGTTGTGCTCCCCTTTTCTTCTCCTTCCTTTCTGTGTTCTTAAACCTCTAATTCGAGCCCCAATCGAAAAACCACAATTTCACTGTTTTCTGGGATTTCTGCATCTTCTCCGGCGACGACGTGTTTAGGGGTTCCAAGTTGCTTTTAGAGCTCTAGGAAGCCTTATGCATCATCCCTGGACTGATGGTGGCCACCTCACTCAAAGAATCGAATTTGTTTAAGTTTTGGGTTTTTCTGGGTTTTCTGTTGTTTTCGACTGAGCTTTGAGATTTTTAAAGCTAGGTTGTGTGCTGCTTGTAGTTGAGCCTTGAGGAAGAAAGAAATGCTAATGAAGTCAATTTGGAGCAGAGGCAGTGGTATCAGATTCGGTTCTGAGTTTGAGCAGGCTGAGGGTGAGTGATGATCTTGATTTTCTGTGTTTTCGAATTTGTTGTTGAATTGGTGATCTGATCTGATATTATTGTTGTTGTTTGATTTCCTGTTGTTGATAACTTGGAGGCGAAGAAACGAGAGAAACTCTGTCGAAATTCTGGCAAGTTGACCGGAATCCGGTGATGATTCCGACGAGGCAATGAAATCAGCTAAAACGCCGAAGAGGTAGTCTTTGACTCCTTAGGAAGTGTATTGTTTCCGTTTAGTCGAGTTAAGAGTCGTAATCAGAATTTATGTATAAGGAAACGTACAAAAAGGGAAACTAACCGTAATTGGAATATTTCCATTTTGGGAAACTTTCTATTTTTGGAAACCTACTAATTTGGGAACCTTTCTGTTTTGGGAAAGTTTCCATTGTGGGAAAGTTCCATTTTGGAAAAACAGTTTAGTAAGGAATTGAGGTTCGACACAATTTGGTAAAGTGTTAAATTGTTATCGGAAAAATAATAACTGAAATTCTAGGAAAAAGTTAAGTTGACTGTTTTAAGTATAGTTGGTGATTCACGTAAATCGATAAATTGACTCTTGGTAAATAAATTGGTTAATGTGACACGTTGGGTGTCCATAGTAATTCAACGAATTATTATGTGGCACCCTAACGTCAAATTAGAATGGTTAAGGAAAGTTCAGAAGTTAAGTCGGACTTCCGGTAAATGAGTAAAGAGTCGTTAACCGGAAAAGCAAGTTAAAAAGGTTAAAGAGTTAAAAAGGAAATTGGTTGGTCAACTTGGTCAATGTGGACATTCCTGGTCAAACTAGGAATGTTGAGGTCTGTTGACTGTTATTGTATCTTGGTTGCTAAGCTACTCTGTTCTACAGTGATTATTGGACGAGGTAGCTTACGCGATGACCTCGGTTCACCGAGGCGGTTCCTAGATGCTTAGAGCTTATGTAAGGAACAGCTATTCCAGATAGGGAAGCTAAACCCCCTTTGGTAGTAGTTTTGTATATATATGAGAAAGTGCATGATTTTGTGTATGCTCATGGTCGATGTCTTGGGAAAGTTTTCTTTATATTAAAAGATAAATGATTTATGATTGGGCCAAGAAAACCCGAGGCTAGACGTAAATGATTTTTATATGATGATGTGATATGTTGAGCACCGTTGTCCTGATTTCCGGTGCGTGACCTGAGAGTGACATGACCTAGTATATAGCACTCCCACGGTGTCGATGACCGTGAACCTCCGGTGGGCAATGCCCTGTTTATTTTAATTATCTCACTTACGCTCGTCTCGTACAAAGTTAAGCGAGACATAAGTGCGGTGTGCTGTTACGAGAGATTTGTTAGGCATTAGTAGTAAATGGACACTCTCGCTACTATTCGTCTTCAGACGCATAGGTAGTTGGCCTCGGTTTGCTGTATAGACAAACCCGGGATTCGGTCACAGAGATTCGTGAAGCCCTGCAGGCTGTATTGTTCATTGAGCGCTCTGGCCCATGTTTTAGCATACTGCACTGTTTTTCCGAAAGATATCAAATGATGTTTTTGTGTTCCAAGAATTTTCTAAATGGTTTTATTAAGAGCTCAAATCTATATGTATATCTATAAGGTTTTATGGTTTTCAAACCTATCATTGGTGGACCTATATATGAGCACGCGAGGACGACGCTCACCCATACAACTGACGGTTTGCAGGTACTGTGTATTATGACGGGATAGAGAGAGAGAGCTGTGTGTGTGGAGCCTCATTCCTTCCTCAATGTTTGGTCCAAATTGTACTCATTTTTCCTGTTTTACCCTTCGAGTCATTTACCAGAGCATTTGACATATACAGTAAAGGTGTCACCCTTAATTGTTAACCATGTTTTATATTTTTTATTGTTGTCGCTAAAGTTTTTAATTGACCCTTTAATTTGACCACCTTCCGCGAAATTGAAAAAAAAAACTCTGATGAATGTTTTAAGAATTTCATGTGGTGCCACTCAAAGTCTAAAGTTTAAATTTTATTTTACTTACTAAAAAGCCTACGACTTTAGGTTAATAAGTTGTTGACACGTCCTTTGGACGTGTTGGCTTCTTATTGGCTTAAAATCGTGGTCACTGTAGTTTCCCCTCCCGGGGTGCTACATCAAATCCATTTTGCATCACTATATCCTTTTAGGATAGCTGGATAATTGGTATAATGCAGCTCATAACCCCGAGAGTGCCTTAAGTTCTTTAGTACTCTTGCAATTGCCTGCTAATGTATAGCTTACTCATGTACTACATAACTTGCTCTCAGCATAATAAGTTATGTCAGGTTTTGTACAACACGTTGAGTACATCAAACTTTCAATGACTCTAGACAGTTGAAATATTACTACTCAATCTTTTCAGTAATTTCATGCCATAAAATGAAAAACTCAAGCATATGGGTGGAAAAACTAGCTTTATTTATTTCCTTGACAATTGTCATATAAATAATCTATCACCCATTGCACTATTTTATTTTAGACAAAACTAAATCGTCATCATTAAGTCTAAACTCATAAGACCTTAGAGACATCTTTATTTAAAGTCTAGTTCCTTTTTAGAGATCATCGCATGAACCTCCTTTTCTAAACTTGGTTTTGTCATACCACAAACCAAAGTTTATTATTCCACAGTAATGACTTGTTTGTTCGTCATACATCTTCACATCTAGTGAAGGTCACTCACAACATACAATAGTCTCATTATTATCATGTTCTTTTAGGAAACCATGAGACTCGATGTGTTTTCTAACACATGTGGTGCTCAACACCTCTTATCACTATTTTAGTGACATCTTGAATGACATATTCATTTTTCAAGTGAAGCTCATTGTACATCTCAAATTTTCCTTCATATTGAGACCAGTACAATAGCATTCACATGCATGGTCGGCACTAAGGTCGACTCCTTGGTTCAGATTTTCCATAACCACTTTAGGTTGTCATTTCTGAAACACATCCATAAGTGTTAATTGCATAACCACTTATTTCTCAATGCAACACATCATTAACTACAAATTTTGTAAGTCAACATAATCCGTGTCCAACCATCAATATATGTGTTCGCTAATATATGCAATACCTATAATTTGTCTTAAGATTGTAGCAAAAAGGGGGTTAGATATTACATATATATATATGCACATAAATCTAATTTATAATTAATCAATAATCATAAATAATGAAATGATGAACATAAAAATAATTATTATGAACAATATTGGTTACCACACTTGATTCAAGAAGAAATAGAACTTGTGAAAGCTGAATCACAGATCTTGGAACACTTAGTAAGCAGAACACCAAAAATGTATCATGACTCCAAACTCAAACGAATGATACGAGGAAAGTGACTTAGTCGAGTCGTGTATTTCACACACTTTTTTTTAAGACAAATTATGCCTCCTCTACCGGTGCAAAAGGCTTGATGACACTTGTTTTCCAGGATACAACGACTACTAGTGTTTTAGAGCTGCACTTCTGCCAAGAACGCCCGAGAACTTGTAGTACCTTCAATCTATCATCGGAATGCTATAAACTAGAAAGAGAATAACTTTTTGAGAGGATGAGATGATGATGTTTTCGATTGTATTTAGAACAAAAAAAGTGTCACCTATTTATACGTGATGGGAGCTCTATCATTTGATGATGTGAATGACAACTTTGTGCCTGGTGTATGAGCCCAGATGAATAAAGATGCAAAAACTGATCAGAATCTTCTCCGGTATGGTAAGCTAAGATTTCTTTCAACAGTATGAAGTCATGATATTTTTAATATCGTATTTTTGTGATGGAAGTAAATTGCAAACATTTAATTGCATCCATATGAGGGCTAATAGATGGAATCTGGGTTTGCATGTTGCTACTTTATTTGGTATGATTATGGCTGGGTTTGGGAGAGCTTATAAGCTCCTTTGCTTTTAAGCACCAAAGGTTTTGGTGTTTGGTAAGTCCAAAAATAAGCTACTTCTTAAAAAAGTATAAAGTGTTTTGAGGGAAAAAGGAGAAGCTGCAAACACCCACCTTCTGCTTATAAGCTAAAAGTCAGCTTATATCTTATAAGCCCAGCTGCACCAAACACAGCCTATGATCATTGATCAAGTGGTAGAACACAGTATTATGTTTACAAGAAGCAACTGGTCTCTTTTGAGAGGTGTAATTGATATTCCATGATAAAAGAGACTAGGTCTGTTTCCATTTAAGGCTGTACTACCAAGTTTGCTCACTTATTGGAACAAGTACTTGAAACAGTAGTGACCTCTCTGGGTTTATTTAGTGAGCTGCCCAACAGAAAATGGATATTCACGTTTTTGTATGAATGGCTGGGCATAGTTGTGCCTTTATTTGTGGTTCTGGTCTTTTGACTAAATATGCTTATTGGAACAGTGTAGTAAAGAATGATCTGATGTGATCTGATCGTATCAAATTAACGGACATGTTATGGCTTCAAAAACTAAGTTGGTTTCTTCTTGATGAAGTGAGATAGCTTTGGTTATACTATGGTCATTGGTTTGAAATAAATTAATGACACATGTTGCATGGGGGCGGTGTGTTTGGCAATCATAACATCCCTTTACAAAGTTAATGCAATCCTTGAGCATATGGGTTTAGAAGAAACCATAACAGCGGATGAACCACCACATTTTAGGATCAGCTTGATGAGAACCACAAACCTATTGGTGCACTTCTTTCATGATTCACTTCGCTTCTCTTCCGAATACCCCCTCTTCTGCTCTTCGAAGTAACTCTCATCCTTTTAACACATAGTTAAGGGTAAAGTATCGAACCTTCTTTTCTGATGGAGCGGATGGATCTACAAGATAGTTTATGATCGGTTGGCGCCAATCAATATTAATAGGCTCTAGAGAAGCCACATACCAATCATCATTACACTCCCTCCAATTCATGAAAGATGGTAGTGTTCTGATAGACGCATTTTATACTATGTTATTAACGTATTTCATACCCTATTTAGCTATGTTATTCTCTTAACAATGTCATTTCTAACTTATTTTGTGATTGTAGAGGTAAAAGAGCGGAAAAGCGGAAATGAAAGCTAAAACCAACAAATTATGAAGGATAAGTCGTTTAGGAAACATTCATGTTACAAATTGGGAAAGTTACCTTTTTCATTTTAAGAAACTTTCTTATCTTGATTTAGGAAACTTACTACTTGTGAAACTTTCTTATTCTGACTTTCCTAATCCATTTTGAGAAACCTTCTATTCTTAAATTCAGGAAATTACCAAAGAAGAAATGAGGATTAAATGGAGAAGATGATGCACATATGGAAATCGAAAATTTCCAAGTGATTTGGCCGAAATTATATGAAGATTATGACAGCAAATTTTGAGAGAATTATTCCTTAAAGATTGAAGATAATTGCTAATTTGTAATCAAACAAATTAAGGGAGATTCATACCTTTTATTTCTCCATTTAAATGTTTAATTTTTCAAGATTAACTCTGATTTTTCTTCTTCCTTTTCAGGAATATTAATTAGCAATACATATGGAAGGAATTATAAGTATGAAATCGAAAATAATCAAGAAAGGAAACAAGATTCAAATCGGAAACAATCATGCAATAAGCAGTCGATTCCATTTGGAGAACAAGCAATGTATCTGGTCACATTTCAAGCCAAATTCGAAGACTTAATGCACAAGACACATATGAAATATTATTTGATTAAATTGAGCTATTATTTGTGACCATTGGATCAGATTTAAATCAATGGTGATGAGGGACTCATGGGGCGACATAACACTATATAAGGAAGCTCTCTACGTCAGAAAAAAGGTCGTTCATTCACGTTAAAAACTAGAGAAATACATAGCAATTTCGAGCAGCCCCTTCTCTCCACCTTTGCCGAGTTCATCCTCCTTTGCCAAGCCTCGAAGGACTTCTCCATGAAGGCAGCAGCGTTGGAGACTTGAAGCATTGAAGCCCAACATCCTTTTGTTGCCATCAAACTTCCTTGAAGACCGATAAAGTGTAAACGCTACCTTTACTTTTGTTTAGACTTCTCTAGCAAAATTAATAACATGTTTCGGATGTTAGACTTGAGTTTTGGAAGCATGTTTCGTTTGTTGTTGTGTTCTTTGGATTCAGAATTTTATGAATTATGTTGATGTCTTGTTGATGATTTTCTTACAATTTGATCTTGTGATTCTTAATAATTGAAAGGTTATGTTTTTGTTTAATTACTAAAGCAAAAATACATGCTAGATTATTACCAGGATTTGTTCTAAGCTTCTTCAAGTAAGTATAGATTCAAAGTAGTGGAAACTTTGTAATAAAGGGATGCATGACCTCTTCAGGCTTGTATTTCAAGATTATTTCTCTTAATTTGAATTTACAATGATTTCAGATTGTTGGATTTGAGACTTGAGATTTATGTGTTTATAGAATTTGATTCTATCTCTGTTTGAAATGTTGAATGAACCAATCACTTGTACATATTAGTTTAGATTTTATTTTTCTATTTTTAGGATGTTAGAAACCAGACCAAACCCTCCCTTTATAACCATGTACCATGTATAAATTTGTAAATAAAAATCTGTAAATGTTTGTATTTGTACCTTGTAAATAATTGTGTTGTAAATAATACTTGTACATACTTATTTTGTTATTTAGAAAATAATCTTGTTTGACCATTATGACAGGAGCACTCTTAGTCCCCGGATTGATCGAACCTTATTTGCCTTATACTACGATTGTCAAAAGGGTTCTTAAATTGTAACGCGTCCGGTAACGGGCACGTCATGTTCGTTTTTCAACCTTCAAGATGCACTCGCGGACACCATCGACAATGGTAATTCTAGTGGATATCTTATGAACCTCTATTTTAACAAATTATGTTTTCTCGGCATTCATCCGTCGCTGCTCTTGCTGAATTAGACTATAACCATTCATGAGAGGTAGCTTGTGACATACCAAATCTGGGGACAAACCTGACATATCCTCATACTTCTCAGCAAACCAGGCTCTAACAATGTGCTAATACCAACTTCCATTGGTTTCTCTTAGGTCCCCAAGTTGACTTTTTCTACATGATCTTTAACTATTGGTGGAGTATAGTCCGGAGCTGTCAGAGTAGGCTTTATAAACTCCTACACTTCCTCTTTAACATCCAACACATCATCCTCAACACATTCTACCACGACTATTTCCTCAATAGCCTTTTGCTCCTGTAAATAGATTGCCAAACGTTGATGTAAGGAAGCAAAAGTCTGCACCTCCTCTCTTAGGATGTGTATCATCATTGATTCTTGTTTGGAGGAAACACAAGGAGGCCAAGTCTAGAAAAATCTGCTTTGACATTCTGTATCCCCCACCTTGCTAGCTCAGTTATATTCATCCCATATGGATGTCCTCTGTTGTTGACCCCATAAGAAAAATACTATAAGGTGCAGTACAATCTGTAACAAAAAAGGATTGAAAAATATATAAGGGTCCCAACTTCATCTTCACAACCAAAACTCCCAATGTCTTGGTGATAGTACCAACAAAACTCTTAACCTTGTGTGTGCTGCTTAATATCTTCGCCTTAGGTACCTTAAGAGATTCTATTGTTCATACTGTCATGACTCGCTACAGCACCATTATCTACCAAGATCTTATTGACTTTCACCCCTCCATCTCGTAGTAACATACAATGGCTTGAGGTGTTGAGACATTGCTACTGTGGGCTTAGAGAACATCATGAACAACTTCTTAAGATCAGATCCTTGCTTTGCCTTACCCACAGTTGGTTTACTACTGGCTTCTTCCACTAGTGGTGCTTCAATTACCTCAGTGGTAGGTACAACCTCTTCTTGTGCATTGAAAAACACGTTTGATGACATCAGATCTGACAATTCATACTTAGTTGATAGTAAATACACCATGTTCCATGGTGCCTCCACTTTGTTTTAATACAGTTCACACGCATCTCGTCTTCACTTAATTCCTCCTCAAACTCCTTCATGATTGAAGCTATACCCGCAGATTGCCCCCCCTCCCAGGCTGCTTGGCCGTTGAATCTACCGTTGCAGAGTCAATGGGATCAGTCGAGGTTAACACCTCCATAGACTTTTCACCTAGTTCCTTTTCTTCCTGTGAGACCCTTTTCGGTCTCCAAACATACTTAGCCTTAAGCACCTAATTACTGGATTCTACTTCAATCCGCGATCGCTTAGACCTGCTTTCTGGTGACATGCCCTTAGACACAAGAGCAAATGTGGACCCATGTCTAGACTGCGGTACCAGCCTATCATGCACTGAAACGCTTCATACCTAATCACCCTTTCACTTTTCTTGTATTGGTAAAGGTTATTCTTTCATGGACATTGTTAGATCCAAGCGCATGATGCCTAAAATGCACATATGGTTTAACTGCAAGCCTTTCAAATGTGTTTCGGAGGTTAGCTGGTGATTCACACAAGTCTAAACTAATGTCTCCTCTTTCCAAAGCCTCTAAAGCTCTTTTTGCCCTAACATACCACTTCTGCACATTCCTGATTTAAGTAGGAGTACCTTCTACTGTGTGTCCTCGCTCTCTTACACCAAGTATTTCTTTGATAATATTCCTCGAGACCGGTGGAATGTATGGCCTAGTAAGTGCATCACTGGGCCCTGCTTCCCCTGATCATCAAACTCTTGACTTTAGAAACACATTTGAATCACGAATTTATGTTGTGCCCTCAAGGTTCTAAAAAGGCACCTAGGGTTGCTTAAACGCTGGGCGGTAGGTAATAGTTCTGATTTTCTTCAATTAGGCCAAGTTGGGCACTGGCGTGAAAACGACCCACCCTAGGGTTTCAAATAGGGTGAAAAGGTCTTTACGTGATTTAACAAAATTAAACATTTTTAAGTCCTTTTTTGGTCTGAACATTTTATAAGTCCATTGTAGTATTTCTTTCCATTATGTTAGTCAATGTCTTAAACATAACAATAATACGATTGGATTTGGGAGACTTACAACGTTCACAATTGTACTATTCAGTATTCACTATCGAATTTATTTGACTTTGCGAGACCTAAAAGGTTTGGATCAAAACTAGGAGGCTTAGCTTAATGAGCAAGATGGAGTTGTACAAAGAAGATTCCAACTTCTAACAAAAATGTGTACCCTCTTCTTCAAGAATGGCTCCAATGTTGTTCTTCCTGATTAGTAAAAATTAAAAAATAACCAGTCCTAGATGGATTTTAACAAGTTAACTAAAAGAACAAGTAAAAAACAAAGGAGACAGAAACCAATGTTGGAAGCATGAATTGAATGGATGCTGCGTTTGAATCATCGGGGACAGCCGGAGTTGTTACTGGAGTGAGTCCACCCACCACCCCATTGCCAAAGGTCGGAATCGTTGTTGTCGTCGTTGGTGGACTTGGAATGGTTGTAGTTGTGGTTGGAGGTGTGTTTGGTGTAGTACCAGTCCCTCCGGCCGTGCTGCAAATTTGCATTACATATGCTATTAGTCACTCTTAAATTCCAACACACACCTTATTGACAATTTTACACGACCCTGGTCACAGTAGATAAAATGAGCATAGAGGTAAAAACCATAAGGGGTAAGTGATCAAAGTGGTGCAGAAATGCAGAATAGGACCATTTTGATTTGGTGACCAACAGACCATGCTGGTAAAGACACAAGCCAGTTACTCACTTTATTCTTTAGGAATCAAAATGGGAATCAAAGTGACCCATGTTAACTATATAACTTTCAAATGAGAATCCAAAAAACAAACCCAAAATCAAAAATGAAATAAATGAATTTTTGTGGCAAAAAATCAAAAATGAAATAAATGACATTGAATCATGAAATTTCTGATGAACTACTTCAGAGTTCAGACATGAACATGAGGATTGAAGACTTGAAGGAAAGGCATCATTATCTGTTTCATCCTTTGTAAGTCTCAGCCTTCTGGCTTATACAATGCAAGTTTCCGTTTTCAAAAAAAAAAAGGCATCATTATATGACCTCACTCAGATTGAGACTAGACCAGTCAAAATTTACTTCTACCACAGAAGGGCCCTGCTTAAACATTGGAATTGGTTCTTTTCTGTAATATTTATAATAAATAGTAGTCCTTTTTCCATTGTGTTTTGACAGATCCTATTGGACTGGCAGCTATCTTAAACCCAGAAATCTTACACCAGAAAAGATAGCTGAGCAACCTAGCTCTGCTGGCCCCATAAAAAAGGTGAACAACACATTGTTGACCGGAAAGAGAAGTGTAATACAGAACAAAGCCAAACAGTAAATCTCATTGCCAATAGCAAAAATTACTATAATTATATTTTCAATTTACAAAATCTGAAATTCAAAATCAGCGAGCAACCCAAGACATAGAAGAGAGAGTTGTCATCTGACAGAGAGAAGCAAAATTTCCTTGGAAATGAAAGGATGGATTTTCTACAAACCCCATGCACAGAGACACTTGTAAAACATCCAAAAGAAACTTCACCCAAGAAGAATACAATTTTAACCAATGTGGCAAATGTTGCTTGTGATTTTATTTTCTTCACCAAACCCAGAAACAAATTTTAGTGCTTTTTATATTTTCATATTTTATAAAGGGATGGAAATCTGGATTTCTCCAGAGAGTGACGGAGACTAGCGAAGGCAAAGAGGATGGTTCATGGTGCAAAAAAGTGCATCCTTTTCTATTACTTATATAATTCATCTAAATCTTTATTTTTCCTGCTCACAAATACTAAAGAGGCAAAAAGAAAAGTGCCGATATTGCTTGTAGATGAAGAAACATTCACAAATCTAAGGGAATTTCATTTCTCAACAATTATATGTACCTTAAATGCTGGCAAACATGCTTTCTTAATTTGTCTTTTGTTTTTCAAAGGGAATAGTTCCGACCAGAAGAACCGGTAAAAAAGAAGACATTACGAACATCCATATTGCTAAAGTGAATAAGAATATAAGATCATTGAGACAGTGAAACCACCTTACAGAAGATGGGTATACACAAGATCCATAACCTGCACATTCACAACATTAATATCAAAAGGAAAATAATTCACAGGGTTTAGTTTCATTTCTCAGAAAAAAAAAAGAAACAAAAAAGAAGAGGAGAGTAGTAGTACATACTGGGGTCAGTCTGGGCAACGGTACCAGTACCAGAGAAGTCACAGGAGCCAGGAGCCATAGCCTTGCGCTGGTAGAAACTGTTGAAAGCGTACGAGGTGTGAGCTTGGATAGTGTTGGGGAGGTAACACAGTCCATCAGGCTGTATTGGGACGCAGTCGGCGCCGGAGCCACATGCATAGTCCAAGGCCGTCTGGAGAGCCTGGTAGCTGGCATCGCTCCTCGTCACGCACCAAGTTGTAGTGGCTCCTTCGGCTCCGCTGGTATTGACACCGACGTGAGTTGTGATGAGGAGGAAGAAGAGGAGCAGAGAAGGTGCTGCTGCTACTGCCATGGAAGAAAAGGTGGAGGGTTATAGGGTGGTGAGAGGTATAGGCAGCAGCTGAAGTGCTGAACTACCTAGCCAGTCGGGAAAGGAAGAGAGAGAGAGGGAGTGCTTTTTTGCTTTTTGCGCTGTTTGCTTTTCTTTTTCTATATTGCTTTGGCCACCGGTTTTTTTTGGAAATGATAATTGATTATGGGAACAAGCCCAGAAGCCAAGACGGCCCAATACAACATAAATTGCAAACAAGAAAACTAGTCATCTAAATCAAATAGTAGAAACTTGGTTTTCTTGCCAAGAAAACTAAAAGCATCGACCAGACTCGTCGAGCTCATCTCCTTTCATCAACCTGAGGGCATGACAATCCATCATTGCGGACAATCCATTAGTGAGGGAAGGTGGTGGCTGGGTAGCCCATCGCAGATGACCCACCATTCTGAAAGCAAGCGAAGTGGTGTTATACGCCACTTGATTCGCTTCTCAGGGTATCCAAACTCAATTGCAACCGGTAAACATGGAGCTTCTTCTTCTAATCTGTTGGATGATGAGATAAGTTCTCCAGTTTACTTTGTTATGATTTTTTGTGATTTCCAAAATCACTTCTTCCGAGTCCGATTCGAAGGTGACATTTTGTAGTTGCAGAGAAACATTCATATCAGTCCCGGCAAGAATAGCAGTAGCCTCAGCTTCAGTTTTTGATCCACACTTCACCACACGACTGGAACCTGCAATCATGACCCGGTTCGAGACTCTTATCACAATCCCAGTCTGATCCGGCGGGAACCAAGAGGCGTCAGAATTGATCTTGTGGGAAGTTGTGAATAGAGAAATGACTTATTTTTCTTTCTTGATTTATATAAAATAAAAAAGTTTTTGTTATTTGAGAGTTTTTATTCATATATCAAAAAATATTATTTGGACTTCATTGTTTAATGAATCTCTCATTTATTTTTAAAAAGAACTAAAATACTATTTACGCTTTCTTATTTTTTTTAAAACGCCTATAATCAAATAAAATCAATTAAAGCCTTATTTCTTTTATAAAAACCTTTTCTTTTTAAACTTATCATTCTTACATATATATAGGTTATGAGCTACTTAACGATGTATTTCTCATAATAATTTAACCAACAATAAGTTTCGTTTTCATTGAAACTATTACAATAATACATATATGATTCATGTAAAATAAATAAATAAATAATATTAATAAAGAACACGAAACTCTTACTCTGTGCATAGACTCTAAATCCATGTTCGGCTCGATTGAATCGTAACTATTTTCATGGAGTTTGATGATATATGTTCTGTTAGGGTTTATATTGGAGAAGAAATTTTTCTCCTAGATATTGTAAAGGTAAAATAAAGGCTTTTTTTTACTCTTATCAGTCTTATATATGTGTCCTTATTGGTAATTTACATGAGTTGACAAAGCCAACTATAACTTAAAAAAGAAAGAGGTCTAAGTAATGTTTTTAGAGGTATGACTAGACGCTCCCTTGTTATTTTTATATAAATGTTTAGTTTATATTGCAATTAAAGTAATAATTTATGTTTATTTATATTACACAATATTAATATAAGTCATAATAATAAAATTTAAAACTATAATTTTCATTAATACCTTTTTACTAATGCATATGTGATTTATTTAAGGAAATATAAACATTTTAGATGGCTAATTTCTGTAATTTTGTTTTGATGGCGGGCATGAAAATAGAATATGGACAAGTACACAGAAGTTCCCTTTGAGACATTTTGTCAGGACCCACTTCGGATTAACCCTTTTAACCCGAAGTAAACCGTACGGGGTCCACCTCAAGGGGAATTTTTACCAGAAACTCTCCTTTGAAATGGACAACCCTACCGACAATCCAACGAAAACGCTTCCATAATCGAATACAACTAAACACTATACTGGGGTATTCAGAGCATCCTACATGGAAGTGATACCTAAATAGACTAAATAGCGACAACAGAATAATTTGACTATGTCTCGTCTTCAGTACGCATGACCTCCTCTCAACAACTTCAGTACGCATGACCTCCTCTCAGCAACTCTACAACACTTGGCATTTGAAAACGAAGGGCCCAGGGAAGAACATTTAAAACACAATGTTAGAGTGAGTGGACAAAAAGAATATCTAAGCGTGTGAAAATAATTAATTTATGTTCTCCCTTTGAATTTCCAGAAAATCCATATGCATGCCTCGTTAGAAAATAATCCCAAATAATCGTTCCAGAAACCAAAACGTAACATGCCAGTCTCATTGGCTTGTAAATCAACATTAAAAAATAGGGGAAGAAGTTTCACCATGACGGAGAGTCTCCCAGACTAGGTTCGGAACCTTTAAGGCTACTAAGTAATATGACGACCCTTCATGGTGGAGAGATTCTACCATGACAATGAGCCTCTCAGGCTAGAGTCGGAATCCTCTAAGGCTACTATTGCCTCGCTCCACTTCCAAAGTGAGGGGGGCGTATGGCTAGCCAGCATATATATATATATATATATATATATATATATATATATATATATGACGACCCTTCATGGTGATAAAAACAAGCAAATACGAAAAGTCATTATTACATGACTCATCCCCCGTAAATTAAAACATGCATCTCATGTATAAGGCACGGTTCTCCGACCGTACTCAAAACTATGGCCATAAAACAATACATTCCAAATTTAATTAATATAACTCTGATTTCAGCCGACATAACATAGAAGCTTACCGAAGGGGAGCAACCCACCTTCTTGGCCCCACCGGCTCATTAAAATAATAAAAATCATGTTTAGCATAAAAAAACACGACATGCATTAATTTAAATCAAAGGTTCACTCACAGTACTTAATGTGACCTCATCACTGCTCGGAATGCCCCTCGAGCGTAACCTTAAAAAATCCACATGGTCGAGTCCGTCTCACGTTCGACCATAGACTGTACAGTTAATCTAACAAATTAGTTTTACTACCGTTGACTTGATCTTTTCCTAGTTTGACTAGGAAATCATAATTTGACCCAGAGTTGACTAACCAATTCCTTTTTAACGACTTATCAACAAATAGAACTATTTTTAATTATCGACTCGACATTTAGTTTCCGACTTCGTAACTTTAACGTATCGATTATCCTTGCTATTTCATTAGAGGTTGGGTGTCGTATAATAATTTGTGGAATTACTATAGACACTCAATCCACAACTTAAATCAATTTACTAGTTGTGAGTCGATAATTCGATAATGAAATTTATCCAATTATTTTCCATGATTAACTTAACAATTCTATTATTAGAAGTCATCCTCTACCACAACCTCTAACGTGGTCAACATCCTTATAATTTTAGGCTTCACTATTTATCTCTAATTCCTTTAATTTTGGATTTCACCTTTACTTTATTAAATTTGTTTCCAACTTAAACACTTTCCATAAATGGAATTCTTCCAAAAAGAGAAAGTTTCCCAAAATGGAAACATCCTATTTACGGTAAGTTTTCCGTAATTACTCGATTTACGATTTAACGGAAACCTTACGACTAAAATCTTAACAAGGGAATTGATTTCTACCTCTTCGGCTCTCTTTACCGGAAATTCTGTTACTTCGCTAGATTCCAGCAGGTTTCCGGAATATTCTGCCGGATTCCGGCAATCTTGTCGGAAACGGCCATGGTTTCGCCGTAGCTCTAATTTTCCAAGTTATCGACATGTCAGCAAACAAACAACAACAACATCAATTACAACTCCAAGCATGCCAAAATCACAAAAAACATAAGGCAAAAGCCATTTCACCTTATCTTTGAGATTTCACCTCCAACTCTTCTCCCTCTTATTCTGTTCTCGACTCCCGGGTTCAATCCTCCCTCCTAAATCGAACTATGGGGTCACCAGAACTCGATCCAAGTCGAAGGATCTTTTTGCTTGACAAGCAGGGCTACTGCTTCGACCCCAAAACCTCATCAACCTCCTCTAAAGCCTCCCAGGCCTTCTCCTCCTCATGTCTGGGCTCCAAACACACGCTGCCATCACCGCCTGGTACGAAGAACTCACTAGAGGCCCAAAACCTCGTCGCCACAACGCTACTGCATTAACTCTGAACCACGGTTGTAGCTTCCCAACTCCTCGGTTAGCCTTACCAGGGAGCCACAGTGCTCGTCGAAGCTCCCAAAGGCCTTTGGAACTCGCAGCACACTGTCACCGGAGCTAGGAGCTCGAAACCCGAAGACAGAAGAATGGGGATTTTGGGGTTAGGGTTCGAATCACGTGATTTCAAACATGAAATTGAAGGAGAAAGGATAAACGAAACCCTACCTCTCCTTGCTACCGCTGCCGTCGTTCTTCGCCTGAAAACCGGCGAACACGACGGAGTTTCCTTCGGGTTGATCTCCTCCAAATTGGGTCGCCTGTGAGATTTAAGGACTGGATTTTGTAGACGAGAGGAAGGGGATTGTTTTGCTAGTGGTGCGCCGGTGAGAGGTGGCCAGACGGCGAGGCGCCGCTGTGTGAAACCGAAGCGGCCGAGAGAGAGCAAGAGGAGAGAGAGAGGCTGGGCTCGGGTCAACGCCGAGTTGAGTTGTTAACTCGGGTCAAAATCTCTCCTCTTTTTTATACAGAAACAAACGGCCCAGATCCAATCTCCAGTCGATCCAACGGCCTAGATCTAAAGAAGGTAAAAAGTAATTAGTTAAATGATAAAAACTATTTACCGGAATAGTAATTAAAATTACTATAAACTTCAGAAATTCACATAAAATAGACGGAAGCTCCGAAAAATATTCTGAAAATACCGGGAGACTCATGTCGACATGTACTATAACATCGAGTTATTAAATAAGGAATTTGAACAATTTAGAAAAACACGAAAATAAACTCGAGCAGTAACTTTATAATTCATCGGTTGCAATTAAAAGCTTTCGGTAACTCATAAACCATTGTAAAAGATAACTTACGGGACGTTACACATTTTCTCCCGTGAAGGTCCATCCAAACATTTTTGTTCACATCAGTCCATCTGAGCTAAATAGAGTTTTATATTAGGTATTGAAGTTAAACAAAATTACAGACTGTCATCCAACTAAAAAAATTAGATTATTTCTTTTTATATTTACAAAAATACCATTCATTCTATGAAAAGTCTCCGGCCAACCTCTGGCGAGGTTTCCAGCCGACCTCCGGTGAGGTCTCCGGCTGACCTCCGGTGATTTTTCTGACCGACCTTAGATGAATTTTTTGACTAACCTCCAATGATGATTCAGGGGACAATAAAAAAACTACTATCCCTGGCAACAAAAGCTACTACCGCATGCAATAAAAGCTACTACCTCTAGAGTCAAAAGTTACTACCAACATAAACAAAAGATACTACCACCAACAATAAAAGCTACTACCGTCAACAACAAAAACTACTACTACAAAGACCAAAAGCTACTACTAGTGGCACTAAAAGCTGCTACATACTACTACAAAGAACCAAAAGCTACTTTTGCCAGCACCAAATGTACTACTGCCGACAGCAAAAGCTACTACCCCTAGCTAGAAAAGCTACTACCCCTGGCTATAAAAGCGACCACCACTGACTACAAAAACTACTACTGCCGACACCAAAAGCTACTATTGCCAGCAACAAAAACTACTACTGTTAGCAAAGAAAACTATTATCGTAACCAACAAAAACTACTATCGTTGATACTTAAAGCTACTACCACCGACAACAAAAAAACTACTACAAGAAACCAAAAGCTACTACAGCCAGCTCCAAAAGCTAATATAGCAAGAACTAAAACTATTGCAGCAGACACCAAAAGCTACTACATCTAGCACCAAAAACTACTACCGCTGGCATAAAAAACTACTCACCAAATAATTCACCAAGTTTATAGATATAGGAACAATTGAAACAAGAATAATCTATGTGACAAATTATGCTATCGCAATGTTGAGAATATACTATCACAGTGTAGAAAATATACTATTAAAGTGACGAATATATACTATAACCAAGTTGAAGATATACTAACATAGAAATAAATAAATAAAAACTATTTTGTATACAAAATATACTGGCATAGACTAATATGTCGAGGATCAAAATCCACTATCACCTTCACCTTTACCAAAAACTACACTCACCTATACCAAGATTTACATCGATGAAGATATTCTAATTTGACCAATTTGACTTGTTAAAGCAAAATTGACACCGGAGAAGTAGATTTACACGTGAGAGAGGATCATATCCATCACAGATTCGGGTTGAACAAACCTTATCGCCGAGGAGCCGTCGCCAATGACGACGGAGGGGAGGGAGTCTCAGAGAGCTTCCCCTAGACCTTCAATCTATACTCTTTGACGCCGGCCATGAAGGGGAGGCCTAGAGAGCTTTGCCATGACCTTCGATCTGAGGTTGTATTCGACGGCTAGGGATAAAGGGAGACAATGAGGAGGTTGTCTGGAAGGTCGCAGAGGCCCTCAGGCTTAGAGTTCCGATGAGGGCTCAGCTTTGGGTCGATTTTCTCGCTTAGGGCTTAGGATTCTGGTGAGATTTGGTTGGTCATGGAGAAGAGAGAGAGTGAACATTTTTGTTCTTTGAAACGAAGAGAGAAACAGAATTGTAGGGAAATAAGGGCAATTCAGGTACGTAATAAAAGTATAATGACATATTTAGGTCTTAAAGTGGACTTGCATGGAAAAATGTTTGGGTGCGCTTATGAATGAGAAAATGTCTGAAATGGGACTTATATGAAATTTTCTAAATAGAATACTACCCCTAGCTATGTAAATCAATTCAGGCTTTTAAGGGAGTCAACTTCCACTCAAAACTCATTTTTTGTTTCCTTTTCAATCTTGATTTACAACCAAATAACACATTAAAATGGAAAATGAAACTAATTCTATTTTCACACCAGGATTTCTGACTATACAAAATGGGCCTTATATTTATAGTGAGATGACTTAAATCAATTAACTGAATCAAGAATTTTCGGTTTGAACAATGGGTTTTTTAAGGCTGCCATTTGGTTTGGTCAATACTTAAATACGACTATGAAACAAATTTCACATATTTTCAACAATGTTTAGAACTTGATCAATGTGCTCAACCTTAATATGATATAACTTATTACACGAAAACGCTATTATTTAACCCTTTATGTCTTATTTTGATCAATACTTCCGCTCATAGCCTCTGGTATGACTGAGAAGTAAAGCTTCGGTGTAAAAATATTGGGAAATTTACATCCCAATGATATGACTCCCCGTGGGGAGTAGTAAGAATAAATAATGTTGACTGATTTGATCAAGACCCAAATGTTACAGGCAATATGTAATTTTTCTACCATAGTTATTTTTCACCATATTGATCATATCCTATTTAATAATATTTTCAGAAATTTTCCATACTCTATACGGTTGGTTCACAAAGATGTACACTTGTATATAATTAACATACTAAACAAATTACACCATATTAGTAGGCACGTTATGGTGTCAATGACTATATTTTCAAAAAAAATAGTTTCCTCTATTGTTTCCTTATATTCAGAAAATATATTTGTTATAAAGTTTGGTAATGCCGAAAACTTAAATACCGAATTGGTAAGATTTATCTCATATCGAAAAAGTTGGTTGGTTTTTGGCAGTCATATTTCATTACCGAAATCTTTGGTTTTAAAGTTGGTAACACTCATTACCGATTCGAACCGACCGAATAACAGACCTAGTCTTGCATGTATTGACTTATATGCCAACCATATGGGTCAAAGAGAACTGACCGTGAGTTTTCATACTAAAAGTTGTAGTAGGCATTGGGCATCGCTTGACCTTGGCCATAACCATAATTATTGGAAGATTGTGCTTCCGACTGTGACCACGAGTTATCATTTGATTGCACCCCATAAGACATGAAATATATTATATAAGACATTAATTGTCAGATTTTTGTCGTAAGGGTATATGATGGATTATAAACTTTTGGGTAAAAAAATAAGGGATCAAAGTAAGGGTATGAATTAAAGTAATTGTTTGAATTTTAACTTGAAGATTAGAAAATTTTGGGAAAAAAAATAAAAATAAAAAAAATTGGAAATTTTCAAAAATTTTCAGAATATATCGAAAAACTATCAGAAAATATCGGGAAATTTTGGAAAATTTCAAAAATTTTTGACGAGAAATGCTTGGAATGTAAAAGATATTTCGAAGATCTAAAAAACCGAAAATTTCGACTCAATTTCGCCAAAATTTTTGATTTTTAACACCTTAGATATAACTATGTTATCGGATACACTTTGAAAACAAAGAGAAATTATCAATTTTCACACTCAAAACTCATCAGCAACATATTTCAATTAGAGCTAATAAGAGTCAAATTTTTCAAAACGAGCTACTCCCACGAATTAAATGAGCCGAATATATTATTTTTAAGCTCGACTCCTTCTTTTTATCAGAAAACTCTAGCTCAACTTATCTATAATACGAACATGAGCCAACAAATCAAAAATTGAATTCTGAAATTCATACAAAAAGAAAAGTTGAAAGTAGTGTCACTAATCACCAAAAAGCTTGATATCCCTGCATGGGCGTCATAAACCGGCTGCTCTACGAGAAAGCCCACCTCACCAAACCCTCCCACCCATACGAAGCCAGAGCGGCCACCGCCGCCATCCTCAACCACCTCACTTGCGGCCATCTCCGCAAAGCCGTCTCCCGCCTCTTCTCCTCCCCGTTCCCCTTCTCCTTCCCCCTCTACTCCCACCTCTTCCACCTCTGCTCCTCCTCCCGCTCCCTCCTCGAAACCCGCAAGCTCGAGTCCCACCTCCTCTCCTTCTCCCCAAACCCTCCCGTCTTCCTCCTCAACCGCGCCATCGAGTCCTATGCCAAATGCGGCTCTCTCGGCGACGCACGCGAGCTGTTCGACGAAATGCCGCAGCGAGATGGTGGGTCCTGGAACTCCATGATCAAGGCCTTTTCCCAAAACTCGCGTCCCGAGGAGGCTCTGGTGACGTTTTTGGATATGAATAGGGCCGGGTTCTTGCCGAATGAGGTTACTTTCGCTATTGTGATCGGGTGCTGTGGTGCGGTTTTGGAGGAATCGTTGGCGAGGCAGGTGCATGGGCTTGTTTTCAAGTATGGTTTTGGCGGGAATGTGGTGTTGGGGAGCTCGCTTGTTGATGTGTATGGGAAGTGTGGCGAGATGGGGGGTGCGAGGAGAGTGTTTGAGGAAATTGCGGAGCCCAATGAGGTTTCGTGGAATATTGTTGTGAGGAGGTATCTTGAGGTGGGAGAGGGAATGGAGGCGGTGATGATGTTTTTTAGGATGCTTGTGGCGGGGGTAAGGCCGTTGAGTCATACATTTTCGAATGCGCTTGTGGCCTGTTCCACTTGTTTTGCGCTTGTGGAGGGAAAAAGGGTACATGGAGTTGCGGTTAAAATGGGGTTTGTGGATTATGAAGTTGTTTCGAGCTCGCTTATTGATATGTATGTGAAATGCGGGAAGCTAGGGGATGCACATGCAATTTTCGACCAGCCACATTTGGAAAATTTGATTTCTTGGACTTCAATTGTTTCCGGGTATGCTATGAGTGGACAGACGTCGAAGGCGAGGGCTTTGTTTGATGAGATGCCTGAACGGAATGTGATATCTTGGAATGCAATGTTGGCAGGGTATACTCGTTACTTTCAATGGGAAGAGGCTTTGGATTTTATATTTTTGATGCAGAACAGCAATAAAGATATGGACCAAGTCACTCTTGGGTTGATCCTGAATGTATGTGCTGGCCTTTCAGATGTTGAAATGGGAAAACAGGTTCATGGATTCATTTATCGACATGGATATTGTTCCAATCTGTTTGTCGGAAATGGCCTTCTCTACATGTATGGTCAATGTCGGAACATGAAATATTCCAAAACAGTTTGGTTTCACCATATTAGTCCATCACGGGATACAGTTTCTTGGAATAGTTTGTTGACATGCTACGCTCAGCATCGTCTTAGTGAACTGGCTATGACAATCTTCTATGAGATGCAATGTGAGACGGCACCTAATGAGTTTACATTTGCAACTATACTGTCAGTATGTGCAAATATTTTTGCACTTGAGCAAGGCAAACAAATTCATGGTTTCATGATTCGAAATGGTTACAATATAGATACCGTGGTTAGAGGGGCTTTGGTTGATATGTATACCAAGTGTCGTTCTATTAATTATGCTTTTAAGGTTTTCAATGGAGGGACTTCAAGAGATGTGATTCTTTGTAACTCCTTGATTTTGGGATGTTGTCGCAGTAATAGAACGAGACAAGTACTTAAATTGTTTCATTTGATGAAGGATGAAGGAATAAAGCCAGACCATATCACATTCCGAGGCATTTTGTATGCTTGCACTTGTGAAGGTCTTGTTGAGTTGGGAAAGCAGTATTTTGAATCAATGAGCACCGATTATGGTATTATACCTCAATTAGAGCACTATGAGTGCATGATTGATCTCTACAGCCAGTGTGGGTATATGGATGAGCTTGAAATTTTTGTAAGGAACATGCCATTTGATCCCACAGTCCCAGTGTTAACAAGAGTAGTGGATGCGTGCAAAAGACATGGATGCTTCAGATTTGGAAAGTGGGCTGTTCAACGACTTAATAACTAGTCCATCTAGTTCATAACTCTGTGGGATAATGGATAAGAGCCAGATGATAGTGATTGCCAAGTTGCAGATTCAAAATCTTCATAACCAAGGAGGCACGCTACATGATTGGGTGTGCAGATCTGAGTTTTTTGAGAAGGCAGATTTATTCATTAACTTCAATTTTCTTCATCAAATTTTTCATCTTCATCAGGTGCAAATCTCATCCCTTGGAGTTTCATCTGATTATATACTTGAATTTTCTCTGGTAAATACTTTGCTTTATAGGGATGAGTCAGGATTTCAAAATGGTAGTTAGGAGATAGATTTTCTTATCAGCCTAGATGAACCAAAAGGAATTGGTAATACATATGTCATCATCTCTAACAAGTAGAGGAGATTGAATTTCATTTATGTTGAACATAATGCATGTTACGAGAACAAAATGTCATTTCATCATCAGTATTCTGAACGATGTTGACTTTTCATGAATTTTTGGATGTATCAGCAATGCCATGATTCTTATTGCATTGAGGGGTATGTGATATATGTATCTGGTCACAGTTTGGTAGGTGTTGTGCAAAATTTGGTTAATGGGAGTATTAAAGCTGTAACTGCTAAAAACATGCTCTATGTCTTGGGTTTGATAACCCTTACATCAGCAGCTTTATGTTATTTTCTAGTACCCTATGATCTTGCTTGGTTGGAATTAGCAGTATTAGTTTTAGTATCAGAATTCTGAGATGCAATGGTCTGACATAACTGTTGCATGAATGTCAGGTGGCATTCTCCCAAGTTATAAAAACATGTGTTGTACAAATTACATCTGTTGCTAAACCCAAACCATGTAAGCAAATCTTCAGTGCAAAATCCAGATAGAATTGAGACTCCAAGATCATAATAGTCGTTCTTTATACTGTGATGCTCATAATTATCATTAACCACTAATTATCTCCATCTTTGGTGAGCATCTCTCCCTTTTTAAGTGTTTTTTCCTCATTTGCCTTTTTTTCTTCTATCCTCAGCTTCTTTCTTTCCCGTTCTCGTTTTTGCTTAACTTCCGGCCACCAATATATGTTATCCATTTTTCTTGCCTCCCTCTGCCGGTTTTTGATTCTGACAACGTAAGAGTATACACTTGCATATGAGGGAACAACATATTTAATTTTATACCACAAGTTTACATATATTGTTCAATGCTCAGTCCCAAACATAGTGACACAACTAATTTTTAGTTGCATTTATAGTCACATTAACAGTTTCTTGCACAGTCACGCACATACCTATTGAGTTGGGTGTTTTTCCAGATTCTTCTTCGCTGAGCTGCAATCTGATCGTTTTCCCCCTTGTTTGCTTTTCAGCTTCAGGTGTTAGAGATATGACAATAGGTTGCTTTTGTACCTAATTCACAAAGGCAGTAAAAAAAAAGAACCATAAGCTAGTAGACTAAGCTACACATGTAACTACCCTTTGAAACTACAGAGTCATAGTTACCTTAGGAGACAGAATGATCAGGTATTTGTTTGGATTTTGTTCCATGACAGTCAAGTCAATGACTTGGGGACTTGGTGTATAGTTGAAATTGTTTTTTGGAAGTGTAATGGTGTCAGTCACCAATGAGCTACTCTAGTTTACGAACAGTTCTGGAGAGATACCTAAGTCGAAAGAAGGCATGTCAGTCACCGGTGTTTTCGGTGACCATGCAACATCTTTTGGTATTGTCCTCGGTTGGGACTTTGGTGTCTGCTTTCTATTTTCGGTGACCACGCAACATCTTTTGTCCTCTTCCTTCTTCTCAATCTCTTTCTCAACCGTACTCAGTGCTTCAATGAAAAAATCATCTGAGTTTCGGCTCGGAGCAATGTCCCTTGTATTATCGATATTCTTTCCATTATCTGAGTTGTGCTGCTATATATTACATGCATAGTACACAATCAATAAATAATGTTTGTACATTGCTACATACATAGTTACATACGCAGTTACATTTGTATATCTATAGTTGTATACATAGTTACATCTACAGTTACATTCATAGTTACATAGTTAGATGTATAGTTGCATAGTTAGATCTACAATTACACATACAGTTACATGTGTAGTTACATAGTTAGATCTACAATTACATGCATAGTTACATAGTTAAATCTAC
The DNA here is from genome assembly GCA_951800085.1 of Comarum palustre. Taxonomy (NCBI): domain Eukaryota; kingdom Viridiplantae; phylum Streptophyta; class Magnoliopsida; order Rosales; family Rosaceae; genus Comarum; species Comarum palustre. The sequence goes on from OX637586.1 coordinate 11,404,083, forward strand.
AGTTACAAGCATAGTTGCATCTACAGTTACATGCATAGTTACATAGTTAAATCTATAGTTACAAGCATAGTGTCACATAGTCACATTCATTAACCTGCATACGTGCCTACCCCCTAAACATGCAACTATAGTTACAGACATAGTTACATACACAGATACCTCTGCCTGTTCAAGTCTGAAATTTCAACATTAATAGTCAGACAATAAGTTTTATTTTCACTAAAAAGGATGTAAACCATGCCCATAGTTGCATAGATACTTTGTCTTTTATACATTGATAGTCACTTGGATAAAAACAGAAAACACAAATTCCAAATTTGAAAGAAACACAAATTCGAAACAAATTATTAATAATGTCTAAACAAGCTATTTTTTAAGTTTGAATTGTACCCATTGTTGCTTCCTTTTTCTTCGTGTGCTCCTCCTTTGCCTTGTTTGCTGCTTCTAGCAGAATGTTGTCCTCATGGTTTTAGAAAGAAATGTTGACAAGCGCTTCTACAGCCTTTCTCTCGTCAGCCTTTTCAGCATTTTCAGCCTTTTCTTCCTGCAAATCTTTAAGCTTCTTCAGTTCTAACACGAGTTTTTGATTCTCTATCTGTAAATCCTCCTTTGCTATCTTTTCAATTACCCATTTTTGGTGAGTCTCTTCCAAATTTGTCTGGGCCTCTTCCAACATAGACTCATATTCCTCTTTCATCTTGATCATCCGTTCTTTCCAACAACTCGGTTTTCTTCATGTTTTTCTTCTTTTTGTGTCACATCAGGAAATTTTTTTCCTTGAAATGGTACTTGTAAAAGCACAAAACATTTTCATTGTTAGTGAGTCTGACAGTTTTGATTTGACACTAAGGTAACAAGATATATTCAGAGTTTCAAGTTGTACAAAAAATACATACGATGTCTCTTGTGTAGTTGGTGAGTTGCTTCTGCTCATCATCAGAGTCATCATGCACAGTTACATAGGTAGATGCATACTTTCATGTCCGTTACATGCATAGTTACATTGGTAGATGCATAGTTTCATGTATAGTTACATGAATACATAGTTGCATGTTCAGTTACGTGCACATTTTCATTGGTAGATGCATAGTTTCATATACAGTTACATGCACAGTTACGTTCCTAAATGCATAGTTGCATGTTCAGTAACATGACAGAAAAGTGATTTTGAAACTTATATTGTAAAATTGATGGATTTAGTTTTTCAAGAAATATGTACCTGCAATATGTTTAAGTTGTAAACTTTCTTTGGCAGGCCTCTGAGATCCCACTTCGTCATCTTCAGCTCTACATTCTCTCCTCCCTCAATCGGTTTTATTGCTTTGGTTTTCTTACTAAGCCAATACTAGTACAAAAAAATGGTCAATTTTCCAAATGATAACTACTTCCAAATTATAAAGAAAACATAGAAAAATCATAAAGAAACAAGTGATTTTTACCAGAATTAGGTGAGCACATCCTCCTGTGTTCTTCCATTGCCCTTTTGAGTTCAATCGTTGTTTCAAACAACGATAAAGCATATTTCTCACTTCTCTTGTCCAATTGTATTTCTCGACATCTCCCCATACAACACAAATAACCTCTCCTGCTAGTTGACCACCCCCATTTGCAAATAAAAAGTTGATGCGGATCTCAAGCATGACCAGCCTAACTAAATCCTTTGTTTTCTGTCTTCGATCGTCCTCATTCTCTACTAGCCAGTTCTGCAGTATGTTTAAGTGTTCTTTGATGCTCTTTTTATTAACTCTGTCATTCCCTAACACACTGCTTACGAAGTCTGAATCAACTACCCCAAATAACTCTCTTTCTCGGAGAATTCCTAGAATGTTCTTGACGTCTTCAATGGATATTCGGTATGTCTTTTCTCCTATGACAAACGTTTCTTCCTCCGAATTAAAACAGTCAGCAAGTATTTCTACTACTTTTGTTTGACTTCGTGAATATATCTCGGCTGAGGGATCCATTGTTGTAGAATGCATCAAAGAGCTTGCCAAATGGGCCCTCTCGTATGCTCTTCAAAGCTTCCTCATCTTCATTCAACATTGTCTCAAAACTGTCTAGGTTAGGCCAAGTTGACCTGAACTGGATTGTTGCATTCCTCTTGTTCTGATCTTCTTCTTCATCTTCCTCTTCTTCCTTTGCCACTTTTTTGCCTTCTTCTTCTTGTTCTTCTTCTTTTCTTCTTCATCTTTCTCTTCTTCTTCTTCTTCTTCTTCTTCTTCCTTAGCCACTTTTTTTGCCTTCTTCTCGTTCTTCTTCAGCTTCTTTCCTTTTTTGCCCCTTTATTAAGTTGCACAATACTACTCCATCTTCTGATATATCATCATCATCATCATCTCTTTTTCTTCTTTTTGTTTTCTTTTGCTCTCCTTTTGCGCCATTGGTGTCATTTTTCCCCTTTCTCTCTTCATTTTTCTGCTGCACAAAAACTTATATTTTGATTAGTTCAACTGACTATGTAACTACTTATAGCATTAACAGATTTGATACAGCCACAGTTACCTAAACAGTTACATACACAGTTTCATTTTTTAGTTTTTTCAAATCTGTTTCTAAAATTCTCAATTTCATGCACAGTGAATCTAGAAATTCTAATCCAACAAACAAACAACAACAAACACATCTCTGTTTCACAAATACCCAGTTACTTATACAATTACTTGTACAGTTACTTATACAGTTTTCATTTCAATGTAATCAATGTAATACCAGTTACTTATACAGTTACTTGTTTAGTTACAAACCCAAAAAGACATGAAACTAACTTATAGAGTTATTTATATAGCTCTAATATAGCCCCTATTACTTAACACATTTCACATGAAACTAACTCTATAACACATTTCACATGAAACTATAGCCCCAAAAAGAGATGAAACTAACTCTAACACATTTCACATGAAACTAACTTATAGAGTTACTTATACAGCTCTAATATAGCCTCTTCGACTTATACAACTCGAATCGAGAGCAACACCAACAAACACAGTTTCATTTCAAATCAGAAATGTCCAGTTTCGTATCTAGTTACAAACACAGTTTTCATTTCAATTTTTCATTTTTAAATCTGTTTCAAACATTTCTCAGTTACATGCACAGTGAATCCAGAAATTCTAAACCAACAAATAACAACAAATGTCCAGTGACTTAGACAGTTACTTATACAGTTTCATTTTTATTTTTTCAAATATGTTTCAAACTTTTTCAGTTACATGCACAGTGAATCCAGATGAAAATCAAAGGGCCAAAATCAAACAACAATAACCACAAATTCAAAACCAACAACAAATCAGAAATGCCCAGTTACTTATACAGTTTCAAATATAGTTTTGATTTCAGATCTGTTTCAGTTTTTCAATTTTTGAAAATCAACAAATCAATAATGAATTTGCAATGATGAGTTTTCAAATCCACAACAAATCGACGACTTAATCCCTAAGCCCTAAATTGATTCTGAACCATTGATCTTCAAAAATTTGAAACTGAAACAGTACATACAACATGAAATATTGAATCAGAAAAACTAAGAGGGATTAGGAATTACAAAAAGTTAGGTTTTGAAGCTTTGAAAGAGTTGAAATGCTCTTGAAGCTGATTTTTTGTGTCGCCGATGAAAACGAGGTGATGGATTCGCAGTGGATGGTGGCCTGGGTTCTGTGATATTCGCCGGAGAGAGAGAGATATTTCAATGAGAAAGAGAATTGGTGCGAGTTTTCAGTGAAGAAGAGAAGAAAAGGGAGAGAAGGGAGCTAGCAGTTGTGAGGAAGTTTGGAGAAGAAACCAAATGGAGAAGAACACTGAACAAGAACTGAAGATGTAACACCCCGCCCCAAAATTTCCCTTTTTTTACAAGGGCCAAGGGGTTACAAAGGGGTGTAACCGCATTTCTAACTTTCTCCGAATTAATATTCGAGTTTAATATTGAGATATTCTCTATTCTAGGGAAAAAAGAATTAATGTTTCGAGGGGGTAGATTATGCCAATACGAGTCCTCCGGTATGTTTGGAATATTTTCCGGAGCTTCGAGTTGTTTATTTTGTATTTATTTAATTTACGGAAGTAATAAAGGTTATTTACTTTACCGTAAAAAGGTGAGTTTGCGATAAGTCAAGAATTTGAGGAAACTTCCTTCGGGAAAGTTGTAGAGGACGTTAATACAAACTCGTGAGTATGTCCTATGAATTAACCGGAGTTAGTATGCGGAAGTTATTCGAGATAATGTATAGTTACTACCTGGTAATTAGTAAATAGTAAAAATATATATATTTACCATTCACGTAACTTTTTAATATTTGATCTGGGCCACTGATCTATTTGGATCAAATCCAGGCCGTTGATTTCTATATTAATATAGAGGAGAGAGATCCGATCGAGGATCCCCCTCCCCCTTCGCTCTGGTTCCTGGTCTTATCCCCTCTCCCTCGAAATCTCTCTCTGACCCCTCTCTACTGCTCGACTGGGCAGCACAACAGCTTGGAGGTACCACCCCAGTCGAGCCACCACCACCAGCTTCGCGTCTCCATATCTCCGCCCCGCCCAACCATTGAACCCAGCAAACCTGCTAGACCTCCGTTGAGCTTTTCTAGCACTCACCAGTTGCAGAAACTCCAGGGAGGATGCAGGCAGTGCTTGGGGGAAAGACGACGTCGAGGAGGTGGAGGAATGGCTGGAGAAACGCTGTGTGTGCCAATGTCGAGCTTCGGGCTTGTCTGGGTAATTCCTTTTCCCCTTTCTCCTTCTGTTTTAGACCATCTAGGGTGTTGGTTGGGGTAGATCCTAGAGTTGCAGGTAGAGGAGCATGGTTTGGCCGAGAAAACTCGGATTTCCGGCCAAACCAGTCGATCGGAGTAGTCTAGGGTAAAAAGGGATAAAACCCTGGGTTTTTACCGCGGTAGATCTAGTATTTTACCATTTATCGCAGGTGTGAATAGTCAGGACTGCCCCTGACTGTTTAGTATATTTACAAGGAAGCCATTAAGGCTGAAATCCCATAAATGCCCCTGGTTGTTTTGTATATTTACTAGGCTGTCACTAGGACTGAAATCCCAAGAATGCCCTTGGCAGATTTGTATATTTACGAGACTGCCATTGATGTTAAAAAGACCATAATGCCCATGTCTGTTTTATCTATTTTCAAGGGCTGCCATTGAGGCTAAAATATCTAAAATATCCTTGACAGTTTGGCATATTTACCAAGCTGTCATTGAGGTTGAATTGACAATATTACCCCTAGAAATTCTAAGTATTTACAAGAGTGTCATTGGGGGTAAATTGACTATTTTATCCTTGATGAAATTATCTAATTTTATGGTTGCCAACATATTATAATGATGTGTTTGGGTGTTTGAATGTTATATTTATATGTGGGAATGTTGTATTTACTTATGTTGGAAGGTTTGGGTTATTACCTATAGTTAGCTAGGTTGTGGATAGCTCGGCGGAGAGGTTAAACCTCGGATTTGCATTTAGCTTATGCTATCCTTATTTATAAATCGACCGATATGTAGATATGTAGTAAAGCGGGTTTTGCCCGGTTAGGTTAGGGCGTTAATGAAAATAAGAGCTACGTGTGGCTTGATCCCTAAGGACATGGTACGTAGGCAGCCTGACCGATTCGGGTGCAGTCACAAATATTATTAGATCCCTATGTCCTCTAAATGAATAGTTTGAGATCCAAATGAGGAAATCGGGATAACCTCCGGCTGTGAGGTCTATTCCGGTATCGTTTGGATTGTCGAAAATGATTTGGGAAAAAGGGTTATCCCTTCTCAAGGGGGATTACGAGTAATATCTCTTGAGATGGGTGCCGCACGTCCTAACTTGGGGTAAACTTAGGTCGGGGTGTGACAGAAGACATGCGGTGGTAGAAAATGCAACCTTCAGGGCCTTTTTTATCGATAATATTCCTTCTGTTATTAACCGTTAGTAACCGTCAGTGACAAAAAACGTAATTTTTAAAAATTTTATAGACAACGCTTTAAGGGTAGACTTTTTTATCATTTCATACCTCTAAAAAACTTTTTTATCATAAGCCCTTGTTTTTAATATTTTTTGGTCAAAAAGAAATAAATAAATCCGTTCTCAAAAAAGAAAAAGAAAAATCCATGAGCCTCAGATGCTTAAAAATAAATTTAAATTAAAATCCAAGTCCAACTAGACATTGATTGCTGCAGGTTTGGGGCAGTCAGCTTACAACTCGGAACCCAGATCTCATCTCCAATTGACTTCTCTTTTGCTCTTCCTCTCCTCGCCTTCTGACTTCTCTTGAGCTCCGGCACTCCAACGCATCATGACTCATATCCTTTCTCATGTTCTGCTTCACAATTTCTGTTTTTATCTCGGAACTCTTTGTGTTTTCCACTACTTTAATTCTGTTTCAAGCGCGTTGCTTGGTTATTACATTTAGGGTTCGAAGTCTTGTTCTGTTTCTATTGTGTTTTCTTTAACCCGAGATTTGATCACGCGGTAACCAGAGAGAGAAGGATCGGGAGAGAGCTGCGGCTCGGGCCAAGGCTAGCAAGAACAAAGACGATGGATTGACCCCAGAACAGCGTCGAGAGAGGTCCAAGTTCTTTGCTTTTCCCTCTTTTGTTTTTGGGTTTTTTTTGTTACAATTTTTGGGTTTTAGTTTATCTTTGGTATTGAGAAATTCCAGTTTGTGAATCTTTGTTTTTGAAAATTTTGGATGGCAGGGATGCCAAAGCTCTTCAAGAAAAGCTGGCCAAGAAGGCTGACAAGAGTGCAGGAGCGGCCGGATCAAACTCCTCCTCCGGAGGTAAAACCAAATAAAAAGTGTTGCCTCTCTTTTGGTGGAACCTTGGTTTTAGTTTCTGGCTTGGTTTGTGGTTCTTGAGAACTCCATGTTTTGATTTTGTTATTGGTAATGTTGTGTTATTAGTTATTCAAGTACTGATGTCTGAATGATTTCCATTTCCTAATTATTGATGTTGGTATAACATAAAAGCTATTGTGTACTTCAATTCAAAATAATCAAATTAGCTAATGTTATGATGTTTGAGGATGCCAATATGAAATTTTAGAAACTTGATTTGAATTATGTAGACGTTATTGAGGTGTCTCTAGAACTTAAGATCAAAACTTTCAAGTTTAGATAGTTCAATGGCTGATATAGCGATCACAGCTTCATATATTCTCATTCTGATGATCCTTCATTGATCATATAATAATGGAGATGGTTTTGGAAATATGCCAATTCATGTGTTGTTGGAACTTTGTCCCTTGTCCCCTCAATGGTTGACTGACCGTTGGCTAACCATGTTAAGTTTTGTTCTGTATTTTCTATATGTTGCTTCGGATATCTTCTTCTAGTTGTTTGAGTTGGGTTTAGTATTCTTCAGAAAGATAGGAAGACTGAACATATGAATAGAAGAAGGATAGAAAGCAATCATGTGGGTTTAGTCCCAGATGTCTGTCCATGTGGTAGGTATGCTCTGAACGACTAATGAATGGAGCAATAAGCTCTACAGTGGTTGGTAATGCATGTTTTCCTTCAATTAGTTAGTGTGGGTCTGTGGGGTCATTGGTAGATGCACATTTGACCACAGGCAACCTTGTAATTTGCATATCCAAAATGTACCATGTTATTTGGATACTTACAGTCCGATATGTATCATGTGCTCCGGACTCTCCGAAGCATTTGTCCTTAATATGATCTGGAGATTAAGCATCATGTTTGTTGTGGGAAAGAATATGTTTTCTTATGAAGCTAGGAGAAAGTTGGACTTTCGTTTTGGAAAGTAGAGAGGATCTAATTATTGAGCCAGATACAATGTGAATTCTGGATGTGTTGATGCTTCAATTGATTCTTGTGCATGCATTCAAATGATTCAGCCTTTTGTTTCAGCCTTTTTTTCAGCATGTGCAGTGCTTGATATGCAGGCATGTCAAGATGATCATAACTTGGCCACGTATTATTTGCTTTGTAAACTTTGGTCGTCTGATGCTTCTGCTTCTTAACTCATATATGAGATGGGCATTCACTAGGATCTCATGCATCATTACTAAAGATCATCTCTCTTTCGCATTAACTTGGCCATGACTTGACTTTAGCTCATCATACTGGATAATGAGAGAGTAAATTATTCTGGAACAAACAGAAAGAGGTAAACTTTGTTGAGAAATAGATTTGGTACTGAAAAATAGGTCTTCAGTGACAGCAATAGTGGAAAGCCCCAACCATCTTATGTGCTTACAGTGGCAGTGTGAATAATGCTAACCCATATCATTATTTTCTTTCTTGGTTTCCCTTAGTATTAACATTTAGGTTTGCACATCGTGCAGGGCATCGACCATTTTACTACTGTCAATTCGAGTGTTTGTCATGTTTAATCTGTGTCTCGTTAATTGGTACTGCTACAGAAATATGCTGTGGTTACTGATGTACACATTACACATGGGTTGGTTGTATATTTGATTCACGTTAGATTCATTGGCTGTTCCATGTTTCTTTGGGAACCTGGGGCTGGTGAATCTATGGCATGTCATACTTATACAAATGAACATATGAAAGTGTACTTAATTGTGGATAACAGATGGTCTTCAGATCATGGATATTGAACAGCTCTGCCATGCTTTTCCTTTTCCTTTTTTTCTAATTATTATTTTTAATTACTTTCATTACTCTAACCCAACACAGGAGTGTCCAGACTCCAGAGTAATGAGTTGATTGTATCAGATGGTAGCTTTGTGATATGGAGATTTACGGGTGAATCATGCCGTAGTCAATCCCTAGTCGGTGCCAAATTAGGCCCCAAGAATTCATGAAAGCAGAATCCACGGCAAATGCCAGTGTTCAGTACCTGCATGGTTTTACCGTGTTCTAGGGTGTAGGTGTAGCCATCATTATGGCTAATATGCATACATCACCAAACATAAGTGACTCTTTTTGTCCCACAAGCTATGGTGGGATGTGATTGCAATATGCATCATGAGGCTCAATATGCAAGCTCTGCAACGGTACCTGGAACTGGCCAAAACCTCATCGGGAAGCCACCTTCCCGGCCTTTTTAACATGTCATTTCACAACACTTTGAAGATTAGAATATGACTTTCTTCTCACATTCAAAAGCATGTAAATGATGGACTCTCTTTTTGCTGTAAAATGGTTTTCCCTATTATTCTACACACCATTACTACTATTTGTAATACTTAAAGGAATCAGCAAAACACCTAACATTTAGTACATGTTAAATGGATGTAGCGTTGTTTACTGTTAACTTAGTGAACCACTATAAACCTTGTGTTCATTATCTCTATCTCTCTTATACTAAGCTAATCCCGCTATCACCACATACAGATCCACTGTATCAACATAGGGATCAGACCCTTGACAAAGAATAGAGAAACAAGTGAAGTAAAGTAGTACACTATGTTACTGATGTAATTTGTTGAGATTCCAGCTTCCCCCCTCTGTAGTGTATACCACCCTCCGTTTTTGACTTTAGTTGAGGAGGGTGTAATCTGAGGTTTTCTATGTAATTATTGCTTCTAATCGAGAAAAAAAACTTGAACTCTTATGATTGAACCATAATGTGGGTTTATTTTGATGTCTAGGAAGATGAAGGCGGTGGGTTATGAAGTTTGATTCTGTTTCGTTTTGTGGAAAATAGAGTGATTGAGTGAGTATTTGAGGCGACTGAAACAGGAGATGAGGTTGAAAGCGATGAAGAAGATTGTGGTAGGAGTCAGATGGCGTCATGGCTCACGTCTCCCTCTCTTCTGTTTTTTTCTCTTCTCTTTTGCAGATCGAAGTTCTCTCTAATCTCTCTTCCAGATTGAAGCCGATTTGATTGTGAATGGTATTATTGTCATTCACAGAATTAGGATTCCTATTCCTAGAGTTTGGTAAATACATAGGTATACAAAGGAATAGGAAAGATCCCTGCTCTCTGCCATTCAGCTTTAATCTCATTCGCCTTTATTCTGATTCACCTTTAATTTCATTAATATTTAGTATACGTGGCCCATAATATTTCATTGCTGCATTTTGTACCGCTCATTCCTGATTGAAATAGTGATAAGCCCAAAACCAGTGGCCAATTCAGGATGTAAATAAGGTGTACTTATTTGATTCAATATACCACTATACCAAGGAGTGGGTGCGCTGTGTTGCGGATTGAGACTAAAACCGTAGTATAGACTGTATTTTTAGTGTTTTAATTTTACAGACTGTAACTGTTTTTAAATAATGCAAACTGCATTATCAGTTGAACTGTATTTTTAGTGTAGTTTGCTTCAAACCGTATTTCATAGTTAAACAAATAAGTAAACTGACTGTTAGACATTCATTCAACAGATATAAGTCAATGTCATTCAACAATCAACATATGATCTAAAACTCAAAACACTAACAAAATAGGAACTACAACATACAACATTCAAAGTCAATCTGACAGGACCCATCCCGAGATTTCTCAGTAAATCTCAAAATGACTCCTGCGGGACCCACCTAAAAGGGTAGTTACCGAAATTTCGGCATAATGTCCCCTAATAGCGGGTAACCCTTCACCTAGAAACAAAGTAAACACACTTCTAATTCCATCCCCTCTCATACTTGAGCCATCCTGCTCACAACAACACACAACCATCTCCACAAATACAACCACAACAACAAAACATTTGAAAACTAAATAATCTTCAACATAAATACTAATCAGCAATTTCTAAAATAATACCGAATAAATTCCGTGCTCTACCCCGAAACATAGTAAAATACACCCAGGTTATCAGAGCTCTAATATAAAGAAGGAAAGTACACTTGTAGGTTTTCAGAAACCTACTAGTGAAAACTGTGTGGAGAGGTAACCACTATGCGCCTCCTAATTTGCTGGCCGAACTCTGCAGTCTGGGCATTTTAAGAAAACAAAGGCCCAGGGGAGAAACATGGAAAATGTTAGAGTGAGTGGACGAAAAATAAACCATGAACCACTAAAATTTGCCACAATAAATAAAACCAATGCTTCATGCTCTCCCAAAGATTTATGGATTTAAATAACATTTATGCATGCCCAAAATTTCTAAATTTCCACAAATGCATGAAAATATAAACCAATAAGGATTATGGGAAGAGTAATATTCACAAACACAATAAATCTGGCCTCTCAGACTAGGGTCGGAGCTAAGAGCTCGGGTTGCGCCTTCACGCTATGCTAGCTATATAAAACGGTAATGGACAACCCTTAATATATCCACCTGACATCTCAGGCGTGTCTGTCCTCTCAGACCAGGGTCGGAGCTAAGAGCTCTGGGTAAATGGTGATGGACAACCCTCATAGTGCACTACGTAATTTGCCTGACCTCTCAGGCTAGGGTCGGAGCTAAGAGCTCTAGTAGCGCCCTCACGCTACTCTAGCTAGCATAATCATTGGACAACCCATAAAGGAAATTCCCAACAATACTTTACTCGAATACTCTTCCCAAACAAATAAATAAATCTATTCCTCGACACAAAAGCATAAATCCAAATGTAATATCCGTGCACCCGAGGAACATATCATACTCGAACAATCATAAAAACCATGCAATTATATCAACAATTAGGGCATGCAATCATTTAAATAAAATAATCTGTCCACTCACAGAAAAGGGACTAGCCCTGAGAGCGATCCTGTGCCTCCCCGGAACGTAAATCCTCACGTCCTGTTTAATAAAACAAATATGTTAATTTTCCCAAATCGTAAAGTCGGGTCTCCGGAGGCATTAGTATAAACTCCGTATTAAACTAGCTCAATTCTTGTATTCTCTTAACAATCCTCGCTCACTCCCGACCAACGATTACATGGAATTCTTTTTCCGAACCGAAACGACATTTCGAATAATAATCGAAACCTAATCGACTCGGCTATTAATCCCACCTCCACAAAGTTTCATATACATTAATTTCTATAATCCACTTTATTTCCAATTCTCCACAATTATCACCTTTTACCTCCAAATTAACTTAGAATTATTTTTACCTTTACCCCTAGCTCATTTACCAAACTGTCAAATTAATTTCTCAAGGAAAGGACAGAAATGCCCCTGTGAACAGTGAAATCCGGTCGCCGGCCAATTGACCTCCGACCGGCGATCTCCGGCCATCTTCCTGCTCCTCTCCATCTCCCCTACAACTTTCCTTTACATTACAACAACCAAAACTAACCCTAACACCAACAAATCACAGTGAACAGTAAGGAAATCCCAAAATTTGGAATTCTTGATTGAATCCCTCACCTAGGCTGTAATCGACCGGTTCTTCGACTTTGGAAGGCTCGGAGGTGGCCTGTGGACCGGCTAAGGACAGCAGGCGACGGCACAGAGGCCTGACCCGACCGAAACCCGAAAACACAGCAGCTTTTCGGAGGGTTTTCTCTCCCTCCACGCGGCGGCGCTGCCCCGATCCGAAGGCTTGCTGGGTTGCCGGACCTCCACCGATTCTAGGGAGGCCAGTCACGCGCCCCACGGCGGCCGGTGGTGACGGAGCACAGTGAGAGTGCGTCACTGACCCAGGGACGAGGACGACGCGGAAGAGAAAGAAGAAAGAAAAAGAAAGGAAAGAAAGGAAAGTGACGCGAAGAGAAAAAGGAAACAGAATAAAAGGGGTAAGTTTCCAAACAAGGAAACTTTTTAGAAACACGGAACCCCTAAATTTTCCTTCGTTCAAAACCGGAATTTACCCCAATAAAAATCCCCGATAATTTTTAAATTACCGTCAACAATTCCGACAGTTAATTTTATTGTTCAAACTTTAATGTCGACACCGTAAATTTCACGGATAACGGAAGGAAGGTAACTCGCAGTGAAATTATAAGATTCGGGGCGTGACACAATCAACCTAGAACATAGGCACTCCAATATCCAACTTCAACCTAAAATAAAACTAAACATTCAACTTATTAAACATTCAAATAGTATCAAATAAGTACTTAGATAATTAGATTACAGACCAATCATCCAAATGAAGAACACAAATAGAAAATGGTAGTTCAATGTTTCACTGACCAAAATAATCTTCAATTCATAGTTATATGCCTTCAATCTTCAAAAGTCTGAATCTCCAAAAGTCCCAGCAGTGCTAGCCTTCAATCTTCATCACTCTCATCCCCTCCAACTATCATCATTGTCCCAAGTACTGGGAAAACAAAGGAAACAATGTAAGCTAACATACCCTCAAAAGTCAAAATTATATGCAAATCAGAAAACAAAAAAGACATAACACATATAACTTACTTTCTAACTTTTCCAACTCCTCAGACATCTGCATCTCATATGTGGTATGATCCTTGTATTCGTTAAATCCGTTAGCCTTTAGCCAATGCAATCACTCAAGCATACTAATGCCTCAACCATATTTGGCGTGAGTGAGGCTCTGAAAGGGTCTACCACTCTTTTTCCAAGACTGAATGCTGATTCGGAAGCTAATGTGGATGGAAGAACAACAAACAAATCATTTACTATTTTTGATAGAATGGGATATCTTGCGGCGTTCTCCTTCCACCAACCAAAAATTTCAAATTTTGGGTTGGATAGGTCTTCTGTAGCTTCTAATAAGTACTTGTCTAGCTCATTCTTGATGACAACAACATCCTTTTCCTGTCGTAACATCTTGAACATGTGCAGGTTTGCTTCATGACCATCCTTATCAACTTCTTGTTGTGTAGTCTCAACCACTGGCATGGTCGCCTTTCTAGAAGCTGCTGCAGCAACTGAATCATTGTCTGCAATTAGAAGAAGAAAAACAAAGTTCTTCGGTTAGTTTCTCCCACATACAAAAATAAAAAAGAATACTAAATTTAAAAAATAGCAAAGGATTACCTGCATAGAAATTAAACAATGAGATTAAAAATGTTTTCACTTCATCAAACCTCTTTTGTGCAACTTTCTTCACATTTGATTTGTATTTGGCTGCCAACAGCTTTGGGAAGTAGAAATGAAGATACAACACCTTGTACCTTGGATCTAAGAATTTTGTTTAAATCTTCAAGCTGCAACCAATACTTGTCAAATTTTGCTCTCATCGACTTGCCAATGTTAACAAGAAGTGGATCATTACTCGCTACACACTTATCAAGCTCACCAATAATGGTACACATCCAAAGTAATAGCTCATTAGCAGTAACATACTTGGTGGCACTAAACTTTAAGGTTGCTTTGTGGAAAATCTTGAGATACTTAACAAGTCTAGCTGCCTTTTCCCAATCTTCAGCTATAAGTGGCCCTACTTTATCTTGGAAGTAAGCCTCAAATTGCTCATCATCATCCCCAAACATCTTAAAAGCAGTTTTGTACTTGCATGCAAGATCCAGTATAAAGTATGTTGAATTTCATCCAGTGCAAACATCTAAAGGGACAATTCCTCCCTTGTACACAACTTTTTCTTGACCTGCACATTTCCTAAACTTCTCTAGCCTTGCCGGTTATGACCTAATATACTTGACACAATTTCTAATGCCATCAATAGAATTGTCTAGCTCATCCATTCCATCCCTCACAATAAGGTTCAAAATATGACAGCAACATCACAAATGCATAAAACTACCCCCTAACACCAACTGATTCCAGTTTCCTATCTTCTCCTTCATATAATCTAGAGCCACCTGGTTTGGACTTGCGTTATCCACAACAATTGAAAAAACCCTATCAATCCCTCACTTGAATAAACATGATTCAACAAGCATTCCTATTGTCTTACCCTTGTGCTTTGGAATAACACAAAAGTTTAAAATTCTTTTGTGTAGCTTCCATTGAGCATCTATGAAATGAGCAATCAACACCATATAATTGATGTTTTGGATACTTGTCCAAGTATCCGTAGTAAGTGAAACCCTCTGCTGATTTGTAACTAAATACCTCCTTAGAGTCTCTCTTTCTCTCTCTCTCTCAGCCCTATACAGCTTTAAAATATCCCTAGATATTGTTCTCCTAGAGAGCTTCTTAAACTCAGGCTAAGTCACCCTCATGAATTCTCTAAACCCTTCATTCTCAACAAAAGAAAATGGTAGTTCATCACGAACCACCATTCTCACACAAGCTAGCTTAGAAGTATTATTCTCAAAAGCAGTAGAAACTAAATTACCTCCCTTCTTTTTCGGTTTAAAAGAAAGCTGCCTCTGCCTCTTGCTCCTGACATAAACAGGCGACTTCTTACACTGCAAAGTGACATGACCTTTCATAGTAAATGTACCATTGCTTCTGGAGTTTCTGGCGTAAGTTTGAGGGCAATACTTATACTTTACACGACCTGGCTTCCTCATACTCCCATCTTCATTCTTCACATTGACAAAAATGAACTCATACCATTGAGCTGTTCTTCCTCTTGTTTGACCAGCCTTCTTCTTCTTCCGAAACAACAAGAAGAGATGGAAAAGGTGGAATCGGTGGAGGGGCTCCCGATGGAAGTTGGGGGCTCAGTGAGGGGTGGTTCGACTGCTTCCGATGCTTGGAGAAGCCGAAGATGAGGGTGTGAAAGACAGCACAACATTCAGTGAGTGCCCTTCCATAATCTGCAAAACACAAAAACCCCAAATCAATTTTCAAACTCTCTAATTCAATTTTATTGAAACTCTAATTCACATTTCAAAAAGAAAATAAAGATAATGAGAAAGCGAGCTAGAGACCTCTAGCTTCTTCAATGGTCTCATAGTGAGACTGTGTCTTTGAGAAATGGGTTTAGGAGAGTGAGGGAAGAAGAAAGTTAAGAGATGCGGCTAGGTTTGGGAAGGCAGTCTGTCCCGCTATATATATATACCTATATATTATTAATAAAAGCGGGTCGACTGGTTTATAAGCGGGCGGTTTTGTACCAGAACCCGCAACTGCACTGGATTAAAAGGTTTCGGTACGGTGTGTGGACAAAACGCGGTCGTTTTACCTAAATTTGGTTAACCGCACCAAATATTTGGTGTAATAAGGGTGGTAACTGCATTTCAGGGTCAATATGCCCACTCCTAACTATACCTACCCTTTCTAGGAGTTCGGGAGCTGATGACTGCTAGTTTGTTACTGGACACGTAGTTATAGGTAGAAATGTAAATGAACCAGATCTGAACCGGATCGACCTAGATCTAGATGCGTAATAGAAACTTTAGATCTAGTTCTGACCCATTACCCGTCGAGTCTTTAATAGTTCGATCCAAATCCAGATCTAGCGGGTTAACATATACCCGACTCGTTAACCCGATCTATTTATAATAATAAATATTTTAAATTTTAAATAATAATTTCATAATTTTATCATAAAACATTGATCAAATTTTATAAGAAAATAAAGGTTTACATCAAAAGTTGAATTACATGTATAAAATACTACTTAACGGTAGACTAATATAATTAAAATACTTGACCTCTAAATTTTTTTAGCATAAATAACATAGGCATTAACAACCTTCAACTTCATCAAATCATATTTTAGAGACAATTTAGATATGAATGTTTAGATTATCTAGATAATTATCGTATTATTTAATATTTAATGATAATATTATATCTATAAAAATATTATTTAATTATTTTTAAACGGATCCGGGTCCTTAATGGATTAGATCAACCAAGATCCGGATCGGATCCGTTTAGTAAACAGGTTAACGGATCAATGAGTCAAATTTTTCATTCAAGCCAGTTTAAAAACCACGGCTCCGGATAAGATCTGATCCATTTACAGTTCTAGTTATAGGTCGGTCTCGAATTGTTGTTTTATGAAGGTTATACCACTTTTAGTTAACTTGGCTATGATGACAATGTCTAGTGATGACTCATCAAATGGTGGTGGTCATAATGATTGTTGGAGAGACTCCGACGTGTATGGTTCGAGGGTCATGGTGATGAATAGCTTTTGCTACCTTCTTATGGTAGCTCTCTTGTCTTGTTGTTTGTTATGTACAGGTTTTGATGTTGGTGTGATGTGTGTGAGGACGATATGTGACATGTGCTTAATGGCGAAATGGAGACGAGATCTATAGTGGTTCACCTTACCTTTGGTGGGTAAGGCTACGTCCATTTAATATGTACTAGTCTTAGGTGCCGAAATGAAGAATTATAAGAGTAGCAGTTGTTAACCGAATCCATCATAAGGAAGGAGTCTCCTTTATATAGAAGGAGACTCCATCATTTTACATCTTTCTGAAATGGGACAGGAGGTCGAAAGTGAGTTTTGTGAGGGCAAGTTGTTGAAGCCGGCAATGTGACTTCCCGGTGTCGAATCAGCGATTTTCGAGTGTCGTTGTGTAGCTTGTATGACAGACTATGTGATATATATCATGGTCGAGTCTCGTTATGGGTTGTGGGCATATATAAATGATGTAACTTATGCTTAGGGGTGTAGTCACACTAGTGACTACCCCAACAAGTTCCCAAATTTCCTAAGTAAGAGAATCTTTTTGGTTGGAGAGTTAAAACCCAAGTTACCACGCATAAGTAATACCAATGTGGCGCCTAGCCCTACCAATCCCTAAGCTCCTCAATCAAGAAGTATCTCGGCGGTATATATCATCCTTTGTCACAGTTGGCGAATGCTCGCCTTTTGTTACAGATGGCGAACTCTCGCCTTTTGTCGCAGATGACGAACTCTAACCTTTGTGGCAGAATGGCGTTCTCTTGCCTTTTGACGCAGATGGCGATCTCTCACCTTTTGACGCAGATGGTGAAGTCTCGCTGCATAATATATCTGTTTTCCTGAACACATGTAACAAACAAAGTATTGACGTTCTCGTATGGCAACAAGGTAGGTGGAATTTTATCCCGTAAGATAGTTACACTCTTACGACGATAAGGTAATACTAGAGACTTTACTGGAGATTTATCCCATAAGGTAGCGGAACTCTTACGGCGATAAGGGAGCTGACGTGTTTCTAAATGAAATCATTAGAGGATTATCTTTATTCTTGGCATTAACGCTTGTTGATCAAGAGTTTGCCCGAGAATAATAGTTAGAATAATCATGTTTCATTTTAAACATGCAAATACGTAAAAGTCCCTGAGTTCTGCTATTTAATGAGGGAGTGCTCGGATAACATAGTAAAGTCTATGCACGCATCTTCTTCTAATGCAATAGTGAGGTAATGATCAATGCTTAACTAAAAAATGATGGAGTTGTAAATTGGGTGTTATGACCGCGTATGCGTTCTCTTATCTAGTATGGTAGTTGAACTCCAGAGACTTAATACGATAAGGTGGTTGAAAGTCTATCACGTAAGGTAGTTACACTTTTACAGTTATAACCATTGCCATGCACATATCCATTATAAGTCTTACATAGTTTAGTTTTGTCTTAATATCACAACATCTCTAAGTAGAATATCAAGAGCGTAGCATGTTGTTAAGTAAAATATGGAATTAACTCTTTGTAAGAGCGTGTATCAAGAATAGATTTGACTCATCTTATGCCGAGAAGTGTCGGTACACCAAAGGAGGGTGCTCCTGGGGGCACCAAAGGGCGCTATGGGGGCACCAGAGGGTTTTGTGTAGCATAACCTCACAAAATGTCGACCGTTGGTGCATGTGTTCTGCATGTGACGGGTTGGGTGTCCTACTGCAAATCAACATCGTGTTTTTTTTTACTGCTACTAGATAATTGGCCCTGGCACAAGTCGCCATTTTAAGGAATTTAGAGAATAAAAATGTTATAACATCTCTAAGATTTTTGGTAGTGACGAAGCCTTTTGTTTCAGCTTCCCACAGACGGCGCCAATTGTTAGATACAGGCTTGTTGTGTGATATGTTTAACGGAGATATGAAGATAATAACACAAGATCTATAGTGGTTCACCTTACCTTCGGTGGGTAAGGCTACATCCACTTAACATGTACTAATCTTAGGTGCCGAAATGACGATTACAAGAGAAGTAGTCAATGAATTGAATGTCTAAAGTCTACAATTTTCGTCGGCTAAAGTATACAATGTTCGTCGGCTAAAGTCTAATGTCGTTGGCTAAAGTCTAAAATTTCATCGGTTACAGTTGAGAATAGCTGACGACTTCTTTTTGCCAAGAGCCGACGACTAAAAACATTAGCTGATGAAGGTTTTCTGTCATCGGCTAAAGTATTATAGTATAGCTGATGACAAAAAATTTGTCGGTCTGTTTTTAATCATTTCGTCGGCTAAAGTGTTTTTTCTGTTAGTGATTGTGTCCGCTAAGCCAACTTGGCTCCAATTCTTGTTTTTAATTATTCCTATCTTTGGCAAACTACTGAAAGTTTTCTCCTCATGAAAACTAAGTTGGTCCTGCTGCACTCAACAGATTATTATGGGCTACTAAAAAAATCTCTTAAAAACTCCAATGGCAGAGCCAAAGCCAGAGCTTTAACATTGATTCATGAACCAGAATTAATATTGATTTCGTAATTATTCATAAAAAAGGAGAAATGGAATATGAAAAACAATGTCGACTTGAGCTCAAACACTGTGATTCATGAACCAGAAATTAATATTGTATCTCAAAAATATTGATTTTGTAATTATTCACAAAAAAAAAACGAAGAACTGGAAAATGAAAAACAATGTCGACTTGGTTATCCAAATATGATGACTTGTTGATCCAAAAATTTTTAGGGTTTTATTTATATTTGTTTAGAAAAAGAGAGAAAAGAAAAAAGTGAGTGATTCAAAGCCCGGAATTTGGGAATTGTAGACAGTCTCGGAAAGTAGAAATCAAATGGTGAAGAGAGAGATTTCCTTCAACGAACCAAGCCAAGCCATACATAAAACTTGAGAATCATTATAGACTAAAGAATTCAGAGACTTCTGTGGAGAAAGAAGAAAACAGTTTACAGATTACAACAGCATAAGGCTAGTGAAATTCCTCATCTATTCAAGAAATATTACTACTAGGCGTTAGAGAAGATGTAAAATTCAATGTTTCCCACACATGCCTAGAGAATATGACATTTTCGTGCTCTAGCGAACGATGCGAGTTTTAAAATTACGGCTTGATTATCTGGCTCATTTGCATTCATTCATGATCCATATAATCAATGGGGCCAATATTAATGTCTAAATTTCCACAAAAGAGGCCCAACTTATTTGTCAAGCCAAATACATAATTCACGATGAATTATACTCACAAATATCATGCACGTGGACCTAAACCACATTTATGTATTTGGGGGTTACAAGAAAGGATAAAGTGTGGAAGGTAACAGAAAAGCATAAAGTCTGCTATTAGTATTAGGATCGTTGGTAATATCAGGATCCTGAGGCCGAAATTCATGTCCAATGACCTAACTTCTAATACGGATAATTGAAGAATAAAGACCTAAAAGTCAAGCCCAAACCCTTTATAATCCATCCAAAAGTAAGCTTTTATTTCAAGCCATATAATAAAATATAAGACATAGCAACAATAGATTTCCAGCATGCAGCAGATTTTACGACAGTAAAATCCTATCTAAATCACACAAGAAATCTAACCAAACCCTATAATCACGTCATTCATGGCCTAGTTCACATACAACTTGCAGCTTTAGACACAATTTGGCAAAGTAAAAGACACTACAAAACCCAATACATGCTTTAACCATGCTCATCCCATTTACCCAGAAGTAAAAAGCATTCTTTTATATGTTGTTAGAAAACACATAGGCAAACCATGTAGCAAGCTCAAGCAATCCACCAATATTTATACCAAATTTCTTATCTCATAAATTCAATCCATACCTCATAGACATATCTGAGTTCCTCTTCTTTTAAAACTTATGCTTCTCTAGCTCCCACACCATGTTCTTCTTACTTAATCTTTATAAGAATATTTCATTCACTTCGGTTAAGGAGCTGCTGGGAACACAACAGTACACTTCCATAGTTCTCAATCCTTCGAGTTTTGCTGGGCCTAATCTTTGCTAACTCAGACAAATGAGACATATTTTTGGGCTCGGCCATGCTTATTTCACTGTCATATGACCCTTAATCAAAAAACCCTCAACAGACCTAATTGTCATAACTTGTCTAAGTCAATGTCCAAAAATCCATCTATTGCTAACAAAATAAGATTCAATCATTAAATTATAATGATATATAGTCCACTAGATTGGCTCATGTTTCTCTCCATGATATGCTCTCATTAGCACTCATGGGAAGTATACAAAAATGTTCATACCATTCTCATAATGAGTTTCAAATGATAACCATTGACGTGTATGTTCTGAAACATATCAAGGTTCAATTGTCTCTCAATCCATAGAGGGCATATGTGACTTGGATCATGGTGCCATACGACATCAACAATTGATTTCAACAGTGTGCATATATGACAGGTGATGATTCAATCATCTTATTCACAAGAGATTCACAATACACAAAATCCCAAATCAGGTGTCGGTTCCTTATTTCATGAATAATTTCATTATCTACGATGCACTCAGTGTCTCTATGTGATATATCCACTTAAAAAGAGTAGATACATAATCAAAGAGTCACAAATGAACTATTTTGAAGGATGCAATGCTGAGTGGAATACTGAGTGAAGTACAATTTATGTGAGGCATGACGTTTCTCCACTGGAATAGCCATAACTTTCACATCAGGATAGATATGAATGAACCGTAAAAACTACTGGAAACTAGACTCAAAGAGATTTCTATTGATATAAATTTTGCGTTCTAGTTCATCCGGAGCTGATCACAAAGCTCAGACGAAGTTGCTGCCCGAAAAGTGACAGATTTACTGTTTTCACAGATTTTGACATGAGAAGCTTTAAACTTCAATATGGTGCAATAGCGCTACTCCTAGGCCAAAGGAAACATGTGGAGACAATAATGTTAGGGCAGCCTGAGTCTTCAATGTCAATAAAGATAACATTAGGGTAACAACATTAGTGGAATCCAAAATCAAGAGCTTTTCTACATCCGATGATGAACAATCCACTGTTTTGGTAAAGATTATGCCACAACACACATGCACTCGTCCGTGAGGATGCTATGCCCGACGTCTAATCCCTTTTAGAGGAACTTAGAGTGGCATAATCATGTCGTGTTTCATCACATGTTTCGTCACACGGTAAAATCATGAAACAAATAAAAGAGATGGCCAGTTATGTTCACCATAAAACCATAGAAAAATTATTGAAAAACCTTAAACACGTAAGGAATTCAATGAAAAACCAAGAAATCAACGGTGACGGCAACCGAGGTTGGTGTGGCTGAGGGTATGGTGTGTGACGGTGGCGGTGGCGGCCAAGCTACCAGAGGGCGACGACGGGAGGCGGCACCTAACCAAGACGCTGGAAACTGATTTAGGGTTTTCTATTTCGAATGGCGTATTTTGTTTTCGGGCTAGAGACACGTGTTGATAACATGTTCTAGGTAACGATGGACAAACGAGGAATTTTTCCCACCCCCACCCCCGCGCCCACTTTCCCTTGTGCCTCATATGGGGATATTCCCAAACGGGGGAATCCCCGTCTTGTCCTCGTGGGGATTGAGTTCCCCACCCCCGCCCTCATCTCCCGTATTGACATTAACTTTCATTAAATTTGTGTTGATTATGTGTTTTTTTTACATTTTTCTGCTCTTTGATTAATTTTTAGTCAATTGAGGACCCCGTTTTGGGCGTGGCAAAACCTCGCCCCTGTACCCTCACGGAGAAAATAATTTGTCCCACCCCCGCCCCCGCATCCTTAATGGGGAATTTCAAAGTCATCCCCGTGCTCCAAATGAGAAAATCCTTGCGAGGTCCACATCTTCGTCCCTAGATGTCCATTCTTAGTTCTAGAAGAACCTCTAAATAACAAAAAATAACAAATATAATAGAGAATCTTTTCTTATTCATTGATAGAAGCTCTTTTATATAAAAACATGTATAGTCTTACAAGAAAAATGTATTGATATCCTATTTGTACTAGGGAACATAACTCATATGTAAATAACATAGACCAAGACACACATACATGTCGTTTATTCTTCAACAATTTGTTAATTATATCATCTATTTGTGTGATTTTGTAGGTGATGAAATCCAGTGGCGATATTAACATTAATCGACCAATATTTCCAATACTTATAGTCTCAAATACATATACAAACTAGACGATCGAGATATGAATATTTGATCGAAAACGAGATGAAACGAAGAAGTCTTCAACTTAGTGATCCTCATTAGAACCACCCTTAAATCCTAACCCCTTCTCTCTATTTTGTTGGTTTGTTTCATTGGCAGGCGAGAACTATGAAAGTAAAGCAACTATCAGATCTAACTAGAGAGAGAGAATCATGAGTTATTTTCCATTTCCGGAAAGCTCACACTCTCCATTCACCAATTCAAATACCAACCAAAATCTCCAATTTTTCAATACCATGGCCACAGCCGCCGTCACAACCGCTAAGCCGGCCAGGAAAACTCAAGGCCACCAAATATATTTGCCTGTCCACCCAAGGCCAGCCTTCAGTTCTCTATAGGCCATGTCGCTCTCTTCCTCAAGAACGGCTGCTACGCCCAACACGAATACGACTGCTACCGCGTCTATCTCTTCGTCGTCCTTTAATACATAGTTGCTACCTGATGAGGCACGTCATCGTTTCGGATGATATTATGAAGTGGGGTTTTTTCTTACTGTGTAATTAGTGTAGCAGATTATTTGATTTGTTGATTATGTTTTGGACAAGAAGAATGACATAAATGTGAGACATCCAACTTGCGGTGTCGAAGATGAGGAGTTCACCAAGATCTCTGGTTTTGATAATCAGTGGCTATAACACTATTCACTCTTGTAACAGGTTAATGGGTTTTCTTCCAAAAAGGGAGATTTGACACATGTATTCAATTATGAGTGTCGTTATTGAGACCTCTAAATTTGCTCAGTATACCTCCATTGCTCTCCACACTCCAGTTTACTTTTGACTACAAACATTTACTCACTAGACCTCCATCCAAATTTCTAAAATGACATTGTTTATATTATTTACATATATTTCACTTATTATTGATTATACTACTTATTCACTCACTACACCTCCAAGTCTTTTTTTCTTTATTGATCTTAAAAAAATTAGCTATTGTCTCTAAAATAAAAATATATATAGTTATTATTAGAATTTTCACTCTACATATTTTAACTATAATTTCATTACTTAATTTAAGAACATAAATATCTTAAAAATCAAATAACACATGGTAGTGAGTTTCATAAACTTAATTTTATCATCAAAAATTTTTCTTTCTGAACATGAATTAGCTTCTCTTTTCTATTTTACTTGTGTTAAACAATGATCAAGGATATCTAATTTTTATCTGTGTATGGTTTTTTATGTAGCTCATGATAGACCATTGTAATAGTTATTTAGTTTTTCAAAATATTTTTTTTGTGTTCAACACGTGCATGTAATATTACTTTTTCATCATATGATTGGTATAAATCATAGTTTTACTCTTATTAGATATATAAATGATTTAATAATATGTAGTAAAGTTAGAAAATCACAATATAAGAAAAATAGTAAAGAATTTAATATATTATTATTGGATTAAAAATCTTAAAAGAATAATACATCTTATAATTATTGTCTTTAATATTTATTATATAAGACGATAAATTTATCATTCAATAACTCAAAAAATAATAAGATGAATCGAGCAAATTTAGAGATCCGCACTCTTCAATTATTTTAGACTTGGAGTTTAATCAGATCATTGAATTTGAAAATGAGACGAGAAATACGTATAACTTTTTAGTGAGCGGTCACGAGATCGAAGGTACGAGTGCGTCATGGAACAATTTCTTTTCGTCGTAACGCACATCCTTACAACTGTCACAGTCCCCCACCCAACCGCCCATGGTAAGTGACTAAACTTTTGATAGAAAAAAAAGAAAAGGAAAGTGAAACCATTCTTTATAGGGCTCCCTTGTTTATAAACGTATCAGTGTACTCCCAGCTCAGCTATTCACTCTCTGTCTCTCGCGTCGGCGCATGCCCAGTCAACCAAAGCTTGCTCATGATCAAGAACATTCACCGGAGCTCGGATATATAATCTGCCATTTCCCCCTGCTTCTTGTTTATCTCCCGAAAGGTTTTGTCCATTCTCTGTGTCCTTGTTTACAATTTCCGCTATTGTATCTGCTTGTTTGTGATCTTTGCGCCCGACTTTTCTCTATGCTTATTTCATGGGTTTTGCTTGAGAGTATTGCCCATCCAATTAGAATGATGTTCTCACTCACTGTCAACTTCAAAATCTGTCTCTTGTTTATTACCCTGTAGAATTTAGTATCTGTTTAAGTATATGCTAGCACAAGAATTTGCTGTGCCAGTACTAATGTACCATTCGTCTCTGATTGATGTTATGTTTGTATCAAGTTGTGTAGACACGACTAGGAGATTGCTTATGGTTATGGGTTTCGTGTTTCTGAATTATATGTAGTGTGCTAAATTCTTGTGTCCCCAAATAGTATGCATTCTTCAATATGTTAATAGGCAGCAGTTGTACTTGCTTATACATGTAAGAGTTGTGGACTTAAACTGCGGAGAGTATTCAATGCACTATGGTGGTGCATTTAAACCAATTTAAATAGACGGTTAGATTGTATTTATGACACTATTTAATTTTTAAAATAAAAACTAAGTATAATTATCAACGGTTGAGATTTTTTAATAAATTGATCTAATTTAAATTGAAAATTGGCTCTTCCCTTTCTTTTACGGAGAGACGTTTAACAACTTACAACATAGGAGCTGTGTTAAATTTCTTTCTTTATAACAACGTAGCTGCTTTTTATCTACTATGAAGGCTACAACTTTAGGAACTATTTCTCTAACTGAAAACTTGTGGGTTTTCTTTTCTCTCTTATTTTGGTGATAGATGGAGAATACGGCTTATTTTCTTGCGTCTTCTTATATAAGAGCTCTATTTGTATTCAGAGAAACTAGCATAAATTTTATACCATCCCTTAGTAGATAAAGGTTCTTTTCTCCATTTATGGTGTGATTGATCTGTAATTTTATTGTGTTTGTCAGGCTAATTGTTAATGGTGGGAGTCTTTTCATTTGGTTCAGGGTATTGGTTTACTATAGCTTGGTGAATGCCAGTTTTTTAAATGGAGGACCAACGAATGTGGGAAGACTTAAACACGGACTGCTTGGTGAATATTTTTGGAAGAGTTGGAATAGAGTCGCTGCTTTTGGATATCCCTTTTGTGTGCAAGTCATGGTACAAAGCAAGCCTCATTCCTTCTTGCTGGCATTGTATCGATTTTCCTGGCCCTTCAGTTGATCAAACTTTTGACTTGTATCACCAAAGTGTTGGACGTAATACCTTTTGTGAAAGATTTGCTTCTGAATTCCAAATTGATAATAGTCGATTCTCCTTGCCTGCTTTTATTAAGTTGGTCGTCAATCATAGCGGAGGAAAAGCTACTTCTATCTCACTACCTTCATACTGTACTCGAGAAGCAGTTGAGTTTGTTGCCCATGTGTAAGTTTCCTCTTTATAATTCGATATGTTTAAATGGTGGAGATGCCATGTACTCTTTTTGTTTGTTTATGATCATTTTTCTATGAGCATTTCCCAAAAAAATCTTCAGATTGGAAGTATAATTTTTTTGTTCTAAATATTCTGCATCTTTTGAAACCCAGTCATAAATAGTTACTTTTCCCTCTGCAGATGTCCTGACCTTGTGTTTTTGGATATATCTCGATATCTACTGTATACAACATCAAGAAAACATATATCAGATCTGATTTGCAAGTGGGAAAATTTGATGGAGTTATGGATAAGTTTTAGCTATAATTTAGAGCAAATCCTGTCACCAATCAGTGTTCATTGCAAGAATTTTTGTTCTCTGCGTGTGTGTACTGCCTCCATTCGTAAAGATCAAGCACTGGCGATCGTTACTTTTGTGCCTAATATTAAGTACTTAATCTTGAGGTCTGCAGACTTTCATAGGGATAGTCTTGTTTCAATACTGAGGAGCTGCAAAAGTCTTGTGCTGTTGGATGTCAGAGATTCTGTTGGGTTTAGTGAGGTTGATGAGGAAATCTTAAAGCTTTCTTCGCATATTAGTAAATTTATGTGTGATGGTTCAAGGGAAGAATGGTTTAATATACCATGATGTTTATGAGGAACGAAGGGTGCCGTTTCCAAATAGATTATGAACTTTGCTATGAATGCAGTCCTGTGTGCACTGGAGGTTAGTGGGAGTATCTATACTTTTGAGACCTAGTGCTGCTGAACTTGTTTAGTCTCAAATGTAAATGTGGCAGTTGGGCAACTCATGATGATCATTACTCATGCTCTGCAGGTCAAATATGAGATTCTTGTTGGCTCCCTTCGTAAGTATCTTACTCCATCGTGTAAACAACTTCACCTTCAAAACTTAGTTTTGTATATATTCCAGTTGTTCAGCCGAATCTATTGTTTCAATCCCTTTTATCTATAGCATATTGCAAGCCGGATTAGTTTGCTTCGGTATCAATGTATGTGAGAGTTGAATGAGAAGTGAATATACTGAAAATGAACAGGCCTGTTTGGGTCAAAATAATATTTCTTGGCGAATGCCGACTCCTCGAGCCCATTAGACCGATTCTTACGGTCTAAGTAATTGTAAATATTAGTTTTTCCCATTTGAGGTCATGTTTGGCGAAGATTTGCAGTTGCTTAAGGATCTAATCTTCAAGAGATTCGATATTCTTTGATCCGTAAGTAAGAACAAATTCTAGTGTTCACTATATAAAATGGTCAAGGTATATGGTTCAGCGACAACAAAATCTCCAATCAATCAACACAATTTTTGCACACTGCAAAACAACTCTCTCCCGGAGCACCTCTACCAGAAAGATTCATCGAGTCTTTTTGTCCATCAAAGCTCTATCCGTAGGCATTTCCCGTTGCTACTTATCAAAGCCTCATCCGTGAGCATTACCCGTTTTTATTCACCAAGCATCATCCGTGAGCGAACAGTCCACCACCACTTCATAAAGAGCGATCCGTCGGCGAATATCCGCAAAACCATTGTTAGGGTGAATAACCTTAGCAAATATCATCGGTTTGTCAAGAACTTCTTTGGCGAACGACCTGCAATCCTGGTTTATAGCTCTGCTCAACCACGCCAATCTGAGTAAGAAACGTCCGCTTCGCGAGAAGAGGAGAAAAATTCTAGTTGCTCTTTCAGCTAGGTCTGTGAAGAACCTAAGTGCCGGCATGACCAGCGCCCGTACGACAGTTGTTTGAAGAGAAGTCAGAAGGTGAACAAGCATCAAGATCAAGGTTGTACCTGACCCATAGGTACTGGCACGCCTTAAGCTTGGTTGTTCAAGAAAATCCATTTTCACACCGAACATTTGGCACATCTGGTGGGACGTAACGTGTCAGGATTGTAGAAGAAACTATCATTGTGTTAAACATTTACGACGAGTAGAAGCAGTAATTGAAAGCTATCATTGAGCAAATTGATAAAATCAATGCAACCGCGGATCAGATAAATGCTTTCATAGATCAGCCTAACAAAGAAGTTAAAGTAGCTAATGAGAAGACAACGAAGCTGCAATATGATGCAAACCATGATGTTTGCAATACTAACCAAGAGGTTTTACAATCCTAAGAAGTAGAACCTAAAGCTGACGAAGATACTCTCGCCAAAGAGGTTGAATCGGTTTTTGATCAATCTAGTGGCGAGATCTTTTCTCTGGTCATGTCAGAAAAAATTGATTTGCTAATTTGTGGTGAATCTCATGAGGAGCACAGCAATGAAGTCAACAACCAACAAAACTGCTCCAAAGACGAAGTCATTCCGTTCGCGCATGATACTGTATATATGGACACATGTCAAGCCGAACAAATGGTCTTTAATGATGTTTATAGCAGGAATATGCCTATGTCTGAGGCAAAAGTTAAATCACCAATATGTGGTGATTGTTATTTTGATATGAACATGGAGTCAACCTACGACGAATATGATAATGACTACAGGTTGACTCTTGGCTCCAAAATCAGCAAATCTAAAGCAAAGGAGTTCAATTACTTGGAGTCTCTTGGCGCTAAAGATATAAACCAGCAAGTGGTTTATAATGAAAGCCAATTAGTGGCTGCAACTGTACATAACATGTACCACATGGTAGTCAGCGACAAGGTGGATTTCCACACCGAGCCATCCGTGAAGGTGCAATTAATGATCATGTTTTGTCAAACAATGAAGATGCATGTGGGGCTATGCACCAGACCCTTTGAGCAGACATTTCTGAATTTTCAAGTTGTTGGCAAGAAGCATCTCTGCTCAATATTAGGGAATCTTCGTAAGAGAGAACACCTTGCTGGAAATATCAAGACATCAAGGTTTGGAGTGAAGCATTGGTGGGCTCCCCTGTGGCCATAAAAAGGTTAACTAATTATGTTGAGTTTCCTTCTTCACTTTAATTCTTTGCCTTTTAAGTTTCATTTCAATTCTTGCATTGAAAAAACAAAAATATACAAAAAGAGATTTTGTGTTTTGCTGAAATGCAAGACAATGTTCTTACCTGACAGAGGTTTGAATTTATCCAATATTATTAGAGATTTATTTTTGAGGTCTTAAATGCAAGAAACAATATATGTGTTTCATAGTTACATCTATTATAACAATAGAATACAGAAGATTTGAAGCAAGAGTGTAGTTCAGCAAATTTGCAGCACCAGCTTCTGTGTTGCAACATCATGGAATAAACTAGGAAGATCCAGAAAGAGTTAGAAGGCAAGCTTCATATGCACGAAAAGCCCTGAATGTCTAATTTTCAACGCAATTTGCGGTTTGCAGTTTCAACCGTCCAAGGAGTTATGGTTTTTGGAGTCCTAATAGGTTCAGAGGCATAAAAATTTGCATCATGCATTGGTGGCTGCACTAATGAATGTTATGAGCGCCCCTTTAATCTAGCGACTGCACACTTGTGCAGTTTATATATGTACTTAGATACTTGGGGAGCTTGGCGTGAAGTTTCTCTACCCCCGTTCGCCTAGCTATTGATATCAAAATTGGAGGGTTGGTGAATCAGCAAATTTCAGTTACAGCTTCTGTGTTGCAATTTCACGGAATAAACTGGGAAGACCCAGGAAGAGATTAGAAGGCAAGCTTTATATGCACGAAAAGCCCTGGATTTATAATTTTCAACAAAATTTTCAACTTGCAATTTCAACAATCCAAAGAGTTATGATAGCTTGAGTCCCAGCAGGTCAGAAGGCACGTTTCCAGCAGCCTATACTACTTTACAGTAACTTCACTGAATCACTGGTGATGATCTACTAAGAACTAGTCCGCGAACTGCATATGTGTGGAAATCCCTAGATGCCTAGTTTCCAACGGAGTTTACGGCTTGTGATTTCGACGTTCCAGTAGAAAGTTATTGCAGTTTGAAGACATGAATGTCAAGATGAACGAAAATTGACAGCATGCATATATGCGTGCACGAATTGGAATTGAAGGTCTCGTTTATCTGCCGAATGTATATTTGTGCCTTTTATACATGTTCTTATGTGCTTAGGGAGCTTGAAACTCAAGATTCGCTATCCTCCTTCGCCTAATTATGGACATCAAATCTAAACAGTTTCAGTTCAACCAATTTCAATATCAGCTTATGTGTAGTAACTTTGCAGATATACCTGGGAACATCCCGAGCGAATCAATGAGCAACCTGCATATTAGTGAAAATGTATGGATGTTTAGTTTCTAACGTAATTTACGGTTCATGATTTCGACATTCCAGGAAGGAGTTATGGCTGTTTGAGTACTAAGAGGTTAGAGTGCTCCAGAATCTGTGTCTTGTGTTTGTTACTATGGCGAACGGACTTGTAAACACTAATAGCTTGGCGAATGCACAGTAGAATGTTCTCTATTCATGCTTACATACTTGGGGGCTTGCTTCAAGTTTTGCTTTCCTCTATTCACTCTATTTCGGACACCAAAACTAGGTGCACATAGGGACATAAATTAGTACAAAGTGGTTCGAGTTGATCAAGCTTGAGGGTTCTCAGATGTGCATATATAAGGATACTCATTGCAAGGAGATAGACGAAAAGAAGAACTGGTTAAGAGGAAAAATGATTTCAAGATCAAGACTCCATCTAAGCATGTTATGGTGTTCATAAGCTAATCCCTGTTGTGTTAAATCATTAAGGGTTTGATTCTTTCTCCTGTGCCAATATATGTGGCATTTTTTTCTTAGAAGTTTAGAAAACAACTGTGTTTTCTCCACATCCGTTGCCAATAGTGGTTGTTGAGAATAAGTGTAATTATAATTCTTCATATCTGAAGCATTGGCCAGTAGTGTTTTAATTTAGCCAATACTTGTGGCTAAAAATTCAAAGAGAGCATCACTATACTTCAATCAATGGTATCATGCAGAGAAACTTCACAAGATTCAGTTTCTACATCATGGTGGAGTCATCTAAATCTACACAAGTGGAGTCTTTTGTTCATATGGAAGGCATTAATGCAAACCAAGACATGCATCTCGTATTCTTGTAGAGCTCGTACCTCATTAGCTTTGTGATGTTATCATAATACCGAATCTCAGTGACCTAGTACTTCAAAGATCAAGCTTTGTGGTCTTTAATTATTCATTATTTATGTCAGTTACCGTGCATGTGAAGTTTATTATGAGGAGATGAAATTCTATACATCCAGCAACTGGATATGAGGGAGGTTTTGGCATAATGTTTGCATATATAGTATGTCTTGGAGGAATGACGCATCAAAGTTGAAATTAAAGGCATGACAGACATTTACTCAAGGTTCCCAAGTATTTATGGAGCCTCATGCATATTAGATACACAGAAAGTAGTAACAAAATAAGACGAAGGCTTTTGCTGAGGTTGGATTGTTCTAATTCTTGTACTGGGGGGTTTCAAGTTTCATATGTAAGCAGCGGAGACGTTTCAAAAGTCATTGTACAAAGGCAACATCATTGTTTATATTGGAGGGCTGCAGGCTGTGAACCATAGATTTACGTGAAAATTACAAACAACTTTTTGCGTTGTTACAAGAGAGCTCGAGGAGTTTGAGTTGACACAAAGGCAAAATATGACATTCATCAGAAGGAGTTTAGAGGACCCTCTGATATCTTTTGAAGGAATGAAGACAGAGTTGAAAACAATACAAGAAGACCATGTCTATATATTGTTTGGCACGACGTTCACAGTTACAACATAAGTTTTATTATGCCTGATCACCACAAGGAGGTTTGTAATTCTCATTCATGGAGCCAAATTAGTGCAATCATGTAAAGAAGTAAGTTCCAACTCTACATATGCAGCTCAATTCTCTACATCATGTTCTACAAGAAATGTCTATTCTAGAAGCTTGCGAGATCAGTTTAATCGGTATATTCTCACTACATTCATTACACCCAATTAAACTGGGAGGGGAGCTACATTATACATATTATGCCGACTCATGGGGCAAATTTATGAAATTTTGAAACATTTAGAGTTTCAATATTTATTTACTTTTTGAACTAATCCCTGTGGTTTTCCAAAACCAATTTGTGGTTTTGCACTTTATTTAGTCAATCTATTCTTGAGGTTGATCATTATAATTCAAGGTCAACACCTGTGGCCTATTATTTTGAAAGTATTAGCAGCAACAAAAAGTTGTCAAGACTCAGGAAAACTTGGTATCTCAAGGTACTATGTCAAGTAGTTCCAAGCTTTTGGGAGGTTCACATCAAGCATCCAAGACTTTGGACATGTACTATTGATGCTAAGGAACATGTTTGGTTGCTCCATTACCCAGAAGTTACTAGAGAAGCCTCTGGAAATTACCAACCAAGTCAGCCATTACAAAAAGAAAATCTGGAAATTTCAGATTTTGCTTATTTCTGGGGATTTTCGTGGCTCATTCGAGCATCCTTGCAAGGCTTAAAGTCTTATTCGCCATACATTACCTTGACGCCAATATATTGGACTACAAGTAGGAAAAAGAATCATTCTATTTTCTGCTTTAAGGAGTGAGTTATGAGGTCTATAAATTGGCATCTTGAAGCAGTCATTCCAGAAAAACTGCACAGCAATGAGTTTTGGTGGTCTTGTTTCTTCATCTTAACATACACCTATCAATGGGTGTTTGTTTATGCATCAAGTTGGGATGTTGTTAAGCATTTTAGAATCAAGAATCGTCTAGAAATATCATGGGAAGCTCAAGATACATGCTCTTCAAGTCGATCAAAAAATAAAGGAAAAACTGAATTTCCAAAAAATGGTTGTCAAGGAGCTATTTGGGAGACCATTTGTGCCATCCTCCTGGGCTTCTTTGTCCGTTTGCTTCATCAATCCTTCAAGTACATATATTGTACTACATTCTCAAGCCAAGAACCGATCGGAATCATCATCAAAGCAAGGCGTAAATCATTGGTCTCCTAAGCAGTAAAATGTCATCAGTTTTTTATAAAGTTTATTTTGGGGATGGTTTCTTAGTCTTCTTAAAAGTTCTTTTTGAGAGACATCAAAATCTACACTATATAAAAGGGTCAAGGTATATGGTTCAACAACATCAAAATCTCCAATCAATCAACATAACTTTTGCACACTGTAAAACAAGCCTCTCCCGGAGCACCTCTACTAGAAAGATTCCTCGAGTCTTTTTGTCCACCAAAGCCCTATCTGTAGGCATTCCCTTTGCTACTAATCAAAACCTCATCCGTGAGTATTACCCGTTTCTACTCGCCAAGCATCATCCGTGAGTGAACAGGTCACCACCACTTCATAAAGACCGATCCGTCGGCGAATATCCGTAAAACCCTTATTAGGGTGAATAACCTTAGCAAATATCTCCGGTTTGTCAAGGACCTCTTTGGCGAATGACCTGCAATCCTGGTTTATAGCTCTGCTCAACCACGCCAGTCTGAGTAAGAAACGTCCGCTTCGCGAGAAGAGGAGAAAAATTCTAGTTGCTCTTTAGCTAGGTCTGTGAAGAACCTAAGTGTTGGCCTGACCAGCGCCCATACTACAGTTGTTTGAAAAGAAGTCAGAAGGTGAATAAACATCAAGATCAAGGTTGTACCTGACCCATAGGTACTGGCACACCTTAAGCCTGGTTGTTCGAGAAAATCTATTTTCACACCGAACAAGACCACTAAAATGAAAGTAGCCAACAGAATCTATCTTAAGCAAATGATTAAGTGGCACTTAGCAGAACAATGTTTTGGTAGGATGATCATACTTGGTCTTCAGTGTTCTGTCATTCATTCTTCAGTTGTGATTTGTAATAGTTCTGTTTCCAGATTGTATGTTTTGCATAAGTTTCTCTTCACCAGTAAATGTACCTCCGTAAATTGGCACAGTTGCCTCACCTTGATTGTTTGATTTGTCACAAGTATAAATCAGATATGAATGAGATCAGTCGATGTCTCACTCAGTCATATTCTTCAATGTCTTTACATCTGTTGGTGCTAAGGGCTTGCCTATGTCTACATGTATATCACATATTTGAAGGTAGAGTGCGAGTGGATGCTGCTGGTCAAGTTGATTAGGCATCATTTTCAGTCACTTTTTTGGATATTGTCTGTCTTACCAATGGAGTACCTGACTTATTGTTTTACAACCAATATGATTGTAGATCAATTTGCTAAACTATGTCAAACTTGTTCTCAAACTCGTATTTAGTGTAATCAATTTACCTCATATTTTCTTTATTTTACTTAAGCAACCTTGCCGATAACATCTTTTTCTTGCCACAACCAGCAAAAAATTGACGAGAAAAGAAAAAACAAAATTACTGAAAAAACATCTACCACAGTTTGTTTGTTTTTTTGTTTTGCATATTTTTTTTGTATGCAAATGAACATCCTATTCTAATCTAGCTCACTCCTTATCTAAGCTGGTGAGAAAAGTGAAGGCCTCACTATCCTAAACCAAAAATGGCGTCAAAGATTCCTTTTCTAAGGTACGGTACCAATTGTTGAAAAAATAGTGAAAATAATTATTTTATTTAACCAATTTAAATAAGAGAATTGAATTGGGTTATAGTGTGAATAAGAAATAGTCATCCAAAGATGACTAATTAATGAAACCATGCATTATAGACTTGGCATTTTAGCCAATTTGCTACCCTAGCTTTCATTATATTGTCAATTTGCTACCATACATTTTTTCTGTCATTTTACAACCCTAACTTTCATAAATTTGTCAAATTGCTACAAAACCGTCATATATGCCTTTTTCTGTTAGGTATTCCGCCAATTTTTTTCATGTTAGGTGTGCCTTTCACGTGAGAAAATTTTCATAATTTTGAATTCAAATTGGTTTTTTTAACAATTGAATTTGTCTCTTAAATTCTAAACTTCATTTAGAAAAAATAAAATAAAATAATACATGGATTCCGATTAAAATAGAAAAACACATCCATGAATTCATTTTTTTGTTAGGTGTGTATTTCACGTGGGGGGATTTTCATAATTTTAAATTCAAATTAGGTTTTTTTAACAATTGAATTTGTATCTTTAAATTCTGAACTTCATTCAGAAAAAATAAAATAAAATAATACATGGATTCCGATCAAAAAAGAAAAACACGTCCATGGGATTGAATTGATACCTAGTTCTTTGTTTTTTTTTCTCGTCTCGTGGATGTATTTTTCTTTTTTTGATCGGAATCCATATATTATTTTATTTTTCCTGAATGAAGTTCAGAATTTAAAGAGACAAAATTGAAAACATCATAATTCAAAAAACTCTCAATAATCATCTTCTTCTCTCAAAGAGTTATTCTCTCTCTTGTTTATAGCATTCCGGTGATAGATTAAAGGTACTACAAGTTCGACAGGTATTATTGACAGCAGTGCAGCTCCAAAACACTAGTAATCATTGTATCTTGAGAGACAAGTATCATCAAGCCTTTTGCACCGGTAGATGAGGCATAATTTGTCTTTAGGAAAGTGTGTGAAACACACGATTCGACTTCGTCACTATCCGCGTATCCTTCGTTTGAGTTTTAGGTGTTCTGCGTACTAAGTGTTTCAAGACACGTGATTCAGCTTTCATAATTTTCATTTCTCCTTGAATCAAGTGTGGTAACCAATGTTGTTCATAATAATTATTTTTATGTTCATCAATTCATTATTTATAATTATTGATTAATTATAAATTAGATTTATGTAAATATATATATATATATATATATATATGCAATATCTAACCCCCCCCTTTCTGTTACAATCTTAAGACAAATTACAGGTATTGCATATATTAGTGAACACATATTTGGATGGTCGTCTAAACGGATTATGTTGACTTACAAAATTTATAGTTAACGATGTATTGCCTTGAGAAATAAGTGGTTATGCAATTAACACTTATGGATGTGTTTCAGAAATGATAACCTAAAGTGGTTATGAAAAATCTGAACCAAAGAGTCGACCTTAGTGCCGACCATGCACATGAATGCTATGGTACTAGTCTCAGTCTCATATGAAAAAATATTTGAGAAGTACAATGAAATTCTCTTGAAGAATGAAGATATCATTTCAAGATGTCACTAAAATAGTGATAAGGGGTGTTGAGACACCACATGTGCTTGAAAGAAAACACATCGAGTTCCTTGGTTTGCAAGAAGAACGTGATTTTGAATGTTGATAAAGCACCTATGTGCTTTGTTGAGGTGTTGTGGGTCATTCATTTGAGCTACACACTTTGATATGAGAAACTCTCAATGATAACGATTAAGTTTTGTCCAAAATAAAATAATGCAATGAGTGGTGGATTATTTATATGACAATTGTCAAAGAAATAAATAAAGCTAGTATTTCCACCTATATGCTTGAGTCTTCCATTTTGGGTATGGAAGACTAGGATATGTTAATTATGTTGCTTTGAAAAGACTAATCAACATGGATCACTTATCAAACATAAGTGTAAAAACTTGGTTTAGGACAAAACTAATAAGTTCATTTTTTAGAGAATACGTTGAAAACTATCCATAGTGATATATGTGATTTGAGATCAATGCAAACAAGAAGTGATAATAAACACTTACTGCTGGAAAGCAAAAGTGAGGGCATATAGAAATTTGTTCTCTATAATAACGAGGTTGAAAATCAACTTAACAAATGTGGCACCCAAAATGTGGGGAGACGCCAATTTTATGGCTAGTGACCTTTATGAATAAGGTACCCAAAAGAAAAAAAACTCCATATGAACTGTGGAAAGGAATGTTATGAATCTTTCCAACTAGGCTTACTCAATTAGACACGATGTCAACGCAAGAACCATGGAGGCAATGTGCTTAAGCAAGCCAAGCTCCAATAAAATCTCATCATCTTACCTGGTCATGTTTGATTGGAATTACCGAAATGATTGAGTAGTAATATTTCAACTGTCTACTCTAGAGTCATTAGAAAAAATTGGTAAAAAATCGGCCCAACTCGGTAAAAAATCGGCCCAACTCGGTAAAAAAATCGGTCCAACTCGGAAAAAATCGGCCTTACTCGAAACAAAAATAGGCTAATTCGGAAAAAATCGGCCAAACTCAGCATTTTATTGACTATTTTTATTATTTTGGACATTATAATACCTTTTAAAAAAATATATTTAATTATTTGTTTTAAAAATAAAAATAAATCCAAAAATTAAAAACCAAGTACTCCCCCGACTACTCCTCTACTCGCTAGTCCTCGGCCGACCGACTAGCGAATAACGACTTTTAGAACCTTGGTCTAGAGTCATTGGAAGTTTGATGTACTCAACGTGATGTACAAGACCCAACATTACTTATTATGCTGAGAGCAAGTTATGCAGTACATTAGTAAGCTATACATTGGCACGAAATTGCAAGAGTACTCAAGAACTTAAGGTACTCTCAGGGTTATGAGCTGCACTATACAAATTCTCCAGTTGTCCTAAAATGATACAGTGATGCAAATTGAATTTGACATGAAAGGATCAAAATCTACTAATGATTATATGTGTTTAGATTGGGAGGTGCAGCAGTATCCTGGAAATCCTCTAAACAGAAAATCATAATCAGATCTATGATGGGGTCTGAGTTTATTGCACTGAACAATTATGGGAAAGAGGGAGAATGGCTACATCAATTCATAGAGGATATTTCAGATGGACAAAATATGTGCCTGTAATATGCATACATTATGATAATAAATCAGCAATTAGCACGATACAAAACAAGATGTATAATGGTAAGTCTCGTCACGTCGGACGACGACATAACACCATCGACAACTGATCTCAACTAGAGTTATTTCTACAGACTATGTGAAGTCTAAGAAAAACATTACGGATCCTCTGACTAAAGGGTTGAACAGAGAGCTAGTTGATAAATCATCGAGAGGAATGAGACTAAAACCCATGAAAGAATAAAATCTTTACAGTGGAAACCCAACCTAGCTGACTGAAGATCTCAAGAACTAGGTTCAAAAGGGACAACTAAATTGTAGAGATTGTGATGGATCACTGTGGAGATTCACCCCATGTCCATTCCTATGATGAAAACAGTGATGTCTGTAAGGAATGAGGTTAAGCGAAAGCCTTAAATGATTCTTATGCGTCGGAAATCCGAGCGGAGTAATGCGGCTTACTCTTAATATGTGAGAGAGAAGTGTGCCCGCTTTTAAAGGAGTTGTTGAGAGCACAACTCTTGTCAAACTCTTACAGAACCAGGCTCGTATCCAGGGCGAAAATGGGCACAAAAGTGAGAATTGTATGTACCAGAAAGACTCCTGTGTGTGGTATATTATCATTTACACAAATGACAGATGGTTCAAAGACATCGCGTCTACTATCTAGTTAGTAAAGTTGACATACTTTACAAGGGAATGTTCAAAGGGTAAAAATTACCTATCCTATGCAGGTTTCGACCGTAGAAATCTATCACCAAGTCTATCGAGTCTTTGGTCACCTATTTCATTAATGTGGGGAATTGTTATAAAAATGGTGAAAATAACCATTTTATTTAACCAATTTAAATGAGAGAATTTAAATGGGTTATAGGGTGAATAAGAAATAGCCACCTAAAGATGACTAATTGCTGGAAACCATGCATTATAGTCTTTGTATAGTCTATAGATTGATTGAATTCTAGGAGCCATAACCTCACATAATTTGAAAGGATTAACCTCACAAAATGTGAAAGGATGTAACCTCACAAAATGTGAAAGGTTGTAACCTCACTAATGTGAAAAGTTGTAACCACACAAAAATGTGAAAGGTTGTAGCTATAGAATGTCAAAGGTTGAAATGCTAAGGGTTGTCACATATCAACCACAATTCATGGCAATTCAAGTAGTGGATGGTTTCCCTCATGTATAAATAGATGACATTTCCTTTGTTCTAAACACAATTGAAAACATCATAATTCGAAACACTCTCAATAATCATCGCATCCTCTCAAATAGTAATTCTCTCTCTAGTTTATAGCATTCTGGTGATAGATTAAAGGTACTACAAGTTTGTCGGGTGTTTTTGGCAGCAATGTAGCTCCAAAGCACTAGTAGTCGTTTTATCCTGAGAGACAAGTGTCATTAAGCCTTTTGCACCAGTAGATGAGGCATAATTTGTCTTAAGGAGAGTGTGTGAAACACACGACTCGACTTTGTCACTTTCCTTGTATCCTTCGTTTGAGTTTGGAGTCATGATACGTTTTTAGTGATCTACGTACTAAGTGTTTCAAAGCACGTGATTCAGCTTTCACAAGTTTTATTTCTCCTTGAATCAAGTGTGGTAACCAATGTTGTTAATAATAATTATTTTTATGTTCATCATTTCATTATTTATAATTATTGATTAATTATAAATTGGATTTATGTGAATATATATATATATATATATATATATGTGTGTGTGTGTGTGTGTGTGTGTGTGTGTGTGTGTGTGTGTGTGTGTGTGTGTGCAATATCTAACCCCCCTTTCTGTTACACCGATAACATAGCCTGTCTTTTCGGCGTCAAACAATGTTATTATTTCCATTGTTATCTTTTAGATTTTATTACTTTAATTTTATGTTTTCAATTTATCCCATCGTCAAAATTAGTGTGTTCATCTTATCTGGTGTAGTATAATTGATATAGTAAAATGTTTTAATCAATCCATAGAGGGAACGACCTCATACTTGCACTTTCTATCCTACAAGTATCGTATACTTACAAGTACTATATTAAAACATACAACAATGGGTTAGTTGAACATACATGATGCAAACAAGACCAAAAACTCAAAGAAGATACTTTTGTCAACAAGGCTTTTATCAGATACTAACCAAATAAGGCTAAGAGAATGTATTGTAAAAACTATAGGAATCAAGGAAAGCCATTTCATTTTATCAATTGACAAGTTCAAAGGGTGTACACAGTAGAGAGAGTCATCCGATTACATAGGAAGAAGCTGCAAATTCTATTACTTGGAGTAGAAAGTTGTCACTTTCAGCGCTCAATGACTTTAACTTTGACAATTTAAATTTAAGCTTATCAGATTTCAAATCGTAATATTATTTTGTTTTTCAAAAAACAAGAGCAATGTTGAAGCCCATTGACTAACCCAAGAACAAGCCCACAAAATGACAATGAAATAACGGCTAGTTCAAAATTCCAGTTTCCAACAGGATTCAGAAGCAAGAAAATAACCAATAACGACCGAAAAAAGAAAAAACAAAACAAAAAACAAAACCCTCTCTTTATAATGCGCCACAAAAATTTACCCAAACCCTCAAGCCTTCGCCTCTCTCTCTTAAAAAGGATCAGACACACACCCCTTTCTCCTCTATTCCGGCTCCCCCAACTCTCAGTCCCCCCTTCTTCGCTCTCTCTCCCTCTCCCTCTCTGTCCTGCACTTACCAGGTGATCTTTCTCTCCCCCCACTCTCTTATACCTCTCAAATTTCAGTAACATTTTTATATTATTAATTTTATTTAGATAAAATTATAACCCATATGCAATTTTTTCGTTTACTTTCGGCATAAGGTACTTGTTAAATCTTGTAATAGGGTTTATTGCTGTAATTTTACATATATCAAATGGATGTGACTCGTATGAGGCTAGGGGCTGTAGTTCTATTTGGGCAAAATTGCAAAAGTAGTGGGGGTTATGGATGAGTGAGAGGGTTGGTGGGACCCACAAATATGGTTCTGCTTCCATGGATGATGGTGATGATTATGGATGTTTGATTGTGTTTAGGTTTTGCATGGCGGAGTGAATTGAGTTTGGTAGTGGTTCACTGTGGGTTGATATATATTTTTGTTTTGTTTCTTGTTCTAAAAGGCATTACTACACATTGCAGTTTGGATGATTCTGGTGAATCAAGGCATCTGTGTGGAATCAAGACACTGACTTTCTGTCTATCTGACACGAAACAAACGTGGGTATTGTTTCCTCAGGTAATTTCAGTGAAGCGGAAGAAAATGGAGGTGGATAACAATGGAAAGGAAACTACTTTGGCCTGCATACCGAATCTGAAACAAAAGCAAGTCGAGGCGGAGAAGAATGTCAAAGAAACTGCCGTGTCCTGCAAACCGAGTCCGAAACAAGGTAAAAAACACAAAATCTATGTGTTTGGTCTAGAGCACAAAACCGTCGTGAGAGATGTCAAGGATATTCAGGAGAAATTGAAGAAGAGCACGTACGAAAGAGTGGTTTTCCTTTGCAAAAGAGCAAAGGAAACACTCAATAATGCTGATAAGTATACTGAATTCTTGAAGCAATTTCACATGTATGCCAGTGGAGTGATAGATGCGACGGAGTTTTTGAACTTGGTGGATGACTCAATTCAAGCAGACCAAAGTCTTATGTATGATTTTGATGAGTTTTTGGAGCACTATGACAAGGTAGATGCGTTGGTGTCTCTGAATTTTGGACTAGGAGTAGAACAGTGAGATGTTATTTGCATCGACCAGCTCTTCTAGATGTATCTGTATATGACCCTCGGTGAGCTAGTTTCAATTTGTTGTTGTTGTAGGTTTCTGTTGAATGTTACTTTTAGTTCGGGTTCTGCGTCGGCCGGTTCTTTTTGTCTAAGAGCTCAGTGATTTAAATTCAATGAGAGCGCTTGAGAAAGTAAGATGACTTAGTTCTATCATTTCCTACTTACTCTTACAATCCAGGTAGTCCAATTTGACTCTGATTGATAAAATTTTGGAATAGTTTCTGTATTTAAACACGACACTGTCGTATTCTGGAACGACGTAAAACCATACTGCTGCATTGTGGAAGTACACCAGGTTTGAGCTAGGACAGTTTCTGCGACGATGCAGATTGAGTTGGTGGTTGTTTGATTCTGTTGCTTCTGTTAACGTTTGTGAAAAAGTTTTGGTGTATATACTATTCAGTATAGTTTTGGGTTCCACAGATTTAGTATCAAAACCAATGAGCTAAAGCAGCAAGATTCCTGTACCGTGTCCCCCAAGCTTATCTGGTTCCTGACCTTTTCTTTCTCTTTTTGTAGAACTGAGCATGTGAAGCATAATGCCAAGACAACTAGAAAGAATCCATTATCATCAAGACACTGATTTATGTGCTCACGTACCGCTTTAATGGGCGAACAGCCCAGCCCTTGGAACATACTACAGCCCCAGGTGGCGAAGAGCCGACATCGAGGTGCCAAACCTTCCCGTCGATGTGAGCTCTTGGGGAAGATCAGCCTGTTATCCCTAGACTCGGAGATATTTTGTTTGGTCAATTAAGAGAGTGAAATTCACTCCTTAAATTGAAATTCACCTTCTCATTTGTCATTTTTAGTCATCATTCTTATAAAAATGCAAATTAAAGTAACAAATAACAAAATATAAGTTATTACAAATAAAAAGTGAGAGTGTGGATTTCACTTCCGCCTTAATCCGTTAGGATCAAGGTCATTTACATGATACAAGTTGTATTAGATTGGGAAACTGTAAAAGAACCATGACAACATTTCTGGAAAGTCCACCCTTTACATGTATAGCATCTCTCATGGTGTTTGGATTGTCGGTATAGGGTTTGCTAGTAAATCCTATACTTGCACATAGATTCAGTCTTTCTATGAATACTAACTTTTGATTGGTATAAATGGAAAATGGCAAGGTGCTGCACTAAAATCTTGCACCAGGGTAAGAATACAAATGATTCATTTACAATGCAGATCAACTTACAGAGACAAAACTGGTACATCAGAAACAAAATCACGTATCAATATAATCTACAGACTAAATGGTCCTTACAAGCTCCTTCAAATTTGCCAGCATATGCCGTTGCCCTAAGCTTTTTACACCAATGTAAGTCAAGCTCTACTAAATCCTACACCAAACTGTGTGCTAAATAACCAAGTGGCAAGGTTTTACCGTAACCAATAATCACATTTTGTAGGATAAACTTCCACAATGATAAAGCTAATGATTGGATAAGAACAACATGCACATCAATGGAAAGCATTCATATCTCAGTCGGTAATATGGAGGGGACTATAAATGAACAAAATTGCACCTTGTTTAGTAAGAATACAACATAAGCTGCTCTTGTCGTGTCTTGACCATCTAAAAAGAGA
Source organism: Comarum palustre (assembly GCA_951800085.1). Taxonomy (NCBI): domain Eukaryota; kingdom Viridiplantae; phylum Streptophyta; class Magnoliopsida; order Rosales; family Rosaceae; genus Comarum; species Comarum palustre. Next base: position 11,447,474 of record OX637586.1, read on the forward strand.
GGGAACTCCACATGTTTCACATCCGTGGAAACCACTGTATTTGACGTTAAATCAGATGTTGCAGGGTGTCCATACTCAATAATAAATTAAGGAATGGGAACCACCAATTTTATATCCGTCAAAATTACCAAATTTGTAAAATTTCTAAATTTAACCAAAATTCTTCTAAAAATCTCAAATTAAACACCATTGAACTCCTCTCAATTTATACAATTTATTTGGTATGAAAAACTATCTAAAAAGTGACATCACCGCAAGCTGTGGCGACCGACCGGCAGCTAAATTCCACCCATCTCCAATCCTCACCAAAATTTTACAGAATTTTCCTCACAACATTCCAAACAACTTTCATGAAGAGGTCAAAGACCAATTCCAAGCTTAACCGAGTCAATCGAATCAAAATACAAAAATCCCCAAATTTCAAATGCTAAAATTTCAATTCAAAATTTTTCCTTACACAGATCGAATTGGGTTACCATCTTTTAAAGGATTATTGTATTAATGAAACCCTTCAAAACCATATAAAGAACTCACTGATTGATGTCCTGAGAAGGGCGAACTCCGGTCAACAACACCGCTGCACAATCGCCCTTTCTCGTTGTGATTTCTCCCAAACGGCGGCGAGTTAGCTTCAGAAACCTATCCAGACTTGTAGATGGATGTTCAAACTTCAAAACGATATCAAGCTCGTCGGCCAACTAGGTTTGACGGCGACGAAGTCACTGCCTTTGGTAAAGGGGTGAAAAAAATTTGATTTTTTTTTTTCTACTTTCCACCTTTGGTAAGTTTCCAGTTTTTATATCATTTACTATGAATAGTAATTTTACGTTTTTATACTATAACTTTCTTAAACGAACTACGATTTGAGTGTGTTGCATGTCCACGAATTCTTATTAATGTCATCTACGAGTTTTATGAAGGAAGTTTTCTCAAATTTCAAACAAAATAAAAGTCAACTCTAAAGTCCTTATACGGTGAAACAGTTACTTAAGGTGAAAAATGTAAAACCAACTAACCGTAAAATAATTTAAGAATCGGGATGACAGCTTAATCTCTTTTATTTTCTTGAAACAATGTCGAATACTACCTTCTCTGCTTCTGCTGAGTCTGTTGCCTCCGGCGACTTACCGGAATATGCTGTTGCATTCCGGTGACTTGTCAAAATTTTGCCATAAAATTCTCATAATTTCAAAACTCCAAGTTCTCCACATACAAGTAATCGAAACGCTCAAATCAGCAACGAAACTTTAACTTCTCAAAATCACAACCAACAAGGTAGCTCAAGGGAGAGAGAGAGTTTACCTTCTGCTGATTCCAATCTTCAACCCCATAGGACATAACTCATCCTTGCTTGCAAACTATTATGCCAGACTATTTTTCAACGTTATTGCTCCTAGTAAAGTTTCTCTATAGAGGTTACTGTCCTTAATAAATCATTTTTCAAAATTATTGTCCCAGTAAAATTTTCTTATAAAGTTTACTACTCCTAATAAAGTTCACATATTAAGTGTACTGCCCCTAGTAATCATTTTTTGACATTACTGCCACTCAATAAAACTTCCAATGAAGGTATGATATGTAACTGGTAAGATTCGGTGATATTTCGGTGATGTTTTAAAAAGTCTGACGAGATTCCGATGACCGGAGCCCGGAATCCAGCAACCGTTGATTGGAGTTTGTGAGGTTCCGGTCAAGTCTTCTCTCTCTTCCATTTTCTCTCTCTAAGTATGTTTAAGGCGTGATGGTAACTAAAATACTATAGGTTCTTAAGAGTTTGGACATAATGGGCACAAATTCTCTTTTGAAAAGTTCAAGTGATCACATTTTTTTTAAATAATGTTGGAATGGGACGTAGGGTACCAAATTTTGTAGCAAATCGACATTTTCTCTTAAATTAAACTAATATACTCATATAGTCTCAATTCTCGACTGATTTGCCCTTTACATTAGTTCATTGTCAAAATATTTCTTTAAGTTGCTAAAATGGACTAAAATATCTTTCAGAGAAAGAGTAACCAAAAAAAGACAAATGAGTGCTGCTAAATGTGCCCGGTAAATTTCTAAATAGATCCAACTGTAAAAAAATTACCACTGATCTTTTAATATTACCTCTTATTTTAATTTATTAAAATAAAATATGAAAAAAAACTATATGGCGACAGGGCTCTCCTTCTCCCTCCTCTTCCTTTGATTTTACCCAAAATCTGATAATGAATTTGTAGATCCATCTCCATCTCTATGTTATTTCATGAAATTTTGAAATGACTCAACAACTATATTTAATCATCCTCTTGTAAATTGTCAGATTGTTGTTGTTAATCAGAACACAAGTGTTTGGGAATTTTCTGATATATTAAACAATCCCTAACTGGATATATATACAAGACCACTTATACTTCTACAAGGAAACTACCTACACCTAATTAATTTAGAGAATTCTACTTAATCACGGAATATATACATCCCAAACATACTAGGATTTTGACTCACTCTAACACTTGTAACTTGTAACCACTTCTTCAAAGAGACCAAAACCCAGAAACCTACACCATGATGGTTTCTTCTCATGAATTAAAAGTGTTAATTAACTATTGAATTTATGATGAAGCTTAAGAGAATGGGGATTGAACTAGAAGGAGAAGAGAATCAATATGGAACTCGAAGAAATAACGGGGATTGAAAAAGAAGAAAGATGAATTCGCCAAAAAAGAAGGGATGGAAGAGGAAGAATTGTACGCGTAGAAAATTGGTTTTTCTTTTTACTCTAAATAATTTTGTTATTATCTAAATGAGAGGGTATTATTAGAAGAATTGTGACAAAATTTTCATTGCTGAGTCGATATAGAAATTTTTGTTTGGTACATTTAGCCGCATCCAAATCAAATAATAATAAATGTCTATTTAGTACTTATTTTAACCATTCATTGCTCATTCTAATGAAATTTTTTTTAATAGTCCATTTCAAAATAAGGTCACTCATTTTGTGTCCAAATAAATAAATCTTTATTAAAACTCTTAAGAAGCTATATTATTTTAGTATCATTTTATCTCTCACCTCGTAAACATGTTTGGAGAGAGACAATAGAAGAGAGAAAAGACATTGCCAGAATATCTCCGGAATCTCACCGGTCGTTGGACTCCTATCACTGGTCGCTGGGAAATCACCATTAATCGGAAAATTACTATTCTTCGAAATTTCATGAAAGAATTTTCTCAAACTTTACTGGAGACAATAAACTCTATAAGGAAACTTTACTAGAGTAGGAAACTTTACTGGAGTAGTAAACTTTATAGCAGAACTTTACTGGGGTAGTAAACTTTATATGAGAACTTTTCTGGAGGCAATAAACTTTATTGAGAAACTTTACTGGGATAGTAAACTTTATAGAGAAACTTTACTAGGATATTAAACTTTACAACTGCTATTCTTTCCCACATCAAACTTTTGGGTGTCCTGAGTAGCACCAACTTTTATATCTGGGCCAACGTACCCAAACATCCTCAAAAAGCCCAACCACGCAGTGTCTTCCATCCTGTGACGTATAAATAGCCCTTGTCGTTATCGTCTTTCATCTTCAACTCTAATTCATTCTCCCTGTTCTCAAATCCACACGGAACCCCTAAAACCGAAACCTAAATTTCGAGCTCAATGACAGGAAACTCCTGCTGCTGCTTATGCATGTGAGTCGACCAAGCAAGCATCGTCGCTAGAGCTCTCTCCGAATTGCACTTCTCGAAGTCTGCCAGGGTGTTGACCAACGTCTCCGACGCTCCGGCACTGGATGGGAGGTCCATCTGTCACGTCAAGAACATCGCCCAAGCCCTAATTTCCACAAGCTTCTCATCGCCGCTGCACTCCTCTTCTCATGCAACGACGACAAAGTTGTTAGATGGGCAGTTGAACATAGAGGGCTCCAATTCCTCACTGGTGATGGTTAGGATGTCGGAGCTCTGAGATGGTCGGAGAAAGACAAGGAAGAGAGAGATAATGGATCTGAAATCCGAGAGAATAATAGATCGAGTGTGTGGTGAGAAAAACATATATCTTAAAGGTAACAATATTTTACTTAGGTTTTATTTAAATGGGCATTTACTTTTGTTTTCATTGAATTGCGCCAGACTTTTTTTTTTTAATTTTTGAACAAAGGGGCATTTCCCCAACCCAATAAATAAAGACTCTTCATTGTTTTTCTGATAGGAAAAATGATCTAAAGAGTGTCCGACCTTTTAGAGAAGCAAAGTTTTGGTGTCTCATGTTTCAAAAACTTCAAAACGGTATCTCACGTTCTTACTCTGACTGAGAAAGGTATCTTGAACCGTTAGTTCCGTTTAAAAAAACTAATGACAAACATTTTTTAACGTGAAAAGACTGATTTACCTTTTGTTTTTGAAAAAAATGATCAAAACAGTGACTGACCTTTTAGAGAAGTAAAACTTTGGTGTCTCACGTTTCAAAAACTTCAAAATGGTATCTCACGTTCTTACCCCGACAAAAGAAATGTATCTGAAACTGTTAGTTTCGAGTTACCAACATCCCCTGCACCATCACTCCTATCTGAGCTCCTCGTACTCCTTCAATCCACTCTCGGTCCCGACTTCATCTTCTTCATCGAGATCACATGGTATAGATGGCTATTGTAGGATCCGGTGCAACATCAAATTCTCAAATTGACCACATATGGCTCCTTTTGTTTTTAATAACCACCAATTGATCACAAACGTTCTCCAATTTTAGCCTAAACCATAAAGATTTGCGAAATATGACTGATACAAAATAGTTTAGGTGTCTATGGCTGGCTAATGCTGACTATCAAGTGCATAAAGTCAAATATTTGCATTAGAAACTGTATTATTCTCTGAGAGATGGACCATCGTGATAGAGTGGAGAAGCCATGATTCACTTTATCATTATGGTTTTTGGAGAAGGGTTAGAGCAAACTTGATTATGTTTTGGTTTTGACTGTGGAGAACTTCCTTGAGCGTCGACTTCAAACAATTGTGTTTAAGAAGGGTAAACCGATTTAGCAAAGTCTATTCAACAATGACGATGACTACCGTGACAAGATTGTTTTTCAACGACGACGCTACTCTTTTCTCTCTTCTCCTCCAGCGGCACATCTCTCCTCTCTTTCTCCAGCGACGACGTCTCTCTGTTCTCTTTTTCTCCGATGGAGATGAAGATGACAATCTTTTTTATTTTCTTTTCAATTTACTAATTTATATTCATTCTTAAATAAAATTTCAATTAATTATTGTTCTTAATTTTAAAAATATAGAATTTTAGAGATGAAAAAGAATAAAAAATATTTTTTTAACATAACTAATAGCTCTAAATACATTTCTTCAGTCGGGGTAAGAACGTGTAATACTGTTTTGAAGTTTTTGAAAAGTGAGACACAAAAACTTTTCTTCTCTAAAAGGTCAGACTATTAACAAAGAGTAAATTAGTCTTTTCATGTCAAAAAAATGTCCACTGCTAGTTTTTTAAACAGAATTATTGGTTCCAGATACTTGGTTTCATATACATTTCTTCAGTCAGGATAAGAACGTGGGATACAGTTTTGAAGTTTTTGAAACATGCGACACCAAAGCTTTATTTCTCTAAAAGGTCATATACTATCAACTAAGGGTAAATTTTTCTTTCACTACCAGAAAAAAGACTTTAGCTGACGAAATAAAAAACAGGCTGACGAAATAATTTTTCGTCGGCTAAGTTATATTTTCGTCGGCTAAAGTCAACTTTAGCTGACAAAAAAAAAATTGTCAACTAAACTAATTTTTTTATTGGCTATAGTCTATGAACTTTAGCCGACGAAATTTGAAAAGTTTAGCCGATGAAATTAGGGTATTTCGTCAGCTAAAGTACCTTTTACTTATAAAATTACACTACAAATATTTCGGTGTCTGATTGACTATTGTGATACCAATTTGGAAGCGGAACGGGCATACGAGTCAAACTCATCGCTAATGCCATAATATATGGGTTTTTTGGTCATCTGAGTTCGTTTAAGACTTCAAAATGTAGTTTTTCTAAACACTTAACACACGAAAATGCTTATATCTGCATCTATATGAGGTATTTTGGTCGAGCCTTCAACACAACAAACTCTCACCATGATGAGACGCAACTGCCCATCTAAAAATTTTGAAACATTTACTACTTGATCATAGAGCTCTCCATAGGGATATATAATGATAAATAGTAGGAATGTTGTGATTCCGGTCATCAAAATACACAAACCAAAATACGACCGTCAGATATCATTAATATGTTGAAATATGTCTATGGTAAAAAATTCAACTTGATCCGATAAATTTAAGGGCTTTATCCAGACAGGCAATCCCTTAAGTTAAACCACTAAATTATATTGACCCCAACTATTCGCACCGAGACTTTACCGTAATTACGTGATTTTTCAACCTTAGACGTATTTCACCATTCCGATCATATTTTATTTCATGACTTTTTTTTGTTTGAAGCTTCTACGTATAGAGTTTAGGGTTTAGGGTTTTAGCCAACGAAATTAGGGTAATTCTTCGGCTAAAGTTAAATAAATAATTATAGCTGACGAAATTATGGTAATTTATCCGCTAAGGTTAAATAAATAAATAACTACAGCCGACGAAATTAGGGTAATTCGTCGGCTAAAGTAAAATAAATAAATAACTATAGCCGACGAAATTTATTAAAATTCATCGGTTAAAGTTAATTAAAAATTAAAAAATTTAGGCGGGGATTTTGAAAATTTTGAACTTTTTTGACTAAAATTTTGAAGTTTATTCGACGAAATAAGGGTATTTCGTCGATTAATGTTCAAAATCCCCGTCGAAAATTTTGAATTTTTTCTACATCTTTCATATTGCTTCTCTTCCTCTTCTTCATCTTCCTTGCTCCTCTTCCTCCTCCTCCTCTTACTCCTTCTCCTCCTCCTCCTCCTCCTCCGCCAGAAACTCCTCATCCTCTCCTCTTCCTTCTCCTCCTTTAACTCCTCCTTCTCCTCATTCTTCTCCTCCACCACCATCGGTGGAAAAAAGAAAAAGAAGAAAAAAAATTAATCAAAAATACAAGAAATAAAAAATAAAAAAATATTGAAAAAATAAAAATAACTAACTATAGCCGACGAAATTTATTAAAATTCGTCGGCTAAAGTTAAATAAAAATAGAAAAAAAATAAAATAACCAACTATAGCCGACAAAATTTATTAAAATTCGTCTGCTAAAGTTAAATAAATAAAAATAATAATTATAGCAGACGAATTTTAATGAAATTCGTCTGTTAAAGTTAAATAAATAAAAATAAATTATTATAGCCGATGAAATTTAATAAAATTTCGTCGGCTAAGGTGCAAAAATTTGTCGGCTAAAGTCAAGACTTTAAGCGACGAAAATTTTTTCGTCGGCTAAATAAATGACTTTAGCCGACGATTAATAGTAATTTCGTCAGCTAAAGTATTTGCCAACGACTTTTTCCCGACGAGTGCTTAGCCGACGAAATTTTTTACTTAGCCGACGAAAACATTTTGTCGACTAAAGTAGTTGTTCTGATAGTGTTTTCATATAAAAAATGCTTGTTAGTTTTTTATACAAAATTAATGGTTCCATAAACTTTTATTTAGTCAGGTACAAGGACGGAGTATGGTGTTAGTGCTATTGGGTTGTAGCCCGTGTAGATTTTCAGCCATTTTTCATTTATGTGTCATAATTAATCAATAGCCTTGCAATAGCCCATATGGATTATCTTCTAATATTTATAGCAAAGTCAAATAAAAAAGTAAAAGTAATGTCAAAGTGAGTTAATCAGTCAAACTATCCTAAACAAAATAGAGTTATTGCAAGCCAAAAGAGAAATCCGTGGAAAACATGATTATTAGATGCTTAAGGAAAATCATTAATCAAGTCAAACAAGGTTTCTGGAAACAACAAAGAAAATAATTATTATCATTAAACCACATTTTTGCTAATAACACCGTATAAAATAATCTCTATAAAAACAAGACATTCATGAAAAAATAAAGTCTATAGTTTTTCATTTCTCTTCGGCATCTACTTGTATAACTCAATCTCTTCTTTAATTTTTCTAGTTCTGAGTTGCATGCTTTAAAAATTGTAATTGGCATTCTATAATGAAATTATTTGTTAACATCTTGAGCTCCAGAAGATTCTCAGTATTTTTTATTTATGTGTGAAATTGGTTGAAACAATATTGGTTGAAGACTATCACTTAGTTTATAGACTGCCTTGTTTGGTATTAACTCTTCCAGTCTCTATAAGAACTACATAACATACATTTTCAGCTTTACAAATTATTAAAAACATACTTCGGAGCAAGATAGAAGAATAGTTTCTTAATGATTGTATGATAGTACATATTGAAAAACAATTTTCGGATAGTATTGATAATGAGTCAATAATTAATGAGTTTGTTATAAAGAATCGTAGAGTCCAGCTAAAAATTAGGTAAATAGATCAACTTACTATTTTAAATATTTGACATTAACAATTTTTTAAATGAAAAAATAGTTATTCTAATTTTTTATTACATTAGTGCATCTCCATTAGAATGCATAAAAATTTGATAAATATAGTAATAATTAGGATTTAGTTATTCATTTTAAATCTTTGTTTCCAACAATGATTGCTATTTCAATTGTTAAATTAAACTTTAAAAAAAATAACTGAACCTAACGACTAGATCTTAAACAACCTTTTATAAATGGATGTATATTCATCTTCGACCTCTGCAACCATCTTCCATATTCACCTTCGTTCAATATTAAATTGGCCACTATTTCTAGTGATCTACGTGATATTATGATAGACTACGAATTCTCTGATGATGAGTATGAAGAAAATGTGCTTACTCTTGTTGAATAATCCATTAAGTAAAACAAACCTTGACGACACTATTCTGTTAAGTAAAATGCTTGATCTAATAAACATTCAAATAAGAAAGTAAAGAAACAGTAAAGACGCTTGATACCTTCCTTTTATTTCCAGAGAATCTTTGAGCAAATGTTGAGAAGGCATTTCTGAAATCTTAAGAATAACATGAAAGTCTAATATATTTAAATCTTGAAAGATTATTGAGTGAGCAGTGATTCTTGACAATACATCATACATTTGGTATTTTTTTCAATATCTTGATCAGTCAGACTTTTTATTTGTTTCTTGAAGGTCGTAGAACTATCCCGCGTGGTCAAAGTGAAGCATATGAGAGGCTTTATGCAAACTACTTTAGAGATCAACCTGTATTCCCAAGTCTTATATTTAGACGGAGGTTTTGTATGAAACGACCACTTTTCTTACGAATCAACGATGCAGTGGTAAATCATGATTCTTATTTTGTTCAGAAAAGAAATACCACTGGAGAACTCGGTTTGTCATCCCTCCAAAAGATAATAGCTACATTAAGAATGCTTGTTTATGGTACGTCGGTGGATCAAGTTGATGAATATCTACGAATTGGAGAAAGTACGGCTCTTGTTAGTCTTAAGAGATTCGTTATCGCAGTGGTTGAAATTTTTGGTGATGAGTACCTTAGATCACCAAACGAGGATGACATTGAGAGATTGCTTGCAGTAGGCGAACAACGTGGCTCTCGTGGAATGTTGGGTAGTATTGACTGTATGCATTGAAAATGGAAGAATTGTCCTAAAACATGGCATGGTATGTATAGTGGTCACATCCACGAACCGACAATTATTTTAGAAGTAGTGGCATCATATGATCTTTGGATATGGCACGCTTTCTTTAGGCTTTCAGGATCTCATAATGACATTAACGTGTTAGAGCGATCTTCTGTGTTTGCTAAGATGGCTGAAGGACACGCTCCTGAAGTCAAATACAAAATCATGGATAACGAATATAACATGGGATACTATCTTGCTGATGGGATATATCCATAATGGGCAACATTTGTTAAAACTATTTTGAGTCCACAAGGGAATAAACATAAACATTTTGCTGAACTCCAAGAGGGATACCGAAAAGATGTTGAGCGAGCATTTGGAGTATTACAAGCATGATTTGCAATTGTTCGAGGGCCGGGACGTTTTTGAAATCAAGAATACATGGCAAATATTATGACAACTTGCGTGATCATGCATAATATGATCATTGAGGATGAGAGAAAGGACAATTGAAACACTCATTTGCTACACAAAAATTACGATAATGTGCCTAGAGGTCCACCTATACCGCTAGTATCACATGAGCCAACAACCTCATTCATGAGTTCCTTACAAACCATGACCGTATTAGAGATAGACAAACTCATTCTCAACTTCAAAGGGATCTAATCGAGCATCTGTGGAAGCTTCACGGAGATTAATTATGACAATGATTAAGTTGGATCATTATCCATTCATTCATTTTCTTTTGTTCTTTTTGAGTATTTATGTAATTTGGAAAAATAATCGAAACTTATTCATATATTAAATAAAAAATTTGAGAATTTCAAGGACATGATTTAATCTCTACTTGACAAGTAGAATGTCTTATGAATCATCTGTCGACGAGATATGAGATAGGGATAGAACATTAAACGTTACAAGATTTGTCCTTAAGTAAATATCTCCTTGACCAATCCTTAAAATTAGATAAGTTCAAAACAGAAATAAACAAGATATGTTATTGAGAAAATTTCTCCATGAATCTTTCTTTGATTAGTTCACTAAAACGTTTAACAGACATAAAATGATAGGATGCCTCATTGAATAGATTTCCATGAATATTGTGATTTAACATTTAAAATGATTAATTATCCAAAATCGGTACTCAACTTCAGTTCTTACTAAAATGTCATTTATTCAAAGGAATAGATCATCCTAGATTATAGAAAAACTAAAACAAACATAACTTCAAATTCGAATGTCAAAACTATAGGAACTGCCAAAAATGGTAGTCAGACTTATTAGCAATAACTCATAAGTATAAAAGTTATACTCTTTCATTTGAAAGTCCTCTTTTTGCCATGATTTCTGCTTGGCGATGTCTAATATATGCTGCTTGGACTTCCGTCAATGTATCCATATTTGCCAACATTATCTTATCATCCTCTAGTTGTTGCTTCGCTTGCTCTTGCTTCTTCTTGAGGCTAAGTAGTTTCTCTTGTTGATAAACACTCAATTGAAAACGCTCTTCTTTCTTACGCTCAGCTTCTGATTTGATTGCCCTCAATTGTTCTAATTGTAAAGTGATATTATCTTTTACCTTTTCTTTCTTCACCAATTCTTTCACTTGTTTTGTGCCTATTGGACGCTCCATGATTGAGGGTTCAGGAGTTGCATCATTGCCTTCGTCTACATCAATTGGGGAGGCAGACACTTCAGCATTTAGAGACTTCTTCTTTCTAGCTTCTACATTTGCAGCTTTCTTGAGACTAAATGATATCCATTTTTGCGCATGCCTCAAAGAATTCCAATTATGTTCGTGCTGAAACGACACCCCCTCATCATTTCTGTACTTTTCTTTCGCACGTATAATCTGTAGAAACATGGAACAAAATGAATCACCGAAATTGATTCACATCTTTAAAAAGAAACAAAAGGAAAAAGGAAAAGAAGAACAAAGAAAAGACAAAATCCATTCACATAAAATTACCTTATCTTTATGAGTCTCACCACTTTTTGGTCGATTTTCAATTTGTTCTTAACACCCGCAAAATTTATTAACAGCATATTGAATATTTTGCCAACGATGTCGTAGAGAACCAACATCCCTATCAGTTTCAAATTCCTCGTGTTTATGATAGTATGCTGCAATTCTTGCCCAATATGCTGCATTTTTTTATCATTACCTTTTATTGGATCCAAGTCGACGTTGAGCCATACAACGACAAGTAGATTGTCTTCATGAATTGAGTAGTTAGTAGCTCGTTCTCTTTTCTTCTTGGATGGTTGATTTTGAGGAGGTATGGCAAGTGTCATATGTGGTACTTGAGAAGACATGTAATCATTATTGTTTAAGCCATCATCTTCGATTAAAGAGTCATCAAATACTCGAGTGGTGAGAAGAGTGGTAAAGTGTGTAAGATTTTCAGAACCCATCTGCATCATATCAATACAAAACACAAATGAGATTATATACAAATAATCAAGTTGTCTAATGGTAGAAAATATATCTCACCTGGCAGAATAATCAAAGATCGGTCCCTTACCGAACGTTGAAGTTGAACTATGAAATTCCTAAGTTGTATATATATAAAAGAAGGGACCTGAGAGGAACCCAGAATTCCTTGAATATTAAAGTGAAAAAAAAAAAATTGAACGTTGAAAGGATACATTTTACCGTTAGAGAATATAACAATCAGTAATTTCTCTCTTCTTAACATAAATTTATTAATTTGATTTAGTAACTTTAAAATTTAGTAATTTTTTAGGTATTCGGTCGGTATCTTATTTATGTTAAAAGTTGACAAATTTAATTTTTTTTAATTAAGTATACTGCTGGAGCCGATGTGGTTTCAAAATACTTCGTTCAGTCTTCGACTCAGGTAAGGACATGGGATACTTTTGAAGTTTCTGAAACATCAGATACCCAAACGTTTGCTTCTAAACGGTCAGATACTGTTTGGATCAATTTTCTTTTCTGATACGATAGACCGTGGCGTGTTGAGCTCTGGAGTCAGTCGGGAAACATAGTCGAATCAATGGCGGGCGTATCTCTAAAGTGCGGTGACTGTGGGGCTCTCCTCAGGTCTGTCGAGGAAGCCCAAGAGCACGCCGAGCTCACCTCCCACTCCAACTTCGTCGAGTCCACCGAGCCTGTTCTCAACCTCGTCTGTTCTATTTGCGGCAAACCTTGCCGATCCAAAACCGTACGATTCCCACCCACCATTTTTTTTCTCTCAAGTTTTGATCTTTCGGCTTTAAAATTGGATTTCCTCTTCTGGGTCGGTTGAATTTGAGTTCAATTTGGAAAACCCAATATATTGTTGAATTGTTAGCGAAGTTTGAATCTTTATGATACAATATAGTAATCATATGGTTGATCATATGTTTACTTTCAGAATGTTGAAAGTTGATTTATTTGTTTATTGGGGATAACTAAGTTATATGGTTGTCTGCGGGTTTTGCGTGTTTGATCATGAAGGAAAGTGATCTGCACACCAAAAGAACCGGGCACACTGAGTTTGCTGATAAGACTGCGGATGCAGCAAAGCCTATTAGTTTGGAGGTTCTGAAGGTGGCTTCTTCGGAGTCTGAAGATGTTGCTGCACCTAGCCAGACCGAGGGTACTTTTTCTGTTTAGTTAAAAGTATGGTTTATTTGCAAATTCTTTGGGGAGAATCATGAATCTTTGCTTTGGTTTACCGAACGATGCATCATGGTGTTTTAGCTGTTTGGAACTTCTTTGATTGTGCAAATTGTACTTTCTTTGTGCCCTTTTGGCATGTCATCTTGGTGTTGTACAATGGAGTTAGGTTATTCCTGGAGCATTACAGTTGTTTCTATGTAATAGCTGAAATTTTCTTACATATATATATATATATATATCCATCGGCATTGGTTTAATTTTCAATCTAGACTGTGGGTATGTGGTTTCCCTAGTTAAGAGCCTTACCCTAATGTAGACCTCTTTAATTGATTAGCAGTGTGCGTCATTCTTTCCCTAGTTAAGATATTTCAACACATTGTTTCCTTAAGAGTCTTTTCACCATGCATCATTATGTTCTTGTGGTTGTTTATTAAGAGTCTGTTAGAACTTCCTCACTAGGAAGGCTATCAACTCCTATGCTTTTGTGGGTATGGTTCAAAATGCATGGTTGTAACTGATCTAATCATTATTATTTTTTCCATCTAGAAATGGTAGTTCCCGAGGTCGACAAAAATCTGCTTCAGGAACTAGAAGGAATGGGATTTTCAATAGAGCGGGCAACCCATGCCCTTCACTATTCTGGTGAGCACTTTAAATGAAATAATCATATATTTTCTTTTATTAAATTCCATTAAATTTTCATTGATGGAAGCTTCAATATTTTCTTTTGCCTGGTGGCTTTGTGTTCTTTCTACTTTTTCTGTGTTACATGATGCTCTTGGTTGATAGTAGATGCTATCAATACTTATAAGTGCTAATTGAAACATCGAAACCAATGAGAATCAACTGTTGGTATTAGGAGAGTTTTCTGTTGTTTTATTTTAATTTTTCTTGGGGTTTGATATCAGCAAGGAGTCTTGAACAAAATTCTATGGTCACCAATGAGGGTTAGTTGAAATGCTCAGGCTTGTTTCCGTCCCATATGGTCTGGAATTTGAATCCTCTCACAGTACCTACCCAGCTATTTACTAGAGTTTCCTGTCTCCTAAAGATTCGGTGTGAGGCCCCAGTTTCGAGTTGGGGTCAATGTGTCAGTTTGGGAGATTCTTGGGTTTCAAACATAGGAGAAAGGGAAAAATATTGTCAATTGATAGAAGTGCTATAGCATGATTTAAACCCTTGCCTGTCGAGCTTATTGATTTATCTGGAGATCCATTTTGATGTTCCTCCTCATGTTTAGACCTAGCATCAATTGTTTATAGTTGCTACAGTTGTCCTTTTCTATTATGATCACAAGTGGATTGAAACATATTTTGTTTAGGAAGAATAACTAGAACAGAGAAGTCTTAGCTGTCCATTTAAGATAGAATTTCTAACCAGCTTGTGCAGGGGAAAGCACCAGAAGAACTAGACTTCATAAAATCTTTGCTTAATGTATCCCCTAATCCTTTTTGTTCTAGTTTTAAATACAAACCCTAGCTGAACTGTTACAACTGGAATTTTATTTGGTAAAACTTGCTAGTTGTATTCTTGTGTTGTCTTTTTGTCATTTATTATTATTATTATTATTATTATTATTTTTACTCAGTGAGAACTTTGGCAGTTTTCTCATTTCATTCGATATTGGGTTTTCTTTAGGTAATGCTAGTCTGGAGGCTGCTGTCAATTGGGTAGTTGAACATGAGAATGATATGGACATTGATGAGATGCCTATGGTAAGTTACCTTCATTTTGATCCTTTGATATGAACTCTCTCTCTCTCTCTCTCTCTCTCTGTGCACAGTGGCAAACCCATAGCGAAAAAAAATTGGTATTTGCATATATCGCTGACGGAAAGAAATTATCTTCTACGCTCATAAGAGTATCTATGATTATGAAATATAGTAATTGCTATTAATACAAGAAACAAGTAAACTTGCTATTAAAATAATTGGTTGGAAATCCAAAACTTATGGTTTTGAAAACATTGCCTGTGTTATCATCCCATGAGCTGCTTCTTTGTTTGCCGCTATAGTGGTCTCCAACAATGTCAGATGTTGTGAAATGACTTTGTTTCTAGTCCTTGAGGTGCTGTCTATTGAAATAGAGTGGTATGTGTAGTTAGTTATGTGACTTTCATTTTCCTTACAGACAGAGTATGTTTGTTGAAAAATTGAAACCGGTATCCTAGAAGTTTGGTCTTGCACAAAACTTTAAATGAGGTGTCGGTATTGAGACTGAAGGAGGCTTTGGGAAAGCATTTTGTTGATTCCAAGAGGCTTTCTTGTGAATTGTAGATACAATCTTGGGTTATACAAGGTTGTGGAGAATATATATGATTGGGGTGCGTAGCTTGTTAACCTCACTGGACTCTTTGTTATGATTAGAGAAATTTGATGGTGGTTAATGATATAATCTACTAAGAATTTCAGAATCTTAGTAGTGAGTCGGGTTTTTTATGAGTTGCTTGGGATTGTAAGTCGAAGCGGGGAAGTTAAGTTACAGAAATTACTTCCTAAGAGACTAAGTTGGAGAGTGAAGCATTTTGGGCATTTGCCTCGGATGTAATTGGGTCTTCCATTAAGGGTTAAAAGAAAAATTCAAAATGAAATGATTGGACGTTGAATAGAACTGTTTTGTCAAGTTCTAGGAGCTTCTCGTGGTTTGGTAGTTAGTAGTAAGTTTCTCCATTACCTTTTATTTGGAATCCTCAATACTGTGTGTGGTTTAGAAAAGAAAGTTAATGTAAACGGTCTTGTGGTTTGGAGAAGCAAAATGGTTCACGTGAGCTGGGAGCTATTGTCTTGGTTTTAGAGGTGTAGGAGGGCCAGACGTTGTCAAACAGAACAAAACTCTTATTAGAAATAATCATGGAGTTCTTCTTGAAGGATATTCGATTATTCGCTTTTGCAAGCAGCAATGTGGGGAAACTTACATGCTAACAAATTCAGTATTGTGTTTTTTGTGTCCCTAATAAATTCTGTGTTTTTCAGTTATGTTCATCTGTAATAAACAAAAGTTGGCACCTTCAAGCATTGGGCAATCTTTTATGTGATCTAATCCATGGTAGATGATTTGGAATGCGAAAGTACTTATTAAGGCACACAAACAACCATCAATTTTGTGGACCTGGAAAACTAAGATTTTCTGATGTAATCAAAGGAAAAGGTCTAACTTTTGCACTCTCCTGAAGAAACATCGTTAAAGTGCCCATAAGCACTGATCACCATTTTCTACACTGCGTTAAGTTGTAGGACAAGTTTTTTAGCAGGTTTGGTGTTACATTTTTTTGCTTTTAGAAGAGAAACAGCTAAAAGTCTTTTGGGACTACATTGCTGTATAATGGCAACATTTGTGTGGTAGAGAAGTCTAAAGTCTCTGAGACTATATAGTGGAAAATCTTATCAGACTGTAGTCACAGTACTCAAGATTTGTCATCTATTACTCTCTGAGTTGAGATAACAGACAGCACAAGATTTGTCATCTATTTCTCTCTAAGTTGAGCTGGTGCTTTATTCTCTATATTGTTAGATTAAAAGCTGTTCTGCTGTAGTTTATGTGTCTCCTCTGTATCATTGTATTTTTGTGTGTTTTTTTTTTCTGTTAGATGAAGTTGTTAAGATTGTTAGTTAATCAGAGTTATCATTTGTTGCTTTGGTCGGTGGAAGATTTCTTGAGTAAAATCTAAACCTTGCTTGTTTCTATGCTCTCAGGTACCAGTCAACTCTAAAGTCGAGGCTCCAAGACCTTCTCTCACACCAGAGCAATTGAAAGTCAAGCAACATGAGCTTAGGTAAATGCTTCTGTGCATTATAAGTGTCATTTTTGAGATCATTTTACCCATTGCATCATCTTGAAATGAAAGAATTTGATGATGCTAGTTTTTGTCTGTCACGGTATTTATCTCCTTTTTTGTTAACAAGTTTTTCAGTTTCCTTTTGTGACTCCACATTCATTTCAAACTGAAGCTCCATTTCCAGTTTTCATTTTATATCTGAGACAATTTGAAGCTTCTTTTTCCCTAGGATGAAAATCGGATTCTGCAAAATTTATAAAATAATAGCCGGTTATTGTATCGTGAAGAAATACTCATGCTTATCAAATCTATGTCACTGGGTATAAATACTAGTCATAATGTAATACGTTTTCCTCCTGGTCTTGCTTGTATTTTGTTTTTGTTTTTTCGCATATGAATTAAAGTTTGGTAATTAAGAATTCAGTCTGGTAAGGATTTTTATTTTTTATTATTTATTTTTGTTTTTAGTTTTGTTTTGTTTTTGGTTTTTTGGTGGTAAAGATGGTTGGGACTTTATGTTCTTTTTCATTTATAGAACATGTTGAAGTGTCTATTCAAGCTTGCTTATTTAACACAACACATTCAACTTCATGGGAATCAGATGGGTGCTTTGTGATGGCAATGCTTACTCCAATTGAATTCCAGATTCAGAATGTCTTCATGTGATCCCGTTTATTGACTTCTGAAATTGTGTACTTCCAACGTCTGCATATAATCTCAAATGGTCTCTATGTTTGACTTTATATTGTATTTATGGTATTATAAGATGAATTCCGAGCCTTTTTCTGTAAGATCCTTTATGCTTTAGGTTATATGTTTTTATTGATAATATTGTTTTGGGTCATACTCATGTTTGAAATTTTGTTAGTTCTGCTTACTGCTTTTTAGTATTTAATATTATTGTCTAGTCAAGTTTTTTATTCAATGAATCTGAAGGGAGAAGGCACGGAAGAAAAAAGAAGAAGAAGAGAAGAGAATGGAAAGAGAAAGAGAAAAGGTACTTATAAAATGTCTTCTGTCCCTCATTACAGAAGTAACTTTAAATTTTTCTCATTTTTGAGCTGCATCCGTGGTACTACTGTGAAAAAGTTGCAGTCTGATTGTAGGGAATCTAGTTTTTTCCTCCATTTTGTACTGTTTGTTCACATGTTATAATCGGAAAAGTATGTGTCACTACATTCTCAAAAGTGTGCAGTTTTGAGAAATAAATAGTTGAATTTAAATTTGTCCATAACATTGCTCATTGAATGTGTTCATTTTTTCATTTTTGTTGTTGTGGCCCTACATCAAGGAGAACATATTTGATGATTGATTCCTTTGTTTTGCAGGAGAGGATTCGAGTAGGCAAGGAACTCCTAGAGGCGAAGAGGATAGAAGAAGATAATGAAAGAAAACGGTTTATCTTCACCCACTACTTTATATTGTGATTGTGGCTCAATCTCCCTTAAATGATCTTCTTACGTTACGTGCACGCATCTTCCATCGGGATGGAAATGTGCTTTTTTCTTTAATAGGATTTTGGCCTTACGAAAAGCTGAGAAAGAAGAAGAGAAAAGAGCGAGGGAGAGGATTCGTCAAAAACTGGAAGAAGATAAGGTAGATAATGTATTTATAATCAAGTTTAATCTGATCTTATCCTACATGCTATTCGTAGATTTTGGTTCTTTGACTATTGTCCTAATGTATTACTTTAGGAGAGTGGTAGTGAAGCTCACCAACAGTATGTCTTTTATATTAAGCTTGTGAAGTGTACCTGCAGAAGAAAACTTTAGTCGATATAATAAACAAAAAAACAAAATGAGGGGATAGTTATTTTTTTGTTTTGTTTTTGTAAATTTCTAGTCTCAACGAGGGCATTGAGAAAAAGAGAGTAGATTTATGAGGGCATTGAGATAAAGGCAGATTTATGAGGGTAAGTATGTCTTTTATATCAAGTTTGTGAAGAGTTCCTGCAGAGGAAAACTTGAGTCTGTATTAAACAGAAAAAATAAAATAGGGAGGATAGTTATTTTTGCTTTGTTTTTTGTTTTGTAAATTCCTAGTGTCAACAAGGGCATTGATAAAAAATAAAGAAGATTTATGAGGGTATTTAGCCTTGTATGAGGCATGTGTGGCTTCATACTGAAGTTTTGACCTATGTTGCATATGGAGTTTGAATTAATTTGATATAATAAAGGTGTTTCTTTGAGTACTGAAAGTATTCATAGACACGATGAAACTAATATTCTAGAAGGAGCATACATACCTCTTATGATAACAAGGAGAGGACTAGTGTAAGGAGATTTTTTTTAGTGAACTTTAAGTGCTCCATGTGTTTTTAGAAGGAACTATTGCAGTTTTTTGTTGTAACAAATTGAGACAAAGGAGATACCGACATATCCCTCTGTTTGAAAGTTATGAAAATTGCTAACATCTATCATCCTAGAATATTTAGGAAGAATTCGCTTGTTAATTATCAATGCCTTCCAACTAGTTTCTTCTTACATCTCAATAAACGAATGAATTTTTCATTCCCTTTCATGTAGTTCTTTGGTTTTTTTGGTGATTCTTCTATTTCAATTTTATTGAGCAAGTCTTTATCTGTCTTCACAGGCAGAAAGGAGAAGGAAACTTGGTTTGCCACCAGAAGATCCTTCAACTACAAAACCATCTGCACCGTTCGTAGAGGATAAAAAGGCATGAGTTTGTTTGTATATGTTATTTACATTCCAAATGCCATTTTGACATTGCTGATGCCTGTACTGATGAACGTCTCTGTGATTGTGGTATCCAAATTGCAGATGTCATTGCCAGTTAGGCCTGCTACTAAAGCAGAGCAAATGAGAGAGTGTTTGCGATCTCTCAAGCAGAACCATAAGGTAAATTATAGTAATTATTATACCAATAATTCATTAAAAAAACAAAACATAGCAGTTGCGTACTACCTTATTTTTTAGCGACTGTCTGGCAAATTTTGAAGGGGTTGCCTTTCAGAGTAGATGGTTCTCCTTACTTTTAACTGTTTAAATGCTTTTAGCGAAATGATTCCTGAGTTTATATAAATTTATACAGCACCAACACTAAACACTGTTAAGCCATGATCGTATGCGCTGTTGTTTCTGTATAAATGAGAAAAATGAATGCAAAGTGACATTAAAATGGAAAGAATCACAGTATTTATGCTGAATGTTACTGTCTGGCAAATTTTGAAGGGGTTGCCTTTCAGAGTAGATGGTTCTCCTTACTTTTAACTGTTTAAATGCTTTTAGCGAAATGATTCCTGAGTTTATATAAATTTATACAGCACCAACACTAAACACTGTTAAGCCATGATCGTATGCACTGTTGTTTCTGTATAAATGAGAAAAATGAATGCAAAGTGACATTAAAATGGAAAGAATCACAGTATTTATGCTGAATGTTTTGGTGTGCTTTGCTGCTGAGTGACCTCGCTTATTTTTTTCTTATTTTTTATATTTTCTTTGTGTAGGAGGATGACGCCAAAGTAAAGAGAGCATTCCAGACTCTTCTAACTTTTGTAGGGAATGTTGTGAAAAATCCTGATGAGAAATTCAGAAAAATAAGACTCACTAACCAATCTTTCCAGGTAGATATACTCGTAATGTATATTTCACTTTTTTCTTTGTTTTTGTATGATTTTGTGCTTATTAAACATTGTTTTACATTTTGTACTTAAAAATGATATACAATTAGAGTATGCTTCTACCTCACAGTTTGTTGTTATCAGTTTTCTATTGTCTGGTCATAACTGTGATCTCTATTACTAACAGGATAGGGTTGGTTCATTGATGGGAGGCATTCAGTTTCTTGAGCTGTGTGGATTTGAGAAAATGGAAGGCGGTGAGTTCTTGTTTCTTGCTGGAGACAAGGTTGACATGGCAGTACTCCATTCAGCTGGGTCTGAGCTAGATTCTGCAATAAAGAATCCCTTCTTTGGTGTTTTGTAAGGAAAAGATGTGCATTTTATATATTATTGAGGTGAGGTTGAATGCTTTGGTTTGTTGATAACAAGATGGTTTAAAATTGGTTAAAATTTGATGGCATTCTTCCTGGCAATTTCATTCCCAAATGGATTGTTTGATGATCTTTGTTTTACAGTCTTTATGTTTAAATAGGATTGCCTCCCTAGGATGATGGGAGATGGGAAGCGTGGTTTATATTTGGGATCGTTTTCATATTTTTTAAAATAAAAAGATGGTCATTTCAGCAAAAACAAAAGAGACAATTACATATAAGGAATAAACCAAATTTGCAAACATAAAAAACTCACTATCATAATTTTTTATACAAATTACTACATCGAGTTTAAGTTCAAAACTAATTGCATCAGGCTTGATTTGAATTTCACTAGTAAATTACTATAATACAATCTTGTCTTTTTTTTTTTTCAGATTTGCTCGTCATTTTTTTTAGATCTGCTCGTATTTTTCTCCAGATAAGCTCTCTCTCTCTCTCTCAAACCAACGCAAGGAGAAGTGCAGCTTTGGCGATGATGAATGACGATGCTTGGCGCTGACGGCGACTGCCAAACTTGATGCTCAGATGACACAGTCGTCCTCCCATGCCATGATCTAACCGCCTTTGTCCTCCGACGTCCATTACAGACGACCACGATTCTGAATCCAACATGTAACTTTTGTGGATTGAATAGTTTGTGAAAGCTTTCTAACTTTTAAAAATGAGAAAATCATGCTTCAAATTGAGTGGTGCTACTGCGTTGTTGTGTTGCGTACGACTTGCTGCTACTAGAACCTCGTGCTGCGTACGGTTGCTGTTACTGCGCAGTGGTGATGCCAGTTGCTACTGTGTGATGGTGATGTGCGGTGGTGCTGCGTGTTGCTATTGTGTGTCTTAGTAAGTAGTAGCAGCTGTAACATCGTCCTATTTGACAATATCAGCGTCTTTGTAGGTAGCAGCAGCAATAACATCGTTGTCCTATTCGGCAGCTACGAGCATCTAATTTAGTAGTAGTAGCGACGAACATCCAAATTGGCAATAACAGCGACATACATACAATTCGGCAGTAGCAACGACACATCCAATTCGACAGTAACATTAGAATATGCTAGGAAGAGTAGTTTGGTAAAATATATAATGACAGATGGAAAGTGGACATCAACTTGTCCTAATTTGTTAATTTTTGTCATTATGTGTAAGATAATATGTAAAGGATGTCTTTGTAAACTAAAATTTGGTTAGTAACTAAAATGTAGTTTATTACAGGAAAGATAGATCACTTATTTTTCTTTTCTCTAAATATGAAATATGCCAATAAGGCGTAAAATAATATTTGTAATTTTCATGGAAATGTAATTGGTTGTGGTGGTTTGAATTGAATTGACTTGAATGAAAATTGTTTTCTTTAGGTTCAAATGTATGAACAATTGATCACTGAAGCATAAACATTCTAATATTGATTGCCCCTTGTGTCTGTTCCGATCCAAACTCCTGACCAATTTATCAGAAAAAATACCAAGTTACACCTGGGTTAACTACATTGGTCGTCAACGCAGTGACATCTAGAAACTAAATCTAATGTTACCACTACCACACTAAGCGTCCGAAAACACCAATTTCCCCATCACAAGACAAAATTAATTTCCCTTTTAAGAGCTCACCTAAAATTTTAAGATTTGTAAATTACCGAAAGTCATAGCTACTCTTGATTCCTACTCAATGGGGAAGAACTTCAGTATAACAAGGGCTAATATAAACTTTGAATTTCAAAAGATCTTGGTTTCCCTGACATTCATCAATGGCTCGTTCAAAAAACGTATTCGAGACCATAAATCAACAGCGTGGTTTCAGCCAATCACCTTATCACCACTAGATAATCATGCATCCCAAGCAACGGTGATCTCTGAGATCAGTGGCGGAGTCAGGATTGAAGAGTTAGGGGGTTCAAATATAAACGGTAGTCTATGAGGTATAAAAAATAAAATTATATTATTCTTTTTGTAGATAAAGAAGAAAAATATATGAATTATTAATTCAAATTTGATATAATAGACATAATATAACCTAATGGTAAAGTATTAATGGAAAACATTCTATCAAAGTTTGAAATAGTCATTTATTTTGTTAATTTATTGATAATTCATCAATTATTGTTCATAAAAAATAACTGTAACTAAAGTAAATTTTATAAATCAAGGGGGGTTTATCAATGATTTATGAACAAAAATCATTGTAATTAAACTAAAACATGAAGCTTAATTAGACTGTTTAGGAATATTAGAGGGGTCTAGACCCCCTCACCCTTACACCTAGCTCCGCCCCTGTCTGAGATCACATTAGGATCAGTAAGTGGTTCCACCACGATATGTTCCCTAAAGAGTACGCCACTTAACTTAGAAACATATTTATTACCCTCAAAACTCTTAATAGTCTTTGACTTGTAAAGCTTCTTGAGTTAACTGGGGAAACCCTCTCCCTTAAGGCTACACCACATTCAACATGTAGCACTCCGGGAGGGGAAACTACAGTAGCCACGAATTTAAGCCAATAAGAAGCCAACACGCCCGAAGGACGTGCCAACAACTTATTAACATAAAGTCATAGGCTTTTTAATAAGTAAAATAAAATTTAAAATTTAAACTTTAAACTTTAAGTGGCACCACATGAAATTCTTAAAACATTCATCAGAGTTTTTCTAATTTCGCGGAAGGTGGTCAAAATAAAGGGGTCAATTAAAAACTTCCGAAGGACGTGCCAACACAACATATCCATGTAACTTCCGAAACCACGTATAAATTACGGTTCTATGATTTGTAAATGATCCTTAACTACGACACCACAATCACCCCAGAAATTCGACAAACTAATCATAATCTCCAACCTTTCAAATATAGTATCTGCACTCCACTATAATAACTGGGAAGGCAACTAAAAATTGCAGCAATCCCAATTTATATAATCCTAAACACATAACAATACAAACAACAATCCAATTGCCGAGTTAGCAAGAACTCGGGTGAACAAATCCTCACATTAATGTGTCGTAATGGTCACCAATTGTGAACGAAACGATGTTAGTAAACCAACTGCAGCCACAATTTCAAGGCTTGTATGAACTAACCTAAACAACACCACTTGAAACAACTATGGTTGTTCACACATTCTTACTCTATGATTCAGTGAGCTTTGCTCTACCCTTGCCACTTCCACCATGTCCACACAACTATCTCAGAAGACACTAGAAAACCCAATGATAACACGTATTAGATTTACCATGTGTCGTCGAAGGTCACAGTGACTTCAACTATCTCATTTGCCCTTCCCATTTGATTCAAAGGCATTTACATTTATTGTCTGACCAACGGACTTGACAAATCCAGAAATCAACTTCATAGGGTAACTTCTCGGAGAATTTATAATGGCCTTATGATTAAAATACTATAACTAACAGATGTCACTTCCCCGATTTAAAGCTTGCTTGAAATTTGAAATATTTAGTGAAACTATCCAATTTCTAATATTTCTCAACTGTGCCACAACACAAGTGTTGCAATGCCATGATCGATGACCTTCGTACAAGCAACAACTCAAGGAATAATAATCTTAAAGCCACTATGCCTAACATCTTAACCAACTCCAGCTATTCCTTATCAAAGACGAAAAATCATTTCAAAATCATGATATGCATGGACTCTCTAACAAGCGTCTTATCCAAAATATTTCCACTATGCAACTTCAACTGACTTTTTCAAACACAATTACTTCTACCATTCCTTCCAACTCTTTACTTCCAAGAGTCACGTAAATCCATACCTAGATCTCCCTTTGTAGCCCCACAACTCCACCCTTGTCAACTCTAACAATCTTCAAGGCAACGTTCTAATATTTCACCCTCTCCAGATTTGCACCAGATCTAATCAAACTTTAGATAAATGAGTTCTCAACTCAAAACTCAACTCAAAATCTCAATCAACCCGCAAAGCTACAAAAGGGAAGACACGTATAACTTACCGTTTGCACTACGGAAAAATATAAAGGTACATTGAGAGGTCAGCGTACAAAGACAGCCTTGGAGATACAGATATTTATGGCACAACACAGTCCATAAATACGACAAGAACAACTACCTCACTCACCTAATAAACACATTTCATCATATGCATAGTATGCTAATAGATCCGCCACGGTCGAACTGTCACTCTATAGACACTACATATCACTAAGTATGTGAGGTAGTATTGAAGAAAGTAAGGAATCAGATAACCTAATACTATGATACCAATTGTCAGGACCCAACCCCTGATTTCACCCTGAAATCAGAAGTAAGCCCTGCGGGAACAACGCCCCAAGGAAGATCTTACTGAAAATTCAGAAAAACCTCCTTTGAAAGTGGAAAACCTTTCCTAAAACAAATAAATGTTGCACAATTCATAAAACAAACTCTAACCTTACTCGTGGAGCCTTTATGCTCCTCGAACTCACAACACCTCCCAAAATTATTTACTACTCAAAATCTCATCTCATAAATAAGATTTAAAGGTTCAGAGTAATTCTAATTTTTAAGATAGAATACAAGTACATACAAATAAATGGAAGCTATACAATTGATTATGCCCCGACTCCGTGTACGCAGACTCTAACTAAGCTAGCTTGCAATCTGGGCATTTGAAACTGAAGAGCCGAGGGAAGAAGCATTTAAAAACGTTAGAGTGAGTGAAAAAAATAAGGTGATGAGAAATAAATAATTAAAGTAAAAGGTTATGCTTTTCCAATTTAATATCTCGAGGACAACCTCTGATGCATGCAGCTCGTACGGGACAAAAAATACTTGCACCGCACTCTACCCCTGCTAGTAAATAAATAATTAAATATATTGAGCCTCTCAGGCTCTAGTATATAAATATGTATTTACACACACCCCATTACCCCATGTATGAATTTAAGAATTTAGTCAGGGCTACTATGCCCGCGTCTAACGCTCACATCACATTATAATGGAGACAGTGTCAGTACCCACCCCGAGTTAACCCCTTTAACCCGAAGTAAATCCTGTGGGATTCACCTCAAGAGAAATGGACAACCCTTCCTGCAAATCAACTAAACACTTTCACAACAATATAATACAACCCCAACACCTGGAGTCATCCTGCTTCCCAAATCGCATCTACTCTTTACCAATCAAATTTAACTAAATTAAACTGAGGTAATCAAAGCAATCTACGTGGAATCAATACCTAAATAAACATACTAGCGACAGTGGATTAATTGACTATGTCATGACACCTTGTACGCACGACCTCATCTCAGCTATCCTGCAAATCTGGGCATTTGAAAACGAAGGGCCCAGGAGAAAATATTTAAAAAAATATGACATTAGAGTGAGTAGACAAAATAATATCCAAGCGTGAGAAAATAACCAATTTTAATGTTCTCCTTCTTATTGTTCCAAAAATCGTTCATGCATGCCGTGTTTAGAAAAAAATCTCCCATATAATACATTTATAAAACAAAATGAGTCATGCCAATCTTATTGGCTTAAAAATCAACATTAAAAATATGGAAAGAGGTTCCACCATGACAGAGAGTCTCCCAGACTAGGGTTAGAGTCTTTCATACTCCAACCTTTGTAAGAAGGTTGGAGTATGAGAAGAGTATTGGTGATTCAGATGTAATATATGATCCAAGGAGAAGATCGATGTGATCAGAAGTAAGGTTTTAAACTGTTTAGAGTAGATAGAGAAATGAATGGCCGAGCTTCAAAAAAGTGATGGATTATTGGGAAATGTTTTCACGTAGAAAGGAGTGTTATGTTGGATAAATGTAAAGTTTGGCTAAGACATGAGTTTGCGGAATAGGTAGGTTATCCATGGAGTTAAATTGGATCCCCAATGTCACATATGTTCATGTTTTTGTAAATAAGTCACTTTCCTTATATCCTATATGAATAGCCTTCCGGTTTGTACTGAGATTTGGCTTATAATGAAGGATCGGTAAGTATTATGATTGTAAAGAGCAATTGCGTAGGGTTATGAAAATTTTATTCGCGAGACAACTCGAAAGAGTTCTTAGAAAAAAGATAATGTTTAAGAACTATAACATTATTTTAGGTGATAGTATTTCCCTCCGTGTTGGACGATGTGTATAGGAATTTCGAGGACGAAATTTTTATATGGTGGGGAGAATTGTCAGAACCCGATCCTTGAATTATTTTACGGTAAAACGGTTACAACAAATAGTAAAAGACCATAACCATCTCACTTCCGACCTATCACTAAATCTCAAGGCCATATACTTTATTGCCTTACTAAAACATTTAACAATTCCATGGACCTAACCTTCAACTCCAACTATTCTGGAGACATCATCATGACCTCATAATTAATATCATTTAACCAACGGAAAATACAACTCAATAATCGACTCATTTATGAAATTCTATGCATTTTGTGACACATTTTAATCACTAAAAAATTCCTCATCCGTATCACAACATCTAGTTGGCCACAATGCCATGCCCGACGACTTTTATTTAACCCAAACCTAGAGGAATAAAAAATATTATAATTGATGCTTGACAACTTATGAATTCTAATGTTTCTTCATAGTCGAAAATAATCAGAGTTATTATCATTCATCGACAACTATAATCTTTATCCTCTCGCTTCTCACTATATCCAACTTTCCATTGATCATTTGCACACATTTTACATTTTTCTCTTGACTTTCCATTCTCATGGACCACTTATATTTGTACTTGGATCGTTTATCAAAATTCTCCAATTCAAGTACTTTCTTCCTTTACCTATGATCTACACCCACAACTCCAGGGCGTGATTATATCATTAAAATACAACTAATAGATATCAAATGTCAAACTTAACATTTCAACCATAGCCTAAATAAATATTTCATAAACGAGTTTCCAACTCTTATTCAATTCAATATCCCGCTTAAACACTTGAAACTCATAAGAAAGTATAAAACTTACTTTTCCATTATGTGAACTTAAACGCTTTTAATGTCCCTTTCGACTCTTCACTTCTAAGAGCCTCGTAACTCGGATACCAAGGCCTCACTTAGAGTTCTACAACTCTATCCTTGCCAACTTTCTCATTAACCTTTTAAACATGAATCAAATGTTCCACCTTCTGAGCATTTGCACAAGATGCCTAAACAACATTAAATACTGGAGTTTCCCAACTCGAGTTCCCAACTCATATCTATATTCCAAATATCAATTAATCACGCAAATGAAAAAAAGGAAATTACCAATTACTTATTTATTCCTTACAGGAATTCTCTAAGAGGTCGGCGTACTAAGGTATAGTCTTGAAGATGCAGACATTTATGGAACCAGCTGGTCTATAAACCAACCAAGAAGTACTAACTCATATCATTAATTAAAATTAAGCATCTCAAGAATAAAATACCGATAGATCCGCCGTGGTCGGATCATCACTCTATAGACATTAAGTGTTACCAAGTACATGAGATAGTAACAGGAAACGACAATCTAATACTCTGATACCAACTGTCAGGACCCACCAATTGTCACAACATAGATTATAACTCTAGATTATCTATAACAATTGATGGTTTAGCTGAGTCTCAAATTGAAATATGTTAAAAATAGCTCAAAATTCAATCTGATTCAGTTGTGAGTTCTTTTAGAAAATGTTCAATGGTACTTTCATGTAGATTGATCACTTAAATCAGCATTTTGCTATCATGTCTTTGTTTTAGATGGAATGTCAAAGAAGATGGGAGGACTTAGAGGATGGATGTTTGATGAATATATTTGGAAGAGTAGGAATGAAGTGATTACTCATGGATGTGTCATTCGTATGCAAGTCATGACACAACGTAAGCCTCGAGCTTTCATGCTAGCAATACCTTGATTCTTGTCTGAATCCTACTGTTAATCCTTCTGGTCATGACCTTAGAATTGGATCTTGGTATAGCCTTACGCAAAGATTTTTAGATGCGTATCGGCTTGATGAGAGCCGTTTCTCGGTGATTGCATTTTTTAAGCTCATTATCAGCAAGGTTCTAAAACGCTAGGCGCTACCAAGGCGGACAGCCAGCTCCCAAGTGGCGTCTAGGCGGTTTTATATTTTACCTATTATTATTTATTTAATAAATATAATTATATAAATAAAATTTATAAAAACACTTTTATGTTCCAAAATAGCAAAAATACTTCAAAAATATACATAATAAAACAATAATGTTCTTAGAAATAATAAAAATACAATAGTGTATCATTTTTTTAGACTTAAGTGTATAATATTGCGTTTTTTGTGTTTGATTTTACTCATTTTTAGATAGGCTTTTATGTATTTCATAATTAAAAAAACCTAATTTGGCCGCCTAGACGCCGCCCAGGTGCTACCCAGCCCCCGCCTAGGCAGCTAATTTTCACGTCAGCACCCAGCTTGGCCGATTAGGAGACAATAAGAACGGTGCCCTGCCGCCCAGCGCCTAGATGCCTCCTAGACGACCCTGGACGCCTTATAGTAGAACATTGATTATCAGTCATAGCAAAGGAAAGGTCGGCTATTTATCTCAGGCTATCTCAATGTGCTTCAGAAGATGTCTTGAAATATGTCGCAGATGAGTAAGTCTTTCCTTGTGTCTTATAATTTGTTTTGACACATGCTTAGATCAACTTTGCTTCGGCTTTATTAATTAATCTGTAAGAATGCAGGAGTTTATGTACATCAGAAATTTTATGTTCCCTTCAAGCCTATCATCTATTCTTAGAATTTTGATGCATAAAAGTTTGATATTCATTTTCATTTTATGTCAACGAGGTCACCGCAAACTATTGTTGTTTGCAGGTGTCCTGCCCTGAAATATCTAGTACTGCCCAGTGATTTAGTGTACGATTAGTCGAGCACAATTCAAGAACTAATTGGAAAGTGGACAAATTTGAAGCAGTTGGTATTGTGAAGTAGCTATGATTTGGAGAACTTGCTTGAACAGATCACCATTCACTGCAATAACTTGTGTCTTTTGAATTTGGTTAAAGCATACATTAGAGAAAGTAAGACGATGACAATTGTTAGCTTGCTTCCTAAACTTAAACAGTTTATCTTAAAGGATACAAATATCGATTGAGATGTTCTTGTGATGCTACTGCGAGGCTGCAATGAGCTTGTGCGTCTGGATGTCAGCGATTATATAGGTTTTGATGAGGGATATGAAGAAATAGCGAAGCTTGCTTCTCACATTTCTCATTTGAGTCATTTCTCCTCTCAGGGTTCTACAGTATTCAATATCGCTGATGAGTACAAGGGCGGAGGTTTTTGCCGTAAATATGGTCGCATTTATGAATACAGTTTTGATTAGTCTTGCAATACAACATAATAAAGATTGTTTTTATATAATTTCTGAAGACCTTTATACAGGAAGTAGGTCCCCATCTTTGTGAATCGAGATTTTTAATTGTCTATTGTTGATTGATGCGAGAAGCGTGAACACGGTAGAAGGAGACTTTGTCAAGTGTCAAAAACTATATGAGGATAAGTTAGACCACTAGTCATTATGACCGCTAGAAATAGAGAGAAACTTCACTATTATTGTGGTTTTTATTGATATGAAAAATATCTCAAATACATAGAATGATGATGCTTATATAGGCTTCCAAACCTAATACAATCACAATTATAATCTAACAATAATTGTTGGAAAAATGGTGAAAATAACCATTTTATTTAACCAATTAAAATGAGAGAATTTAAATGGGCTATAAGGTGAATAAGAAATAGTCACCCAATGTGACTACTTGCTTGAAACCATGCATTATACTTTGTATAGTCTATTGACTGATTGAATTCAATGAGCTATAACCTCACATAATGTGAAAGAATTTAACCTCACAGAATGTGAAAGAACATAACCTCACAAAATGTGAAGGGATGTAACCTCACTAATGTGAATGGTTGTAACCACACAAAAATGTAAAAGGTTGTAGCACAGAAAGTTAATGGTTGGAATGTTAAAGGTTGTAACATATCAACCAGAATTCATAGCAATTCAAGTAGTGGATGGTTTCCCTCATGTATAAATAGGTGACACTTCTTTTGTTCTAAACACAATTGAGAAATCATCATTTGAAACTCTCTCGATAGTTTATAACATTCTAGTGATAGATTGAAGATACTACAAGTTCGTCAGGTGTTCTTGGCAGCAGTGAAGTTCCAAAGCACTGGTAATCGTTGTATCTCGGGAGACAAGTGTCATCAAGCCTTTTGCACCGGTAGAGAAGATATAATTTATCTTAAGAAAAGTGTGAAACACACGACTCAACTTCATCACTTTTCTCGTATCCTTCGTTCGAGTTTGGAGTCATAAAACGTTTTTGGTGTTTTGCGTACTAAGTGTTCCAAGGTACATGATTCAACTTTCACAAGTTTCATTTCTCTTTGAATCAAGTGTGGTTACCAATGATGTTCATAGTAATTATTTTTATATTCTTCATTTCATTATTTATAAGTATTGATTAATTATAAATTAGATTTATGTATTATTTATATATATGCAATATCTAACCTATTTTTGTTACAATCTTAAGACAAAGTAAATGTATTTCATATATTGGTGAACAATTATTTTGGTGGTTGCCTAAACGGAATTGTTTCCTACACGAATTATATATGTTGAATTACAAAATTTGTAGTTAACGATGTGTTGCATTGAGAAATAAGTGGTTATGTAATTAACACTTATGGATGTGTTTCAGAAATGACAACCTAAACTAGTTATAAAAAATCTGAACTAAAGAGTTGACCCAAGTGCCGACCATGCATGTGAATGCTATTGTACTGGTCTCAGCCTCATATAGAGAAAAATTTGAGATGTTCAATGAGCTTCACTTGAAGAATTAATATTTCATTCAAGATGTCTCACTAAAATAGTGATAAGAGATGTTGAGCATCACATGTGTTAGAAAACACATCGAGTCTTATGGTTTTTCAAAAGGACATGACAATGATGATGAAGATGGAATTGAGCATCCATGTTTATAAAGAAGCAATAGACTTCGGGAGTGAGACTATTGAAAGTTGTGAGTGGCCTTCATAAGATATGAACATGTATGACGAACAAGGCATGAAATAAGTCATTACTATTTAATGATAAACTTTGGGTTGTGGTATAATAGAGCAAGGTTTAAAAAAGAAGGTTCATGCGATGATCTTTGAAAATGAACTAGACTTTAAATAAAGAATTGTATATTCCTAAGGTTTTATGAGTTTAGACTTAATGATGACGATTTAGTTTTGTCCAAAATAAAATAGTGCAATGGGTGGTGAATTATTTATATGACAATTGTTAAAGAAATAAATAAAACTAGTTTTTCCACATATATGCTTGAGTCTTCCATTTTTGACATGGAAGATTAGAATATGTTAATTACGTTGTTTTACGAAGGCACTAATTAACAAGTTGAACTTGTTTTGAGAGAAAACTGACAATATCATCTTACAAAGAAAGAACATTTAAACTTTTTGATCATATCCATAGTAATATATATGATTTGAGATGAAGGCAAACACGAGGTGGTAATAAATATTTTATCATCTTTGTGATAACAATACACAATATTGTGAGTATTTGCTGGAAAGCAATGATAGAAGAATAGAGAAAGTGGTTCTCTATTTATATTTGGTTGAAAATCAAACTTAAGGACTTATGATACCCGAAATATGGAGAGACGCTATTTAACGACAAGTGGCCCAAAAAGGAAAAAAGGAAGGCTCTATATGAATTATGAAAATAAAGGTTATAATCATTAAACAACTACTCTCGTGTATAAATATGTGACACTTCTTTTGTTCTAAACACAATTGAAAACATCATCATTTGAAACATTTTCTCTATAATCATCTCCTCCTCTCAAAGAAATATTCTATCTCTAGTTTATAGCATTCTGGTGATAGATTGAAGATACTACAAGTTCGTCAGGTGTTCGTGGCAGCAGTGCAGCTCCAAAGCACTAGTAGTCGTTGTATCCAAGGAGACAAGTATCATCAAGCATTTTGCACTGGTAGAGGATAATTTGTCTTAAGAAAAGTGTGTGAAACACATGACTTGACTTCATCACTTTCCTCGTATCCTTCATTCGAGTTTGGAGTCATAAAATGTTTTTGGTGTTCTGCGTACTAAGTGTTCCAAGGTACATAATTCAGCTTTTACAAGTTCAATTTCTCCTTGAACCAGGTGTGGTAACCATTAATGTTCATAGTAGTTATTTTTATGTTTATCATTTCATTATTTATAATTATTGATTAATTATAAATTGGATTTATGTATAATATATATATATATATATATATATGCAATATCTAACATATTTTTGTTACAATAATTCCTAAGAATTCTAATTAAAAATGAAACAAATAACCTTGAATAAGAGATTTCTAACACAAAAATATTACTAGCCTAAAAATAATAGAACACAAATCAGATAATTAAGACTAAATCTTTAGGCTTCAAATCTTGTCCTACATCATGGATGATTCTCAATGTTGAGCCTTTTTACATATCTTGTACCAGTGTCATAATGTCTAATTTCACATATTTTTGAAAAAAAAATAAGAACTGTACATGAATTTATTCCCACTATAATTTTTCATACAAAACATTTCAAAACATGATTTTTGATACACCAAGTTACAAGCCCAGCCTAATACTTATACTAGCTATTAGTTACGCTGTTAACTGATAAATCAAGGTTCATTTCTTAGAGTGTCGTTTAGTACTTTATGTATCTCTCACCCTATCCAGGGCTCAACCCTTTATCCCCCTCTTCATAGTCGCGAGTCGCAGCCAGCACACACCTCCTCAACCGCAGCCTCTTCACGTCGTGGTGCCTGCAGCTAGATGAACTTTGTCCTTTTAATGATGTTTCTTGCAGTCGCAGATGCTGAGGCGGTGTTTGAAAAAAGTTCGTCCACACTCTGGGTCATTGTTAAGAGTCTTGAAACTCATTCTTATCGGATCAATGGTTTAGTGTGTGAGATGGCCCGATAGACAACAGTTTTTGGCAAGGGATGGTGGGGTTTTGACTTGTCGATCTGTAGTGCTATGATTTCTTTTCTTCATTGAGGGTTTCCCTGCCTGCCTTATTTCGTGGCAATTGAGTGATTTGGTGGATGATTACAGATCAGATATGTGTAGAAGGTAGTATATTTTTGTATTTTTGGTGATTTTCTTGTTGTTGAATGTGAATGGTTGGTATACTTAATTCTGGGTTGCTTTAGTTTCTCTCATTTAGCTGTTGTGGGGACTGAGCTTGAGCTTGTGGGGTTGTTGAGTTGCAGACCATCACATTTAAAATTTTAATTTGGCAAGTGTAAGCTTGTGCTCTTCATGATTCTTTTCACACTGTTCCAAAGATATTCATCTCAATTTTGTGTTTCATTCTTATGTCTTAATGGAATCATGAATTAAACCAAGTGATATATGCTTTTCTGTTCTCAATTTAGTACTATGATTTGCGTCATGTGCTATCAATTGGATGTAAATTGCAGACTCGATGATTTTTCAAAGTTTTGCCTCCTATTGTAAAATTCCCAGTAGTATTCCACCTTTTTGTATTCTGCTTTGTTTTGAACTCACATTTGGTTTGTTTAACATCTTTAGTTTCTTTTTATGTAGAACTAGACATCTCAATGGCAGCTTGAGATGATTGTAGGAAAAAACTAAGGCCTTACGGATTGATACATAGTTGGAAAGTCATGCTGGGAAGCCATTGCTACTGTGTTTTATGACTAAATATGTGCTAAATTGGATGTTAACAATACAGACGAAATTACCCTTACAAAATCGCCACATGGCACACCTATTAACAGAGTTACTAACGGTGTGTACCATTATTTAGTCGGAAGAAAATGTTCGTGTACTTAAACTTATGATTTATAATTTGGTGTACGTAAATGCATAGTCGTCTTAAGTTGATGTATCATTCTTAACATTTTACTCATATTTTCAGTTAATGTCGTATGTTTCTACCATTTTTGGACTCAATGAGGAGGAACATTGAGGAGACACAATTACACAAAATTGAAACTAAAAATGGTGTATTTTGTTCTTTGTTTAAGTTTTGACTACAGCTTCACCAAGATTTCTCGATACCAAGGTCTTTGAACTCCATGCATGACTTGAAGTTCCTTGGAACCTTTTCCTCCAAAAAAAATGTTGCTAATTTTTGTCACGTCCAGTAGTGGCGGAACTTGAAGCTATACCTTGAATGGGCTAAAGTAGGGTGATTTAATAGATTGTAGGGGCCATGAGTATGTAATTTGTTGACTTTACCTATAAAATAGATAGTTTTTAAAGGAAATTCATAATCTTTGTAAGGTTGCAGTCCTCTCTGGCCCTGAAAAAGTTCCGCCACAAACGTTCAGATTTCTAATCTTCGTGTTAGATCAAAAACAATTAATTATATCTCCACTTTCAATACAGTAATTGTTGTGTATGGTTGCGTTCTCTATGCAAAAAATATATATATTTTTTCACTTTTCAAACATATTCTTGCTGTGTAACAATCTGCATCAGTTTATTTCATGTTGGAATAATGGAGTCACTACTCTTACTTTTCTCATTCATGGAATGTTATTATGCATGTACACAAGTGCCATCTTGCTATTACATAAAGATTGCAGTTATGAACTTATGATTGAGATTTGAAGCGATGACCTTGCTACTATAAATTAGCTTAGCTAATGAGTAGATCAATCAAGACTAACAAAGAACAAAATTAGCTTAGCTGACTTGATGAATCTTTTTTAGCATCTTGCTCTCCGTTTTGGCTCAACACATTGTCAATCTCTATATATAAAAGGGATGGGGATGTCCATTGTTCACATGAATAGTGCATGCCATTTTTTTGTGAATCTAGCTTCAATTTTTTCATTTCTTTCTTTTGGGTCTGACCTTCAGTTTTTCTTTATATATATATATATTTAGTTTTGTTCATCAATTTAATTTTTGATTAATTCTAATAGGTTTTAAAGCTATATTAACAAATATATGATCAAATCTCAAACACATTGGATTTAAAGTTTATGCATATTAACAAATATATAACCAAATCTCAAATACATTGAATTGAAGGTTTAGGGGTTTAAGGTTAGGAGTTCGGATTTAAGGTTTAAGAGTTGTGCTATTTTATTTGGGTTTCAAAGAGTTGTACAATATTAACCGAACTAGCAAAGACGCACTTCGGCTAGACATCTAATATCATGGCTAACTTTATCTCAATTAAATACATTTATTTTTATTTGAGTTTTCAGAGAGTTGTTACACAATATTAATCGAACTACTAAAAATTATATAATAATAAATTTGTCTGACAAAAACGTACTTCGACATGCGCGTGGAAAGTCTAGTGTACAATTATTCGCATAGATAGTTAAATGAAAATCTGACTGTATTGTTAGTGGTCTCGTGTTCGATTGTCACTATAGTAGCTGCGATTCACGATAAAATTAGAAGGTTGAAGAGATTCTCGATTATCATTTTAGTTTTAATAAATTAAATTTTAATTTATACACATAAAATCACGTGTCAGTCGTACAGAGCAGGTTCAAATGAATAACTTCCAAAACGGTGCGTTTCGTGGTTGATCTCCTTCAAAGCCCAGCTCAATCATTTCTCTTCCATCTGTTCACTTTCTTCACCGGAAAAACTCCGAAGCTTCACAAAAACCAGAAAACCCTAGAAATCCCAATCCAGAACCGCATGCACAACCAAATGGTAAAGAAGCGAGTCCCGGAATGGCTCAACAGCTCCCTCTGGTCTTCCCCTCCCTCCGGTCCTGCCGTCGACGACGATCGAGCTCAACGCTACACCTCCAAGCCCTCCACCCCCATCACCACCACTAACTCCTCCTCCGTCGTCGAGCCTCCGCTTCCTGTCACGCCTCCATCCTCCGCCAGGGAACAGCCTCTGCCGGAGCCTCAGCCCGCCGATTCAGTCTCCGATCACGACGATAGGGGCGCCGCTGTACCTTACCCTGAGGACTTCTCTCGTCAGTCTCAGCTCTTGCCTGAGGTTAGGGTTTGAATTCAATCTTGCTCTGTGTATTTCGCTATCATCAGATGTGTTTGTGTGTAATTGGGGGTTTCGTTGTGTTGTAGCTATCAAAGAAGACTATAAATGTTCGTGAGTTGCGGAAAATTGCGGCACAGGGTATACCCGATGGTGCTGGGATTCGGTCCACGGTGTGGAAGGTGGGCTTATTATAAGTTTTTGGCTTTGATTTCGGTTTTGTGTGTAGTTGCTAAGAAGAATTAGAGGGAAGGGATGGGGAAATGAGTGTGTTTTAAGCTTATTATGCATGTCATGATGATTGAAGACCCCAAAGTTACCAAGTGACAAGGTGAAAAAATGTGCTATTTTGGTCATAGGACTTGGTTTAATTTAGAGGTGGATGGTTGTTGCTTGCAGTTATTACTTGGATATCTACCACCGGATCGGGCCCTTTGGCCATCTGAGGTAGCGAAAAAGAGGTCACAGTATAAGCATTTTAAAGACGAGCTCTTGATGAATCCTGTAAGTGATGTTGTTGTCGCCCCATTTTTGTATTTGCCTAGTGCGATTTGAAGATCATAATCTGTGGAGATGATTATTAGCAGATATATTCATATGAATGAAAAATGTGCTCGTAATGCTCGTACAGCTAAGAGTGGATAGCAGAGTGGAGTAGGAAGGAATAGGTGTTCTGAATTTTATCCTGAAAAATGCAAATGTTTCTGCAAATGTTCCCGTTTTCTTCCTTGTACTGTTTCGTATTGCATAGTTGAAAATAGGTGTTCTGAATTTTATCCTGAAAAATGCAAATGTTTCTGCAAATGTTCCCGTTTTCTTCTTTGTACTGTTTTGTATTGCATAGTTGAAAATAATCAAGTTAAGCTCTTGGGAATAGAAATGTTGACATATGAATTGTTGATTCTTTGTATCCATATTCAAAATTCTGCAAAATATGCGTTTCTGAATGTTCCTTTGGCTAGACAGTCAGAGATCACACGGAAGTTAGAGGATAACGGCACAAGTGGTGATTGTGAAGAATCAAAAAGCAAGGGCTTGTTATCAAGATCACACATAGCTCATGGTGAGCATCCATTGAGTCTTGGGAAGTCCAGTGTTTGGAATCAGTTCTTCCAGGTATCAATTGAACTTACTTGATGATCAATGTAAGGCTCATTATTAATGCTTGGTGAGTTTTTTCTTTAAGTGGGGCCAAGCATTTGTCACAAAAGTAAATTGGGTAGACTGGAAATTTCTTTCAGCACTGGTTTGTTTTGCTAATTCTCTCTTTGACACTCGAGTTGATCAGTAATCAAGGCTCTTATTATCCTTTTTCATCTTTGATCACTATATTTAGGAAAAGTAATGATTGTAGGATTACCTTTCCTTTCATGAAGCTGAGATTTATTTTATTCTATTGTTTCATGAAAACCTAATTTTAAGGTTATAAAGCATCAGTAACCACCTTTCTGCTACAACTGTGCATGAGTTGCTAAATAGATGAAAGAGTATCTGAACTTATACAACAAAATTAAGTCCTGGACTACTATTATACATATCTTCTCCTGATATTGCATATTCATCTATTTCATTAACAATTCTCAGTTACACAATCATACTTATAGAAAACAAATTGAAGCACTACTTTTCAATAAGCAGTTTCTGCAGCATGTCTATGACCACCCGTAAACATCATATTATTAGAAATCACGATCTTCTCATAAAAGAAGACATTACAATCATGACAACTAAAATGGGGTAGAATGAGGAAGGCCCGTGTTATCGCCATAAGCATTTTTTAAATCATGTGGTATTATATGTAATGTGTAGTCTGGCGTTGTTGTATTGCTATGGAATGGTGGTATCAGTTTGTGGTGTTAAATCTTTTTATTGACTCCAACCCTGGATCATGTAGGACACGGAGATTATAGAACAGATTGACCGAGATGTAAAGCGCACTCATCCAGACATGCACTTTTTCTCAGGGGACTCTCAGTTTGCTAAATCTAATCAGGTCTGTGCTTGTTGCTTTATTCAATGTATGGTAGAGTTGTATACAAGCCATTATATTTCCTATGAAAAGAGAACACTGCATGGCATTTTATTGAATTAGATATGAATTTCAGGATGCTTTGAAGAACATCCTGGTTGTATTTGCAAAGCTAAATCCTGGCATAAGATATGTTCAAGGGATGAACGAACTTTTGGCGCCACTGTACTATGTCTTCAAAAATGATCCTGATGAGGAATATGTGGTAAGGTTGCATTACATTCCTTTTTTTGTAATAAAAAAAATATTTAACCCACTAGCTAGTACCAATCTATTGACTTGATTTTTGTCTTTGGACTGTAGCATATTCTTATATTCCTTTATCTGAACATGAGATTCTAACTGAGGTAGTAGTAGGGAATTGATATTGACATTTCGGTCATCTCCCTGGTGACCTCTGGGTACTTTATCATTGTGCTTGAATTTCATGTTCTATTGGGAATATTGTACCTTTTGAGTTTTGACACTATTAGGCTTTATTATAAGAAAGGCTAATGATATCTTGCATAAAGAAGGGATTATGTAGACTCAAAATCACACGTGCCTTTATCTGAGTCACCTGAAAGATTTAATTGAAAGCAAGTTGTCATTAATAAGTTAAAAGCTATTCTTTGTTGCCTATAGTTTCTCTGTAACAGTAGAAAGTGTCAGGGTTGATGTAAATGTTGACAGTGTATAGGAACTTCTGTTAATCCAAGAGAAAGCGAGGATATTATTGGGCACATAATCATCAAGATCAGTTAATTGTTCTGTTACTTTTTTAATAGCTTTTTTCTACTGTCATGTTTTGTGGTTATTCTATATGGATAGTATTGCTCATTGTTTCCTAATGTCAAGCTATGTAGGCCGCAGCTGAAGCAGACACGTTCTTTTGTTTTGTTGAATTATTGAGTGGCTTCCGCGATCATTTCTGTCAGCAACTTGATAATAGTGTTGTGGGTATCCGTTCCACGATTACAAGATTGTCACAACTTTTAAAGGAACATGACGAAGAGCTATGGCGTCATCTTGAGATCACAACCAAAGTAAACATCTTTCTGTTTTCCAGTATCAGTTTATTTTTTTCAGCAAATTGGTTCTGTTTAAATTCATTACTGTGTAGTGGAAGCATTGTGGGTGCATAACCCACAGATACCAAGATCAAACCTGCTAGGATACCTTGTAGAATTTTGCAATTTCTGCATGCATTTTTCTCTGTAGGAGGCAGTAAAAGGCCAAAAGCTACAGTACCAATGTGGTGTAGAAATGTCAAATGAAAGTACCTTCTGGTAGGCAATTTATCAGGGTACTCCCTACAACTTTCATTAAGGATGTATGAATTTTATGAAGGACCTGAAGGATTAACATTGCAAACCACGGAGGCTTAACCACAGGGTAGTATTATTTACCACCCAAAGTAACTGGTGTACTGACTAATCTCTTTCTGACAGAAGTTGGAGTTGTGAGACTGCTGCAAGCAGATTAAAAAATTGTGTCGACTGTGGTGTTACAAACCAGTCTAAAGAGAGATATAATTAGCAGAGTTTAAACCAGCACAATAGGAGACAGATAGTCTGGCATGTTATCTGACATTTTTTTCACCCTGAGTTTTGACCTTTTTGCACTTGTCAACGTAAATTGATGTTCTCCAGTATGATTGCATTTTTTAGGCTTATGTAGCTCATAATCAGACCATTGTAGGACTTTTTGCTTCTTGATAGTATTTTCAACTTTGATTTTTACAATTTCAATTTTATCAATAAGAAAAGTTAAGGTAATTGATCCTGGGTTCTATTATCCCTTTTTTGGTTACAAGAGGGACCTAAAAGGCCTAAAAGAAAAAAACAAATCTACAAACTAACAGCTAAAACAGAAACCAGTTCGTCTTGCTCTAGTGACACCATCAAGATCATCCAAGATGGCTTGAGCAGCATGACCAGGAGCATTGGCAAAAGAAACTAAACCCAGATCATGATTTATGCTGTCAGTTCTATTATCTTTTCAAGTGGCTGATTATGCTCTGTGTTTTCTTCTATTTTATTTTTATTGTTTGTTTTGCTACTTCTGGATTCACATCAATTTAAATTTGGCGCCATCAGAAGGTTGGATTCTCTTTGTGGTGCAAATGGTTGATTTATTTATTTCTTATACATAATTGAAATTTTCGTCCAATTTTTACTGAATACAAGATGGTACATATTCAACACTATTCGTGCGGTGTTGTCAAAGCACAGCAATGGTATCTGTGCACATGCCTTGGTTGAATATCCGAAGTGCTGGTATTAAGGCATGCATTTTTTGTCATGGACACGATTAAGATCCGGCATAGCGCACATATGTGCCTGATAATGGCAACATAGTATATCTAGATGTTAGCTAAGCATTCATGATTTGCCATTTGGTTTTAACATTATAGAGTTGTATAGTAGATAGGTCACTGAATATCTATTATAGATGCATGACTGTCCTGATTTAAAATGACAGGTCAACCCCCAATTTTATGCGTTTCGGTGGATCACTCTCCTCTTGACCCAGGAGTTCAATTTTGCAGACAGCCTTCACATATGGGACACACTTCTGAGTGATTCTGAAGGTCCTCAGGTAGTATACTGTTATGCCCTTTTGCGTTTATTTCCTAGTCTTTATTATCTTCAAAGATAGAAAGAGAATTTGTTATTACCCTAACACCAAATGTTGACAAGAGATTCAAGTAGAACAAGTAGTTTTGTTGGTTGGTTAATTGGTCACATTTTATTCATGAAATGGGTTGGGTTGGTATTAGGCTGGACACACATGTTTTTCCCCCAAACCATAAACCAAATATTGTGTCTTAAAATCAGCGCGATTCTCAAATCTCACTTCCCAACAAAACCCAACAATTCAACTTAAAAGGATAAATGGAGTATGTGCTAGAGAATGTAAAGATATGGGAAAAATAATGGAAAGAGAAAAAAATGATAAAAGCAGACAATCGAAAAGCTAGTTATAACTCCTAAAGTGGCTCTAGTTCTTCAAGCATTGCAGTTCATGGTGAGGCATTGGGGGAATGACTTTTAGTAAATGAAATGTGGTCAGAGATCATCCTGATTACCGTCTGAGTCAGCTTCAAGGTCTTCCCTCTGCATTCATATGTTTGGGGATAACACCATCAGCTGAAGTTGTAATCTTTTACTGGTCCTGACCTGTAGAGACTTTTCTCGAATTTCATAGCAATTGAAGTCATCTAACGACTGTTTCCGTGACCTTTTGATAATATTGAAGTTCAGTTACGCTTTTTGATATAATTAGGTAAAAGATGATTGCATATGGTAACAAAAAGAAATGGTGCTGCCTATGGTTATAACTTATAGGAAGAAAATTTGTACTGTTGGGAACCAAGTAATGGGCCAGTGACATTGCTCCAATGCTCTACACTTTTGGAGTTGCTTTTGGCTCTGTAATGTTTTATTTTTATTTTTTAATTTAATGATTTTCTTTTGGACTAATCATTTCAGGAAACCCTTCTCCGGGTATGTTGTGCAATGCTGATTCTTGTTCGGAGGCGCTTATTAGCTGGTGATTTTACCTCTAATCTCAAACTACTACAGCACTATCCACCTACAAACATCAGCCATCTGCTCTACGTTGCGAACAAGTTGCGTGTACAATCCTCAGGCTAGTCTACAGTTTTACTTTATCCCCTCCTTCCATTTTCCTTTTTAAACTTTACCCATCGTTTTGTTATTCAAAATTTTCACCGTCTGTAAATTACTTGATGTACATGTTATTAGAAGAAAAACCAATGCAGGAAATTAATTGTCTCGGTGGAA
Source organism: Comarum palustre (assembly GCA_951800085.1). Lineage (NCBI taxonomy): Eukaryota > Viridiplantae > Streptophyta > Magnoliopsida > Rosales > Rosaceae > Comarum > Comarum palustre. Next base: position 11,490,337 of record OX637586.1, read on the forward strand.
TAGCTCATCTTTCTGGCTTTCATTTTCCCACTGATTCTAGAATGATACTGTATTGGACGGCCATATAAGTTATTGAAGTGGCTGCAGTCATTTTATCAGTTAAAACACCTGGTTTTTATTATCATGCATTCATACATGATCAGTAGAAATCAAAGTTCAAACTATTCCCCATCTGTTATTATTTTTATTTTTTCGGATTAAGCATCTGTTACTTTTCTTTTAGGCCAATGATTAAGAGTTTGTTGGATCCTTTACACAAACAAAAACGAATCAGGAACGTTACTGGCGGCGGATATAGTAGGTGCCGGACTGAGAAAAACTTCTTACCCAAAGGTGCAGGTTTTGAGTTAAACAATAACAATGAATCTTATATTCCTGCAACACGTCGATGCTCCTTCAGAGGCCAAATGGTTTCAAGTAATATAAGATGATTGATCTGCTGTCTAAATAGGAAAGGGCTAGAACACACTAAATTCGAATCTGAAGGGCAGAGAGGTAATTTACATACTTAACTGCCGTTAGCAGTAAAAACCAGTCTGTGTGGTTAAATATTGAGGGCGTTTCTGTCAAAACTCAGGACTAATCCACCAACTAGTTTGGCTCTCTCTGCTCTCAAGGCGGAGCAACTTTGAGTAACCCATTGCTTGGAATTTCGGAATCGAAATTCATAGCAATCTGGAGTCTTAAAGCTAGAATGAGATTGAATGCTAGAATGAGTCTTGTTCACCCTTATGACGGTGGAGGAGTCGAGGTCGGCTTGCCGAGGATGATGTAGATGATTGGTTCCGATCCAGACGCGCCGGAGTGCCGTTAGACTTGGACACTTGCCTTCCGACGAAGACATGAGATTCACGTACATTTTTAAAAGGAAGTATTTTGATGAGATTTCGATCATCTGGAAATCTGTTTTTTTGTTTTGTTTCGGCAATCTGGAAATGTTGCCATGAGCACAAACGCGAGTTTGGAAGACAGATTGATTCTACCGAGTTAATGAAGTTACGTTCTTGCCCTCCAATGGGTCTAAATGAAAATTCATTTTACCAACTCACGTAATTACGTCTATAGGCTTATGTTAACAGTCCGTCACAGGCTTATTTTAACAGTCCGTCACAGGCATGTATTTAGGAAGGCGTATTGTAGAAATTTCCGTGTCAATACACTGCCTGTAGTAGTTATATACTAGATAATTTTGCTTGATTGTGTTAGTAGACAGTAGATGCAGAGCTGAAAGTTTGGCAAGTTATCACATGCAATTTTAGTAGACAGTACGTAGAGACCCTGACTCGTCTTTAATCTCTACTGTCATACATATGTGGCGGTCATTGCCACTAGCTGGCTGGATCTAAGCAAGGATGACATTCCTGCCTGTGGGTAAAACTTGGGTAATACCCAATCGCAAGATTTTATGGGTAATACCCTACCTAGTGTGCATGTCCCCGGGTTATGTAGTTTAGGAAATGGACGGATATTTGTGTGCTTAAATAGTCATAGTATAGCATGGAATTAAAATTGCTCTTTTGTAGGAGTGTATTGAGAGATAGATAGTGTTGAACTCATCTTATGCCGAGAAGTGGCGGAATGTCAAGAGACACATTAGATTCGAGGGAGGTGCATGCTGGGGTGCTATGGCGGAATCCAAGGGGCGAGATATAAAAAGTTGCTCTGAAGGCGCTGTCTAAGGACCACCACAGAGTGCATTATGGGGGCAGCGCAAGGCGTTATGGGGCAACAAAAAGCGCTATGTGGCGCACCAGAGGACGCATTGGATGAATTTTCGTTGTGTCTCCTTGGTAATAATGAGCTGTATCAAAACTATCAATAGCAATATGCAAAACTCATTGGCGGACTGGGTTATCTCTTCTTAAGGGGGGTTTCAAGGAAATCTCTCTTAAGATGGGTCCCGCATATTCTGTTTCGGGTTTAGGGAGGAAAACTCAGACCAGGGCGTTACAGGAGCGGTGGCCGAGCAAGGGTTGTGTTCACCTAAGTTGCACTGGGAAGGCGGGCACAGTGGGATGCTTGGTCCGGCGATGCAGGCTAAGTGGCATGGGTAGTGAGCCATCAACGGTGATCGGAGGTGAGATCGGCAAAGTTCGGTGAGTAGTGTTTTCTCCTTGCTTCAGCTGTGAAGGCTATGAATTGGGCTCATATTTTGGGCCTAACTTGGGCTGGTTTGTTTTTAGGTTTTGGTTCTTTAGTTATAATTTGTTTTATGTTTTCAATGTGCTTATATGTATTTGGTCCGGATAAGTGGGCTTTGTCCTGACTTGCGCGCATTGCGTACCATGTTTGTTCTAGGCAGGCGGCAAGTTCTTTGCTTCGTCAAATGGTCATAGCCTTCTAGTGGCAAGATGAAACTTAGGGTCATTTGTACTATCTTCCAGTGACAGTATAGTAGGAAAGCTGATAGACATAGTAATCTATGGGTCTACATGAGCATTGTTTTTCGGTATGTCACCGAAATTGTAAAGCAAATGGAGTAGCTAATGATGCATTATTTGCTAAAAAATGGTGCTTGTTAGAATGCATAGGATTGAGAACTTCTGGTATTATTTCGGAATGTTCAGGCAATATGGGGTTTAAGCTTTATGTCCCCCTTGTATTTTGCGGTTTCATTAATCGTTAAGACATGAGGGCGGCCGATTTAGCCCCTATTCAAAAAAATAAAGATGAAGAAAAAGACAGTCAAATTAAGGGAACATTACTATAGAAGCGTCTTGCAGATAAGGGTACATTAATTTTCTCTGTATCTGTAAAATTTAAAAAGGTTTTTTTTTCAGTTAAGCATGTATTCATGTAATTGCTTACCAAACTTTCATCTACATCCTACTACATGTATATTTAATAGCACATAAGAGCATCTCCAGTAGAATGCATAAAATTATTGATAGATATAGCAATAATTCGGATTAAGTTATTTATTTTAAGTTTTTTGTTATGTCAATTGCTAGTGTAGAAATTGAACATACAAGAGATAAATTGTACCGTTGAAAAATTTAACAACTAGATTCTCTCTCCTCAAGTTGATAAATTTATCAATTTAGTTTAGCATCTTTAACATTTAGCAACTTTTTAGGCATTAAGTTGACAATTTTTTTAAAAAAATTGAATTATGCATTCTCTAGTAGTATAAGTAAAGTTATTGTTAAATTTATCAATAGTTATGAGATTTAACAATTGATATATGCATTTGGCTCCAGCAATTATTGCTAAGTGTAAGTTGATAAATATTTTAAACCAATAATAAACGAACACATGGATTAAAAAACTAGGGTTCTCTTTAGCAATTCTTGAATAGGTTGATAAAAATTTATCAATAATGTTTATCGATTTTAGAATTTAACAATTTTTTAGACATTCTGATGGAGCTCTTATTTATCATTGACAAATTTCAAAAAAAATGATTTAACAATACTGTTGGAATGATCTAAGCTTATTGCAACTACAAAATAGCCAATTGACCAAGTGTTCATGAATACGCCATTATAAATCTGCACACATGTTAAGGTATCAGATTATAAGAAATGTTGTTAATTTAGAGATCCGACGATATGTTCAAACATAAGGGCGCGAGTTGTTATATAGAGATGCAGAAACGAAAGAAGAAAAGAGTTGATCAAGAGAGAAACAGACCTCCGAAAGTGTTAAAGAGATGGCATTCTCAGTCTTGTCAAGAGCAGAAGTTATTGGTTGCAATGCCTGTCCATAGTTGATAGCCAAGGGTATCAAAACATAAGAGTTGAAGAATGAAGGGATGCTTGCAGCAGTAGAGAGGTCCTGGGTTGTCTCCATGAGGAGATTTGCAAGGAAAATCATGATGCCAATACCGTGGATTGAAAGATACCATAACAGGTTCTCAGCTTTTATTTTGTAGGCTTTTTGGTATTCTTAGCTTAAATCATTTTATATGATTGCCATGTGTCTTAATGCAGATATGAGAATACTAAGATATGGTTGTGGTATCTTATGGTGCTGATGAGTGATGAAGTTGATGATCATGAGCCTCTCTTGAGAAGCCAAAATACGGCCGTTCACAGAACAAGCGATTAAACTTACACGGTCATGAATTATGCTTCAGTTTTGTTAGCCTTCAACTATTGATTTTTTCATAGTAGAAGGGGCTTCAACTGATCAAACATCATTCTCACCAGGCAGCCATTCATTCTGAACACTTGTGATACAAATGTAAGAAAAGCAATGCATCTTCCGTCCGTAGTTTGAACATGATGAATGAAATCCGAATTAGATGTATGCACTTAGATCTGCATTATAAGTGGCTAATCTTCTGAGCTTCATAAACTGAAAACAATTTTGGAGGAAGGGATCTGCATTATAGTATCATTCTTATAGTATCAGACTTGCAGAGAGTTTCTATTCTTCGTTGGATTCAAACTGTAGCTGTTTTTGATAAGGTAGGAGAAGCCCTAACGTCTTGGTGTTACAGGACTTGAAGGAGCAGAAATGGACCCTAAAGTTTTTGAAGGACGACCCAACTTTGAAAGATCAAATTCAACCAGTTTTAGCTACTATGTTTGATGAGCACCAGTTCAACAATGCAGTGAGAAATAATGTTCTTGTATATGATATGAAACAGGAGATGATTAAGGCCGCATATACAAAGTCCGCAGAGCAAAGAATCGCTTTCGTCAGGCCAAGCCTTGTTACTCTCAAGAGAATGAAGAATAGGAGCAGTACGTTGTATTGTAGTTTTTGTTACGCACATCGGTATTTATAACTATTTGTCACAAGTTATTTTGATCTAAATACAAAGCTGTAAGCAAAGAAGCAGATTTTATACATGATCTTGCGCAAAACTAACCATTTAGTCGTAAGTAATAGCTCAGTTGTTTACTGTGTAGAAAACCGGTCCATATGATGGCACAAACGAGCAATGGCAACAAGTAACTCGACCTACACAAAGATCCAAATGTTTTCAAATACATCATGCTTCTCCCATAGAATAATTGGCTTCTACACATCATCTGACTTTAGAAATCAATTGAATTGATATATTTATGAAAAAAATATGATAAAGTAATACTACATGATCATCATTATACAAAGAAGCCAATAAAATAGTCTGTACTCTAGTCCAATGCATCATTTTCAACTCACCTTCACTTTGTCAATAGACTCAATACTGTGAATACCAAACCGACGTAAGCTGAACCTGCTTCCAAATGCCCTAGATAGAAGCCTGTTTCAAATCACCAAATTATGAAACCAGAAAATCAGGATATACTGTAAAACCCTCACTTCTTGATCTAGAAGAATATCGAACTGTATGGTCTAAAGCAGGAGTATAATGATCACGTGAAACCCATTCTGTATCATTCAGGCACACAGGGGATTATTAATCTATAGTATGGTGATCGAGCTATCAGCAACTACAATTCCCGAGGCTGTTGCATCATCTATCTGTTACAGATGTAGAATTCGATTCTGGAATTTCCAAAACATTATCTGGTGGACATTTGTCTGCCGGATTCTTTGGAGATGTTTGGCAGAAGCATTCTGGCCAAGAATTTGTATAGAAAGACTCTGGTGGGATCCTCTTGTGAGGGCCGCCAAGGTTTGTTTGAAGCATCACTTGCCTAACAGCTTCTTCAAAACCTGCTTTTCGTCCTTTTTCTCGATCAATGAAGATAGGAGCGAGGGCTTTTCTATCGGGTCTAATTGTGGTCCGGAAACCATAATAGAGGCGGTGTCCGAGGAGATTGTTGGCAAAGTTGCTAGGTCCATCATATGTGGGCATAAAAATATCAGAGAGGAGACAAACCATGTAATCCACTGCAGACCCTAATAATCCCTGGGTATTCTCTGGTATCTCATCTGAGTGCTCCACAGAACTGTGGTTCTCAAGGTGAGGGAACAAAGCACGGAATGGTTTCATAAATCTCTCCCCACCAAATAATTCACCAGCAGCTAGGTATATCCTGGTAAAATTGTTAAATTCCATTGCGCGTAAAATGAGACCGACCTGCGTAGAAAATGGTCATACTTCAGTATATATGGAGAGGAAATGGCATCTATGACCTGCTATCACAAAGTGGAAAGCAAAACACAACAAGATAATGACACTAAGTAATATCCTTTTGGGATTATGTAATATTCTTGATGCCCAACACCAAAACAGGTTTCTTGACTTCATAACCAAGAAAGCATTACGAAGAAAGAGAATATCACCTCTTCTGGAGTTAATGGGCATTTTCCAATTGCTCTTCTTTCCTTATAAACAAGCTTCTTTGGTGCAAAATTTTCTTTTCGATACTTCTTCAAAATCTCTTGCTCTTTTGGGTTAAAGATATCAAAGCACCTGCAGAACATCATACCCAATGGTATCCTCCTGTTGTCAGACATTATCTCTCAACATGTGAATTTTATTCATGAACTAGAAAAAAAAAGAAAAAAAATCGTTGTCTGGATATGCATGCTAAACAGTTGGAATGATGTATAGGAAAATAGTCTAGCCAGTCTATCAATGCATTATAAAAAATTGTAAAATGAGTTAACTTTAAGGATAGAACCTGTTTGGTCAATTTTTGTAACAAAAACTTACCCCGCAAATGCCAGCATATCCATCTCAAAACGAAGATGTATAGACATGAAGTGACCTTGTGAACGGAGCTTATCAACTATTGACTGACTCAACTTGATAATATTTGGCTTAAATATCAAAGCATGATAGTTAACCCTGCACCGCAGTCTTTGGTACTCAGCATTGTCAATTTCTTCCGCCAAACGATGTGAAAAGGGAGTTAGATAGATAGCCCCATGCTCCTTCATTTGCTGAAGAGCTTCTGTAGTATACCAACTGATAGGAGCATCTCTTGGTGGTCGAAGCTGAAACAAGGATTAGAGGAAGAATAAATACTTCATCTATTGGACACTACTTGATTTCCAGTAGTAAAATGTAATGAAAACATATATGGATTCGTACTTGTACAGCTTTTATCTTCTTGGTCTTCCCATTTTTTTGAATTTCAGGTATCTTTTCTACAATTTTAACATCAAACCTTAATGACTTGATAAAATGATCAACATCATAGATTCCCCGAAAACCACTGCACATGGAAAAGATACATCACCGAGTCAAAATCATTGACTGATTTATACTGTTAATACATCAGGCATTAAAAAGAACAGAGTAGACGTGTTACTCATAATTCCTCAAAACAAAATCATTCCTCTCTGAAGCTATTTATTGTTCAGGATGTGAAGCAAGATATTCATATGACCATGCCAAAGGCATTCATGCTGTTATCTGGCATCTTTAATATTTCAATAAATGTTAGCCAACTTTTTGACAAAAACCTCAATACTAATATTATTTAGAGCACAGAAATTACAATGGTTCCATGTATAGTAAACTAAAATTTAGTTATCAATCAAATTTCAATTTACAAATACATCATTTAGACAATATCTTACACTTTTAAGGACACAAATTAACAAATTAGGACAAATTGATGTCCACATGCCATTTGTCACTATATATTTTACCAAATTACCCTTAATGAAATTTTAAGACAAATTGATGTCCACATGTCATCTGTCATTATATATTTTACCAAACAACCCTTCACTACATATTCAATTCTGTGTTGACGTGACACGCTACTACTGTTGAGTTGAAAGGTGCTACTGCCCGAGTTGAAAAGTGCTACTGTCGGCACTATTGCAATTTTTTTCAGCCAATTCTTTGATGCTGACGTGGCGCGCTGTTACTGCGGAGTTTAAATGTGCTACTGTCAGGTCGGAAGGTGCTACTACCGGCATTATTCTAATTTTTTTTCTGACAATTCTTTGATGTTGTCGCACTGCTACTGCTTGACTCTACTGCGCTGCTACTACCAAATCTTGATGCTAGAGCACTGCTACTGTCAGATCCTGATGCAAGCACGCTGCTATTGTCAACTCTAATATTAGCGACTACATATTTTTTTGCTGCTACTGCCTACTACTGGTGGTCTGCTACTGTTGAATGAACATGCTTCTGTATATTACTCTCCACTCCAAAACTGCTACAGTATATTACTCTCAACTCCAAAACTGCTACTGTATATTACTCTCCACTCCAAAACTGCTAGTCTCAACAGTAGCAGAAATTTGCAGATGCTGCATCTCAACAGTAGCAACAGTCTCAACAGTAGCATAAATTATGAAAGCAGACAATTACAGGAGCTGCATCTCAACAGTAGCAGCAGTCTCAACAGTAGCATAAAATATGAATAACATCATATTTCAAATTGGAAGAAGAAGAAGAAGAACCAAATTAGATCTAGTCTGATTCATCAAAGAACCAAAATAAATCAGATCGAAGAAGAAGAAGAAGAAGAAGAACCAAATTAGATAGAGAGAGAGTGTGGAGCTTCTGCAATGGGACGATGGCGTTGGCCTTGGAGTCTTTCGATTCCTTTATCCTTGATCTCATCTTCCAAATCTGCTCCTCTACATACCACAACTGCTACTAGATCAAACCGCGGCCTCTGACAAAGTCTCTAGCCAATTGTGGCATGTTCTTCAAGCTTTGCTCCTAGGAGCTCCGATCTGGAATTGGCGTCGAGCAAAGAGAGAGAGAAAAAAAGATGAGCAGATCTAGAGAAAAGGATGAGCAGATCCAAAGAATATAGGGGCAGATCTGAAAAAAAAAAAAAGATGAGAGGAGAGAGAGGAGATATAAGGACAAGAGGGTATATTGGTATTTTATTAGTAAAATTCGGATCATGCCTACGATAACTTGGTTTTGGGCTTGGGTTGTGTCCTAATTTGTATAACAAATTATGACAAAGGGTTTTTTATGTTTATAAATTTGGTTGATTCTTATATGTGATTCTCCCTTCCATGTATGAGCCTCTTGAAAACAAGTGGGCAGTAGACGAGGATAGCTAAGGCATCCTACAATAGACCAAAGAGATTTCTACTTTTGGTATGCTTGAGACTTCAAAATCATGGAAGCTTATTTCTCATGTTAACCCATCTAATGAGTTTTTACATTTATAAGGCAACAAAGTTGAACTTTCTTAAAATCCTATATCATATCTAAACCTGTAAGCACTGTAATTCAGATCTAGAGAACTCAAGTAGAGGAATCAACCTGTGTCAAACTGTTCCCCAGAAAATCATATGATTGGTCTGTAAATAATAAACTCCTCTTATACAAGTTTCAAGGGTGTTCTTAAGCTCAACTAACAATAAACTGGAAGCTTAGACTATATGGTCATCAAATCCTTATATGATGAAAGTTTTAATTATCTTTTCCAATGAAGAAAAAGATGCAACAAATTCCTCCCCGTATCCTAAACTATACAAACCAGTAACTTAATGACACCTACTTTATGGGATACATATACCATGTACTTTAGCGCCTGTCACAGTTTTGTCTATCTTAGGAAAAAATAAAAAGAAATGCAACTAATTCCTCCCTGATCACCAAACTATACGAACCAGTAACTAAATGAGGCCTCTATGGGATACATATACCATATAGTTTAACACTAACGCCTTTCACAGTTTTGTCTATCACAACTCTCTTCGGTTATTGCCCTCAATCAGAAAATGTAAACTCATTGTTCAGAAAAAGGAATTAAATGTGCCAGGTGAAACACTGTCTTAATGTTAACTTAAGGTTTCATCACCATTGAAAAATACCTGTCATCATGCCAAAATGAGTTCGCATCCAATTCGGGCAGCACAAGGGTAGCATTCATTATTCTTGCTGCGAGAACCGCATTACATATCTGGACAATCCGAGAGAGGACATAAAATATTGGCTTGTAACAGGAGTGAAATATGGAATTAATAAAAATAGGGAAAATGAAAAGATACAAACCGCAGTACGTTGCTGATTGAGACCACCATTACAGCGCACACGTAGGTAGCCATCAGTCTCGCTTGGTGGAGCTGCCACAAAACCAGAAACATAAGTACACTTGTCAAAACTTTCTTTAAGAACTACAGAACTCATCAACAAAAGAATGTCATACGAGGCCAATCTGATCGCGGAGCTGATGATGGATTCCATCCTCCAGAGTCAGCACTTCTCCAAAGTTTTTCCACATTGATCTGCATATGCATGCTAAGAGAATTCAGAGTCCAAGTTTCAACAAACATAGAAAACAGTTCCACTATTTTGATAATTCTATTAACATCAGATCATCTTCCTTGTGTAATATTTTCAAGACACTTTTGGACAGAAAGAAATGTAACAGCCTTAAACATCATTTATTCTCTATTGGAGACTTATTTGACTACGTAAAGTTCTAAGCAGTATAACTTCACTTCCGCCACCTTCTGAGCATCTTTTTCCTTTTCACAGGGTCCTCAAAGTAACCATAGAAGTCCCTAGTAATGTTAAGTTGCTGATTTATCCACATATGCGCCTCAGATTGTGTGCAATTACCCCGAAATATCAAGAATATCATATGTACCAATGATACTACTTCGTAAATATGGCCAAAGAAAGACATTTAGTTCCTAGGGACTATTCAACTGCTAGTAAAGATCTCAATTAACACTTGCATACTACTCAAACATAATAAAACGACTCCTAATTCCAAATATTCAAGCACCAATCCATTTTCCCTTACCAAGCATCGCATTAGGTATCATCACACTAATCACACAAACACATAAGGCAATTCCGAAATCAAAAGAACCAAAGGCGCTAACCTCAGAGCGATAGGCAGATCCAGCAGCACCGCCATTGGTGGCGGAGGACGTGAAGAGCAAAGAGACGGTGCAGATCACGAGGACGACAACGACCAGCAGTAGCTTCCCAATCTTGGCCTTGACTTGCTTCCGATTATGAAGCGCTGGTCTGCAAATCAAATCAAATCAAATTTCAAAGATTAAATATCATTTTTTGGTTATGCAGAAATGTTTTAGAATGGGAGTGAAGATTTTAGCTAGCTACCTTCTCATTGCTTCAGAAGTTGAGCCTTCTCACTCTTCAACTCTCACTTTCTTCTTTTATTCTTTTGCTGTCCTGCATCTCTCTCTTACTCTCCACTCTCGACTATATATTCGTGTGTCGGGTCGGGTGCAGGCCGGGTAGGTGGTGTTGATTCATTTTTATGAATTTTTTTAAAACTTTTTTTTTGAATAAAAACTTTTGTATTAATAACTTACACACTTTATATATGTCTGTGAGGTTTAAACCCGTAACCTCATACTTGTTAGTTAAATACTTTAACCAACTAAGCTACGACTCACCGACATAATTCATTTTATGTCTAATTTTATCGAAGACTGTCGTTTACATATTCATTACTTAGTGCACTTCCGTTTTAATTTTTAACATACTTAGGTGTAATGTTTGCTCTAATGAGGCGACAGGTTCCTTACTTCGTTAAATGGTCACAGCCTCCTAGTAACAAGATGAAACTTGGGGTCACTGATAATTTCCAGTGATTCAGGGACGGAGCCAGGATTTCGAAACCACATGGGCTAACCTTTCATGTAATAAAAATTTTGGATAACTATTTTTAAAAATAAAAATAAAAAATATCCGGAAAACTATATATTTTTTATGTAAAGAGTTGATAATGTAAAATACACAAAATAGTAAATTGATCTACCTAATCTTTAGCTGGACTCTAAGATTCTTTGTATCAAACTCATCAATCATCGACTCATTGTCAATACTATCAGAAAATTGTCTTTCAATGTGTATTATCATGCAATCTTCAAGAAACTTTTCTTCTACCTTGCTCTGAAGTCTGTTTTTAATAATTTGTAAAGTTGAAAATGCTCGTTCTGTCGTTGTTGTGGAGACCGAAAGAGTTAATACCAAACAAAGAAGTCTATGAACCAAGTGATAGTCTTCCGCCAATCTTGTTTCAACCAATTTCACACATAAATCAGAAAGACTGAGAATATTTTGGAGCTCATGACGTTAACGAATAATTTTATTGTAGAATGTCAATTGCAATTTTAAAGCATGCAACTTAGAACTAGAAAAATCTTTAGAATAGTATTTTTCAGCAAGTCTGTAAATATCATCATGTTTAAAAGATTTGAAGTCATCACCAGGATCTAAGGCCGCACTGAGAATAAGAAGTTCTTTCGATCGCTCTGGAAATATGTCATCTAACTCTGTCAACTGTTTATCTATCACAGCATTATATATATATATATCAAAATGATAATAGTGCTCTACTATAATAACATATGTTTATTGACGACTTGTACTCTTCTTATGAGGCACATTCATATCAGGCACATGAATGCCTTGGGCTTCACAAACTGATACCACAGTTTCAAGTAAATTCTTCCAACCATTGTCCCTTAACTCTTGAAGGATTCTTTTCGTTGTTGAAATATGATTCAAGGCACTAACAATATCAACCGATTTCTATTGAAATTGTTGACAAGGAAAATCAGTGATTTCCATGACCTTGTTTAGAAAATGCAAGACAAACACAAAATCAAAAGAGGTCATTGAAAGATGTATACCATCTGCTTCACCATGAATTGTTCTATTGAGTTCATTATCCTTAAGATTCTATACCACGGGTTTAACTGAATTAAATAATTCAATCAAACTATTGATAGATTTATAATGACTTCCCCATAAAGTAGTTACAGGTCTTTGCAAACAACGAGTTTGATTAACTCATTTTCCAGTCTCAACCAATCCAGCATCCAACAGCTCTTCAATTTCATCTTCTCTAGTCAACTTTAACTCAATATTGTGTTTGGTAGAACCACCAACAAAATTCACAATATTAATCAGCAATGAAAAAAATCTATAAACAACTTTAACTTCTTCATCTACACTAAGGCAAGTTATAAACGGTGAGCGAAACAATGTATGTAATAGGCGTATGGACATTCTTGAAGAAATAATACTTGTAGTCCATTCCATGATCAACGCAAATTGCTAGCACTATCATAACCTTGACCACGCACATTCTCCACTAAAAGATTATATTTATCAACCACCTTACATATCTCATCTTTAAGAGTCTGGACTTTTGTGTCAGCAATATTTACGATAGCAAAGAATCGTTCTCTCACAAACCCCTTACAATCAACAAATCGTAAGACAAACTCATTTGTTCCTTATGAGAAGAGTCACTTGCTTCATCAACAAGAAGACAAAACTTGTTATCCCCAACTTCAACCTGAATTTTACATCTGACTTTGTTGGCTAAGATGTTGAGAATCTCCTTTTGTATTGTTGATGAAGTGTACTTTGCATTGTAAGGAGTATTGTCTAAAACTCTCTTAACCTCTGGATTGATCCTCCAAAAAGCCTCTTGTAATTCATTAAAATTTCCACGATTATCTAAACCCACAGACTCATTATTACCTCTAAAAGTCAATCCTTGAGTTCTGAAGAATCTGACAATGTCCACAGTTGTATTTAGACGCAACCGATTCTCCATCATTTTTGTTGTTGGTAATCTATCTACCACTTTACCAATATGCGTCGATGGATTTCTTAAGTTTTGCCATTGTTGCATAGGAAGCTGATGAGAAGAATTCAGAGTGTCTGCATGACCATGTAAGGAACAACGTGATCCCCCAACTCTCTTCCAACTTCTAAAACCTTCAGCGGTAAATTTTTTCTGTAACTTTTTTTCATCAAAAAGAAAGCATGGAAAACAATATGCCTTATCTTTTATGATTGAGTACTCTAACCAAGAAAATTTTTCAAACCAAGATTCACTGAACCGGCGATTCTGATGCCCATCTAAGTGAGTCGGATATTCTGTCAATTTGTATTGACATGGTCCGAGCCAAATATATGATAATCGAACATTATCACGTTCTTGAACATGATAGCTGTAAATTTGATGACGTAAACCCGGATCAGGTTCAAGGGAGTTTATATCAAATTTTTGATTAGTTTCAACTGGTTGAGACTTAGTTGTTTCAGTTTGAGTATGGGAAGGTGCATCATGATTATGACCATCTAAAATCAATGTAGTTCGAGTTGGTGAAGGATTTGTTAATGTCCCAGTTGAAGATTCAGCATTATTTAATAAAAACAAATTTATAGTCTTTTGTATTATAGTCTTCTGTTTTTTTCGCTTCTGGCTATCAGATTGGGTAGGCTTCATAGATTGAGTTATACAAGTAGATGCCGAAGAGAAATGAAAAATTATAGGCTATATTTTTTCATGAAGTTCTTGTTTTTCTAGAGATTATTTTGTAGGGCTGGCATGGTATGGTAATTTACCGCGATTACCGTAAAACCAACCGAGCCAATAAAGTTGGTAATCGATATAGTTGGTTACCGACTTCTAGGGTACGGTTACCGTAACAACTTCATTCTGGCGGTACGGTACGGTAACAGATTTTAATTACCGTACCGACTGTTATATATATATATAATTAAAATTATATTAAATCCTTTAATCCTAGCCGTTGATTAAAGATCTTTTAATTTTAGCCGTCTATCCTATACTAACCTAGCGCAAAACAGGATGTAATAGAAGGGATATTATGTCATATTATTAACCTAGTGGCTAATACGTATTAATAATTATAATACATCTTAATCCTAGCCGTCTATCCTATCCTTAACATTATCCTATACTTACTGGAAGTTCTGGGCAAAACAGTGAGTAACAGTCATTAAGGTTTGTTTTTCAGTTGTTTGATGAATTGAAGTGAAACTTATTTTCATTTACTAGTGCAGCGTTGATGAATTGATGAATATTAAACAATTTGAAGTTTTGAACTGTGCTTGTGACTTTGTGGTTGTATGATTCATTTGTATGAACCTTGTTAAGTTGGTTTATAAGTTATAACTCTTTGTTAATTATTTCATATTATATTTTGAAATTATGCACCAGTTCATAGCAGGAGAACTCCAAAAAATTTGGGCCAGGTCTTATTTTTCATGAAAAAAATTGGCCCAATTTAATGTTGGTACAAGGCCTAACCGTACCGTACCAATATGTACCGTTCCAACATGTACCGTACCGTACCAACATGTCGGTATATCGACTTTGGTGGTTGGTAATGGTAATAGGATTTTGTTTACCGACTATAGTTGGTTGGTAATTGGTAATGGTAAAAAAAAGTTGGTAACCGTACCATGCCAGCCCTATTATTTTGTAATGGTGTTATTAGCAAAATTTTGGTTTAATAATAATTTTTTCCTTGTTGTTTGAAGAAACCTTATTTGACTTGATTAATGATTTTTCTTATGCATCTAAGATAATCATGGTTTGGCAATAGTTCCATTTTGTTTATGATAATTTGACTCACACAAATTTTGGCATTCACTTTTACTTTTTATTTAACTTTGCTTTCAATATTTGAAGATAATCCACATGGGTTATTGATTAATTATGCCTATAAAAATGGACAAAAGCAAAAAATCCACACGGGCTACAGCCCAGGAGCAGTACTACCAAGTTTCATCCTTGCAGTGACTACATAACTGGAAAATTGATAGACATAGTAAGTAAAAATCTAAACACACCTCCTGCTTGTTGTTAACGTGATTCCATGATCCAGGTTTGTGTTCTTATCAAATCCCGGCAAACCAAGAAATCACAAAATCGTAATTTCTAACATCAATTGATTTCTTTGAAAGACATTTTCAGCAAAATCCTCTAAAGGAATATGAATAGAAACAATAGACTTAACAATGTCAGCATTCAAAATGATATTAAGCTCATCAATATTCCAAAAAGAATGCTCATTAATTTTTACCGAGGTTGATATACCAGAAGTTGGTAACCAAGTTTTCGGTAAGATACTACCATATCAAGTTTCCAAAGTCGGTTAGTATACGGTACTAGCTTCAGCAAAATACAGTACTACCGTACCGTATCATATTTTTATAAAAAAACATATCTATATACTATAAATATAATTATAAGTATTGAATGACAATGGTTGATCTTAACCGTAAACTTTAAAGACCACATTCAGTTAACTCATTCAGTCTCATTCTCTATCACGGCGCCTTTCTGGCTCTCGGCCTCTCTCTACTTCAAAATGGAAAAGATCCAAATCTGAAATCAATAACAAGAGAAGAAAAGAGAAGAGAGAATAGAAGGCAAGCCAGTCCACCAGATCAGACTTGGAGTTTGATTATGTCTACCCCTATCCAACTACCACTCTCAGAATGGCCGGAATTCGATTGGGCTCTGATAACTCTGAGATATCGCAGCAGCAGAGCCGAGCCGATCCCGCCGATCTCATATCAGAAGATGATCACTTCATCATCGCGAACTCATGGTCCATGAAGAGTGACTGCGGCAACAATCATGACAACGACTAATGCCACGCTGATCTGTTCGTCGTGGATTTGTCCACCGCTAGCCTCCATGCCCCAACCATTACAGGTAGAGGAAAACCCTAATTCTTCTATTGTATCAATTTTGTGTGGTGCTTAATGTCTGTGTTTTGTGTATGAGACCCCGATAATTTTATTTAATTTTCTGACACATTTAGGGTTTAATTCCGATTACTTTTCAGTACGTCGTATACCTTTGTCTAACGTCTTCACGTTAGGACACGTCGCCACATGCATGGAAGTATTTACGGAATATTTTTCGGCACTTCACGTATTTTTCGTACAACTTTTACGATTTAATTTGACGTTCGGTTGTTTTTAAATGAATTTTTGAAAATGGATTTGGTTTTAAAATTATTTTGGAAGTGAGATCGAATCGTGGCCGTTGATTCGATCGTCGAATCGTGGCCATTCCTTTTTCTTTAAAACCTTATCCTTCTTCTCTCTTTTCTCTCCACCTCTCCTTTTCTTCTCCCTTTTTCTTCTCTCCTTCTCTTTCCTTTTCTGTCTCTTTCCTTTTCGAGACTTTCTCCTTCTCCTTCGAGCAGCTCGACAGAGCCACCCAGGCACACCGCCCCGGTGTGCGTCGACACTTACCGCCGCCTCTATTCGCCTCGCCTCGCCCCGACGACCTTACCCAAGCCACCAGCGACACTTACCGGTTTACTGTTTACCTTTTACTGTTTACCATGTTACTGTTACTGTTTTACCTTTTACTTTTTACTATTTTACTATTCATCGATTGACTTTGACCGTTGACTTTTACTATTCACTTGTTGACTTTGACCGTTGACCGTTGACTTTACTGTTGACCGTTGACTTTTACTATTTCAAAGTTGACTTTTAACTTATACCGTAGAACACCTACTTTACGTTTTCGAACACTACGGTTAAACGTTTTAAAGACTTTTGATTTACAAACGTGGCAAAACGACGTAAGTACTGAATAAGAAATAATCCTGAATTCTCGCCGGTTCGAGAATCGGAGTGTTAAACAAGTTAAACCCTAATGTCAGAAAGATAAACAAAGAATGTTTATCAAGTCTTAATCGTAGATAGTAGATCCTCGAATTACATATACCCGACTGTCATTGTTATCTCACCCACAGACTCAGGAGCACATCAACTTTGGCTTCAGGAGGACCAGAAGTTGGAGCGCAGCCAGCTGTACTGTCATACCAGGTAGTAGGGGGCACGCCCAATGGGTGAGCCAAAACCCTCTTGGGTCGGTGGCTCTTTCTCTTTACTTATATCTATAAAAGTACAGTTGCATTATTTTAAGCTTGACCACACGCTTCTTATAGCATTTGGTGTGCGTGTGTGAGTTTGGATCGAAAAGTAGTACCGTCGTCCTGATTTCTAGTGCTTGGCCTGAGAGTGACGGGACCTAGTATCTAGCACTCCCGCGGTGTCGATGACCGTGAACCTCCGGAGGGGCCATGCCCTGTTTATTTTATTTATCCCGCTTACGTTCGCCTCGTACAGAGTTAAGCGTGACGTAAGTGCGGTGTGCTGTCAGTTGGGCGTTAGCTGTAAATGGACGCTCTCGCTACTACGCGCACTCGGGCGCATAGGTAGTTGGCCCCGGTTTGCAGTGAAGACAAACCCGGGATTTCGGCCGCATAAATCCAGAAAGTTCTTTCATGTGTGGATAACATGTTTTACCGAGCTTTGTGTGCGTGGCTTTTTGCATTTACATTTCCACATGCTCTTTTCGTATACTTACAAATACCTACATATGTAAGCTATATGTTTTCTCATGGGTTTTAAACCCCGACTTGGTTGGCTTTGGCCCCATTTGGGTTAGCGAGGACGAGTTGCTCACCTCTACATCTTTTCAGGTCTTCAGCACCCATCTCTAGAGGAGCTGGACTAGGAGTTCGCAGAGCGTCGTCGGTTATCGTGCATTTCCGCTTTCGAGGGCACCCATTCTGGTGTGGACTCCATATCATTTGATTTCCGTATTTGATGTTTGTTAATCTGTTGAATACTTTGAGACATTATTCGGGCTCGTTGTCCCGAGACTTTTTCTTGTATTATTTTCGTCTCGGGTATTTTCCATTATCTTCTGCTTGTAAAACATTTGTATGCTACTCTGTGTATTTGTCATTTCGTGTTTGACATTCATATTATTCATGTGTTGATTATTTTATTCATAGCCTTATAGTTTCGGTCCGGAGGCTTATCAATACGTCAAATGACGTATTGATTACTCGCTAGATCGGGATTACGGCGGTTACCGTCGTGTTCCGGGGCTGGAAATAGTCCCCGGGATGCGACATTGTGCATGTACAACTCTGACAAGTATGAACCTAATTCAGACCAGGTGACATCAATGCTAGGTTTCAGGGTTATTAGGATGCTGCTTATGTAGATGGGCTTGTTATTGGGCCATTCAGGTTAATGAGCCTCTCTATAGTGGGGCTCTAACTAAAAAGAGATTCTGATGAGCTGGGTCATTCAGGTTATTGGACCATAATCTAAACTTCGTAGAGGTTCACTACCAACCATACCAACTAAGTCAGTATACCGACTTCGACAGTTGGTATTGGTACAAAATTTTTTCTACTTATTATAAGTTGGTTGATACACAATATTGTAAAAAAAATCGGTATACCTACCGATGCCAGACCTAGATTTTTCAGCCTAGTTTGGTCTAATTTCTAGCCTTCTCGAGGACTTAGGGAGACAAATCTGATCCAAGCCACATGGGGACAATTTGAGTTTTTTTCCCAAAAGTAATCTCTTATTATCAAACGATTTAGCAACCTTAGTTGGGCATCTAAAGTAAGACAACACATGGTTATGGTTTAGAATAGCAGATACAATAAAGTTCTATGGCTGTATTTGGTGCCGTTTATAAGTTCATGTACTTCTAAGAGCATATGCGCCCCTTGAACTCCATCAAATCATCCAACTGTCAATTCAATTGCTTCCATAATTTACTATTCACTGTAAATTGCTTTTTCTTGACATGTTTTTTTGCAGTAGTGTAGGTCCATCAAAAAATAAATATTAAATCGATTAATAGTGATCGCTAAATTGATGGACCTGCACCGCTGCATAAAAGGTTTATGAAAGTGTTTTGGTGGGTTTGATACCGCATGTTAGTATATAAATCTCATAAGCAAAACACTTTAGACGACATACACATAAGCATACAAGATCAAAGTTTACCTTGCTCATAGATTCCAACAGCAGCCATCTCGACAAGCAAAGGAACAGAAGCACAAGGTGTAGGCGCATATGACTAAAGGGCACACTTCTCATGCGTTATAACTGACCATAACAGCTAAATCATCTACAACTTAGATATGTAGCAGACAGATAGCAAAGGCAGCTGATATTAATCACGACCCTCCACCCGAATGGTACAGAGACACGTCCTCAAGTGCAGTCCGGACATCGCCATTTGAGGACAAAATGGGCAGAGTCTCACATTGAACAATAAGTCGAAGCCTCTTCAAGAGCGGACTATAAATAGTAACCCTCTCTTCTCATTTACTGCACAATAACTTTTTACCTATTGTTATTATGTCAACAGTAATATTGACTTACATGCTGGAGAGTCGAAAATCGCCCTTTGACGGCCTATGTCTCTACATAACTTGTGTTCTTGTTGACATGCTAACAGATCAGGAAAATATGAAGTGATAAATAGGATAGGTACTGATGTTAATATATCGCTATCTAATAGTATTCAAACACAAGGAAATAAGAAATTTTCTATGGCACTACTCTTACTTCAGGCACGATGGAATATGCTAAACTGATGACTTGTTTTTCTAGTGTGCATAGAGACTCCTTATATACAACTTAAGGGATAAGCTCAAATTCAGATCCATCAAAGAGTTTGAGCTTGTAAAACTTTTATTCATCATTTATCTATCAAGTGCTGACTATTTGTTCTTTATATAACTAATTTTAGCTCTTAACGACAACAAAACTCTAATTCGGGAGGATGACTCTGAAACCAATTAAGAGGAGTGCAACATTTGACAGAAAAGGGTTTGAATAAATTTAATATCAAAAGTTTGAATTTTCTGGTTTGTAGGAAATTTAGGAGTTGATGTTGACATTCAATTAGACTTGTAAATGAATTGGATCTTAATTTGGACCTATACTGGATCCGTGATTTTTAAACGAATTTAGACACCGATCGAGGTTGATCCAATCCGTTAAGAACCCGGATCCGTTTAAAAAATAATTAAATAGTATTATTATAAATATAATATTATTGATAAATATTAAATAATATTATAATTCTCTGCATAACCTAAATTTTGTATCTAAATTGACTTTAAAGTATGATTTGAGAAAGTTGATGAATACTGACGTCTACATTCTTTTTATGCCCTTTGTTAAAAACATTGGAGATCTAGTATTTTAATTATATTAATTTATCGTATAAGAAGTATTTTGAGACTTTTGATGTAAACCTTTATTTTGTTATAATATTTCATCAGCGTTTTTATGATAACTTGATGAAATTATTATTTAAAATTTAAAATTGTTTAAGGAAATTATATTTTCGTTCTTCTGTTATGTGTCTTGTTCTAATACACATAGAATCGGTTGATCCAGGAAATTATATTTTGTTATGACCACATGACACTACATAGGACTACAAAAGACCATCAATTACTATAAGGTGGTGTTTCTAAAGGTTAATATCATGATGTAGCGCAATGCACATCATTTTTGGATCAAAGAGGATTCATACTTTTTTCTCTACAAGATCCAATAGTGGGCTGTTAGTGGCAGTGCCGCCTCTATGTTGTGCTCACGTCTTATTTTGCCTAGCTTTGGCATGTTTCAAGTCTTGTTTTGTCCATTTTAGTGGTATTACACATCATGTAATGCACTCTAAAGAATTGCAATATCCTTGTTTTAATCTACATCGAAACTTTCTATGTCTTGAAATAAGACTGTTGTCTTTACATTCTGATATATAATTGTGTTGTAGAGAGATTGAATTCTTAGCTTATTGCAAGATACATACATTCATTCAAGGATTTGGTGTTTATAAATCCGTTGTGACTACACATAATCAAAGAGTGGATTAATTCTCTCAAGTTTCAATGCCTAATGGCGTTATGATTCAAGTCACATATGCAATTTAGCATAAAGAAGCAATTGAACCATGTTATGACATCATGATATTCATGTCATCGTTTATCACCTGAAAACTTATTGTGAGAATTTATGAGAATACCTTATGTATCATTATAATGAATGCAACATTTATGAGTCACTATGATTCTGTTGATTGAATCGGTTATCGTCACTATGATTCGGTTCTTTGAATCAGTTACTGTGAAAATTGAGACATTGACTCATGTAGGCTTTACATAAATCGTCCGGGAAAGTTTTGGACATGTTTTGATGATCTGTATACTAAAGAAATCAGACATACATTCTTTTGAGCAAAAAAAGTCATTGAGATCAAATATCACCCAAATACAAATTATGGATGGCATTAAAGCCATATGCGTCATCCTCCTATATACAATAGAGGCACTACTCATGCTTTCATAAGCACATATGACGCAGAAGAACCCCCATGATCTCTTATTGGCATGCTCGTTTCTTGTTTTGTAGAGCTTATTCTTTAGCCAAGATTAGGAGTGATGTCTCCTACACTAAAGAAAGTGATATGTAGAGACTAGCATAAATAAGATGCTAAGTCGTTGTTCATTAAGTAAGACATTCATGAGTAATTCTACAAGAATGATACATAAGATTTTGGCCTAGATGACTTCTCATTGTTCACTTCAAGTCATAAGATTTTGGCCTAGATGACTTCTCATTGTTTACAATGGTTTAACTTAAGCCATAACAATTGTATGTTACGAGGAACCTTACCAATGATTGAATAGCTGAAAAAACTAGAATTTTCGGTTTTTCAGCTTGCAGACCAGTCATTATGAGGACCAGTTCTAGAGGTTCTGTTTATGGACATTGGTTCCTAACATCAATGCCTACCTACAAACAAAATTTGGTGGCATTTGAAGATCTACAAAGTGGTGAACCACTCGAATAATTGTTCACGGATGTCCGGTGACTACGACGGCCGGTTCGGTATGTTTTCGGCTGGTTCTTGCATGGATGCTGGCGGTTTTAGATTTTGAAATACCATATCTACATGTGCATAAAATTTTTGTAGTGTTTGAAGCTCTGAAATATAGTGAACTATTAAAGGAAGTGTAAAACAATGGTCTGGTAATGCTGATAGCTGGTTCAACCGGTTTCTTTCTAACCGGTCCCAACAGTGAGGCCAACGATTTATGGACATGTAAGACTAAGCTACAAGTTGTAACAGGGTCATAGTTTTACTTATTTATCTTTACCCACCATCATTCAACACTTTATGTTATGGTTATAACGGTATGCATATTTGTTAACGGAATGAGTTGACGTTCTGCAATCTATATCGTCCATATGTTGTATGTCCCAAATTGGGCCTCCACAAGTGCACAATGATGGGTTATTTCATGAATATTTTCTTTGCATAAGACTTGAGCTTCCAACTATAGTCCTCTTATATAAAAGACCTTGACAGGTGATCTCTTTAATGTCACTTTGATGAGCAAGTCTTCCCATCGTTAGGGGGAGATAAGAACATGAATGTTCAAGTAGAACGACTTAGAATTGTCATGGTTTGTCTCTACTGTGTCTCATCAAGTTCTTAGAGTGACGAGATCACATATACATGTTGCAAACATGCCTGTAAGGATTGATATCCGGATAAGAGGACATGTTGATGTTCTGATAAGAGAGCATGTTGTTGTCCGGTTAAGAGGACATGGTGACTCCACAAATGTGGTAGATGGTGTCACTAGGCCAAGGCTCCCACGGATTAGGGGAGGCCACTTGGTTCGATAAATACTTAACAAGGAAGAATGCTAGTTTGGCACAATTTGATCTTTTGATCATGACACTCATTTGTCTCATGTGTTATTTCTGGATTATGGTCATCATTGGGGGACGTCTCAATGTCAATACCAATCCATATAGAGATCTTTCCACTTAGAAATAAAACCGGTGTACATGTTGACATAGTTTAATGAGTTTGGTGTCGAACCATACTTCATTGAAAATACCAACGTTGTAGATTGGCCTAAATGGAAAGATGTGATCCAGTTTAAACAAAGAGATAGTGTCTTGGTCAGGTGATGCCAATACCGCAAGGATAAAATCTATCAGTTTTGTCTTTGTCAAAAAACATAGTGAGAAAAAGAGCTTAGACTCACCTTCTGATGCAAGGTATCTCACAAACGCCCTGGAATCGACTTCGATGAGATATACTATCATAATGGATGTTGTGACACTCCACTACCTTGTCAGTTTTGTAGTTTCCAAAAAACTGAATATGCAGCTTATGGTCACAACTTATCTTTATTGGAAACGAAGAGATGTACATAAAGATCTTGAATAGATCGTTTTTCACCCAAATCAAGTGGCTCCTAACCACAGAGCACATTTGCAAGGTATTTGTTAAATATCTACTTGATTAGGGAAGAGATATGACGAATATGCCTCTTCGCGTGTAAATTTTAGATGAATCGTGATGAACTCTTGTTAAACTAATAGATGCCACTGATTCAAAATTATGAATGAAAAGATCTTAGGAATACTTGGTCTCGAAAGTGAGAACTTTTATTGATGATGCTTATTCATCCTTCAGCTTAAGGCAAATCTAAAGGATGATGAAGTTATGCCTATATGTATCCTTTGATGTCGAAATCTTAAGAAGACCCGTTTCATCTATATGACAAAGAAGTCTTGGGAGAAACTCTTCATCTAAGTATGGTATCATATTCATGTACTTGTCATAATATGCTTGACTCGACATCTCATTCACTATAAAATTGTAAGGTCAAGTTCTCCTTAGTCCTTGAACTCTCTTAGCGGTCGAGCATCTTCGCTCCCTCGTAGATGGGTGTGAAGGAGTGCCTAGGTAATGGATGGATGCGCCCATGCAATAGTATGAAAGGTTTAGGCTTATGCATCCCTACAGAATGACACATCAAAGGCAAAATCAGAATCTGCCCAGTTTCATATGTCAACTTCCCAGAGACCTACAAGATAGCCCACTCATTGGAAATGGTGAAATTTGTACCATTGGAAAGATCTATGTGTCTACTTTCTATGGACACCATTTGATTACAGTTATCATATTGAGTGAGTTATGGATATTTTTATAAAGTATAACAGATTTGTCTGAGAATCTGCTTTTGCAGAAAAATCAACTTCGACTAAGCTTTGTGATCAGTTCAAGATGAACTGGGTTATGGAATTTGTATAGTTGGAAAGCTACAGGTGTGTAGTTTCCAGATTTTCTTACGGTTCGCCAATATCTATTGTATCGAAGACGTTATGACTGATTAAGTACATGAAGGTCATGCCACGTGTGAATCTGATTTTTAACGCGAACTCATGTTTTGAGTTGTTACACAACCTTCTTCCTTAAGGATGAATATAATGCTTGGTATAGCAGGTCTGATCTAAGGATAATGTGGCTAGATTTATAGACTAAATCGTTACCCAAGTCTACTTTTGAAGCATGTGAAGAGTGATGACACACACCGTTTTTCTGAACTTCGAGATTATGTTACTACTCAGAGGGAGTTGTGTAGATATCATGAGTCTACATCACATGTTAGCTTCAATTGTAGATGATGTGTTGCGCTCTTTTTCCTTTTGTCCAAGTCTTTTGTTTTACCCATGAGGTTTTTGTTTTACTTGACAAGATTTTTACCGAGGCAACACCATAAGCACTGACGTATTAGGGATGCAACACAAGGGAGAGTGTTGAAGGAAATTATATTTCCGTTCTTTTGTTATATGTCTTGTCCTAATACACGTAGGATCTGTTGATCTAGTTTCCTTATTAGTATAGGATACAATATTGATAGATGTTCTAAATTATTCGGGAGACTCTATATAATGCTTATAAATGGGTCTTTCTATCAATGAATGTATAGACCGTTATTCTTGTTATACATTCTCTTTGAACAAAAATATTTATTATTATAAATAGATCAGATTAACAGGTCAGGTATCTGTTAACCAGTCAGATCTAAATTTAAATCGAACTATCAAAGATTCGATAGATAACTGGTCAGATCCGAATTTAGATCGATTCACTCTAAATTCGGTCCATTTATACGTCTACATACAACAAGTACTAATAATTACGTGTTATAAATTATTTCCCAGGTGATTATCAATCTACATTAGCTCTGTTGGTAGAGCGGACTGTAGTGGGTTAAACTATCAGATATTCTTAGCTCACCGGTTCGAATCCGGTAGGTCGGTTTTTTTTCTTCTGTGTTTCGGTTCTCTGCCTCATTTTAACTTCATGATTGAATTATTGAACAAGACCATCTCTCTCTCCAAATAGACAAACAGAGCGCATATATTCGTTTCCTGTGATTTCGGAGGTCTACTCCTGCTAATCTCAATGGTAAACCCATCCGATCTATTTTTCAAATTCATGTGGGATTGTTGTGATGAGGTTTTCATGTTTTTGCATCTTACTCCAAACTTAATTCAGCTGATGGGTAGTGATCTTGATCTTGATTTTGGCAGGCAAGCACTTTGAGATTGTACTTGACTTGTATACGCAACACTCTCGATGCTGCTATGTGCCTCCAGGTACTCTATCTTCAATCCTAAATCTACCCAACACATTTTGGTTTAACGTTGTATAAAATGCATTTCGTGGTTTAAAGTTTGGTTATTCTAGTGTGGTTTAGATCAGAACAAATTGCAATTTGGCTTAATGTAGTGCCTACTCAAAATTCAATTATTCTTGTCATCGTTGTCTTCTGTATGCAATCTGCAGAATTTTCCTTGTCAAGAAGTTGAAAGGCATAACAAGCCAGAAGTCGAGTTAAAGTAAGTTCACAGGCTCCACTTTGAAATTCCCCTTTCGTCGTAATGTTGAATTAAGAACTCAACCAGGGTTTTGTTGTAGTTTAAGGATTCATATGTTTGAAGAATTAAGCTAGTACTGGTATATTAGAGCCTCTATGAAAATGGTGCCATATATTATAAACAGACTCGGTTGCCCAAACTCCTTTTCGAATTTAAGCAATGTAATCATTACAAAATGTTGACTGATTTATCTTCCGCGGAAGGCTGTAATCTTCTGTTCTTATTTTGCAGGACCAGCCCAGAACTTCTGTTAAATTCTGTGAGAGCCATCTTGACATAGTAAAAAATAGTTTTCTTATCCCAGCTTACTACTTTAATGGTTTAGTTTGATAAATTTGGTCTGTTTGCCTATATGTTGTTCCTAATGCCTTGGGCTGGGTGAAAACTCACACCCATTTTTCTTTTCCACACAATCTAAATAAGCATGTTAGAATATGTAAACTCTGTCATTTGAGTTACAAACGTTGGCAAAGATAGTTCCCATTCATGCTTACTCTTTAACAGTATTTATACCCTTTATAGACAAATTATCTTCCTGGGGAAGAATTCGTAGATTAAAATCAGTGTTTATACCCTTTTTAGACAAATTATCTTCCTAGGGAATAATTCGTAGATTAAAAGGAACCATAAAAAAGTAGAAGTTAGAGCTATAAAGTGGAAAAATCCTGCCCATTTCCTCTTCATTTTTGTTGTAATATTATTCTTGAAGAACATACTATGAGTATTCATGTCATATAGTAGGAACAACTATTTTTGCCAGGTTCTGAGATTTAGTCTGCAGTGACTCTGCACCTGGTGCAAAGTTAATTTGTGCACTTATAGTTTAAGCTTACAACTTACATGATGTTAAGTTCTCAGTGAACACATAAAACTCGGAAATCCTGGGAAATGAATTTTTTTCCCTTTCTTGTTAGGGTTGTCTTCACCAGGAGTTTTGACATCAGTCTTTTGTTCATGCATTTGCTACTACAGGTTTTGATATGTCGAAATGAGGCTGAAAAATGCTTGATCGAGACATCTATTAATTCCCTTCGTATAAGCCTGAAGGTGAGTATTCCATATTTGAATGTTTTTTAATGCTTTTTGTAATGCAATTGAGATATATTTTTTTCCCTGGAATGTAATTGAGAGTTGAGACTGGCTTTCTGAGTCCAGATTATTTAAATGAATCACTACTTTTGCTTTGATTTTATTTTTTTTCCATCTGCTCAATTGAACAACCTGAACACAACTATAGTTTTCCACTCGGTTGATATAGCCTCTTTTGATAGACCTGTTTTACAGAGGGTGTATATTGGGTAGGCGACTATATGTACTTGTTTTTGTTTAGGGTTATTCTGTCTTAAGCTGTCTGTGAACCTTATCAATGGGTAAATGTCTGAAATTTCAATTCACGTTTGATCCAACTAACGTGACCGTAATTAGTTCAGTCTTCAAAATTAAGTGTAATATGTGAATGAAGTGGTAAAAAATAGTAAAAGTGGTATTTAAGTCATACATAAAGTTCGAAAAAATAATACCCAGAGCACAGTATCTCCAATTATACTTCCACTTAAGAATGCAGTTAAGAGAAGAGGCCGAAAGTGCACTCGATCTGAACAACAGCTCCATCTTCCCATTAAGCTTAATAAGAATGCAATCACTGCCTTTGAGGATGAGTTTGGTGATTCCTGCTATTTGTGTACTGTAATTTGTTAGACAACATTCTTGTTTTGGATGAGCAAAAAGGTGATGCTGTGGGCTGTCTTGGTTGTCAGGGAATGTCAAGGTTTTTGAAAATATGGTGAAGAGGGGGATTCATCTTAACATAGAGTGCACTTTCTGCCTTTATAAGGGCACAAACATAGAGTTTAGATTCCAGAGATGTATTGTTCACTATGCTAGTTCTGTATGGCTACCTAGATGACTGGAAGACTGTTCCATTGGTGGATGTCCATTGTTGGGAATTAATGCTTTGGTCTAATTATTAAAATTTTAAGGCGCTATATTTTAGAAGAAAAGCTTCATATCCCATTTCTGAATCGGGTAGCAAGATAATTATTTGTGTACTTTTTTCCCAATTTCAGACCTCATTATCCCATTTCTCTTTACCCTCGTATCGTTTTCTTTGGGTTCTCTCTTGTACAGGTAAAGCAGGCTGATGAACTTGAAAACATACTAACTAAAAAGTTTCTTAGATTTTTGTCAATGAGGGCAGAAGCATTTCAGGTATTGAGAAGAAAGCCTGTACAGGTACGAAAATTTCTATGGAGTTGATATATTTTGTAGATTCCTTTCTTTTTTTATTGGTTAAATTTATACTGGTTGAAAAACTGGAGTGGTTTCATTTACTTGACTTCTCTGGTTAATTATACATGTTTACAGTGTTGTAGGCAGCAACTAATCACACCATGTTTTTATTGCTTTATTATGCAGGGCTATGACATAAGCTTTCTTATAACAAATTATCACTGTGAAGAGATGCAGAAACACAAGCTAATTGATTTTATTGTACAGTTTATGGAGGCAAGTCTACCAATTCCTGTATAGAACTGCACGTTTTTGATAAATGCATGTTTTAAACTATTTTTTTGTTTCTGAAACACCCAAATTGCATGTTGTTTTGGTGCTGCACATTAATTTTAATATGTGAAAACGTATTTTGAGAAGCTAAGTTGCATACCTGCATAAATATTGGTCACTTATCCATTTTACCTTATAGTCATCGGTAGCTTCCGTGAAAATTCATTGTGAACTTTCTTTAGTCTTGCAAGGCCTTGACGTTAGTAACTTGAAGAAAACCAAGTTATTCATTTTATTATTTTCTATTTTTATATTTAACTTTTTGGTCTGAAACTTGTATTGGTTAGTAGGTAGTCTGTGGTGCTTAAATTACATGTGATTTTGGTTTCTTTAAGGTTAAGATTCTTAATCTATTGCTTTTTCAATTGCAGGATATTGATAAAGAGATTAGTGAGTTAAAGATGTCAGTGAACACACGAGGCAGGCTGGTGGCTACTGAGTTTCTTAAACAATTTATCTAATAGTGGATTACTAAATTGTATATGAATCCATTGGTAATTCTGTGCATTTGAGACAATTTTGGCCAAGGCTTATATTGGCTGAATGATCTTGTTTAACTGTTTAAGTTGTGCAACATTCTTTTATGGGTCGATCTTATTCCAAGATTCTTTTGTTATTTCTTTTTTGTTATTTTTTTTATTTTATATGGGGTTCTAATTGCCTCTTCTAAATTTGCCGAGTATACCTCTATTAATACATCTCTATGTTACTTTTAAACATGTCTAAAAACCTAAGTACACCTCTCAACTCTTACCAGAATACCCTTGAAAAAATTGTGTTGCCGTACTCTTCTTTTACGAAGAAAAAAAATCCAAATCGTAGAAGGATACAGGTGCTGATCAGAAGAGGATGTTTTCAGGTTTTCTTATTGGTTTTGGGTGCACCAAAACGGCTTTTTTAAAGGCTTTGAAGGGGTAACTGCAATTGTATTACTCAAATAGTATTTCAATTGTTATAGAACCTGGGGGTTTGAATCAATGTTTGATTGTTATTGAAGGTCTTACTATTTTTTTTGAAGAAGGGTCAATAAGGTCATACATAAGCCTTGATTAATGAAACCGTATAATACATGAAAAAACATAACACATATATCCTGAAATACAAAATACCTCAAAAATAATACTACTACAATAACCATGTATCCTAATAAGCCTAAAATGTCTTATTGAGTATTCAAAGTTTTTATTCATGCTACATGTGTTCCCCAGACTCAAAGCTCCAGATGTCTTTACCCAGGTTTGCTACAGCGAAGTATCTCTTTTTCTTTTTAGATAAAATATATACTCTTTTCAAACATGCCATTATCATGGATCTGTAGAAGAGTCGTTCACTCGTTTAAAATACTTCTCCATGAAAAAGAGGGTGAGGTATGAGCTTCAACCTCCCAAAAACTACAGTTTGTATAATACTTAGAGCTAAAAATTCTATCTACCAAAGTAGGATCCGTTACAATCCTCCTCGCTTGTTTGCGTTTAAGAGCTTTTTTGCGTTTCCGACTATCCGTTTTTTTATGGTAGTCAGTATTCCGATCTCTCTCTTTTAGCTGCATACTCATGTAGTACTCATGCTTAAGTCTGATAATGGTAGCCATCCCTTAGGCTTTTACTTTATGGTTGTGCTGCAACGATGGCTACTTTGCAGAATGCACAGCTTAATCACATCTTCAGAGAGTGCAATACGGTAGCTGATGCTTTGGCCAAGGACAGTATTAACCATGATCGTGGTTTGATCACTTTTGCTGATGTCCCAGCTCATGCTGTTCTGGATGATCTTACTGGTGTTACTAGAGCAAGAACTGGACTTTGCTGAAAATGAAAATGGTCCGAGTATCAAGTATAAACTAAACCAATGAGATTTGAGCGGGAAAAATAGAATATAATTCACGCCAAAAACCTCGACAGCGAAAGACCTCAATACCCTTATGACAAATAATATCACTGACCACATCGTACAAGTCGGACTCGAACTCAGGGAACCAGAGTTTGCAAGACCGAGTTGGGTGTGGAGGAGGAGAGGATTTGACGGGTATTGAGGAAATGTGAAGTGTACGATATGATTTGACAGGAAATGAGCCAATGAGTAACACCTGAGAACGAAGAGGCCAAGTTCAGGCGAGTTGTGGAGTGGACCTGACTCAGTAGGAGTGAATTGGAAACTCGGATAGAAGTGAGATGGCTTGTGTTTAATTTGTTCACGATGGAAGATAATTAAGTTAAGGATTAGTTGAGAATTTTAAAGTTTAAATGACATATTTTCCTATCACATTTAATATGAGTAGATTATTCTTATAAATTTTCAACCAAATCGGTAAGGGTAGGCGTTTTACACTGAAAATACGGTTACCGGCCCGAACAGTACTGAAAAAAACGATTTGGTAACCACACCGAACTAAAACGCAGTCCTTTTATAGACACACCACACTTGACCGCATAAAAGCGGTTCAGTTGCAGTTTAAGGTTATAATTCAACCAATTTAAACCGAACCGTACTAAATTACATTTTTTATTTTTTTATTTTTCATTGATGGAATTTGATTTATAATATATAAAAAATCATTTATGTTCAAGTTTGTAGTTTATAAGTTGTTGTGTTTGCATGATTGTTGATATATGTTAATTTATTAAGTTATCAAACATGGTGTTTTGTTAGTTAATTGATATTCTGATGACATTTGTAGACTTATATGAACTCTAAATGCATTCAAAAAAATTTCATGTCATATAGAAATTGTTGGGCAAAGATTTGGACATCACCTGTTTGTTAAAATAAATAAATCGGTTCACACCGAAACAGAACCGCATCACACCAAAAAATTGTGTAATCGAATTATTCAAAAACCGAAAAAAACGGTTTGGTTACAGTTTGAAATATTGTAAAACCGAAAAAAGAGGTTCGATTACTGTTTAAGCCTCAAACCGATCTGATCCGAACTAAACTGAACTGTGCCCACCCCTACAAAAATCAGTGATCGTTAAGGTAACAAACTATATCAAATTAACGAACGAATCAAATTTGTGAAACATGAACTGTTCAAGTTCATAATTGATAAATTACAATTATAATGTCTTCACGATTTTTAAATGACTGCAAAATTGTATAAATGATCTACTAAAAAATATCTATAAACTTAATGGTACGTAAATAAGATCAAAAATAGGATAAGCCGAAAAATCATAAATTAATTCTCAATTTAAGAGTCCTCATTAGAAAATTTACTTAAAATTAGTTTATTAAAGGTCTGGATCGGAAGATACCATATTTTACATAAGTTTTTACACACTTTCTTAGCCGTAATATTTTAAAACATGCAACGGTCAAGATTAATTGTAAATGTTATGTCAACATAAAACAAGATGATGTGGAAATGACATGGTATATTAGCTGATGACATAGTAAATTACAATTAGTAGACTTAAATTTGATGTATACTGGGGTTAGTATACTTGAATTTGATGTACACTAGGGTTAGTATATTAGGATTTGATGTAAACTGAGGTTAGTAAACATGAATTTGAAGTATACTGGGGTTAGTAAAGATGTATTATTATTCTATGCATGATAAAAATTTATTAGGGTCAGTAATTTTATACCATATGTGATTTTTCGGTTCAACATCCAAGTATGAAAATTATTAAAGATAGTAAGTTTCTGCAAGATCCTATTTTTCGGCTTTGAATCCAAATATGAAAATTATTGAGTGCAGTAATTTTTCAAAATATGTGATTTTTCGGTTTCTTCACCCAAATATGAAAATTATTAGGGGCAGTAAGTTTCCACAATATCCAATAATGTTTATTACCCCAAATAAACCTTTCGTATAAGTTAATTACTCCTAGTAAAGACGATCAGTAATTTTTTAGTGATTGACAATGCTCTGGCGATCGACGATTTGATGGCCGGTGATCGGAGTCCGATGACGGTGAGACTAACAAAATATTTTTTCTTTAAATATGTATAAAAGACAATGATAATGTTGTTTTAAAAAATATTTTATTATAAATTTAATAAAAATTATATATTTAAATATTAAAAATATACATTTAAATTTTTAATTTATTAATTTAGGATTGACTTTTTTTGCGGTCATTTTCCATAATTAATGGCATCCATTTGCCGTTTGCCAGTCTCCACAATCTATAAATACTTAAATAGACACGTCCACCGTCTCCATTTTCCATTTCCGATCTCTCTCTCTCACTCTTTCTTTCTCTCATTCTGTTCTTAGGGTTTCGTCTGTTTGAGATCTGAAATGAGTTCCGATCGCAGGCCGAACAACCTCCGAGGAGATTGACGGAAACCTCAGCATTTTTGTTCTCTCTTCACCCATCTCCGACCACGACGACGGCAGTATCAGCGGCGGCTCCAGAAAACACGTCAAGCCAGTTTCTCCAAACCAGAGCCGCGACGCCGTTGTTTCGTCCCATGAGCCCGCCGTGAAACCCGGTGGGACTCTGATTGAGCCCGAATTGCAACAGCCTTGGCTTTGATTACAAACAAGGGGATAAGCTGACGTGGCGGCATCCCATTGTTTGTGAAAGCCAAGGTGAAAGAGCACATGGAGATAGATCAAACACTACTTGTACCACAAGAGTAGAAGAACACAAGCAGCCACCTCGGCGTAAGGAGGTCATTAGCAGTGCCGCCGAGGTGGAGAAGAATATGGGTGTGAAGGGTGTTGATTTGCTGGAGAAGGTGATGGCTGATATGACAATTTGAGTTTGAAAGACACCAGTTCTAGGTGTATCTTAGCCAGGTAGACATTTGTACAGTTTTACAATGAAGCACTTTAAAATTGTCATAGTCCAAAAGCTTCAATGTATATATATGCGGTAGCAGTGATTTGATTTTTTTTCTTTTTTTAAAATAAATTGTGGTTGATATATTTTCACTTTAATATGATAATACTTAATAATGACAGAAGAAAACAAAAACTCTTAACATTGATCTACTCAGTTGAGTACTTGAATTAGAAGGGCGGTTTCCTTTAGTTTGATTAATTATTGTCCATTTTTTGCTATTCGATTCAATTATTATACAATTTTTACTTTTCGATCAATTATGTGCAATTTTACCACAAATATAAATTTCATTTTAGAATAAAACTGAATAATAATCAATAACGAAAATTTCTAAATTACATGTAGTGAGTTATCGATAAATATCATCAATTAATTTCTCTATTGATTCAGTTTATCATTTTCAGCTTATGATATGTATTGATGAGTGTTTCTTACCTGCAATTTCAGACATTTTGGTTGTTAATATAAATTCGGTGTTAACTTCATCTTAATCAATTGGGTTTTTTTATTACAGTTTCAAAGAGTTGTGCACAAAATTGATCAAACTACCGAAATGTAACAATAATTAATCGAACCTACAGTAACACACTTTGAAAAAATTAATTGACGTCATAAACCTAAAACCCAAAACTCAATTTCAATTCAAAATCTAACCTAGATAAATCCACATATCAACACTCACATATCAACATTGATAAATCTATTTTTAATAGTATTATGAACACTCACATGTACTGCTAAATCTACTATTTAAAAAAAAGTTATAGAAGTAATTTAAACCTTGAACAATTAATATATATTGATCAATACAATTATTTAGTTTCAGAGTGACTCAATTTATTTTATATTATTATTAGTATTATGAATATTATCATTAATATTATTGTTTTTAAAAATGTCATTTTTTTAAATTAAAAACAACTTATGAAAACCAAAAGTAGTGGCAGAACTGTAATTATATTAAAATTGAGGGTAAAACAACCAATTTAATAATAGAATGACTGACTTGTAAAAATGCAGAAGGAAGGGCAAAATCGTCCCTCCACTGTTCATAGGAACAGTAAAAAACCTTATTTGCTTTATATATAGAGATGTCTGAAATTGCAAGTAAGAAACACTCAACAATACATGTCATAAACTGAAACTGATAAACTGAATCAAAAGGAAAATTAATTGATGTTCTATACCCGAAACCCAAAACCCAACTTAAATTCAAAACCTAACCTAGATAAATCAACATACCAACACTCATATTCGCAGCTAAAACTACTATTTTAAAAAAATTACAGAAGCCATTTAAACTCTGAACAATTAATATATATTGATCAATACAATTATTTAGGTTTAGAGTGACTTAATTTCTTTTACATTATTATTAGAATTATAAATATTATCATTAATATTATTGTTATTAAAAATGTTTTTTATGCAATTTAATTAAAAAAATTAAAAACAAATAATTTATGAAAAACAAAAGTAGTGACAGAACTGTAATTATATTAAAACTGAGGATAAAATTATCAATTTAATAACTAATGAGTTGGCTTGTAAAAATGCAAAAAGGAAGACAAAACCGTCATTTTACTGTTCATCAAGGCAGTAAAACTCAGACTTTGCTTTATACATAGAGATGAATTTATAGAGTTGTAATAGCTATCAGTTTGTTTAATGAAAAATTAGTATCTAATGGTTTTGGTACTTGGTTTCAATTTGATCTCTAATTTTCGTATTGTATTTGAATCTGACTCAGCTGACAAGTTTAAGCCGGGTAAAAGTGTCATTACAAATGTGAAGGCTACAAAGTTAAAGATAAGTACTAAACATAAAAGAGTTCACAGACAAACCAATTTAGGTTCTAGTAATTGTTTGTCAACCAAAAGAAAAAAGTGTACTGAAATGTAATTCAAAGCCATAAATTGTTCCACTGTAATAAACAAGATCTTAAATATCCAAAAATTTCTTCCATATTTTTTTGAAATTTCCATTTTTTACACACCAATATTAATATTTATATCTTTTTGATATTTTATATTTAGTCTATTTTAATTAAATATATTATTTTTATATAAATTTTGAATAAAAATTTCATCGATGTTCAATAATTTCTCGATATGTTCATTTTCTGAACCACCGAAATTTTCATGATTGTCGATATTTTAGCCTTTGGTAATAGGGTACAATCCTAAACAGTGTCTGTACAATATCTGAGACTCCAAGTCCTTGCAAACTCTTGACAGAAATTGATGCAGGAAGTTCTGTTACTGTACAACTACTTGCACAAAATACACCTGCGCAAATTCATCGCTAATCTTTTACGCAAATCAACTTAGCAACCACTGGTCAATAGAACCCATGTGCCAAAACCTTCTGTAACGCGAGGGCAGCAACATAACCTGTGCTTTTTGATCATAAGAACTAGTTGAACAAATGCAATTTGCACTCTTTTACCTTACCTGTTCAAATTAACGGAAGCAGAGATCGGTATGAGGAGCCTTTCAGGACAGAAGAAATAATTCCTTCTCCTGCTTAGGCATCATAATTTGCAACTCTAGCTTACCCAGGTGACACAGTCTTACAGGATTCCTGTAAACGGAGACTCTTGCAGCATTATTACCCAATAAAAGGACGTGCAAAATGCTGAAGGCTTCACCTTTTTCCAATGCAAATTGCCACTCCCTCATTGTTATGCGGAACCAATCCTTTCTTTGATTTTGGGTGGCTTTAACTTCAATGAACTCTAGCCTATCTTCCTTGGCACCTACAACTATGTCATAGGGTAGCCCAGTTTCAATTCTTTCATTAACCCATCTCACAGCGGAATTGCCAGCTTTTGCAATTAAGTATTTATAGGCAACAACCTCACCTAGCCTTCCAGTTAGCATTGCATCTCTTCCACCACAGATGCCAAATCTAGGATGGTCCATCTTTCTACCACCAGATGACCCCGATATGCAAGGATCAACGACAAAATCCGGACTAATGGGATCAAATTCAGTATCCATATCCGTCCCATTGCCACCATTGTCAGAGTCTACTTGCAAATCATAGGAGTTTGGCAGCCCTACAGGTGCAGATGTTGTTGCTGTATCCCTGTCAATAGCCCTTTTAATGTCGGCTGAAATGGGAGAGGATTCAACTATTTGTCTGACACCATATTCAGAATCATTATCCATTTCAATTTGTGAGACACTGGTAGGCTGTGCAAATTGTGCCTGAGCTTGGATAAGATTTGCATAACCGAAACTTAATGGGGTTCTCCAATCAACAAAGGGCCAGTCACTCGGCTGAGGTGACCTATCATTATGCACATGTGACAGGGACCAAACAGATTCCCCATCAGGAAGCTTTGGTACCTTTTGGCTATTGATGATAAAAAAGTCTATTTGCTCCTCAGTTGAACCTGATTCAGCCATTGTTGTGATCATATGAAGGAAATTCGCCAAGTGTAACTCCGGTTTTCCATCAAAAAATAAACGAGAAAGCTCCATAAATAATGCGTGAGAATCTGGTTCCTGGGTAGTATACAGATCATGATCCTGTATTTATAGAAAAAAGGAAAATTTATCTTGCGATATTCAGTCAAGCGTATAGCTGCATCACTTGCATTCTAACAATATTTGATCAGAAAGTCAAATTAATTGTATGAAAAATGAAAATAGTCCACACGCTTTCTTTTCTATAAACATTGGAATTACATTAATTTAAATTTGGAGGTTGAAAAGCAAAGGCACTGAAACGAAGTGAAGTGGGAAGAAAGAGAGGTAACAACATTGGATGAAAGATAGAATATTGAAAGATGGAATATATTACCTGCAGAAGACAACTACATTCAATTTGCTTCTTGGATTCACTTCCAGCAATCTTTATAACATTGTGGTAAGACAGCTTTTGAACTTCTACTA
This sequence comes from Comarum palustre, assembly GCA_951800085.1. Lineage (NCBI taxonomy): Eukaryota > Viridiplantae > Streptophyta > Magnoliopsida > Rosales > Rosaceae > Comarum > Comarum palustre. Next base: position 11,527,806 of record OX637586.1, read on the forward strand.
CTCGCAAATGATTTATTATATCGAATCCAGACTGCTTGAGTTGAGAATATTTAACAGGATGTTTACTATGCAAGTAGCGCTGTGCATATGGCAAAGCCCAATCCAGCAATGCAGCTTTACAGCTACCATCTGTCGAACCATTAAACATCGCCTCACGGGTCACAACCTGCATTGAAACGCACAAGAGGGCAAAGAGGATGTGGACATTATCCCTCTACTGTACATGTATTGACGTGTATGTTCCCCAATTGTTTTTTCTTTTAATCTTTGATTTTAGCGGCATAATTTCCCAATCCTTGTAATGAAAAATCTAATATTACATACAACTGTTCATAGAATTAACCTATTTAAGTTCAAACTTTTTAATTCAAAGCATGTGATGAGAATTAATCGCATGAATGCTCAATCAGAAAAGTATCGTACCTCTGAAAGTGCAGGAATCCCTAAGGTTTGCATAAGGATGGAGATCTTTGTACATAGGACATTTTCATCATCATTACTCAGTTTACCAAAGTACAGAAAATCAATCCCATCCATATTCATAAACTGCTCTTTTAACTTCTTATCATCACACCAGCACACGAGACCATAGGAAGGATGTAGAGAAACCCACTTATTTTGTACAGTAGGAAGCACAGTACAATCCATCTTTGCAAGAGAATCCTTCAAGTAAACAATATCCTCAGCACTCAATCCTGACTGGAGCCCATCAGTCCACTTCTGAAAAATGTGGAAAACCTGAGACAATAAAGAAGCACTTAGGCAACCATGCCATTTGACTAATTACAATAATATTCTGAACTAGAGTGCTTACGGCATTAGCTGCTTGTGAAGGCGAAACTGCATTTGAAAACTGTAGCATAATCTGAAGGTAGCTACGAAGAGGAGGGATCTCATGTACTCCACATATATCAACAAAAAAGTCATGAAGAGGTGGGTAGAAATTACTCAAAATCTTGTTTACCGGGCCATGACTACCGAACATTGAGCGGGACTGAGAATGGATCTCTTTAATTTGGTCTACAAAGAAAGTAGAATCATCCCAGTATACTTCTTCAGGGGACAAAAATGTACCAGACACCACATCCTCGTGCCGAAAGCTAGAATCAAATGGAACAAATACAAACGGTTGCAAATGGAAGTCCTCTGCAGTTGTCTTCTTTGAAGAAGTCATTTCATTCCAGATTAATGAGTAAAATCTGGACATTTGTGCTAGGCTGACGCAGGAGAAAAAAATATGAGTTTAGCAAGATCATCCAATTCCTAATAAAAGGAAATGCAAAATCATGTACACAAGAGAAAATAATAACAGCAACCAAAATCATCCTTTTTCACAACAACGAAAAACAAAAAGTTCTGAGTAAAGCAAAAAGAAAGAAGAAAAAAACAGAAGTTCCCCAAATGAAAAGGCGCCCATGATAAATGGTATTAAATAAATATAACCCAACACAACATAAATGAACCTCTGACATTATTCAGACAAGTCTGATCGCTTGGAAAAATTCCAGCAAGATGCAACACAAATCATCTACTTTATCAGTGAGCAACATGGCTTCCAGTGGCCCGATGGTCATATCAGCTATCTTTGCTTATTCAAGTACAAGAAAACATCATGCAAGTTTAGGCTCAGCTGCTACAAATGTAGATAATGCTTCGTATTTAAGGGGAAAACAAAAAATCTATGTTTTACTCAAGAAAATCACTAGTTAGAAATATAAGCAGATGTACCATGGCCCCTTACCAGACATGGGCCAACATTAACATAATTATTTTCCCAATATGCTTACTATTAGTCATGCCATATGCCCAGGCGTTATTTGTTATCTACAGTAATGTTTATCCCCACAAATACTGTATAAGAGATAGCAAACTAATTCCAAGAGGGGGAGAAGTGGATTAGTATAGTCAGACTTTGGTAATCCTATCTTGCTTCAAAGAATGAAATTTCCTTCCCTCAGGTAGACACAAGTCCTGAGTCAGCTAATGCATAAGTATCATACAATTTAATAGAAGCTTAATTCCAAAAACATATTCAAACCATGACCATTCGTAATGAAATAAGTCGAATAACTTCAATTAATGTAACAGAAACTATAGCAGACATAATGTAGACAAATGAGACCTTATGAAGAACTTTTTTTAGTATGACATGATCTTTTTGATCCTGTGTATCAACCATTAGCAACAATCGTGAACATATAGATGCCTAACATATCCGTGTATACCAGAAGCTAATATTCTCACTTGCGAAAATGAAGTCAAAAGTTGTGGAAAATAATCAAACCATACCTTGCCCTGAAGGGATTCTCATATCTCCACACTTTCAAAATCTCCAGAGCGTCATGAAGAGAGACTCTTGTCTTAAAACCAATATCAGATACAAACCTTTCACTGCTAGCCTGTTTCCAAAGAAAAATAAAGTATCACATATAATGACAAGTAATTTCAGATTAGATTCTCATACAGCTGAAACTATAAATGATTACAGCAAGTCAAGAAACATAGAGTCAAGAACTATAATTTATAATCTGGTGTCTCCCCTAGTTGCGATTGATTTGGGTTGGATGCTAACTTTGGCAAATACATATATGAATTCTCAAATTAATATATCTGAATCGTAGGGACAACCTATGAATTTGGGCATCTTTGAAAGGAATAATAATTTTGTGTACAATGTTAAACTGACCTTTGGAACAGAATATGGGGCGGAACCACCAAGAATTGACCGCACTGCAACACAATCGTGATATAGATCCTTGGGATAGTGAAGTTTATCATCCATTCCTGATACTACCCATTGCACATCACAGATGGTGCTCACAAATGAAGATTTGAAGGGCTTTCTATCAGCTACAGACTTAGAAGAGCAGTACCCTGTAGCTCTGTCACTATAGTAATTATTCCATAATTTATCAAGAACCTCTAAGAGATACTCACAACCTTTTCTGTTGGCATCTCTGGGCAATAAGGATATTAAATGGACTAATTCAGGTGACTCCCAATCTGTGGCAGTCAATTCATGGGAAACAGTGTGCTGGTCTGGAGTCAAATTGTTAAGTAAAGCTTCAGAGAACTCAGAGAAACCCTTCTCAACTTGAACTACCCTCATAAAATCCACAATACCTAAATTCTGGAAAAATTCTCTCCACCTCATCAGTCCATTTGTAAGGGATTTAGTGACTGGGTGCTTCAAATAGGAAATATGAACCTCATCCCACCTCAGATTCAGCCTATCAATCAACCTATTTATGTCCACAGGATTCCCAAATTCTTTACTGAAATGAATTGGTGCCTCAGCAGGTCGTTTAAAGCCATTATTAGTTAGAATATAAGCTTGATGTCGTAGTTCTGATATTATGTATTCCCTTTCGGCCAAACAATCAGAGCAGCTCGACTGTAGATGAACCATTGCAAAGCAAACATAATCAGTCATTAAATTTTCATCCCTAATTGTAATTCTATAATCAGATATAGCTGGCAAGATGTGCGCCTTGAGAATCTCATGTGCGGACAACCGTTGGACACCAATTTTATGAAGCATACTAATGACTTTATCAATTGGCGTCACATGACTCGCATCCATGGATGTTATATCAGCACATGATGCAAGGAGCCCTGGACTTACAATCCGAAGTTTAGCATGTAAATTTGGAAAAGATTCAAGTCCATGATGATCCCCAAAACCTGACCCAACAGCTTCAAAGTGTAGCCAAATTGGGCCTTCAACCACTGCACCATATGTACCATCTGAAAGAGGTATAAACGGAATTTTTTGGATTGTTTCTATGAAACCCATTTCTATTCCAGAATCAAAGGAAGTTTCAACAGAGGATTTGAATGACATTGCATACAGTTCAATTAGCCAAGAGGCCATCCAAACCATTCCCATTGATTTGAGGCTATTCTGCTTACCACATAAAGAACCCATTACCTGAAGCAGAACTGTGGGGCCATACGCTGCAATACCTAGAGCTCTTGCAAGTGGGTCAGATAGAACTATATCTTTATCCATGAATCCAAGGCCAAGATGCTCATGCAGTAGACCATCAGGGAGAAGCAAACGAGCCTGCTTAGTCCAACCTCTTAGGACCTTGCATGGAGGAATCCATTCTTTATTTTTTCCTTCCTGTAGTAAGCAATTCGACATTCGTAATCGAGAAATAATTAATCGAGGAAGAGAAGAAAAGAAACCATGCACTTCCCCAACAAGTGGAACAAATGACATATAAGCTGCCACAGCAGTCCCAGGATTCTCTTTAAAGCATGGAAGAGAACAAAATGATTTCTCTGCATCGACAAATAAACCAGGAAATTCTGACAATAGCCATTGGTTCCAGGGATTATCTCCATCCACTTCTTCTCTGGATGAAGGTAGGACAAAATCACCTTGAAGAATAAATTTCAGGCCATAAGTTCGAAGAGGAAGAAATGCAAAAACCGGCTGTTGGCCTATATCTGGACCGTATGTGCCCTTCTCTAACTCCTTCAATGTAAAGGCAATTGCGATTTCTGTTGTTTGAACATCGATACGAAAATTATCAGAGTGCAATTTCTGAGATGCTACAAACCATGTCATCTTCTTATTCCTATGTGAAACCTTAACGATACCATCTCCTACAACTTCTTTTCTCATAACAGTAAGCGAATTATCGATTAGGTTTCTAAACCTGATACATTTCAGGCGGTGAAGAAATAGTAGTAAGGATGGATGAAGATCAGAAAACATATCCATTATGTGGTTCATGACAGTTCCATCCGATACCTTCGATCTGAAAGGAAGAACAATACAGGTGTTCCAGTTGTCACAATCTGGTTGATCAATGTCACTAGATGTAAACTGTCTAAATAACTCAAGATTGCAAGGAGGTATAACTGTGGGCAAAATTAAACCGATCTGACCCTCACTTGTATCAAACTTGATATGAAATCCATTAGAATGAATTTCTGGAGCATCTGTGACCTGCAAAAAGGCATTAATATATCAATGAGAGCATATCGTATATAATATGTACATAATCAACATTCCTGCTAAAGGTCATTAGAAGTCTGTAGCCCTGCAGCAATGTGTAAGTCATGGCTTCGTATTCTGGTTGTGACGTGAAACAAGTAATCTTTGATAGTATTAGGGAGAAAGTTTCCATTTCTTTGGTCCTGTCAACGCTTCATTGAGACGCAATGTCTAAAATTGATCAAGTATTGTATTCTATTTAGAACTAAATGGTTCAACTTAGTGTTCTTCGGTTAGTTATCTGTGTCTATGGTTTAGATGCGGTTTTTAATAGATATCTTAGATGAGGGTGCTAATGGATATCTTGTGTCAGAGGTGTTAAACAGAATTATCAACAGAAAATAAACCTACAAAATAACAGGTCGAGCACATTAGGTTTCTCTTAAACTCTACAGAAGATTTTAAATTCCTACCCGAAATCTATTACTGCTTTCACCAGGCTCTAAATAAAGCTGAAGTTCTCTAAAATTATTTTGTTTCTCTTGTTTTTCTTTTCAGAAATAAGGCTATACAGCCGCCCTCAAGCCCTGAATTGTTTCTCTTGTTCATGTTCATATTCACGAAAGTATGTACCCTATCAACAATAATAGCAAAGAAAGGAGGCTAACGATGTCATGGGAATATAACCATAGATGACGTTCACAACAATCAATGTCAAAATAAATTAAACAGTCACTGTATCCAAAAGTTTCTATTGATATATGTGCAGCAAGGGGCCTCGAGAATGTAAAAGAACCCTAGACCGGAACATAAAAATAAGAGCCTATATGGACTAAATAAGCACATGAAGCGAGCATAGAGAAATGAACATTAAACAATCTGAGAGAGCGAGAGATCACCTACACGAAATACTGATTTGAAACCAATGCCCTTTTGCCCTATATATCCAACATTGGAACCTTTCTTGGTTGAATTTCCAACATCACAAAGTGCTCTTATGTTCTGGGTAGAGAAGCCTCGTTCATTATTCAAAACAACGATACCCGACTCTTGAAGAATAAATGCTAGGGTTGGCTCCACATGTGTTGGATAAGTATTATCATCAGCATTTTGAACCTGATGCAATAGGCACTAAAAACATCAAGAACTTAACAGATGTTTGTCTACTTTTACTTTAACTAAATAGAAAACAAAAGATGAACAGGAAGGATAACTAATACACAGTGGACAAGAAGTCCAAAAAGGAACAGAGCTATAAAACAAATCGTAGGAGAAAAAGCATCAGCAGCAGTAAGACTAGGGAACACACAACTCCCCTACAGAAACAAGGAATCAAGGACCCTAGATTACAGCAGCCTCCCAATCTAACATAATTCATGAAAGGCTGTAGTTCTTTAGAGACCATCGAAACAGAGGCCCAAAGAGCTGCCTAATATCTTACTCTCTGCCTAAGTATACAAATTAACAGTATTATTAATACGGGTGATCCACAAACGACAAAAAACTCTCTTTTGTCTACTCCTAGCACATATGATGTAAATATAGAGGATAAACACCTCAAATATTCAACCAATAGACTTATAGGTCTAGAGGAAGTGATTAATCTTCTTCTCTTTTTCCTCGTAAAATACGAGATACTTTAAGAAGAAACAAAGTCTTTGGAGTGTAAGACTCATAAATATTTGGTCCCAGTTCTCAAATTTTTCAATTTTTGGGGATGTGCTATATTCATTACGTCCAAGGAAAACATGACACATTGGAATGTGTGAAGTCATCTTCTCCAGCTCCTATCAATGCCCCTCTTTCCCCATCTTAGATGCAATTTAACCCATAAAAGCTAGACCACATATAGGAGTTTCAAGGCTTGTGACCAGAGCTTCTCCATACAAGACTGACCATGCTCTATGTGGTGGAGAATATGTCCGGTGAAAACCAGGTTACAGGCAAAATACCACACTCAAGAAGATATTTCTTCCTCAAATGAGCTTTAGATTGGATAAGGAGACGATCTAATTTTCAAAAAAAACGATATCAAACCAATCCCCAACTGGGAGCTAAATTCTCTGGGCTGAATATGAATTTTTAAGAAAATGTACATACGGTGCACAGTGGAAATGAAACAATGTTTTAGAAACCCATAAGACAATCTTTTAAACAACAAAAGCATTTCCAGTATATAACTAAATAATAATAGAATGATGGGATTTTAGCGTTCTTCTGCAAATTAAAAATCCGGGTCTGAATAACAGACACAACAAACACTCCGATTTTGAAATATTAGTCACAAAAATGCACTAACCAGGGTGACCTAACAAAAAATTCAGGAATACAGATGAAAACCACAATTCCCCTTTTTTCTTCAAGAGTGAAGCAGGAATTAGTTTTTCAAGCATAACACATGTAAAGAGTACCAAAACTTGTATATGCTTACTAAAACGGTATAAAGCACATATATACACGTGTGGCGCGGGTTGGGTTACGTTTGTGCTTTTCCCAAACATACCTAGAAACATAAAATATTTTTCCTATTTTAAGAAAGTTATGTAGTGCACAGTTCTGCAGAACTTTAGGACCCATGAACTTTTCCAAATATTGCATGGCAAGCACACATACGATATAAGACAGATGGAATAACAGCAGCAGACCATGGATTGTTAAAAGAAGTGCACGATTGAACTAAGTGAAAGAAACAACAAGGCAGCCTTACCAGCTCAAGAAGAAAATGAGAATCTTGAGAATATAATTCCTGTGAAAGACAGTGCAGAGCTCTCCCTAAACGAGCATGCTGTTTCTTTAAGACAATACTTTCAAAGTTCAATAGGCTTGAATCCAAACCGAATTCATCTCTCCTGATCGACTCAATAACCTGGAAAGCATCTTTATTTTTATTAAAATCAGTAGGATGTCTGTAACCACTGCCAATTCCAGCCTCAGAAACTCCAACACCATCAACCATCACGCTAACATCAGCACATCCTCCTTTCTGCTCATCTGCCTTAACAGATGCAGCCATACTCTGTTCAGAGGCAGCAAACTTTTTTGACACTTTTTGCATATATTTTGAGCCAGACCTCACGTCATCGCTATTGAGACCACAAGCCACAGGCATGAACAGTTCAGTAGTATCCAAGGAACAGAATACATGGTAATCACTAATCCACTCCACTATACCAAGAGATAGGCCAACGTCATGAAGTATAAGACGCTGCTCCATTTGGTTGCATTCATCCAAAATGGCTGAAGCTGCCTGCTTGAAAACAGACCTCATCCCAGATAATAACACATCAGCAGCAAAACTACGAAACTCTGCAGGTAGATACACTAGGCAATCAAGGAAAAAATGTGATATTACAGACTCAGCAATTTTCATCTGTGTTACATCTCTGTGCAAGTTACTACATTTACCAGTAGCACTACCAACAACCATCTTCTGTCCACTGTAAACTTTTCCTTGATTAAGAGAACTCTTATCATATGTATCCGTACCATCTAGAATAGTCTTGAAAATATCTTCAAATGCACGCTGAGCATGGAATTTCAAAAGGGACACGGGGACATGTTTTTCTCCACCAACCAGTGAAACGAGGGATAAAAATTCCAATGCTGTTTGGAAAGAGGATTGTTTAAGTGCAGCTTTCGAGAATGAGTCTACAGTAGCTGAATGATCTAACCGAATAACTTTGCCATCTTTGGTCACCAAACAGAGTAATTCACCTGTGTTGACTTCATTTAATAACCATGGTACAAGAGGCCCAAGAGAGGGGGCAAATAAGATGTCCCAATGTGACCATAAATTCAAATCTGACATCATTGGTGCCCGAAGTAGGACTGCAATTGCCTCCTTGGATGCAACAGAATGATTAACACTCACCGAGCAGCTATTCAATATAGCATTCTGGCTACAGTTTTCCACTGATTCTAGGGTGTAATTAGTTCCACTTAATGTCATTGAAAATAGTACACATTTTGAAATTGTGGCATCTTTAAGATTTCTCAATATACTTTTGAAGTCTTCTACTGACCCACTTTCAATGGTTTGGAAACTAAGGGACGGGAACTGCTTCCCAAGCAGAGAAGAAACATTCAGGGTGGTAATCTTCTGGTCCTCCCATAAACTGTTTAAAGCTTGAGATACCAACACAACTAAATAATGCTGAAGCATGCAAACCTGTACAGGAAATTTTCCACTGCTGTCATCAATCAAGAACTTGAACATCTCCTGTGGCAGAAGATGGCCATATTTTTCTAAGAAGATCATAAAGTCCCCATAGCCAAGGGATCTAAATTCCATGACAGAAAATTCCTCAGTCAACCAGAGTTCACAATTGCAAAGCTTTCTGAAGTAAATAAATATCCTCTCCTGAAGTGATTCACCATGGCTAGACATTCCGCAACAATTCTCAAAATATGTAGCGACTTTCCCGATTAGCTCTTTAACTGAAACACATGTAGAGTCTAATCAGAAAAAACAATAAGACATAACAGTTCTATGAGAAAAAGAACAAGAAAAGATGCTAATTAAATGAAGGGAATGACTCTTGGGGGAAGAAAACATATATATCAGCTGCAATGTGGCTCCAGAATTACAGGTATCAATGACAACAAGTCTAGGAGACAGGCAAATAAAAGCATGGCACTGGTATCTATTAAGAACTTAGCTTCCAGATTGCAGTAAAGAATCTCACCATGAACCACAGCACTGACTTTCTCCTTTACCTCTTCTCCAGAAATTCCTTGTCCATTGTCCTGGGGCATTGATATTCTACCAGTGCTCTGCTGTGGCTGACCTGAAAGCTGTTGGATAGATGTGTCAGGTTTAGCAGAATGCTGAGGATGAGGACTTTCAGGTTCAAGAGATGATTTTTTAGTTTGCTGCAGTAGAGGGCAACTTCTCTTCATGTGTCCCTTTTGATTACAAAGGAAGCAGATTATTCCTTCTTCAATCCCAGACTTCTTCAGTCTCTTTTGGATCTTCCTTTGACTCTTCCACTGGACTGGCTCAGCAGTAGCTTTTAGACTACACTGACGATCCTGCTTCAGGCAGCGAGACGCTGCCACAACACAATGAATTGCTTATAAGTGGTGGGTCATAGATCTTTCCCTCAACTACTTCTTTCAAAGAATATACAATCAGAATTTCCGGAGTCACATTGTCTACAAATTCAATTATCATTTGGGCCTTCATCCTATTACCTCCTATGCATGTTTATTTATTCTCCTCAAGAAAACCACTTTTAACAAACGCCTGCTAGTGGAGTAGAGATATATACTTCACCAGGCCTAGTTAGTAAGCAGATCAATTTTGCTACACCAGTGAGTGAAACATAAAATCAATGGAGATTGTCCAAAATTTGCATGGTAAAACGATGTATTTAGATTTAAGGACTGTCATGTGATGACAACCTAACGGCCTTTAACTATTTGATGTGACAATGAACTCATCATACTGCCTTAAAAGCACAATACCAACTGCCCTTCAATAAACCAACCAAATTACTTGTTAACAAATCTTTTGTTTAGAATTTCACTTTCAACTGTTCCTTGATCATCATGTATAGTGTGATCCGTTGGCGTATTAAAAGAGAATACAGTAAATATAAATAAACATCTATGTATCTACATGTGTGTGTAATACAGTCAATATTGAACAATGCAACAGCTAAAATGTTTATGTGTAATACTGTAAATATTGTGCAATGCAACAGCTTGAATGTTCATGACATATGAGTTCAAAAGTGTAACGGTACTCACTCTGTCCATGTTCAGTGTTGGGTAGTGATGCATTCTTTATACTTTTTACAGTGTTAGGCAACTCATGTGTACCCATGTTTTCAGACATATCATACATATTATCCCACATTCCATATTTGATAGATAAGATCTGCAGAACAAGTAGTCACAAACAACAAGGTCAAATTAAAACATAATACAATATCAGAAAATAAAAGGAAGCTATATCATAGACATGAACAATATCGACAATGACTTACAGCAACATTGAGCAATCCAAGAAAAGGGTATGTAGAAAACATTTTCATAAGTTTCGCTGTCCTCTTATACTTTATATCATAAGAGCGAAGCATGGTCCAAAGTACCTACAAACAGCAGAAGACAAACTAGCAAATTCAGAATACACAACTGCAGAAGTTGAAACACCATTATCAGCAAGCCAAAGAAACTAAGCAATAGGTAACAAACTAATGAAACATACCAACACCACCTCCAGTTCTCAAAATATTGCTACAAGAAATCAGAATGGGGAACCATCCGTTCTTAAACAAAAATAAATTAGTAAAATATTAGAGGAAAATGTAGCAACAACATGATCTGACTATAATATCATTCAATCACATGATCCAGCACCACTAACCATCACCAATAAATTTGACACTAGTAAAACTTAATGGATTCAACTATTTAAGCAAGATAAAGGGATAAATACACGATCCACAAACAGAGTCTCTCATTAGACACTCAACCACTAACCATCACCAATAAATTTGACACTAGTATTTCTCAATGGATTCAACTATTTAAGCAAGATAAAGGGATAAACACTAAACCCACAAACAGAGTCTCATTAGACACTCAAAACCCTTAAGGCCTCATAATGGATACTTACTGACCAACCCCCCCCCCCCAAAAACCCTCACCAACAACAAAAATTGCATTTGTTCTCCAAATATTGCTAGAAGATATCAGAATGGAGAACCAACAGTTCTTAAACAAAAATAAATTAGTAAACTATTAAAGGATAATGAAGCGACAACATGATCTGATTATAATATCATCCAATCACATGATCCAGCACCACTAAACATCACCAATAAATTTGACACTAGTAAAGCTTAATGGAATCAACTATTTAAGCAAGATCAAGGGAACAATGCAGGCACCTAAAAATACTCGATCCACAAACAGTCTCTCACTAGACACTCTAACCTTAAGGCCTTGTAATGGATACTTAATGACCCCCCCCAAATAATAAAAAAATTAAAAACCAACAACTAATTGCATTTGTTACTCACATGTCATTATTTTATTGCAATCATCTGGTTTTAACCTCACCAGCTGACCATGATACCAGTAGAGTAGAATAGTTGAGTCTCATTAAAGAGTAATGCCTTCGCAAATAAAAAGGGAAAAGAAAAAACAGAAAGTTTCTTTTAAATATTAAACTAAAGCAAGGCTGTGAGGATGTGGCAAGGAGCCAAGGCTTTTACTCATTAAAATTTCCAACTACAAACTCAGAAAACCAAGAAAAGAATAATACTCATTTGATATGATGTTCCATCCCCAGGTCCATACTTGATCAAGACTAAGGTAATGCACTCCAGGGATAAATGATGCTAAAACATGGACCAACTTTCATTGTGAAAACTTACATGCCATGGATAAGAATTTAAGCAGAAAAAGACATACTTCAAATGCAATTTTTTAGCTATTTTACAGTTTTTAAGGATTGTCACGTATACCATACATTCAGTTTACAACCAATTGAACTAAAATTAAAATTTAGTTGAACCAAATTTACAACATTGACAACAACGTTACCACATACATTTAATATATTTACATATAATTAAACAAGGCTACAACATTGACAACTATTTTGTTCATAAACCTATAAAAATGTCGTATGTTAGGTAATTACCTCTAATGGGACTAAAAATGCCCCAGAAAATGACTATTTATCACAATGACAACAATTCTGTTGTGAATCATATACATGGAGGTACCATAGAATTTCCAACAGTTTTAATCCTAATACATATATTGGTGTGGGAAAGCAAGGGTAGTTAAGAATATGATTACGGTGGACTGGACAGTAGAGAAATTGAGAACTTTGTTGTCAATATTGTAAAACTCAAGAAGAATGATGAAGATCAGGGAAAAGGAATAAGGCACCAATGCTTTCAATAAAACTCGAGTTTTATTCCAATCTGATCTGTGGAGTGGATTAAAATAGGCAGTCATATTTTTATAAACTTAAACCACATAACCCTTAAGACTCTTAGAATAGTAGATGATGACTCGTTAAATACTTATTAATAACAAGATTCTTTGCTTTTTGACTCAATTAAAAGCTCTCTTTAAGAAAAAGAAAAAGAAAAAAATAACAAGATACTCAAAAGACATTATACCCACCATAATCTTATATAGAATCTTAAAAGCACAAGACTAAATGCTCGTTCATATACCTCGAAAAATAAGACTTTGTTGGTTTATCTGTTAACTTTGAAAAACAACAATAGTGGCTTTGCTTTGGACCAGAAACGATTACGTTTAATATTAAGCTATGAGAGATGTTATTTAACCAAGTTATATATATATATATGCAGGAAATTTGGGAGAAATATATTTTTATGGAAATGTGTACGTGTGAATAAATAAGGATGTCCTCACCCAAGAAAGCCTGATATATATATATATAAGGCTTGGTCTTGTTTCCTCTATATATATATATAAGGCTTGGCCTTGTTTCCTCTCCCTTAACCTTACTCATTCTATTTCATTTCTAAATCCTCTCTTTCTTTAAAACCTATTATGTTTCCTTGTTCTCTCAACACTCCCCAGCATTCACTCTCTCACCATCCCTCCCTGCAACCCAATTAAGAAACACAGACCATAGCCTACAGCAGCTTTCCAATCTAAAAGGACAGATGAAAGACTGTAGTCTATGGTCTTTGTTCTTGAAGGGGAGTTTCTGTGTTTTGCACGTAATCTTCAAAGATAGTAAGAAATCTTCGGCCCCAAAGATTTAGAATATAACCGTTTCCCATTAAATTTCACTACGAATATCAATCATAATAAATAGAGATAGAAATTCAAGTCAATTGTATACAGAAAAATCTTTAGCACCGTAATCGTTGGAATATTTTCGAACTGAGAAAATTTCATAAAACTCAATCCTATCTTTGATCCATCTTTATTCTGCATAACTCCTAAAAGCAAAAACATGTAAAGCAGTGAAATCCATCATATAAATAGATAGAAATGCAGGGAGCAAGTGCACTCAATCAGTGTAAAATCCACCCTTGAAATCAGTAGTTCATAAACTACCAACACATACATACCTCAGCAACAGGCAGCTCCCGACATGCCTCCTTCCATGTTGTAATGAACATCTTCAAAGGATTATTGGCAATTGCAAGATCAATTTTAAGCATGTCGCTGACCACCTTAGTTTCACTGTCACTCTCTGTAGGAAGAGAGTCTTGCTCTACCTTTTCTCTCTTGCATAACTTTGCGGGAACAGAGATGGGGGAGCTTATATTTTCGTATTTTCTTTTCTTTTTGAATGAGTCAATATGATCACCAGTACCATGGTCATTACCTTTGTGATCACGTAAACAATCATTAATACCTTCGTCCTCTGAACTTGAAGAAACAGGTGTGTCTTCCTCTCTATTCTTTTGTACAACAGAACAGAATTCAGATTGCTGTGAAATGGCATGGAATTCTTTACATAGCCGCCTTTTCAGCACGGAGAATAATGGCAGCCTCATCCTACGTCTTTTGGATTTCTTTGGTTTTATTTCCTGTAAGGATTTCCATAGAGCAGCACATTCTGAAGCATTGGCTTCACGCATAGCAGAAGCATGCACCCTATGTCATAAAGTTCAGTTTAATCAAAAGTCTAATATACCACGACCATAAAGTGACAACCAGATGATATCATACTGTGTCTAAAAAATAAAAATAAGATTTATTATTATTGAGATTTTGTTATCATTGAACTTCCATTTACTGCCTTCTGCTTTCATATACTCACAAGACACAACACATGCACACAGAAGCAGTGAACTCAAAACAAATCTTCACTAATGAGGGGCATTTAAACTTAATATTCCTACTCCATACAGGTCCACAACAAAGCCAATAAACAATTGTACAGTATTTGTAAATGGGCTGGAATAATCTTTTTTAACAATATTTTGTTTTTTAAACAATACTTTTTTCTTTTCTTTTTTGAAAAGTTGAATAAACAGTACTTTGTTACAAGGTAACAGATTAGGAAGATCCACGGAAAAGTCAGAGAAGTTATAACTTGTAAAGATGCATTCACATTAGGGACTTCAAATTGCAGTGTAAACAACACATTACTGAAGTCACATATCGGGTTTCTGGTAAAATTTAAACGCCTGACCGGTAACCTTTTTGAAAACAATTTTTGAAAATATTTTTAAAAAAAAAATGTAAAAATGAGATTGTTATCGGGTTTCTGGTAAAATTTAAACGCCTGACCGGTAACCTTTTTGAAAACAATTTTTGAAAATATTTTTAAAAACAAAAATGTAAAAATGAGATTGTTATTTTCTACATTGGAAATGTATTCGGTACTTATTGAGAAAAATATTTTTCCTATTTTCTAATCGTGGAAAATGAAAAAGTGAATGTCAAATTGATGTTTTCAGTTTTTCTTTGTAAAAGTTGAAAATATTTTCATTTTCAACATTTTCGAAAATACTTCATCTCATGTATGAAAACGTTATCAAACGCTACCTAAGTCTTCTTTTCAGAAATATATATATAAGATGTAAAAAAGTCTGTTTATTTTCTTCGTTGAAATATGCGATAAACTACGGTTGTCTGAAAATTCCGTGTTTAATTTAGTTAGGGGTAAAATAACTTTCCCCTCAAGATTGTTCAGATCAGAAGATGCAATGCAAAAAGAAGAAGAAATAGATAATGAGATGTATAAGAAGAAAGATGTGTGGCTTACCCCAAACTAAAAATTCGAATTCCAAGCTTTTCCTTGCCTGCAACAGATACCTTCTTAGCAATAAAATCCAAGAACCCGTTTACAGAATGTTCCTTAATTTTCGGCTTCTTTAGGTAAATACTGAGAAAACGTACTATATCCTCAGTAGAGATCTTCAAGACTTCAGTTGTTTCAGAATCCACAGAAAAATAATGCAAAACTAGTGGGTGTCGCAACAAAGGACCCAATCCAAGCTCTTCAAAATTTTCAATATCCTCATTCTTGCAGATCGCAACTTCCAAATCATACAAAGATATAATTTTCCGAACCTTGACAAAGCAATGGATAAATGCATTTATCTAAACACAAAAAGAGGACGAGTGAGAATTTGCAGGACTGAATACATAAAAACGCTAGTATTAAATGGAACATCACTCTTCATTTAACTGCTCTGAAAACATCAAACATGAAAAAAAGAATGTTCCAGGTGCATGCTCCAATTAGTTTAGCAATGAAGTCGAAACAGACAACTAAACTTCATGTATGTGCGCAAATGTAAAACAAAAACTCAATTTTGCCAGTATAAACAATATAATCATGTCCTTGACAATTATTACCATTCACTAGAACTTACCTAGAGTAACTTAAGCACCTAATTAAAAGACAGTAACTTGATGCTGCGGTAATTATCAACAAGCTTACCCTTCCTTCAGTGACCATGAGGCGGTGGAGAGACGGCACCTGATCAATTCTAAGCCCCAAACAAGTCTCGGCGTCAACATTGACCCTCAGAAGCGCAGACTGTAACACCTTCCACGACGAGACAGACTTCCCGGCGGCGACAAGCTCGTCGCGAATCATCTCCGCCGCACGGTCGATCGTCCCGAGCACCTCCCTCTGGTCCTCGGCCCGAAACCCCGAGCTCGAAGGCTCCGGCGATTGCGGCGCCTCGTTAGGGTTACGGGAGAGGGCGGCGGGGATAGGGTTTGGGAGAGAGAAATTGGAGGTGGGGGCGGGGTAGAGGCTGGTGAGGCCATAGGTGTTGAGGAAGTTGTTGAGGTTTTGGAGGAGGATAATAGGGTTTTGCGGCGGCGGAGGGAAGGAGGGAGGTTGGGAAGGGATATGATTGGGGTGGAGAAATTGAGGGTGGGGGAAGGGAGGAAGAGGAGGTTGGCCCCAGTTGAAGTCTCCGGCGGAGGGGCGGAAGTAGTTGTGAGGGTAGCCGGACATTGATCAGTGCATGGCGGTGAGAAACCAGACAGAGAATAGAATACAAGAGGTAATCGTATTGTAGAATGCCTTCCCCATCACATTTGTACTGCGCCTTTTTCTTCTTTTTTTAATTATCTTTTATCTACATTATTGTAGAATGCCTTCTTTGCCCAAAAAATCTTGTGTAACTAATCGGTGCCGTCGGATAATGTCAAATCAAAAGTAGATTTGATTCATACCGTTTTGAAATAAGGATCGTGTGGCTACACTCAACTTGTTATTAATAAAATTGTTGTATACATAGGAAGACATAAAGACAAATTACGAAATAATATTGAGAATGTCCAGCGACGTAAGAAGTGTAAGACCAGAAGGTACTTGGGATAGTATTGTTGAATGGTTAAATCTTCCATATACACAATGATTTAAAGCTTTAATGACCCTTCTAGATTTTAAAAACAATGCTTCTTTTGCTTCATTTTTGACCGGTCAGATTACTTAGATGTATAATTATGTTGTTGTGTTCTACTTTTACTGTTTGATGCATTGTTTTTTTCAATTTCTCTTAATATATAAGAATTAACAATAGATATTGTCCATTAATCGATCTAAATTATACAACTTAATTATCAAGTAAGATGAAAATTTAAATATCTTATAGCAATTATGTTATTAAATGATTTTTTCAATGTAATAGTTAATTATGTCCGGATCTTTGACCCTCGATAAAATTTCTAACTATGCCACTGAGAATGTCTACAAAGTACATGTACTCAAACAAATATCTACTAGCAAAGAGTACTACACTAATAGTGACTCCATTTGTTTTGAGATAGCAGTGACATAATGGAAATACCAGTTGACATGTAAAGTGGTTTTGTTTTGAGAGTATTCATCTCAGTGGTTTTGTTTGAACGAGAAAACATCTCCTTCTGGCTGTGAAATCTGCTTGCTGTTGTTCGAAGCTGATGCTTGCTTCTCATGTCGTAAAGCCATGGAATATGCCTTGTTAGCGGTTGGCAATGAATCGATTACGATGATGTTGCTACGAAGAATTTCATAGCTATCGTTCAATCCCATGAGAAAAAATTTCATTGTCTTATGGTTTTTCACATACTCCACAAGCGCACAATTACAAGGTGAGACATTACAAAGAATATCTCTATCGTCCCATAAAGTCTTTAACCTTGTGTAGAAACTTATTACATATTCTGCGCCTTGATTGCAGTTATGAATATCATGTTCTATGTTGAACAATTAGACGGTGTTCGTCTGTAAGAATATCTCAGACAACTCAACCCATACATCTCTTGCAGTCTTGCAGTGTCGGACGCTACTCGCAATTTGCCTGGACATTACTGCAACGAGCCATGTTTTCACAAGGGTGTCGCAGCGTTCCCACTGCTGCAATTCTTCCTCATTGATGCTAGGTTTGGTTTGAGTTCCGAGAACAAACCCTAATTTGTTTTTGATTTTCAGGGCATCGCTCATGGATTGCGACCAGTCAGTGAAGTTGTCCTCCATTAGGGCATGTGTGACAAGAACAGCGCTCGATTGGTCCGAGTGGGCTGGTGTTATCCCATGGATTCCGTGCGTTCGAGTCAGAAGTATTAGGCTTGACATCATTTTGTTCGGCGTCGATCATATTTGGTATTTGAAGATCACGTTTTTGTGATTTGTGGTGTTTTAGGATTGGTGTCGCACTGGTACTATAAAGAAATCTAAGGCCGGAGGAGGCTGTGATTTCTTATATTATGAAAGTTGTGATACAAGCTATATATACAGTCTGGTACAAAACCTACACATTTTAGGATACCATGTATATTTACTATCCTTGCCTTTAGTGATAAGGCTTTGGTGCCACAATATCCTAGCAACAATAGGAAACTATTAACTACCCTTTATCTCGGTGATTCTATGATGATCCTTTATTTCAACATAACATTAGAGATATGCTTCTCAAAACTGTTCATTTATATTTCGAGCAATAATCTCTACCGGGTCATTCCACAGTCAATATGCAAATCATTGCGTCTTGAAGTTCTTGATATGTCTAATAATTCTCTAAGTGGTACGGTTCCTCATTGTTTGTCTGCAAGGAATACTCTTGCAATACTTAATTTGAGGAGAAACAATCTTACAGAGGTTGACTTGTCTAAGAATTGCAGTTTCGAAACTCTCGACATCAGTGAAAACTGCATATAAGGCCAATTTGTAGAATATCTTGACAACTGCAGAAAGTTAAAGGTTTTGAACCTTGGGAGCAATCGTATAACATATCAGTTTCCTTGCTTTTTGA
Source organism: Comarum palustre (assembly GCA_951800085.1). NCBI lineage: Eukaryota > Viridiplantae > Streptophyta > Magnoliopsida > Rosales > Rosaceae > Comarum > Comarum palustre. The sequence goes on from OX637586.1 coordinate 11,546,970, forward strand.
GGAAACATCCACTTTGTGTGTTCTTATCTTGCGTTCGAATAAGTTTTATGGACATATTCTTCTCAAAAGAAAAGGTTTTATCGCCTGACGGTTATTAGGCATCAATTTGCATGCCTATGCAGTTGTACAGATTTGTCGCTCTACTTGATCGTCTTATGCTCCTGAGTGCATCGAAGTTCTATGCTTTTCCATACCAATTTTCTCTTTTCATTAATTTTGTGTCGTTTAATTTTCTCTTATTGTTCTCTTGCTTAGCTTTTTTCTGTTTTGTATGTTCATGATTTCGTTCTCTCCTACTCCTTGGAGATAGTGTCTGGTTTATCAGACATTGCAGTCTTGTTGTGTGTTTTCCAGAAATTGTTAAATTTTGCTGTGTTTATTGTGATGTCTAATTCCGGCTGTGGTGAGTCAAATTGCCGTTCATCAAGATTCGCCAGCAGGAATTGAGCTGAAAACAGTTGGAGGCGATTTTTTATGGGCAGTTGACGGTTGGCACATGTTGGGGGGTAATTTTCCTAACTATTCCAAACGGTTGACACATAGAAGACGTTGGTGGCTTCTATCTATTTGGGTTGGGCCTTGAGGCCTTCAGCTATAATGCTTTTAACACAGTTTAGTCGGTGGTACTTTTTTCTCGGTTTGGAGTTTTGTACCTTAGGGTTTTCTCTAAACAAGGTTTTAACGAGGCCACCTCTTTTAGGATTGAGAAGAAGTGAAGACATTATCCACTTTTTCCATTTAGGATATAAGTTTGTCCTTAGGTGAAAGTTACAGGCAGCGCATGTGCGCTTTTGTTTCCTGACTTTCAACTTTGAGGTTGGTTTGTCTTTTTTGACTCCCTTACTTATGTCTTCTATTGTAAGGATATACCATAATGGTTGTCCAATGTAATTGACGTTGATGTATCTTTCTAGTACTTATCAATGAAAACTCTTATTCTAAAAAAACATTTATTACCTCCAATAAAATTTCTTTAAACTATTTTGATATCGTCTGATGAAGATTTGCAAGAGTAAGAAGGGACAGCTTCCATTTTTTAACGTTTAATAGGAGTAAATAACATTTATTGGGGGTAGAATTTTTTTTTAATTTACTACCCCCAATAAACATTTATTATCTTTATCTTATACACATTTCTTTGAGGATGTTTTTGTGAGATTTTATCATTATTGCCCTCTAACGGAAAGTTTATTGGCCCCAGTAAAAATTTATTTTGCCCCTAATAAAACATTTTTTATCATTACAGTATAACTTCGATAAATGAATGTTCAATAAATTAATAACCTCGCTTAAGTAATAATTTTCTCCGATCCCGACTCGGGACCAGTTCATATTACTAGGTTTTTCGCTAAATGCATAAGATAATAATTTTTTTTTTATTCTCTTTAGGTCCCAGCGAATATATAAAGTAATAATTAATTAATTAATTAAAAAATACTATAAAAATATAATAATAAAAGATAAATGCATAAAAATAAGTGTAAATAATGTTCTTCATACAAAATAAGGAAACTTATAACAATCTTTACTTTCTCAATTTAGTTACTCCTAAAGTATCCATTTATGGTTCTTTGCTTTTTTCTTGTATCTAAACCAAATTGAACATCATCCTTAATTTTTTGTAAGGGATGCACTAGATTAGCTATGTCTTTCTCATTTTGTAGTAAGTAATTATTCAAAGTTACCGCTGTCTGAAATGTCTCTTTGGAAGAAACTTGTGGTAGTGCACAACTATCATCTGAATCCTATTCATCTTCAATAGTCGTGTTCATGACTCCATCAATGATTTTTTCATCAGTAGGTGATTCCATCACTGTCTCATCTTCACTAGGATAATTCAGAATATCCTCAACTTCCTTCTCATTTCTATAACGGAGACTAAAAATTGCTTCACGTAACTTGTGAATGTCTTCATCTGCACTAACTTATGGTTCAGAAGCCGTATCCTCATTTGATCGGATCTTGCAATGTCAAAAATAATTTGCAATGGTAGTTGTTTTCACATCAACATTCCACGTTGTATCGAACTTGAAAAGTATATAAATGTAATACGATTAGGAATCTAGTTAGAAATAGATAAGATAGTCAAACTAGACTACGTTATTTAATTCAACTAGGAATAACAACAAAACTCTCGATAAATGAATAAATTATTCATTTATCGATAATATAATAACCCTGCTTACGTAATAATTTTGTCTGGTCCCGATTTTATTCATTTATAGATGTTTTACTGTACTATACTGTACCTAATAAACTTCTAAATAATGTATAATATGGTTCTAATAATGTCCGGTCACATTGAAAACTGTCCGGTGAGATTCCAACGAGAGTTGATTTTTCTGAGGCCAGAGTCAGTGAAGTTCCGGTCAAGTCTTCTTTCTCTTATATTTTCTCTATCTAAACATGTTTAAAGAATGAGGGTAAAATGATATTAAGATAATATAGTTTCCTTAGAGCATCTGTAATAGCTCCTGTAAAGTAGAATTATTTCTATTTTAGAGGAAAAACATCAGTTTTCGGCTCCAACAACTTATATAAATCATCTCTAAAATAATAAAAACTGGGAAAAGAGAGAAAGACGTCTTCTATATCTATAGAATTCTAAAAAATTGTATATTTCATGGTCAAATCTCTAAAATTTATTGTTTACCCTTTATAATTCACTCTATGTCCACTCTCTATCCTAAAAATATTATATCTCTCTAGTGGAAGATTGAGAATATTAAGCATGTAACATGTGATTTTGATTTAAATAAATTTATAATAATAATTATATATGATCAATAGATTATACAGAAAAACATTTAATTTAGTAGAGTAAAATAAAAGAGCTGTTAGAGTTGATCTCTTTTCTTTATAGAGATTTTGTGATTTTTTCTCTTATAATAGAGAAATTATAAAGAACTGTTGGAGATGCTCTTAGAGTTTAATAAAAATTTGTTCATTTGGGCACAATTAATGACACCTTATATTGGAATGGACACAATTTTTTTAGAATAATTTAAATGGGCTAAGGGATGACTAAATTAGTACTAAATGAGCATTTTATCTTATCTTATTTACAATGCTAATCTACCTTCAATATATTGGTTAATTAACACTGGGTTCCGGATCGGGGTACACTTATTTTTACACAAACTTTGGCACAAGTTTTCAACCTTTAGATTTTAAAATTTTTAACAATGAAGATCAATTGTGTTAGTGATGTCAACATACACAAAGCTGATGTGACAACTGATATGGCAATATATATTTCTCAATGCCTATTATAATTACAATACAAAAACAAAACTGAAAAAAAATCAAAATCATTCATTAGAGAAAAAGATTAAAATCTGCGAACTCCTTTTCTAATAGGGACAGTATACACCATGAAAAACTGAAGAAACTAGAGCAGAAAAACACGAAGCCAAGAGCTAAAAGAAAAGAACACAAGAACAATACGTGAAATTCATCTTTCATTAGGTTCTCGTATGTATCTTCTCAACTATATAACAAGTACGTATCTAGCTTTTCTTTCTTCTTTTACTTCTTCTGATATTACAGTATATTTAGGGTTTAGGCATAGATCGAATTTGGTAAAGATGAATGAATGTTTTGTTCTTGAATTGATATGATTTCAATTTAAAGCATGGATGATAGCTTCTTCTTCTATTATATATATTTTTATTGATATAAAGAGAATACAAATTTGAATGCAGTTTATGCATTGAATGCACGTCCTCTCTCCTCTTCTTCCTTTTATTTTTTTATGCAGTGAATCAAGTATTTGGAACAACAGTATTATTAAACTAGCCTAAGGCATTAGTAACGTTTAATCAAGGCTATAGCCTGCGATCCAATATTTTTTGCTCTGTACAGTTTGCCGATTACATAGGGGTGACTCAAATACTAATGCAGCATGTTGGTACAAGATTGGTTGGCTATCCCTTGATGATCAAAACACAAGGATTTGAACTACTTGTTGTAGTGTTATCGCAAGAATTGCTCAAAGTGATCAGCATGGACTAAACAAGTGAAGAATGTGGTACCGAACTGCCCTTATAGGGATTAGGTAGTTTCATGCATATGCATCACATTCTTTTACTACTGATGGAAGCCTTGCTTGCCATCTAGATTTGATCGGTACCCCTGTTGTATGTATCATATCCGCTGAGTACGTTTCAAATGTGGTTGCTTCAGTTTTTAAGTATTTGAATTTCAAATCTCCCTGCTTAAAGCACAACATTTGAGTAATTACTTTTGAGCTCCAAGTCAATCTAGGGAAGTGTACCAAGCCTACCCTTGATCACATATCTTCAACTTTTGAGAATAACTGAGTTTCATGAAACACAACCCAAGTTTGGCGGCTGACCCATGTGGTGCACCGCCCAAGCTATTTCAGTCGACCTATGTGGCCGCCCAAGCTACATGGTAGTTGACCCTTGTGCCTCTTTTACAAAGTGATTTTGTAGAGTCTTTTGTTTATCTAAAGATTGACCTAGTTTTTCCAAAACTCTTTGTCCTTTTCTGTTGGCTTATTCCATTTTGGAAAATCCCTTTAGTTGCTATCTCATGACTAGAGGGATCCCTATAATCCTACGAGTCCTTGTTTTCTGGCAAAAGATTTAGGGTTCAAAATATTCGTTGCTGATGTGGCTAACGTGGCTGCTTCCTCATAGCAGTACTCTTGACCTATAAATAGAGAGCAATGTTTTCCTTTGCTTTTTGATTGTCTTAGTGTAAGAAAATTGTCATTGTTGTTTTCTTCACTTTGAGTCTAGCATTATGCTAACTTCATTTATCTCTAAGTCTTCCTTATGCTTGTAAATCTTAGAGCTGAGCACCAAAACCTTTTCAAACTCATTTCATTGTGCATTGCATACCTTGAGAGCGGTCTCGGTGGTGCAACAACATGAAAAAGCTGTCGCTGCAGGGAACACACAAGTGTTACAAAAATAAAGGGGCATATAGTGTTGCACAATATAGAGCGACGTATAATTGCCGGATGATTGTATAACAGTAACGATAAATTTATTTCAGAAATACTAACACCATATTTGATAAATTGCTTTAAACTCATTTAAAATAGTTTGATGAGGATATACTACTCTTCCCTGTGCCCATTTCCGCATCTGATACTTGTATACAGTGAGAGACTGTTAGAGTTCAAAATTGAATTTCTTAAAATCGAACAATTGGCCAAATATGAAGACTCCTAATTCAATTTTAATGCAAAGCAATCAAATAACGATTTCAAGTATGTAAATAATGTGAGACTAAAAATTTAAAGAAGTACTGCATATAAATTCAGAGAAAAGGTCAAACAAAGAAAATCATACAGATGAAAGGTTTTGGGCTGTTTATCTTTTGACATTCTAATTTGCTTTCAAATTTTCTTAACTTTCTAGAAGATAACAACAATTCTGTGTGGGATATCAAATGTAAGAGAGGTCTTTAAACATATAGATATTTTGCCACAAGTATCTGGCGACAGTGAAAAATTGATACTTGCTTTGCCATAGTAACTAACGGCTATTTTTTTGGTAAAAAAACAACACAAATTTTCCATTAAAATAAATTTACAAGGACTACTCCAACCTAGAGGGCATCCTCGCCCTTTTTAAAAATAAATAAATTAAATTTACTTAAACCAAAAAAGGAAAATTCACAAAATTTGGGTTCCTTTTTTTGGTAAAACAACAACACAAATTTGTCTCAATAAAAGTAAATTTATTAAAAATTTAAAAAAGGCAAATGTCCGAATCTCGATTCATTTCCTAGGTACATCAATGCTAAATTGAAAATTAAAAAAAAGAGTAAATGTAAAAAATTGACATGTAATTGGTGAATGTAAAACAGTTATCCGCAAATTTTTAAAAATTAGGTTCAATGACATATTGTGGTAAACACATTGCCAATCTGCCATCACCGACAAAGTTGTGGAAAAAAATAAGGTGAATGTAAATGTAAAACATGATTGAGAAATTGGTAAATGTAAAACATCAACACTGATGACGGACACGTAATAAAACAGAAATGAAGGGTTAAACAGAAATTGCAGAGGTATAGTGGTCTTTTTGTAATTATCTACGAAATGAAAGTAAACCTGTCTTTTTGCTCATTGAATAAACAGTGGTATTCCTATTTTGTTTTAATATATGGAATAGGAACTTGTTCATGGTCTGTCATATTGATGCTCGTCTTCCACCTTATCCTTTTATCAGAAATGAGGACGTTATGTCCTATGCAAGTGACGCTGGAGAAAGAATGAGGCTGAAACCTGCCTTGAGATGTACAAGAAACGACTTTCATCTCTGCCATGCTTTCGTGACCTCAAAGTGGTGCTGGCTCAACTGCTCAAGTTGTAGGGACGACCTCAATTCTAGACGACGACGAGATAACGATACTTAGGGACCTCAATTCTAGTTGTAGGGACGACCTCAGGTTGAATGTGTCCCTGGGAAAGTGTGAAAAATTGCCATTTACTGCGAGTGAAAACGTTATTACGGTAACTGACAAGTCAATTTATTTGACTCTTTTGTCCAACGATGTAAGAACAACAAAAATAGTTTGAGAGAAGGTCTACAAATGCAGAATATGCTCCCTCGTCTTCGCCTCAAGATAAATTGTATTAGATAACATGACAATTGTTAATACAACATCTTTAGCAGACCTGTTCAGACGCGAGATAGCTGTGTGTGACAAAACGAGACGAAACAACGACATTCATCCGATTTTTGATGAATTGATCAAACAGACTGAATACAACAGACTCAAACAGGCATGATCTATTCATTAAAGATAGAACGGCTGTCACCGTTTCGTCCCGCACGACTATCTCGCGTCTGAGCAAGTCTGACATCTTTAGTAGACAAACATACGATTGATTAAGATTAGATGACCATAATACAAAAATATGGTCGCCTCTACATATATAGAAATTGTTATGGCGTTCTAAGATTCTATCGTTTATTTTCACGTCATCATGTGTATACATGAATTTATAGTTAATCTATTATAATGTAATATCATTAACGAAATATACCAAAAAGATGTACGGTCTAATGAGGCCTAAAAAGTATTTACTCATTGGAGTGAATTTTTTTGACTACTAGACATCTTTGAAAACAATTTGATAGTCTATGTTTGAATTTCTTGTTTATTTTATTTTGCGTTCACTTTTATGTAACGTTTACTTATTTAGATGAGGATGGAAATAAAATCATGCTGGTGTATGAGGTAACTACGTTTACTAACATATGTAGGTATGGTAATGATTCAAGGGTATTTGGTTCATGCGTTTACTCCAAACACACACACACATATATAGGGCTTTTTCAATGCGGAGGTCTGCATTTTTTTTTTAAAATGTGGATTTTTACAATTTGATCCACTTTTCGATCATGATTTCTCATCTTAACCGTTCATAATATAGATATATGTGAGCATATCATCTTTACAAAATTTCAGCAAATTTGGAGATCATTAAGACATTCAAAATAAATCAAAACTATGAACGTAATAAAACTGCTCAACCGGAACCGTTAGTTTTTTCCGTTCTAAATCACATACTTGAATACCTTAACGATCTCCAAATTAAATGAAATTTTGTAGAGATGATTTACTCACATATATTTACATTGTGAATGGTTATGATGAGAAATCATGATCAAAAAGTGGATCAAATTGCGGAAATCCACATTTTTAAAAAAAATGCGGACTTCTGCACCTGATCCGCCCTATATATATAGGATGGTTATTAAGAGTGGAGATCTGTTCCTTAGCTAAGAAACAGATTTCATTATTTCACCCACTTCTTGATCATATTTTCTCATCTTAACCGTTCAGATTCTAGGTATATATGTGTAGATCATCTCTACAAATTTCAGCCAAATTGATAATCGTTAAGGCGTTTAAATCAATGAAACTATCCAAGCTGTTCATCGTGAACCGTAAGTCTAAATCACAGCTTTGAATGCCTTAACGATTATCAATTTGACTAAAAATTTGTAGAGATGATCTACACATATATACCTAGAATTTGAACGGTTAAGATGAAAAAATATGATCGAGAAGTTGGTCAAATAATGAAATACGTTCCATAGTTAAGGAACGAACGTCCACTATATAAACGGATTGTATATATAAATATACATACACACACAGAGAGGATGTGAATCGGACGTCTGCAAACCCCTACTGTTTCTCTCTTCCTTATGGTTGTTGTGCTCTCGTTGTGGCTACAAATGGCTATGTCCAACTATGTGGGTTTCCATATTTTGAGCATGGATAGAGATTCGATTGGCATCAACGCCCTAATTTAGCATTCCTCACTACTTCATGACTATCTGCGGCGATTGTGATGACAATGTTAGTAAGCATGGCTGGTGGATGTGATGAATTTGTTATTGTTGCATTATTTTTTTTTTGGATGTAGGGCCTCTTGTCTATATATTAGCAAGCTGTTGGTGTCCTCTTACAATCACTAGTTTGATCGAGTCACATATCCATAACTCTATGTAGTTTTTCAACCTCGTATTTGCAGGTGTTTGTAGTTGCTTGTTTATTGATTAATAAATTATTCAATTCTCACCCAAAGGGGGTGTGTTTAGGAATAAAATCATTCCTCCTGGATTATTGCGATCTCAATTCTAATTGTCTTTAATTCATGACTTTTCATGAACACTTTTCATTTTAAGTAAGTAAATATGACAATAAAGATTCTGCTTTTTAACACAAATTTGAGAAAAAGCCCTTAAACTTGGAACCAATAGAAAGGGAGTGACCGAGTGTTTTAGGCCTAATTTTGAAAGAAGAATATTGTACTGCATCAATCTATTATTGGGAGTTTTTTTGGTCGGAGTATAATTAGAAGTTTGGGACAACAAATATCATAATAGGACATTTCCCATTGTAAATTCTTCCATCCATTTTAGGTGTAAAAAACAAGGTCTTAAAAATCGAAATTTTTGGCTAAATTTTGTCAAAATTTCCTTTTTTGGACCTCTGAAATATCTTTCACATTCCAAGCATTTCTCATCCGAAATTTTTGAAATTTTCCGATATTTTTGATATTTTCCAAAAATTTCTGAAAATTTCCAATTTTTTTAATTTATTTATTTTTCCAAAATTTTTTAATTCTCAAGTTAAAATTAAAACAATTACTTTAATTCATACCTTTATTTTAATTCCTTATTTTTTTCCCAAAAGTTTATAATCCACCATATACCCTTACGATGAAAATCAAGTAATGTCTTATCCATTATATTTCATGCCTTATAGGATGCAATCAAATGATAACTTGTGGTCACAGTCTGAACCATAATCTTCTAATGATTATGGTTATGGTCAAAGTCAAGCGATGCTCAATGCCTAATACAACTCCCAATATGAAAACCCACGGTCAGTCTCCCTTGACCCGTATGGTTAGCATGTAAGTCAATACATGCAAAACTACAAAGGTGAGGTATCATTTAATGATTATTCTTCATAATACACTGATGGCTCCACACATAGAGATGATGAATAATATAACGAAAATTGTGTACCTCAAAGATCTTCTACGCGGTTTTAAAGTACTCATTTAATTTCATGTGAAATGTATCATATGTATATAAGACGTGATGACCTAGCCTCCCTTTGGGTTTCCAGCCATAAAAAAATGTTTAAAGTAAACTTTTAAGCATTATTAATGGTCCAACACTTAATTTTTCACTTTAAATTACTACAACTCCCTATAGAGCAATATTTATTCAAGGTTTTCTTTTCAAATATAGTACATAATATAGTAAACAAACATCTCTTAAAATTTCATTTAAAATTTCAGTGTTTTTCTTCAACTTTCCTTCAATTTTCTCAATTTTTTTTTACTAATATCGATATTTCCTCGAAATTTCTATCGAAATATCCTTTTTTCAAAATGTCGATATTTCTGTAATCATCAAAATGTAAGACCTTGATAAAAAGGAAAGAAAAAACACAGCTAACTGCGCATAACTGGGTCAAGTTCAATTTTGATGCTTCAGTAAATGACTCTTCTGCTGCTGCCGGTTTTGTCATCAGGAATGAGATGGGACATCCGTTGGTGGCTGGAACTCATCGTCTTGTTTCCAACAATTTCTCCTTTGCTGAAATTTCTGCTCTTAGAGACTGTCTTCTTGTTGCAAAAAGATTTAACTACCATTCTGTTATGGTGGAAGGCGACTCTCTCATCACAATCGATTGTGTCAAGAAAGTTTGTGAGACACCTTGGCGCCTAAAGTCTATTACCCGGGACATTTGGAGCATTGCTAATAGTTTTGCCAACATCTCGTTCGATCATATGTTTCGGAAAACAAATTTTCTAGCCGATGCTGTTGCACATTTGAGTCATTCTCTTCACTCTGCCATATTGTGGGTTGATGTTTTACCTTCACAAGCTTCTCAGGCTCTTTTGCTAGATTCTTCAAATTTGATTCTTCAAAAAGATTCAACTACCATTCTGTTATGGTGGAAGGCGACTCTCTTATCATGATCGATTGTGTCAAGAAAGTTTGTGAGACACTTTGGCGCCTAAAGTCTATTATCCGAAACATTTGGAGTATTGCTAATAGTTTTGCCAATATCTCGTTCGATCATGTGTTCTAGAAAGCAAATTTTCTAGCCGATGCTGTTGCAGATTTGAGTCATTCTCTTCACTCCCATAGATTGTGGGTTGATGCTTTACCTCCACAAGTTTCTCATGCTCTTTTGCTAGATTCTTTAAACTTGGGATGCCTAAGAGGGCTCTCCCTCTAATGTATTTGTAATTTTCTCTTCAAAAAAAGAAAAAACACAGCTCTCGAGTTAGTGGTCCGGTCACACCCTCACCTCACCCACCATGCAAAGCAACGCAATTTGATTTTATTGACCCATTGGTTTTGACCATTTCTAAATATCACACGTCCATGTAATGGCAATGCTGAAAAAGAGACAGAAAACACTTGCCTATACCAAACACAATCAATTAGTTCTTGGAATACAACAACAATTTCCAGGAAATCGGTCTTAAAGGGCCGTTTTGGATACAATAGAGAGAGACCCTCCTCATTTCTCATTTCCATAGTGAGATTTCCAGATCAAGAAATAAACATATCAAACAAGAAGAGAAGGATACTTTGAATTTTCTATCATCATTGCCCTTCTTCTTGATCTTCTCCTTCTCCTCTGTCTTTATATTTGATTCAAACCCGTCATCTTCTTTGCACAAAGAGGCTGGTTTTCTTCTGGGTTTTGATTCAGGTTTTAGGTATGGATTTCTTGCTTTCATTTCTGCGTTTTGTCATTTCTTGCGTTGAATATTTGTCTTTCTGATTTCTGGGTTCTGGGTTGTGGATTATCTTATGGGTTATTGATTGAAAGTTGGAATCTTTGATTATGTATGTGGGTCTTTGTGTATTAGATCAAACAGTGATGGTTTGGAAGGGAGAGCATGGTTCTATTGAGACCCAATTGATTTGATGGGTGAAACAAGAAGGGTTTAGTGTAATTTTATTTGGGTGTAACTAGGTTTATGGATTGGCTATCCTGTAAAGAGGGGTTATTGCCTGTTTTGTTTTGGTGTTGATGATTTTGTATTGGGTTACCTGAGGTGTGTTTCATGGTTTGATCTTTCTTCTTTCAAAGAAAAGATTCGATCTTTGAATTCCTTTCACTTATGTCTAGATTGCCCAGCTGAAATTTGTATATGAGAACCATACATGTATAATCACCAATGGGTTTGACGTCTCCATGTATAAAGGAAATTTCTGTACTTCATGAATGGTCAGGCATTTTACTCAGAAGCATTCTATGTATGTGTATAATGCTTGAAACAAACCTCTTGAATCATCCTGCAGGTTTTGTATATTGTTTTAATATTGGTGATCCTAAAGCTTATGTTTAATTGATCCTTGCATTCAGTGGCGGAGTTAGGAATCGTACCGGGGGGGGGTCCGAACATTAACAAGCTATACCAAGATGATTACTTTGAAAATTTGTTAATTAGAGATAATTCTTGGGGTTTTGAAGAGCTTTTTTAACATCTTATTTGTTGAGTTTAATCATTTTATTTTCTTTTTTGTCAATTTTTATACGTCCCTCTGTGGAAGGATCAACCTAATCCCTTTGCATTTCTTTGTGGACGGACACCACAAATTTGTAAGAAGGGAAGATTAATTAAACAGTAAGTGTATCTGTGAGTGTGCTAAGGGTTGGGGGTGATCCAATTGTTGATTATGTTCATATTCAGTTCCATTAACAGCATTTTAGCACTCTAAAACTGAACCTGCACAAATGATGGGGGGACCCCTTCCAGTAGCAACAAAGATCCGCCCCTGCTTGCATTTTAGTTATCTGATTAGGATTAGGTTTACAGAATTCAAGCTGCATGGACATGTATGCCCTTTGGTAGTGAATAAATTCCTCTTTCTGGACTTTTAGGATTTTACCAACAGCTGCATGGCCTCGCATTCTTCACTGGAATGTTCTCAAAGGGGGAAGAGGCCACTTATTATAGACCTCAACTATCCTGCGCCATGTGAGGAGGTGGATCTAAATACCAGATTTACCTGGTCCGATAGCCAACAAGGACATGATGCAGGACATGTTTGGTTAGGACCACAAACTTCAAACGATCGTGAGGTCATTGATGATGACATTGCTTTCATATCCCCGGTGATATATGCCCAAGTATAAAGATTTTCTTCTATGTTTTTTTTTAGTTTCCAATTTGTCATGATTCTCTTATTAGCATGCTTACCTTTTCTTTTTCTCCTTGTCAGTCCAAGAATAATTCTAGAAGAAACCTTGAGGTGGGGGACGTCGTAGCCACCAATACAGAAATTCATAGTGGTCACTCAGGTTTGTTGCATAGTTCTTAGTCATGCATCTATTTGATTTAATTATTATTTGGACACAATTTATATGGCCCATTCTTATGCAGTTGAATGTCATATTGTTCAATATGAATAATAATTGTGAAGCTTGTGCCTGAAATGAATCCTTATTTGTCTATTATATATAGAGCTATGACATCTAACTTATTTATAGATGACCAATTTCCTTAAAGTATCACTTCCTCTAACCTCCAGTGCTGTCTTTTAACATCTTAGGATTCCATTGAATTCAATTCATGAAACAATTTATAGGTAGAGTTGGCATTTCTGATGCTTGGAAATAGGTTGTTGACCCTCATTATACTGTCATGATTCTGTGTCTAAGCCATTTATTATACCTGCCTATTATTGTATGCATTATAATAGAGGGTAGTAATATCTAGCAGATATGTTTAACAGAAGAACCTTCCCATATAAAAAATGGAAATATGTTTTACACTATGTAATTGCAAGATTGATGTTGTTATTTAGAACGTTGGTGCTTTTCATTCTAATTTTTCAGGACCTTTAGTCTGATATCATTCCTACATTTTCATCAAGGATAATAACTAGACATTGAAAATTGAAATGCCTTTTCTGGAAAAAACTTGGTGACGGTAAATTTTGCAATGGAATGGAGGAAACCATTTGGAATTAATCGCATGATAGAGAGAGCATTCTGACTTCTTTTGCAGTTTCTTTTGTTTTAAGATCATCTCTCCTTTTTACATTTTCTATTTACTAAACGTGTTAGTTAATTGGTCAATATGCAATTTAAGTTATTATTTTTAACTGAACTTGGATATAAATGTATTTCCAGTGCCTTGATTGATAGTTGTGATGTTCTGATTGTTTACTCCCACAAACGACAATGCTATTACTCTAACACCTCTATAAAGGAGATTGTAGGCCTTCTTTTGATTGTGCACTTTTGGACAATAGTTACACCTGGCTTTTATTTGATTGCCTTACATTTCTTATGTAAAATCTTCAGATTGGGGTGCTCATATTCCTCAAATTCCCCTTCATTGCCACAAGCGCAAAAGAACTTTACGAAATCAAGCAGTTCTGAATTGGGAGCTTCACTTTAGCTCAGAAGACAGTGACAAGAACAAGGTGATTGGAGATTCTCAATATTTCTTTTCACACAAGAACAATTGCTTCTGGTATCTGATTTAGTGTGAAGTATGAACACCTCATCTAGCAATTGACAGTATCTAACTAGGGTCTACAATTATGTCAGTTATAAACTCCGGATACCATAAGCTTTCAGTCTTAATTATTCTTTTAAGAAACTGTCAGAGTTTGAAACTAAAAACTAGTTTTTTAATTTTATTTTATATGTTTTTATGCAGGTGGAGGAAGTACCTTCTGAACCTCCTGTGAGTGCACCACCTCATGAGATACCTTCCTTCAGCTGCCCAATATGTTTGGGACCTTTAAGTGAAGAAACATCAACAAAGTGTGGTCACATCTTCTGCAAGATGTGTATTGAAGCGTCAATAAAAGTTCAGCACAAATGCCCAACTTGTCGTAAAAAGCTTAGGATGAAAGACACCATCAGGGTGTACCTTCCTACCAAATAATGGCTGAGTAAGTTTCTCTCTTGAATTTTCGTTCTCCCATTTGTTGTGCTAGAGAGAGATATAACAGTAAGGTGGGATGGGTTTATTAAATATTCATAGCTGTATTATTAGTGTTTACAGATCAATTGTTATCTGAAGAGTATAGACATTTTCATTTGAAGATACGACTTGTTATGGAATACTAGGAAAAAACCTCGTGTCAAAAAGACATGCTCAAAACAAACTTTGGACTGAGTAAATTTGGTACTTGTATGAAAATGTATGTGGGAAGATACTTAATGATCACAGTTTAATCTTTGTCCTCGTTATTATTTTGGGCTAACGAATGCCTCTTTTTGCATGCAGGTGGTTAGGTATCAATATTGGGAAAAGATACAACTTTTGTTGAGGCTTGCACAAGATGCATGGGGATTATTGTTTGTTGGGGCAGCTAGTTCTAGAACTTATAGGTTAGCTAGCTCAGGCATTTGTAAAGTTCAGAAATTTAAATTGTTCTAACAATGGGCTTTTGTCAAACTGGTTCCTAGACCGTCAAGCATGACACTTTGATGTTCCCATCAATGGGTGGTGCTAGTATAATTCTTTTCTTGATTTGTAAGTCATGCAACTGTTGAATTCTATTTGGACAATACTTTTCTCAACTGTTTTGGGGTAAGTTCACATGCAGGCTGCACTGAACTCGACCAAAATAGTGAGAAAATGTTTGTATCAACCTGTACTCTTTGTTACATTTCTAATAGAAAAGCAAACACCACTAGTCTTTGCTGCTTGTTTGGTTTGAAGAAATCTATTCATAAAAGCAAACTGTTGAGTTAGTCATAAACTACAGCAGTTCCTGCGACATTGTTCTACCCAAACTTTCCGCAACTTCGCCTTCTTGAAAGCAGTCTCAACATGATAGCCATATAATGAAGAAGAATCAATAATTTCCACAAACTAGCTATTAAGGTAGAAACTAAAGAGGTCTTGGTCTCAAAAATTTGAGGCCAACCCTTCTAGTAGTGTTCTCAAGGACCAAACTTTACCCTTTTAGAAACCACTTGAACACTATCCGAGCCAGATTCATACAATTTCATGAGATAGCAATCCTAGCATGATAGGTAGCACCATCTTGTCATTGTGCCACAAAGACTCAACCTTAAACCGTTTGAAGCAAATTCACTCCCTCCTTGTTACCCTTGGCCCTTCACAAAACGATTGCTTGCTACCCAAGCTTCTCACTTCCATTGCACCCACCTCTAAGCCTAGTCATCTCGCCTATGCTTCCTTCCTCATTGATCATGTGCAAGCACCCACCACCACTGGCCTATGGAACTCCATCATCACTGCATTTTCCAAGACCTCAGAGCCTAACAGGTCCCTTGTTTCGTATTCAACTATGCGCCGAAATGGGGTTGTTCCAGACCAGCACACCTTCCCATTGCTGCTCAAGGCCCTTCCCAAGTTGGAAAACAAAGACCCATTTCAGTTTTATGCTCATACAGTCAAGTTTGGATTGAACTTGCATCAATTTGTTAGCAATTCGTTTGTATCTGTGTTGTGTGGCTGTGGGTACTTGGAGGATGCACACCAGATGTTTGTTGAAAGTACTGAGAAGGATGTGATTGGCTGGACGGCGTTGGTTGATGGGTATGTTAAGAATGGTCATGCTTCGGAAGCAATGAAGTGTTTTGTAGAGATGAGATTGGTGGGGATTAGTGTCGATGAGGTGACTGTTGTTAGTGCTCTTCGTGCTGCTGGAATAGCTGGTGATGTTTGGTTCGGGCGATGGGTTCATGGGTTTTACGTGGAAGCAGGCAGAGTGCAGTGGGATATCTATGTTGGTAGTGCTCTTGTTGATATGTACATGAAGTGTGGTTGCCATGATGATGCTCGGAAAGTGTTTAATGCCATGCCGAGTAGAAATGTGGTATCTTGGAGTGCGTTGATAGCAGGTTATGTGCAGTGTGAGAAATTTAAAGATGCACTGCTTGTCTTGAAATGTATGGTTTCAGATGATGTCAAGCCTAACCAATATCCACTGTCGAGTGTACTTACCTGTTGTGCACACCTAGGGGCCCTGGATAAGGGGAAGTTGATCCATGGCTATATATATAGGCATAAAGTACCAGTGAACACATTGGTTGGAGGAGGATTAGTTGATATGTATGCAAAATGTGGGTGCATTGATAAGGCACTATCGGTTTTCAGCACATTGCCGAGCAAGGATGTCTTTACATGGACTGCTATGATTAATGGGTTGGCATCACATGGAGATGCTTTAGGTGCATTAAACTTCTTTTCACGGATGTTACAGAATGGGACTCTACCCAATGAAGTAACCTTCATGGGTGTTCTTAGTGCATGTGCTCATAGAGGCCTTGTCGAAGAGGGGCGCAAAGCTTTTGGATCAATGAAGCAAGTTTTCCATCTGGAGCCAAATGTAGATCACTACGGCTGTATGGTTGATTTACTTGGTAGGGCTGGGTGCTTGGAGCAAGCCAGAAAATTGATCGAGGACATGCCTGTTGTTCCCACAGCTGGTATATGGGGAACTTTCCTTAGTTCATGTGTGATTCACAAGAACTTTGAGCTAGGTGAACTTGCAGGAAGTCACTTGATCAAGCTAGATTCCAATCATAGTGGACGATACGTACTATTGGCAAATATGTATTCCACATGGAATAAATGGAAAGCAGCTGCTGGCATCAGGAAGCTCATGAAAGGGAAAGCTGTTGAAAAGATACCAGGGTATAGCTGGATAGAAGTCAATGGTGCAATGTTCAAGTTCACCGCGTTTGACAAATCACATTCTGAATCAGATCGCATATATCTGATGTTGGATGACATGCTTGTGCAGTTGAGACTCTCTGGTTATGTTCCCGACATTAACCTACTTGCATTTTGACTGAGCTGAATGGTCTTAATTATGTATCATATACTAATCCCAGATCTCAAGCATTGACGATAATATTCAGCTTTGAACTTTTTTGCATAGTGAGAAAATAACAAGTCGCTGCATCATTTGTCTGGCTTCTTGTCTAATGGATGGTAGTTAGTGTTAGACAGATGCTTATAGACTTCAGATATCTTGGAGGCTTCTGCAAGTGTTTAACCCCCAACTCAGTTCTAAGTTCACATAAACTGATAAAAGAACATGCATACTTAAAAATCTGATGGTAGATCTGCCGAAATGTAATCAAAATGAGTTCTCACACATCCATTAGAATGTCATCATTTTAAGGTTCTTTAGAATATGTTCTGGTTATGTATAAAGTACATAGGTTGTTTGCAGCTCAGTTACCGACTTTACCCTCATGAATCTCCAACCCAATTCAATTTTTTTGGCATGTATCCCCCCATATGATTCTCATTTATTTCTGTTAAATCTCATCAAGTACTAAAATCAATGAAGAGTTGTGAAGAAAACAACAATTTACATCTTCCTTGAGTCTATTCCTCACGTTATTTTGCTAGTTCAGATTTGAAACATTTTATTTTCTTGAAGACATCTTAATGTAGTTAAGCTAAACTTTGCTGGCTCATCAGTCTCCTCTTACGGTAATCGGCTTCATGCTTCATCATCAGTCATCATACTGGTATCCCTCCCCTGCTGGCAAAGACGGAGCATAGTGGTGGGCAACCTGGGTTCTAGCCTGTATGAAATTTTTATTTCTTTTTTTGAAAAAAGATACTGCTTATTTTATTACAAATAAAAAGAAATGCTCAAAATAGATCGATTACATGAAATAGCTTGGTGACAAGCTTTTCTAGACACATCAAAGAAGTCAGTATGGTGTGTCATTGGATTTTTGAAATGAATCCAAAAACGAATCCAGATAACATTCTTGGATTGTTCCTGAATTTTGAGAAAATAAACTGCTAACTCTGTTCCAGAGTATACACGATGAACCCGTCCGTTGTCATCTATAGACAGACAAGACGTTATGGTAGTACCCATGGTGCAATGTTCTGTGTTTCCCTCCTTCATCACTTCATGCTTCGCAGAAAATCTTCAATCATCATTCGGTACTACTCCAGATAATTCAATAGTAGACATAGTATCTCCTGGATCCGAAACCCCAAGAGATTAGCATCCATTTCTCCTGGATCCCAAATACGAAACCATAACGGGTTAGCATCCATCTGTTGAGCCCACAGAAAGGCCCATTAATAAGAAACCCAACCAGTAGCTTTGGGCCTCGCACTCGAGTCCAGCCATAACTGTTGGGCCTTGATTTGGGTACCCACCTCCCGATCTGGGGAAGGTGCACCCCAAACACAGTCGTGCAGTCACCTCACCGATGCCCTCTACTACAGTCAAAATCCTCTCTGTCAAACTCCTTGTGTGCCATCCAATATTGGGGCCTAAAGTTAGGATGAAGCACCGCACCCCTATCACTTTCCTCTGTGATTGTAGGTTTTGCCCTTCAAGGATCTCCATCACCTCCGATCTCAACCGTCACCGCCACAAGAACAGATCGAGAATCAACGTCGGCCATGGACAAAATTCTTTTAGCATCGCTCTACTAGGTCAGGTCCTACCCGATTCATCATTGCATAGCAAGCGAGATCTGTGTTGTAGGGATTGTATCCGATTAGTTGATGATAGTCATTCAAAGATGAAGAGGAAAGGATTTTGAGGGACCAAAGATGGCTTTCCTGGTAGAGAGAAGGTCGCTGGAGGCGATCTTGATAGAGAGGAGGTCGCAGACAACCACCATGATAGAGAGGTGGCCTGAGATG
Source organism: Comarum palustre (assembly GCA_951800085.1). Lineage (NCBI taxonomy): Eukaryota > Viridiplantae > Streptophyta > Magnoliopsida > Rosales > Rosaceae > Comarum > Comarum palustre. The sequence continues at coordinate 11,566,138 of OX637586.1, forward strand.
CCCACTTTGATAGTTCCCTAGCACCGTTGCGGCTAGGGTTGAGAGGAGAGAGTCTCATCCAGTCCTCTTGTATGAATTTTTATTGTTGACATATTTAGATGCTTAATTAGTTTAAATATTGTTGTGAGGTCTAAGTCTAGCCTGGTCACTTTTAGGTCTTCTGTAGCAAAAACTAAAGTCAAAAGAGTCATGTCCTTAATCAATTATGTTTTTCTTTTAAGAAGTAGCTTATTATAAATATAAGGCCAAAGATGGAAACATATATCTTATTAAAAACCATAATATTATCCCCATGCAACATAGTAAAATCTTACACATTTCATTCTATTTTTTTTGTTTTTAGAATTGTTAACCAATTTAGTTCCATTTATGGAGTCTCCAAAAAAATCATTAACGGTCCTTTGTTTTAGTCTTGCATCTACTTGTAGAATTTTAATGATAGAAATTAAATTGAACATTCTATGAATTTAGGACTAAAAGTTTAGCCCATGCTGTATAAAAATCCTGGCTCCGTCCCTAAGCAGCATGCTGGTGCTTAAAGTCTTGGCCTATCAAATATTTCTGTTGCAGAATGCGGAGCTCTTAAAGATGGCTTTCAAGCTGCCATTCGATTACACTACGAAAGCACAAAATATTCTTGTAGAAGGTGATTCTACTCTTGTTATCAATTTTCTCAACAATACTCTTGATATCCCTAGTTCATGATATCATAAGAGCATCTTGTTAGTTTGAAGTTATTTTCTTTGGGAATTGAAATTCACACTTCCCAAATTGAAATCTACACTCCAACTTTCTATATGTAGTAATCATTCTCATAAAAACACAAAATTTGAATCACTTTAGAAAAAAAAATTAAATTATTAATAATGATAAGTTGAAGTGTGCATTTCAATTTAGGAAGTGTGAATTTTACTTCTCTTATCATTTTTCTTGTGTTTCTAGAAGCTAACTATCTAGAGGAATCATATATCCCCCCGTTTATTTGGGTTAAGAACATTCCAAGCTCGTCTTTCATGTCCTTTATTTTTGTAATTGAAATTTTCTCTTTAAAAGAAAAAAAATTGTCCAGTACCATTTGGTCTAGCGGCATTAGTATCTCTTTGTAAGTGGAAGGTCGTGAGTTTGACTCACGAGACTCGTTGTAACATTTCAGTTGTTTGTTGATTAAAAAAATAAAAAAAATGTATTTAGTACACTTGCTTAGTTAATGACTTAAGGGACAATTTAAAGGATGTGAAAGGACAAATGCATCTCAACCACATGTATTCAACGAAAAGAAAAAAATCACTTGTCCCTTACCAAATTTTTATATGGGGTTTGGTCTGGTGGTTGAAGTGAGACATGTCTGCTTATGAAGACGAATGTGTACATTGATACTCTCAATGTAGGAGGTCACTGGTTCGATCTCTTGCTAAGTGAAAAACACTTGATGGGGAGGGGTTAAACCTTAACCTGCTCCAACCTCCGGAGTGGTAGCCCACCATGTCTACATTTTTGTAACCAAAAAAATTTTCTATACCGATTCATTTATCCAATTTGGTTACCACCTTAATTACACGTCACATCCCAATTTTTGAATAGTTAATTTTTCAAAAATTTTGCATGATAACATCTAAAAACTCAACAATTTTCAAACATGCAAATCTCACAAACCCAACATAAATAATCTAGAGTAATAAATAAAATGCAATCTCAACAAAGTGAGTCGCATAATACATCTGGTTTACACAATTACTCAAAAATTGAGAAACATAAACTCTCTTGGATCTAATAAAAACTAAAACAAGTCTCACAGCTAAATTACCCAAAAACTATCTTGTCAGGTCTCCAAATCACACCTGCGGATTGCCACCTGTAGGGTTAGCCTCTACACCAAGAAATTGTGCATCGAGTTGTAAAACAACAAACTCGGTAAGCTAAAAAGCCCATATGAGTGAAATAACACATTAATCTCGAAACAACTTAACAAAAGTAACATTTCACAAAAAGAAATATAAGTTTGAGTCATTAAATCCCACAGTGATCATCAACAATTAATCACACGACTATAAAGTCATAACTCACTCTATTGGATATACTTGCATCCCTGAGACCTATTTAAAATAGTCTTATGACATGCAACAACAGATAAACTAGACATCTAACTGACCGTAACCAATCACCAGGTCAAAGACATTAGTTTTCGGTATACTGTTAAAATGTCACTACTATGATCGACCCGAATGTCAAAAACAAACGTCACCATTGTGACCGACCTGAATGTCAAAACAAACATCACCACAGTGACTGACCCGAAGGTCAGAAAAACATGTCCACACAAGGACATTAATATCAATATTATCTCATTAAACTCATATATATATATATATATATATATATATATATATATACATCCCTAGTTATTCACACATGAATAATTATTCAACGACCCACAATTTATGATCACAAATGCCTCCAAAAATTCATTTATTTAAGAAACTTGATTCTAACTTTCCGATGAGTCGTTGTCGATCAAGCTCATTTATTTAAGAAACTTATTTATAAGTTACCGATGAACCATTATCAATCAAGCTCATTTATTTAAACATGAAAAAATATTTTCTTTAAAATTAAACCAATCATTTATGTAATCATAATAAAATTCGGTCCTAAGCGACCTCGGTGAGATTTTACTCACCTTAAAATTCTCGTTGCGTCTTCTCAAAACTAAGACGACCTCATAATTACACTCCACAAATACATAAACAACAAAATTATTATTATTAGTGAAAAACTAAAGAGTCTGGTTTAACCCCGAAGGTTCATCCAATCAAGATAACGACGTTCCCCAGCGACCTCCCATTGTCGTCGGGTTCTCCACAACCAAACTCACATTTTTTTCAAGGTCCGACAACCTGAACAAAGATTTCACAAGACAACGAAATTAAACAAGCAATAATAAACTCAACGTACTAACAAGATAATTTTCTTCAACAATACACTTATTACAAGAACGACGACCGACAAAAAAATTACCAGCTTCACTCTTGGTATAATTTTACAACATCCCACTTGTTTTAACATAACAACAGAACATACCAACAAAACAAACCCACACTGCACTAAACAAACTGACTGCTACAACACCAACCTACAAAATCAATAGCCAAAAACACTGCCGCCTCCGTCCATCACCGCAACCACCACCATAACAGCCACCATAGCCGGCGGCAGTGTTTCTCTCACAGCTTCCAACTCACCAAAACCTACCCCTACACTACCAACAAGCTAACAACAAATTACAACCAGTACAACCGCCACCTCAACCAGTACAACCGCCACCTCAACCATATTTACGTTTCTGCTTTCCTATAGGAAGCCCTATATCTGAGAGGTAAAACTTTCCAATTTTATGTGGTTTGTTTCCTTTCCCTGTCATAAGATATTGTTATTCCCCCAACCACATGTTTTGCTGTTGTAATTGTTAGTACTTCAGTAGTTAAAACCTAAAGGCTAAAGGTAACTAAAAATAGTGATGTTAAAAAAAATCTTGACAGTTTCAAGCATCCTTTTTGTATTCTTTTAACTTTTACTTTTCTTAAAGCCGTATCTCCCCATTCTAGTTTATCTCATACTACAGGCCTTAGCTTACAGAACATGCGGATCTGAAAACAGAACTGAAACTTGAATGAAAACAAATATAAACAAAAAGAAATTAAGAGAAATCATCCGAGGCATATTTACTAGGATTTGAATTCTAGGGTGGAAGTGAAATTTTAGGGTTCATTTACATATTATTAAGTGTTATAGAAGTATAAACAATATTAATGTACATTCTATTTGCTTTGTCTTTGTAAAGGTGTTTTGTGAACATTTTTTTTACTAACAGATTCCATCTCTGAATGCAATTTGCAGTAAATCTTCATTGCAGTGGTTCATAACAAAAGTGCAAGACAAAATTGTTAGACAGTATGAGGCGAATAGTGGGAAAGAGCACAAATAATGAAGGCGACAATTCTTTAACTATTTTGGCCTGCAATATTTATGGTCCTAATATTGCCCCAGATAAACGATTTTTATAGTTTACTAATCTTTTACGGCGTTATAGAACTCAATTAAGTAAATGTTTTAAATGAAAAACATTTAAACTGTTGCAAATGGTTCATAGATTTACAAACCACAACAGCTGTACTTTGTTTCCTCATACCTCTCATCTTTCCCTTCTAAACATTACAGGAAAGAGTTGTAAACTTCAAAGGTTTTCACGCAAACATAATTCCATGCAGACTCGTACTAGAGATGTTCTCATGTGACTGGAGGAGTGGATGCATCCGTATAGTTATCTCAAGCTTAGTGTTTAACTGTCCACTAAAAGTGATTCTAATCATATGCAAGCGGTTTTATTAATGACATTCTTATTCAGAACTTTTTAATTTCATTATATTTTTGATCGCATATTCACATCCCAACCGTCTAGTTTGTAGTTATCTGAAGCTTGGTGTTTAAAAACTGTCCACTAAAAGTGATTCTAATCATATTGTTGTAATCTGTGCCAAGTATGTTCAAGATTTCAGTATTGAGTGCTTTCGGACCTATTTCTAAAGAACATGCTAAAATGAGGCACTTTGTTAGGTTAGAATAGTCCATAATCACACCCGTCAACAAGAATGGCTCTCTTACCATTTCAATCCCAAATCTGACCTTTAATGGCTTTGGTTTTCTTGATCAGTGAACAGAGATTTGAAAAGAAAAAATTGGGAAACATTTTAATGTAAGTATTCATCTGCTCAAAAGTAAAGAAAAGTCCTCTCCAAACTTGAGTAACAGTGGGAAAAACCAGATATTATTGAGGCTTGGTTTGGTACACCATCATTAAAAAAACAGTTTTTATCTCAACTTCTATATTTTATGAGAGGTTCTATTCATCTTGAAAAATATTAATTGCACCTATTCTTTTTATAAAGTATTTGTTGATTTTGTCAACTTATATCAAATTACTAATAAAGACACAAAAAACTCTTCTTATTTTCTTATACAATACATGTTTAAAACTATAAATTAGGATCTTATTTTAAAAATAAAAATAAAAACATAAATTAAAAATCTATATAGATAATGAAATCGATAAATTATAGATGGTTTCATATGAATCTGAGATATAAGTTCACAGGAAAAAAAAACTTAGTTTTAAAGACTAAAAGATTATGTATATAAAAAAATAGTTGATGAAATTTCAACAAAAATAAGATAAAACTAATAGCAAATCATGACTAGATCAATTGATCATTGTTCTTGATAAGATTCAAGATCTATGTATATGAATCACCTTATTTTTTTAGAAAATATTTGATTTTTTTTATCAAATTGTATTGTTATATAATGGTTTATCTTTTATTGATTTTATTAAAGAATGAGTGTTTTGGGAAAACTAGGGAGGTGTAGATAACATTTTAATTTTATGTAAAAGTAAATTATAGGTCCAGTAAGTAAGTAGAGAGGTCCAAATAATATTTTTAGAGATATGACTAAAAGCTCTTTATTTTATTGTGTTAGGTAAATCAAATAGAAGTTTTTCTTTTGAAAATTGCAAATCAGTGAAAACAGATTTTAGAAACGTTGTTTTTAAAAGCTGTTGTGAATAAAAACATAAATTAAAATTACATTTTTAATCTTGACAGCACATTTAAAAACACAATTTACCAAACAGTTTACTTTTTAATTCACAGCCGATTATATTCACAAAAATAATTAAAAATTGTCGCAACTAGAGGGACTCGATAGGGAAAGCTAAGCTTCATCGTCTCCTTTTCGATATGTCTCTGCCCCACGTGACTAGTTTAGAATCTGATTTACCATTGTTGGTGGCTGGTGAGTCGCGTATTATGGTAACTTGGTAAGGCACTAAGAGTATCTCCAACAATTTTTGTATTAATTCTCTATTATAGAGGAGAAAATCACAAAATCTCTATAAAAATGAGCTAAACTCCAATAGCTTTTCTATTTTTATATACAAAATTAAGTATTTTCCGTATAATTTAATAAATTTAGAGAAATATATAAATTCATTCAAATCAAACCTTAATTATTTGATTAATTGTTTTAACTTAATGACATTTTGTTCTTTCTTAAGAGAAGAAAATGAATTAAAAAAAGGTAAGTAATAAAGTTTCCATGAAGATACAAATTTGTAAAAATTCTATAGATTTAAAGGATATGTTTCTCTCTCTTTCCACTTTTTGTATTATAGAAGATCCTTTACATGAGCTATTGGAGCCAAAAAATGATATTTTTCTTAAAAATAGAGATTATTCTAGTTTTACATGAGCTGTTGGAGATGCTCTAAACATAGCCTCGGCCTGATCAGTGTAGCATAAGTAATGCTCTTACACTTGTTAAGACTGATAACTACCAACTTGCAAATATGTGATAATAAACACCATCAACTGAACTCTACTATGTGCCATATATCAACAGCTTCCTGGTGTGTCGCAAATGCTTTCACATACATAGTTGCAGAAGTGTATAGAAAGACAAATATAACTGTCTCGATAACCAGGGTCGCAAAACCAAATCAAAGGGAATAACATTGATTCATACAGCTTGACATTCACTTATCACTGCACTTGGAGAGGAATCAACTATAGGTCTGTAAAATATGTAAAATAAAGGAAAGCAAAAAACAGCTAGAATCGATGTAACAGGATAAACCAACAGATGCAACAGCATTACCGTCGAAATGCATTGCTTTCACCTGCTTCAGACCTGCCCTGCGAATAATATGTTCGGCGACGAACACTCTCCTCTATTGTTGAGCTTCCCCCCTTCTCAGAACCATATACACTAGTTTGAGCAGCATCTAAGAAATTCTTACCACCAGGTCGTATAGCCCGGGCAGCTTCCCGTGCATCATTCTCGTCAGCCTTCTTCAAACGTTTCCATCTTTGTTCTTCATGCAACTCAGCATCCATCTGCATCTCCTTCAGCCGAGCAGCTCTTTCTTCTTCTGAAAGTTTAGGAGGAACAAACCGACGCCTGTTGTGGGAATCATTTCGCCCTCTCATGAAAGAGTTTTCTTGTTCTAAACTTTCATGCTTTCCCTTGACCATACCCTGGCCGTCATCTTTGGCTCTTTCTATAGCATGATCCTTCTTATAAGAACGTGCTCCGTTATGTAGCCCGTCTTCTGAATCTAAATGCTTAACAGGGTTCTTGTCACTTCGACTTCTTCTGTTACGCAGCTTATCTTCCGAATCTGAATGCTTGCCACGGTTTTTCTCACTTCGACTTTTTCTGTTATGCAGCTCATCTTCTGAATCTGAATGCTTACCACGGTTTTTCTCACTTCGCCTTCTTCTGTTATGAAGCTCATCTTCAGAATCTGAATGCTTACCACGGTTTTTCTCACTTCGACTTCTTCTGTTATGTAGCACTTCTATATCTGAATGCTTACCTCGGTTGTTCTTACTTCGACCTGTGTTATGTAGCCTGTCTTCTGAATCAGCATGCTTTACACCGTTCTTCTCACTTTGACGTTCTCTGTCATTTGGCCCATCTTCTGAATCTGAATACTTTTTCTCACTTCGATGTGCTCTGTTACGTGATGTGTCCTCCAAATCTGAATGCCTAGCACGGTTACCACTACTACGTGCTTTGTTACGCAATTCATCTTCAGAATCTGAATAATTAGCCTGGGTTTTCCCACTTTGACATGCTCTATAGCGTGATTCATCAACATTTGACTGCTTAACACGGTTATTTTCCCTTCGATGTGCTATTTCCTGCAGTTCATCCTCTGATTCTGAATGCTTAACATATTTTGATGCCTTACGATGACTCTTCTTCCTCCTTTCCATATCAGCAGTGTCATCTTCTGAATCAGACGCTTGCTTTCGATACTTTGAAGATTCTTTACGGTGCTTCTTCCGATGTTCCTTCTTGTCAAGCTCTTTTTCTTTGGGCTTCTTTGTTTCAACCTGGTTAAAGAAATACGAAGGTTAGGTTAATGCAAAGCGCAAACTGAACATTATATGATAATCCAATGATTAGTTCAAAAAAATATTATAAAAGTATTAAACTGCTCATGTCAATGACTAAAACCTTGTATATCAAGAATCAAAAGATCCAAAATGGCCATGGTAGCAAGCTGCTAAATCCCTGCTAGAGGAACTTACATATTTTCCAAAGGAAAACTAGAAACAGCAAAGATCCTGATTGAACTACCAAGGTCATGATGATCAAAAGGTCGAACAGGTCTTCCTAGAAAAACAGACTCAGTTGCAAGCACTCGTAACGAAATATTCTTGTTTAACAAAGACCCTAAGACCTCTGCAGCACATAAATGTCGTGTTGCTGACTACGGTATACATCTGCAAATTCTTGATATCCAACTGCTTAATCTGACATAGCCAATTGGCTGTCTAAAACTACTTCATCACCTAAACCCATATTGTAGCTAAAAAGCATCAAGTACATTCAACGAAATCAAGAAAAGGCAAGGGTATCAAATATCTTATACCAATATTCACAAGAGGTGAAGAAAGAAGAAAACTCACTTGTTTCCGAATCATAGCCATCTGGACAGGATTGTTCTTGATCCGAGCAAGGGCTTCCTGCTCTCGCTGCTTAATCATAAGGAGAGGATCCGAGTGAAGCTTCCTCCAAGCATCATTTGCAGACTGAGGCTTCTCTGCCGCAAACAGAGCCCCCGGCACAGTAGTCTGTGCCTCCTGCAATCATACATAAACATAAATCATCAAAACCTCACAACTTTCCTCAAATTTCACACCTCCAAAACGCATTCGATCAGAAACTTAAAAGATTATAATTATAAATACCTTTGCGGCGGCGGCGGAGGAAGAAGGCTCTTCGGCTTTGATGAAGGCTTCCTTGAGAGATTCAGAGCCGCCGGGACGCCCTACCGCCAATCCGGAATCGTAGAGGAACTCCAATCGCTCCTGCTTGCTGCAAATTCCAATCAAGTCAAGTTCATAATGAGATTGAATCGGAGAATCAAGGAAACTTAAAACCAAAACCCTAACCCTAGAATTGGGTGAAATTGAATTTGAGAGAGAAGATAAAAAGACATACGGGACGAGGCCGGCTTGCTCCTGGAGCTCGCGGAACTCAGAGCGTTCGCGTTCTTCGATGATCTGCTTGCGGAGCTCGTCGAGCTTCTTCTCTTCGGCGGCGTGCTTCTGCTCCGCCTTCCAGACGTTCTCGATGTTGCGGAGGCTCCCCGTGTGCCACCCCTTCTTGTTCAGAAATTTCATCCCCATTGCGACGTCGTTTGATTCTTCTTCTCCTTTCTCAGGATTTCGTTAGATGCAGAGAGACTGATCGATCTGTGTTGGGACTTTGTTACGCACAGGGATATAGGACGATTGCGATTTTGAAACGGAGCAGAATTTGGTATGTCAAATAAATTATTAAATAAATTTATATATTTATTAAATAAATTATTTATTTATTTATTTAAATAAATAAATTATTTATATATTCCATCTGCACTTTTTTCTAAATATAAAAATAGAATCTCATTTCTAAAAACATGAATTGTCTATTTTATCTATATTTTCTTAAATTATTAGATTTAAACTTTAATAAATCAAGACATAATCGAAAGTTCAAAAATTTAACATTTCTCACTGTTTCCTAAATTTCTTATGGTTTTTTAAATTTATATGTATATATATGTTTTAAATCTTAGGCATGAAAAGTGGTTCAAAAGCATGATAAATACCTGTGTATCCTGACTTTAGTTGGTCAGTCTAGAAATGATACTTTTGCTTATATCAAGGATAACTTCTCAAAGAAACTTCATGGTTGGAGATCAAAGTTGATGAGTGCAGCAGGTCGAGAAATTCTGATCAAGATAGTTGCTCAAACTATGCCTATCTATACTATGAACAATGATTTGTTGCCCCAACATCTGGTACACGAGCTCCACCGATTAAGTGCTCAGTTTTGGTGGGGAGGTACAGATGAGAAGAAAGGTATGCATTGGCGAGCTTGGGACACGCTTTATCGGCCAAAGGGTGAAGGAGGTATGGGATTTCACCATCTTTTTGCCTTTAATCTAGCTATGTTAGCCAAACAGTGGTGGAGATTAATCCAGAATCCTAATTCCTTAGCTCGGAGATTGTTAAAGGCCATTTATTTCCCTCATAGAAAATTTTGGGAAGCTGAACTAGGTGCGGCTCCATCTTATGCTTGGCGTAGTATTCTCAATGGGAAGGATATCCTGAGACATGGGGTTAGCAAGCATATTGGTAATGGAAAGCGTAACGGGTTCTTGATCATGAGGAGGACCCAAATCCAAGTTCTCTGTTTTGGAATAAACTTAGGAAGGTCAAAGTCCTGGGTAAAGTTAAGATTTGTGCGTGGAAAAAGGCCTCAAACATTCTTCCTACACGAAGTCGGCTAAGTGAAAGGGGTGTGGATATTGACACCTAATGCTCATTATATGAGGAAGAGGCTGAGCCCCCTGTTCATGCTTTGCGAGATTGTCCCCATGCGACTGAATGCCTTCAGGTAGCTCAGGTTCCTACTCAGCAAAACACTGCGACGATGTCTGACTGGTTAGTTTATATGGTTTCTTCTCATTCTGCCATATTTCTAATTCGCTTGATGTTTATTTGGGCGATTTGGCGGTATGGAAATCAGAAAGTTTGGGAGGGTGGGGTTACAAAACAGGTTTCTGAATTGTTCCTTTGACTTTAAGTTGGTGAGAGGAGTATATACTGGCTCGAGTTTCTGAGAATGTTCCAAGTGTGGTGTTCCGGTCTAGATGGAAGAAACCCTCTATTGGATTTATAAAACTTAATGTTGATGCTGCCTTCGATCCAAACACAGGAATGACAGGTCTAGAAGGAGTGTTTCGTGATCTTGATGGAGGTTGTTTGGGTGTATTTACCAAATTCATTGTGTCAGCCAGTTCTCCTCAACATAGTGAGCTCCTTGCAATTTCTGAAGGTGTTAGCTAGGTGCAGGTAAACCAGTTTGCTCCCCTAATTGCGGAACCGATTGTCAGGTACTAGTTGGTGCTATCCATTCAAGTTCGTTGGATAACTCGAATCTCGGTTACTTACTATCTGACCTGAGAGAGAGACTTAGTAATATGGCTAATTTGAGAATTGTTTTTGTTAAAAGAGATGCCAATAAGGTAGCTCATTCCGTAGCTCAGATTCGTTATATTACCAATTACATACAGGGTTTTCTGTTGTAATTCCTCCGTCTATAGAGGAACTTATCTCTTTCGATTGTAAAGATCTTTGATCAATGAAAGAAATTTTACTTCTCTAAAAAAATTGATCATTGAATTTTTAATAAAAAGAAATGGATTATGGTCGCTGAAATCTCGTCAGACTCTTTAAAACGTCATCGAAATATCACCGGACCTTACCGGAACCATATAGTACCTTCGTTAGAAGTTTTATTGAGGAGCAATAATGTTGAAAAATCATCATGTTAAGAACCATCAAGGCTTGAACGACTGTGTATCAGGTGTATCTTTTCTCTAGCATCCTTATATTTAGGGTGGGTAATTAGTAACTAAGAGTTCTTAAACTTCAGTGATAATTCACGACAATATGACATTATTATTTGAATGTCGGTGAACTGTGACATGTTGGTAAGCTAGCCTAAATGGCACTGTAGAGGTCATGGACATTCATTTGCATTGCACGAAAACCTTTCGAAGTTTTTTGCAAACCCAGATAATGTCGTACTGCTGCATCAAACTTTTGATGAAAATTTCATAGCAAGCAATCTTAAGGACATAACCCATAACTATCACAAAAAATACACCTCATTGACTTACTCATTCAACAATATTTGTCGATCAATACTCTAACTGACTGCATACCGTATTGAATATAATGTTCTGATCATGTCACGAAAAGCTAGAGCGCTCAGACCGCAAGCTTATAGCAGATCATGAACCGCTACTTAGTTTTTCGGGCGACATCGTGCAACCATTATGGTCAGACATGATGACCATAGAGATAGGAGCCGCTCCTCAAACCGCCAGGATCGACGCCTAGTTTATCATTGTAGACTGTGTCAGCTCCTATAATACCATCCTCGCCAGACCTGCCCTAAACCGGTTGAAGTGTATTATAGCTGGTTATATGCTCGTAATGAAGTTTCCAACGCCTCATGGCACTGGTATTGTCAAAGGCAGCCATACAGTGGCCAAAGAATGCTATATGACTTCAATCCAGCAAGCCAAGAAAAGAAGATAAATCTTATCAGTAAATAACCAGCAGGAGTTAACAGAAAAAATAGACGATCCTTGGAAAGAAAGTGATAAATATGCCCAAAGACGCCAGTTAGCGACACTGCTGTACGAGCAGTTAGTATATTCGCTACCAATCTAGAGCGCCAAGTATTTATCGGTGCACAATTGGATCCTGTTTTGGCTGACGAATTAATCCAGTGTTTACAAGATAACATACAGGTGTTCGCCTGGTCCCATGAGGACATGCCCGGAGTATCAAGTGATGTCATTGAGCACTCGTTAGCCATCAAACCATCTGTTGTTCCCATCAAGCAGAGGTGTCAGGCCTTTGATGAGGAACGATACACATTAATGAATCAAGAGGTACAAAAGCAGTTGAATGATGGCTTCCTCCGCCTAGTTCGTTACCAAGCCTGGGTCTCAAACGTGGTAATGGTACACAAACCTAATGAAAAATGGCGGATGTGTGTGGACAATAAAAATCTCAACAAGGCCTACCCAAAGGACAGCTTCCCGCTACCTAGAATCAACCAGCTGGTGGATGTGCGGTCGGACATGAGCTGTTCAGTTTAATGGACGCCTTCTTAGGATACATGCAATTATCAATGGGCGAGTCCGACCAAGAGGCTATGTAACACCCCGTCCCGAAATTTACCTTTTTACCGGGATTAAGCGGGTTACAGAGGGTTATAACAGTGCTGTTAATTTTTCCCGAGTTAATATTTGAGTTTAACATCGAGATATTCTCAGTTCTGGGGGAAAATAGAATTAATGTCCCGATGGGTAGATTATGTTAGTACGAGTCATCCGGTATGTCCATAATATTTTCCGGAGCTACGAGCTGTTTATTATGAATTTATCCAATTTACGGAAATAATAAATGTTAATTACTTTACCGTAAAAATATGACTTTGCGATAAGTTGAGAATTTGAGGAAACTTCCTTCAAGAAAGTTGTAAAGGACGTTAATAGGAACTTGTGGGTATGTCCTACGCTTTAATCGGAGTTGGTATGCGAAAGTTATGCGGGATAAAGTGTTGTTACTGTGTGGTAAAAGTAAATATCAAAATATCTATTTACTGTTCATGGTAACTTTTCATAATTCAAATTGAGCCGTCTTGTATTTAAATGGGGAGGGGTTGACCGGAGAGGAGATCTCTCTCTCCCTCCTCCCTCGTCTCGAGTGTGAGCTCCGCCCTTGAGACCACCACCGCCGCGCGTCTCAGCTCACCGCTATCACCAGTTACCTCGCCTCGCTCAGTCGTCCCAGACCCTCAGTTACGGCAGAGGTGCCGGATTCGAATCTCTGCCAAGGAGGAGCGGTGCGTCGGAGGTCTGCTCAGACGAGAGGGTGGTCAAGTTTGATTGGAGGATCATAGTGGACGTTCCTGGTGGCTGCAAGAGTAGCTCAGAGGCTTGAAGGAGGAGAAGAACGCCTCGTCGAAGGAGGACTGCCAGAGATCTGATCGGGTCAACCTTGAGGTATAAAAAAACTCCATTTTTTCTCTCGATTCCTACTGTGTTGGACTGCTTGAATGGTGCAAAACCTAGCTATGCAGGTGTTGGAAGCTGGTTTGGCCGGAAAACCAAAGTTTTCCGGCGAACCAGCCGATCGGGAAAATCAGGGGTAAAAACCCTGGTTTTTACCGCGGTGAAATTTCCTTTTTACTTTTACTGTGGTGGAAAATGTCAAAACTGTCCCTGGCAGTTTGGGGTAATTACAAGGGTACCACTAGGGTTAAAATTCTAGAAATACCCCTGGTAGTTTTGTATATTTACAAGACTGCCACTGAGTTTGAAATTCCTAAAATATCCTTAACAGATTTGTATATTTACAGGGCTGCCATTGAGATTAAAAAGACCAGACTGCCCCTGGCTGATTCGTCTATTTACAGAGGTTGTCACTAAGGTTTAAATTCCTAAAATGCCCCTGATACTCAGATTAATTACAAACTTCCATTAAGGCTAAAATGACCATGCTGCCCCTGACAGTTTTGACTAATCACAAGAGTGCCATTTAGGATTAGATTTACCTTTATATCCCCAATGAATTTGCTATTTACGTGGATGCCATCATATTACATATTTTTGTGTGGTTATTGATTATATTCTTGTGCTTGCTTTTATATACGTTTGTTTGTAAGTTCGGGATAATCCCGATATATAGTATGTTGGTGGATACCTTAGCGGAGAGGTTAAAACTCCGGTTATGCTTTAGGCGGTTGCTATCCTTAATAGTTTACCGACCGTTAAATAGAAAAACGGGATTCGCCTGGTTAGGGCGTTAAGAGCTACATGTGGCTTGATCTCTGAGTACAGGATACGTAGGCAGCCTGACCGGGATTCGGGTGCAGTCACAAATAATATTAGAACCCCAGGTCCTCTAAATGATTGGTTTGAGATCCAAATGCAGAAATCGGGATAACCTCCGGCTGTGAGGTCTATTCCGGTTTCGTTTGAACCGTTTGAAATAATGTTTGAAAATAAAGGTTATCCTTTCTCAAGGGGAATTTCGAGTAAATCTCTCTTGGGATGGTCTCTTGGGATGGGTCCGCACGTCCTAACCTAGGTTTAGGAATGTAAACTTGGGTCGGGGCGTGACAGGCTACCACATTTGTCACCAATATAGAAACATACTGTTATGTAAGGATGCCCTTTAGGTTAAAGAACGCCGGATCTACCAACCAGCGGCTCATGACACTAATGTTTGAACCATACATTGGGAAGATCATTATAATCTATGTGGACGACATGTTGGTCAAAAGTCTCAGGGCAGGAGACCATGTTAATCATCTCAGAATCATTTTCAAAATCTTGCATCAGTATAACTTGAGGTTGAACCCAGAAAAATGCTTCTTCGGCGTTACAGAAAGTAAATTCTTGGGATACATCATCAGTGAGCAGGGAATCTCCGCTAATCCCACCAAGATAAAGGCCATTCTTGACATAAGAGCAGCAGAAAAAAGGAAGAAGTTGAAGTCATGCATGGACGGTTGGTGGCCTTATCCCGCTTCATTGCACACTTAACAGACAAATGCACCCCATTTTTTAGGGCCCTCCGCCGACCAACAGGCAAAAGGGTAGAGTGGTCAGCAGATTGCGAGGCTGTCTTTCAAGGGCTCAAGGAGTACTTGGCGGCAATACCTATGCTATCGATCCCAGAGCAGGGAGAGACACTATACTTGTACCTAGCGGTTTCATGTACTGCTATTAGCTATGCCATCGTCCGACGGGTTGAGTCTTCAGAATTACTAGTATTCTACACCAGTAGGGTGATCAGCAGACCAGAGACAAGATATCCAGCCCTCGGAAAGATGGCCTTAGCACTTATAATGGCTGCTAGACGACTCTGCCAGTACTTCTAAGCACACCAAATCATCGTCTTGACTAATCAACCTCTCAAGCAAGTCCTTCAAAGCCTAGAGCATTCTGGTCGTCTCAGTAAATGAGCTGTTGAGCTTAGTGAATTTGATGTCGAATTCAAACCCAGGATCGCCATGAAGGGACAGGTAGTGGCAAACTTCATTGCAGAGTTCACAGAGAGAGAATATGAATGGTTAAAGGGGAATCAAGCTGGACACCAAGATGCGGAGGATCAAGAAGTCACAAGTAAGACCGCCACCAAAACAGAATGATACCTTTATGTGGACAGTTCATCCTGCAACAATGCTAGTGGGGCGGGCGTTATCCTAACAGGCCCAGGGCAGATTCATGTGGAATATACGCTAAGATTCGAATTCAAAGCTTCTAACAATACGACAGAGTATGAAGCGCTCATAGTAGGGATGTTATTGGCATTAGAAAACAGTGCCACCAAGATATATATCTTTACCGATTCCCAGCTGGCAGTAAATCAAGTTAATGGGGAATTCCAGACCAAGGAAGGGTACTTACAACTTATTTAGGATATGTAAAAACCTTATTGGCACAATTTTTCCTATATACACTTACCAGGATCCCTAGGGCAGACAACTTAGCACGTTTAGCAACGGCTCAATCACATGCCTATTCCTGGGATGCTAGGATCGAAATATTAGAAAAGCCATCGATCACCAAGACACTAGCATAAATTTTCCACATTGATATCGGTTCCTCCTGGATGGATCCGTTCCTCCGATATCAATGTGGAAAATTTACCCGTGGACAAGATAGCTGCCCAAGATAGCTGGATTTACCCGTGGACAAGATAGCTGCCCAAACTCTTATCAGGCGCGCTAATAACTACATAATACTTGAAGGCAAGTTGTATCGTCAAAGTTTCAAATACCCACTTTTGAGATGTGTTACGCCAGCGGAAAGGCAGAAAATCTTACATATGATCCATAGCGGGGTTGATGGGAACCACTCCGGACATCGCTCACTAGCAAGCAAAGCTATGCGTTACGGGTACTATTGGCCCACATTGGTAAAAGACTCAGAACTTATCATGAAGGCTTGTGAGAAGTACAAGCAATTCGCTAACATTCTCCGGGCGCCAGCGGAGTTATTGTCAAACATCATGGGACCATGGATAGGATCTTTGTGGGGACTTGACTTAATAAGACTATTTCCCGTGGCGAGAAGCCAATACCGCTACATCATAGTCGCTATTGACTATACGACTAAGTGAATTGAGGCTGTCCCGCTTGTTAAGATTGACACCGCCAGAGTTTAAAAGTTCATTTGGAAGAACATATGCTGTTCATTTGGAAGAACATATGCTGTTGTTTTGGGGTGCCAGACACCATAATCACTGGCAATAGGGCACAATTTAACAACGAAGAGTTGGTCGGTTGGGCATGGGAACACCATTTGCATATCAAGTTTGCCTCTGTAGTACATCCTTAGACCAACGGTCATGTAGAAGCCGCCAACAAGAAAATCAAAACTTCACTTAAAAAGAAGCTTGATGAAGCAAAAGGACTCTGGGCGGATAAGCTCCCCGAAGTCTTATGGGCACTCAGAACAACTCCAACCACAACAACTAGACAAACTCCTTTTTGTTTGACGTATGACACAAAGACAGTGCTGCCCATTGAAGTAACGCATCTGACGGCTCGTGTGGGGTTGTTTAATCTGGAGAACAATGAAGAAGGCCTACTTTTGGACCAGGATTTGGTGGAAGAAAAAAGCATCTAAGCACACCTTACCAACCTTCAAAACAAGCAACGAAGTGCTCACTTCTTTAACAAACAGGTCATGAGCAGCCGCTACCAAGTCAGGAAATGGGTCATGAGGGAAGTCATCCCAGCGCCTAAAGGACTAAACCCTAAATGGGAGGGACCATTCCAATTTGTGGAAGAAGTAAGCCCGGGTACGTACTATCTTAAAGATAAGACTGGCAAACTAACCGTCCATCCATGGAACATTCAGCACCTAAGGAGGAATTATGTTGAGTAAGCCTAGCTAGAGGCTAACAGTCATTGCTTTTTAGTTCAGCTTTTCTTTTTTGCATACGGTTCATGGTATAAGCCGCTAGTCTTAGCGCTTCCATATTTTGTAACCGCCAGCTTTACAATAACTATCAGTGAATGAAACATATTATCCTAATTATTGTCCTTAAGAACACAGCTAGTTACAAGAACAAAAATAATATATTAAAGATTTCATTCAGACATAAAACATGAACAAAATAAAAACAGATGACAACAAAACAAGGCGCTGACAAGTTTCATTCATGAGCAACAAAGTACATAAATAAGTATAAGTACATTTTATACTACAACCGAGTACACAGCCGTGCGGCAGAACATAGCAGGTCAGGTAGGCCAGCGGGCTGGAGGATTCGGGGAGGGGAAAGATTGCTAGATACGCAAATCGATCCGCTCTTCTCCTCACCCTGCTCAGCCGCAGACAACGCCTCAGCCCTCCTTTGAGCACTGCGTCGATGTATGCGGCGATAACGGATGACATCATGCGGAGTGGGAGAAGGCGTTTCAGTGTTAGAATCGGAACGCTGGCTATCGCCAGATAAACTATAAGTAGAAGAAATATAGCTACCTGAGTCAACAAGAAGCGCCTCCTTATTCTGGTCAGCTGAAATGCAGATGGTGGCGGAGCCTCTTCATTGCCCTTCTGCTGGTGAGACGCCCAAGCGGCATACTTCACCATATCAAGGCATCCCACCTCGCTCAGCTAATCAACAATGATCTCCACAACGGCTTTCTCAGCACCCGCTCGTAGCTCCTGTTCTTTCACAACCCATTCGGCTGCCATAACTTGGCGAGTCTCAGCCTCTTACACAGTCCTCGTCTCGGTTAGCGCCGCCACAACGTAGGCACGAGCAGACTCTGCGGCTATAAGCGCTTGCTCTTTGTCACCAAGGGCTCCACGGAGGGACTCCACTTCATTTGCATGTGAGGATTAGAGGCGTCGCAAGCGGTTCAACTCGGAGTCTAGAGATGCAATCTGCTTACAGTCTTCCAGAGTTTGGGTGGCGACGATCCCTAACTTGTGGCGCTTATCCTCTACTTCGGCCTCAAGTTTCACTACCTTTCCCGCCAGCTCCTTCAGCTTGTCTTGGAGTGCGATTATGTCCCCTTTCATCCGCTTGTTGTCTGCCAGCACCGACGCCGCATAGTTACCAACAACGAACAGAGCTCGAAACATGTGAGAAGCTATATCCATGCATGACTCCCGCTCGCTGCCTACTACAGCAAAGGGCGCCTGCTCGCTGGCAGAGTAGTCAGCTATTCCACAGGTGGTACAAAGTCTTTGATCAACGCATGTTCCTTGGGGTCAGCATAGACCAGGAAATTGATATGAGACTCATTAGCGAAAGACAGGTTCTCTCCATCAGACCGCTGGGGTAGAATGACGATCGGCTCCCTAGCTTCAGTAGTAGAGACTGGCCGCTCGACAGTATGATTCCCGCCAACCCCTTTCTCGGCATCCGCCATCTGTTTTTGATCGCCAGCGGCTATTCGAGACTTTTTTTTTCTCAACACCTCCCTAGACGTGGTCTTTGCCCTTACATTTCTTCAGGGCAGAGTCTGAAGTGGGGCGGTTGGCTGAAGACCCGCCGGAAGAATCAGACTCGACCACCGTAACAAAAGGGTGGTGGTCTGCCAAAGAATTTACTGCCTCATTATTTTTATGCGTATGAAGGGGCACAGGTAGAGCGACCCCGTTAGTCCCCTCAACGATCGCCCCTTTCGATGTCACCACCTGGGGGCAAGAGCCGCTTTCCATTCCATAATCTTGGCCAACGTTAGATTCATAGCTTCTTCTGGATTGGATTATAGGGCAGGTTCTCGCAAAAACTTGGCCGCTTCTTTAGCGATCCGCTTCTGCGTACTCTGGTGAATCGAGAAAGATCGATCTGTAAAAAAATAAAGTCATTAAAAGACCATCAACAGAAAAGGGACAAAGACAACGAAGTGGTTCTTACGCGGCTCGCGTGACAACTTAAAGATAACCAACGTTAGCCAGGCCGTTAGCAGCCACTGACAACAACACTCTTTACCCACCCAAAGCGTCTTGACACGTTCTATTCGTTGCCACTCTAAATCGCTCAGCGGGAACTGACAAGCTTCTATGTAAAAAAAAGAGAGAAGAGGAATCAATGAACGATAAGAGCCAAGACAAGCGCAAGGAAAAATGAAATATTCTATGCAAAACAAATGGAAGACAGTAGCGACTAACCACCACCTCGTCGTTGCGCCACCCAAATTCCCAACTGGTGGTTAGAACACAAGCGTTTTTATACCAGTTGGTTTCAGAATCAAACAGATCAGAGATAATCCTCTCTGCCATGGACTTCTTCCGCCAGTCACGAAGGCGGAGTGCCACCGTCCCACTACGATCCTGGTGGTTGCTGTAGTGAAGACCATTAAAATGGGATACTTCCTCCACGGTGGGAGCCAAATAGACACAACAATCCCAAATGACCCGTAGACATTGAAGAATCTTGAGCATTTTCAGGCCCATATGACCTAGCATGATCCGATACTCCGTCAGGATATTGGAGCCATGGGTCTAGCGGAAGTCGCAGCCCATAAGACATCAGTATATCACAAAGGAGAGCCTCACCGCTAGGAAGTTTGGAACCCTGCTCCCACTCCGACAGCTCGCACATCTTCACAACACCAGGAATCCGGTATAACCGCTGGTTGTCCCTAATGCCGCTTAGGGTCAATTTGGTGACAGGTTTCATAACCAAGACGCATTCTTCCACTCCTAGTCCGCAAAGGGGTCGCCAGCCGAATCTTTACACGAGGACCCGCTAGAGTTATCTTCAATGCGTCTAGAGGTGCCAACACACCCACTCTCAGCACGGGCTCGAGCGTTAGCATCCCTAATAGGCACTTCATCCGGGTTAGATACGGGCGGTGCAACAGAGATCAGCTCTGGACTCTTCACTCCTTGCCATCGATCCGTCATTGCCTGATGATAGTAGAGGGCAAAAGCGTCATTAAAAGTCCTAGCCGCTGGCGTGGGATGAAAAACAGAAATGAAGCTAGCTAATGAATTGGGAGGACTTGGCGCTATTGCCCTAGACCTAGAACATCTCTCATCCTCACTGTTAGTGCTCACCATCTCCTCGACCCGCCACTAACAATGAAAACAAGGATTTTTAGAATCATTTTCGATCAAAGCTACTCTCACAGCCCAGAAAACATGAACACAACCCTAGTTCATCTAGAAGGACTCGAAAATCTCAGGAAAACAACCAAAACAAGAACATGATGGGAAAATTTCCAGTTCAGAACAGAGAACTTACCAAATGTTCAGTCAGAGAGAAAAGAAGATGCAACGGACAAGCACGAGAAACTCCGGCAGCATAAACACAAATCTAAGCTCTATCACACTCTCAAGGGTTTCGACACAGTTTACATAAAGTGAAAGTGAGGGGAAGAAGGGTTTCAAACCCCCTTATATAGAGAGGGGAGAGGCAATGAGCCATTGGATTAAAACCCTAGCACCGCAAGAGGTCTGCCACATGTCCACGTCATTTTGCGAACCATCGCCATTATGGGACATGACCGCTGAGGCGACACCTCGGTCGCCAGCATCATAATGATGCTTATGAAATGTCTCGCATTTAAAGCTGCAGCCGCCCATTCCACCTGTATAAGTGTTACGCGTGGCAGAATATTAATGACACAGCACCCGAGAGAAGACGGACCATGTTATTAGCGGGTCATTTACGACAAACAGATACTCCAACTACCCTATATTAGCGGCTCAAACACCAAACGATGTTATGTACACAACTGGACGCAAAAAAAACCCGCCTAAGTTCGTCTTCACAACATGCTAGCGATGTTTATCCGCTAAGACATGGTGAACCGCTCGTCAATCCCTCGTGAATACAAGATACGTCTTTGAGAAGTGATGTTTATTCGCTAACGCAATAGGAACAGCTCATTAGCATCTTGTACATACAAGACGCTTCCTCTAGGAGAGATTAGCGACGCTTAGCTGCTAAGGAATGACGAACGACTCAATAAGATGCTTATTCGCCAACATATCAAAACGCCAGCAAACAAGTTGACTACCCGCTTACTAGCGGCAGAAGGCGCCACAAATTTCATATGTATGACTAACTGTTAGAGAATTCAGGGAGATCGGAACAACCGCCACTCGAAGGTTAAAAACGACTAACAGTTACCTTCGCACTGACGATATATCAACGTTAAGAATTTGCCTCACTCTTCAGGAGACCCTTGCTGATTGAGAGGATATAGGGAGACCGAGACAACCGCCCTTCGAAGGTTAAAAACGACTCACTGTTACCTTCACACTGTTGATATATCAATGCCAAGAATTTGCCTCACTCTTCGGGAGACCCTCGCTGACTAAGAGAACAACTGGGCAGCCCGAAAATATACAAAACAACGATCAATCGTCGGCATGAGCGATGATCAACCGCTAAACGTGTAAACACACCACTAGTGTAAGACTCGTCACAAAGACGAAGTTACTTGGTACCTACTAGCTAAGCACGATGGTTATGATTAATTCTAGCGGTCTACTTATAAACTCCCCAGTCAAGCGGTCCCACGTGACTGAGAACTTAGGGGACTTGTTGACACACGTGCTATGCAGAGCAATTTGGCGACCTACGAATCAATCATAACCATCCCACCAACCTACGCTAACGGCAAGAAAAGCAAGCCAACAACAAGGTCCACGCAACGGTGCGACCCGCCAGCCAAACAGCCTAGCGACGCGCCAGCACGCGCGGCGGGTAAACCGCTACTTGACACTATGTTGGCGTGCTATGCTGCCTCTTGCATTTCTCGAGGAGAGTATTTACTCCCACATCGAAATTTGAGCTCAGTGACTCATCAGGACAAACCTATAAATAGCGATAACACAAATTACTAAGGTACAATTACTATCCCACCACTATTACTCCACCAAACCTACTTACTGACTTAAGCATCAGAGAGTAATTGACCGCCAGCCGTGGTCTTTACTCCTAACGCCTATTCGCTGCTATTTTCAAGACAATGTTTTGGACAGCTCTCCTCTGGCCTGCTAAGGGAATGACTCAATCAAACAATTATTATTATAATTAATATAAATTATTTTTAAATGAGTGCCACAATTGTAAAAATATAAAAACTGAGGACATATCTATTAATTTATTTATAGATAGTTTGATTGTAAAAACAAAACAAAAAAGAGGGGCAATTTTGTCCTTTTACTATTCACAAAAATAGTAAAAGGGGAAGCCCCTTATATATATACTAACCCTAAACCCTAAATCCCTAACCTCTAAACCTTAAATTCAATGTGTTTGAGATTTGGTCATATATTTGTTAATATACATAAACCTTAAATCCGAATTTCTAAACCCTAAATATCTAACCCTTAAACCTTAAATCCAATGTGTTTGAGATTTGGTCATATATTTGTTAATATGCATTTGAAACCTATTAGATTTAATTACAAAGTAAATTGAGGAGTAAAACTGAAGGCTAGACCCGAAGAAAAACTGAAGGCTAGGAAAAAAGATGGCAGCCTCGAAAAAAAACTGAACAGGAAAAAAAAGTGGCAGTTGGGGGTTCTATTCACGTGAACAGTAATCTCCCGCTTCACTTAAGAATATAGATATATATATATATATTAGTGTACCGTTAAAGTGTATTTTAAGCATATAATTCAACTTTTGATGTAAAATTTTATTTTCTTATAAAATTTCATTAATGTTTTATAATAAAATTATTATTAAAATTTGAAATATTTATTATTATAAACTGATCAGATTAACAGATCTAGATTTAGATCGAGTTATTAAAGATCTGGTAGAAAACTGGTCAGATCTGGATCTAGGTCAATGCTGTCTAAACGATCAATTTACAAGTCTAATTATGAGAATGGTAAAATTTTTTAAGTACCTAAAATACTCTTATTTAATTAAAATTTCAAACTTAAGGATTTCAGTAACCATGAGTGAAATAGTAATTGACACTCAACTTGGGAATCAGATTCTTTTTTCTTGAAAGAGAAAAAGGTGAAGATGAAAATTGAAATAGGAGAAACTTCGAATATTATTAAATAAAGTGAATATTTAATTATTAATTATAAAAGATTATTAAAATTATAAAGTGATTTATTAAAATTGAAAACTTTAGGGGGTAAATTTTCAAAATTGAAAGTTTAGGGGATGAAATGATGTTAGTCTTAAACCTCAGAGGGGGTAAACTGAAATTAGTCCAAGATTTTATAAAAACAGAAAAGCAAAGTAACACGCACGTTGTGCGGGTGAAGATGCTAGTATTAATAAAGTCAGAAGAGATTTGAGAAATAACGGGAATGGTTAAATTTCTGAACTTCCGATTATGTCCTTGATTTATTAAAGTTCAAATCTAATAATTGGGGTGTTAACCATTCATTACAAAAACAGAAAAAGTGTCAATTAGGTCTAAAAACATTGACTGTGACCATTCCAACTTTTATCAATGAAATTACAATCTCACCATTTATCTTTTTAACTCTTTTCCTCACCTCTCATTCTCGATCTCTCTTTCTCTCTCATTCTCGATCTCTATTTCTTGCTCTTTCTCTATCTGCCTTCCTCGCCCCTCCCCGTTGACATCGTCAACAACCGCCTCCTCACCGCCGTCCAAGAAATCGAGTCGTTCCCTCCCTTCAACGCCCTCGCCGCCTACAACCTCCACACCCTCGCCGCCACCATCTCCGGCGACTGATGACCGATCTCTCCTCCTCCTCCTCCTCATCTAGATCTGGCCTCGTCAAACCTCTCACCTCCGCCCGCTCTCTCCCTCTACCGCTCTCTCTGCCGATGTATGAAGATAGAATTCTCGACGACGATGTGCCTCGACAACACTGCCATCGTCATGACGACGTCAAAGCATCCTCACCTTCGCTGACAACGCTTCATCTTTGCCGAAGAGCTCCACCTCCTCCACCACTTCGATCCTGAAGATGACAGCTCGTCAACACCTGATATCCACCTCCTCGTCCATCACATCTCCATGTCCGTTGTAATTTTTGCTGTGTTTTTTATTTTATTTTTTTTACTTGAAGATGACAGCTCGTCAACACCTGATCTCTCATTTCTAGATCTATTTATCTCTCTATCTTTCAACTTTATTAAGGGGGTAGTAAAGTTGGCTGTGTAATATGAATGTGGTTTAGGGGTTCAGTGGGAGTTTATTAGGGGGTAGTAAAGTTGGTTGTGGCGATAAGAATATGGTTCAGGGGTTAAGTGGGAGTTTATTAGGAGCTAGTTTTGATCATGATGTTGTTCTTCTGCCACAAGACCATTGCGTATTGGCCATTTGAAGACTGATTATCTGACCAAACCTTCGATGGTATATGTGACTAGTATTAGAAATGGGTGCTTGAACTTGCGACATGATATGTTCCTTATCTCTAGTGACATTATATTTAGAAGCTCTATGGTGAATAGTAATGAAGAAAGTATAGTCGATCTTTGTTGTATGTTAAGAGATTGGCTTAACTTGGAGTACAAGGCTCATCCTCTACATGTGAAGCTTCTTCAGAACGATGATAGTGTGGCCGTTTTGGATAGTCTCAAGTATAAAATTCTTGCCAGTAATCATGAGAAAACTATGAAGTATGTCTCTTCTGCTCATTCTCTTTAAGATGTTGGAGCATCTCTGCCTCCACTTGTAGCCTATGAGTGTCTGAATGAAGTTGTAAAGCACTGCACAAATGAGACTTCTCTAATGGTGATGCAGTTAGTTCTTGCTATTATGAATGAACCCAACCTGATTCTTGTGGGAAAGAAGTTTTCATCTACCAGCATAGAGCAGTATGAACTACAAGCGCTCTGTGCTTGCTTGCAGGTTCAGGATTGTTGGATTACGCAGATGGCGCAAAGTGATAGAGCTGTATACATTGGCCTCAAGCTCTACACAGGTTTGAGAGTTATTTATGTCAACATCATAATTGTTTTCTCTAGTGTTGATAGGGCCTCTGATTGTCATTATTGTAATCATATCAATCTTTGAGGATTAGTACTGCTGGAATGATCATTCATCGACGACAAAACATGAACCAGTTTCTGTTGAGAAATATATAGAGAATATGTACAAATGAGATTGGTACATATTCCACAATGTTCATACTCGTTCGAGATTGCCAAAGGAGTTAGCATGCATCTGCATTTATCAGAGTTGTTTTGAGAAAGCTACAACATTTTCAGCCATTTTGGACAAAGATAGTTGTGTCCCTGCTCTTCCATTTGAAGTTGACATCAGAAATTCTTTCGTCATTGGAACACAAAGGTCGTCAAGGGAAACTTTATCTCTTAGATCTAAGGAAGCTTGCAAGTGGTCGTTTGAGGCCCAATTGTCCAGAAATGCACATCTCTTTTGTATAACACCATTGATCAAGCACCAGTATCCAGCAGTACAAGTGTTGTTAAGTGGGTCATCTACATTGATATTAACAACGAATATGGACAGTAAATGGGAGTTTCTTGTGGTTACTTTACTCTCAAAGAAGGGGAAGAGAGAAGGGAATTTAATTGCATTGTGTGTCTCATTCCTTGAGAAAGAGTGTAGTGGCTGCATGAAGAATAGCGTTCTGAAACACTCTTGCTTGAGTTTTGGCTTATGTGATGATCAGTTGAATGTCTTTGTGAAGCTGAATTTGGACAGTGACAAAGGGGTTGGCTTGTCATTTATATACGTACAACTATCTTAAGAGTTCACAGATAATGCTAGACATATAAGGATCAACAAGAAGACAGATATGCTGCCATTTATCAGCTAGTTATTCTAAGTACTCAGGTAATGCTGATCATTTTTGAGGATGAGATTCACCTCCTTATGCTGAACGTTGGGTATAGATTGGTACTGTTCTTGCAATGTGCATTTGAACTTGAGCAGAAGCCTCAATCTGCTAAGACATTGATTCTGAAAGTGAAACTTGAGGACAAGTCTCTGTTGAAGGGGGAAGAATTGTTGCGAGTCATTTAGTTGACGCCACACCCTTAGCTTTACTAAGGGCACCGTAACTTATTTTTGGACCACTTGACAACTTTATTAGCTCTCTCATTTTTTTAAGTAGTGTAACATTTGCTCTTTGAGACTATTAATGAAAAATCAGTAATTTCAATTTCTTAGTTTTCTTAGTTTTCAATAGATTGCTCTCGGTTGGGTTTAGAACCCTAACAGTGTATTTGCAAGATTCGATTTGTGGGCATTTGGTGAAGTGTGGTCTAAGCCGGCGACTTCATCTGGTTCTCAAGTCGGGTATGAATTG
The DNA here is from genome assembly GCA_951800085.1 of Comarum palustre. Lineage (NCBI taxonomy): Eukaryota > Viridiplantae > Streptophyta > Magnoliopsida > Rosales > Rosaceae > Comarum > Comarum palustre. The sequence continues at coordinate 11,593,043 of OX637586.1, forward strand.
TTTAGATCATCAAACCTTGCTGAACGACATGATCGTTCTCCAGCTTCCTTGTGATGGTTTGAGCTGCTCTTGGTGACACAGATTGCAGCGGGGTTGATGGTTGGTCAAGACCGGTTGCTAGTTTGGGAGAGGTGATGTTGCTGGTTCGATGGGGTCAAGGCCGCCTGCTAGAGGCGACATAAGGGATGAAGCTCAAGGGTTTCATCTTTGGGTGCCCTTAGCAATTGGGCTTGAAGCCTTTGGTCAGTAGGCCTGGGTCTAGTGTTAGGGCCTAGGATATCTGGGCTTTGGGTTTTGATTGACTAAATTTTGTTGTATTTTGTGCTAACAAACATATATTATAGGTGTGTTGTATTTTATGCTTGCTTTTGTCCACATCCTTGAAAAGGAGTATTTTATATTAGGATAATGAGTGTTGATGAATGAGGGAGAAAAGTATAATGAGTGTAATCAATTTGATCTTATTTGCCTCTGCATGTAAGATAGTAGATCGGTTTATGATGTATTTGACATGTTTACTTACTTGAAATAGAATTCATTAGGAATGAAAGACGAAAGGAATGAGAGATATGATAAAATAGTATGTGAAGATTTCAATTCAAGATGTTTAATTACAACATAGAATTGAAATAGGAATGAAACTAATTACGATTGATGTTATTTACTTTTAATAAAGAATTAGAATTAAACTAGATTGATTATGAAACTACTCTTTGTGTTTGTTTTTTTGTTTTTTTTTATGTTTTGTTTGAGATGCCTAATCAACTTAAGATTATAAATTTGTACAAATAATTGAAATTTTAGGCACTTAGTCGATAAATTGTTATAGTGGTAATAAGAAATACATATTCTAAGGTTGGGTAATTTGAGGTTATTTTAATTTTGTGAGGATATTTTAGGTATCAAAAGTTCATTCCTATTAGTTTTATTTCCAAAACTCACCTCCCTCTTTGATATTACAAATAAGGGTTATCAGGAAATCAATTCCGGGGTTTAGAGATGAAAGTGGGATCACCAACAATTTAAATTCTATAACGAGCAAGTGAACATAGGAGTATCTTGTCTGTAATCATTTCCACATATTTTAATTCCATTATAAATAAATAAATGTGTCAAATTATTTATTTTCAATTGAATGGAATATCATTAAATAAAAAGAAAAAAATATATATTTTTTCGATTTTGGAAGATATTCTTATTTTCTGAAAGCATTAAGCTGAAAAAAGGATGAAGTTTCTTTTCAATAAAAAGGAAAGAGAATCAAAGAAAATAAATAGGAGGGATAAAAAGGCTTACAGAGGTCTGCTAATTTGATGCGTCTCCCATTAAAAAGCCTTATCGGGACCCCCAAAGTCTACGCCGTCCAGAAGTATACCATCAGTACGTCCTCCTCCCCGCGCCTATTCGCTACCTCATATTTCATTCCTTTAAATCTTATCATGCATCTTTAATTTCTAAATGATTGTTTTTTTCTACAGCTTTTCGTAATTTGCTTTGGTTAAATTTAGGGTTTTGAAGAAACAGTGTGAATGGAGGGTTTGGGTGTTTGATATAGTTTTGGCACTCCATTGAAGTGAGGTGAGGTGTTGTGAGCTTTCTAGGGTTTGGAATTTTAGTATTTGGGTGCGAAACTAGGGCATTGATGGCTGATCGAAACCTGGCTGTGGTGAAGCCAATATGGATGAAGCAAGCGGAGGAAGCTAGGGTGAAGAGTGAGGCTGAGAAAGACGCCGCGGCGAAAGCTGCTTTCGAAGCCACATTCAAGGATGTGGACAAAAGCAAGCAGAAAGATTCCGTGGCGGTCGGGTCTGATAGTGAATCAGAAGAACCTGAGGACTCGGCCAACAAGCCGATTGGACCAGTGGATGCTACTAAGTGTACTGCGGCAGGGGCCGGCATTGCTGGAGGTACTGCATGTGCACCGTCTTCGTTTACGGTGGTGACCAAGGACTCTGATGGGAGGAAGGTTCCGACTGGTGGTGCACAGATTAAGGTGAAGATTATGCCGGGATTGGGCATTGGGGGTTCAGAAGGGGAAGGGATGGTGAAGGATATGGGTGACGGGTCGTATACAGTGACTTATGTGGTTCCGAAACGAGGGAATTACATGGTGACCATTGAGTGTAATGGGAGAGCTATTATGGGTAGCCCCTTCCCTGTGTTCTTCAGTGCAGGTACTCACAATTTCTGAGGTTTTATGATATCCATCTTACTGCATCTAGTCAGGCATTGTTTGAACTATTGAAGGCTAATTGTCATTCTTAGGTTTTCATAGTCAATATTGGTTCTGGTTAGGCTTGCTTCTATAATTGGCAAAAGCACTTCCTATATATCAAAAGCACTTTTCAGCACTAGGCAAGAATGCCCGTAAGTGTTCCTTCTATAGTAAAAAGCACCTTTTGGGGGGTTTTGAAGAAGCATTTTGTACATATCTTACAGACTTGAATTTTTGTAAAAACTCTTTGTGCTTCTAAGAAATCTGCTTTCAGTGGAACCACTACATAACTGAAGCTCTCATAGAGAAGTGTGTTCTGATATCGACCAATTAAGTGTGTCAAGGAACCCCAAAAGAACGCAGTAAACCAAGAGAAACAACCACAGATAAAAGACACAAAGAATACAGATTTAAATTGGTTCAACAAAAAGTTTGCTTACGACCACCGGCAGGAAAAACACTCTTCTCCGCTATATTAATAATGGGTATACAAGAAATAATAAGAAAACAAGGACTTTCTCTTCTCTTCCTTTTCTCTCCTCTTTCTCTTCTCTTCCTTTTTCTCTCCTCCTTGCCCTATCTCTCACCCTCTAACCGAGAATGGAACACACTTTGCTCTTTTCCACTGTGATACATAAACTAGAGCTGACCCCATCTGATGTAGGACAAAATAAGATGAACTCTAAATTAGCGGTTTAAAGATAGAATTAAGAAAGGGATAGGTCTACTAGCATCTCACCAGTAGGTTTCTAGGCATCACACCAAGGGATCTCAGGCATCACACTTAAGGTTAGGTTGCATCTCACAAACCTGGATAGAAAGCAAAGCTCTCAAACTTTTATTTTATTCACCTCTAACAAAAAAAGACTACAAAGACCTTTATACATAGAGAGGTTAAAACCCTAGATCAATTAGGATCAAGCAACCCTAATATTCTACAACTTAAAAGATTTCCTAATAAAAACACATCCAAAATAAGAAAGAAATCATAAAATCCTGACTTAAGATATTATACTCCTATTCTGCATTATCCTCCTCGGGTTGAAAAAACTCGACTCCGGCGAGTTATGGGTATAGAATCCTGCCACTAAGTCACCAGGCCCTTATCCCAAACGATTTCATCTTCAACATGTTAATAACTTTCTTCTTGGTTGCTGCATGTCCCCTTAACACTTTTATGTGGGGCACCATGTAAAACTTTTTCATAGACTTCAAGACAACCTGGTGCTTGTGAAACAGCAATGAATATGTATTTGCTTTTCCACAATAGTACACATCACGATCAAATAGCCAAGGTTTTCCTACAAGGACATGGGCTGTCTTCATGGGTGGCACTGGAATATGGGTGTTGTCAACCCAACTGACCTTGTATGGTTGGTGTGGTAGTACTTGAAGTTCGAGGTGCTCAATGGCAACACTTGAGACAAAATCGACACAGTTCTCTCTATCTATATCGATATTTCCATCAGTATCCACTTGTTCAGGCTCACCAGTGGCTTCAAGGAATTCTGTGACCCAAGCCCCAAAAGTTTGTTTGTTGTGGAGCTGCTCTTCTTTGTCACTAGCGGTGTTCTCCTCAAATGTCAGTGCAAAAGTCTTCCCATTATTTTCTAGCTTTCTAAGCCGAAGATCAAATGATTCAAGTTGTTCCACAATTTGTAGTAACAAGGCATATCGCTGTGTGTCAGTCAAATGTCACCAGCGAATTTTTTCCGAACGTGCAGCCATTGGATCAATAGGTTTTGGTTTACAGACGGCGCCAAAATAATGCAGGACGAATAAATTAAGAACTTAGATGCTAGGGTTTATTAGATATCTTCACACAAGAGGGACTAGGTTCCAGAGAACTTAGAAGGCTAGAATGAAAAAAACTACTGATATCACACCAGTAGAATCTCAGGCATCACACCAGAGGTTAGGTTGCATTTCACAAACCTGGATAGAAAGCAAAGCTCTCAAACTTTTATTTTATTCAACTCTGACAAAAAAGACTGCAAAGGCCTCTATATATAGAGACGTTAAAACCCTAGATCAATTAGGATCAAGCAACCCTAATATTCTAGAACTTAAAAGATTTCCTAATAAAACACAAATTCAAAATAAGAAAGAAATCATAAAATCCCGACTTAAGATATTATACTCCTATTCTGCATTACCATCCTTATATAGACATAAGGATATCAGATCTCTTCACCAAATAGGAATCCTAATCCTATTAGTGGTAGGCAGCAATGCCTACTCCTTCTCTGTAATCAACAAGGATTACAGGTATATACCATCTTCAACAAGGATTTCCTTTCTTATTGGAACACCACACTCAGACTAAACACCTTAGGAAAAACACATGGGCTGGAAACCCAACAAAGTGATCCCAAACAGAGCCATTTCTGCCTTTATTGTGAGCATATCAAATGCTCTGAGTTATAAGTGGCTTTAGCTTTATGTTAAGGAAAGCCAAAAAATAAAATGCAAATGAAATTTGAAACTAGAAAAAATAGTGTTACATGTGTGATTCTTTTCCAGATGTGTGATTCTTTTCCAGAAAGATTATTGTTTTTTTCCTTTTCATTTTGCTTATTATTATGAAGTGTCGCTACTAGGGTAAGCTGTATATGCACAAGTTGCCAATTATCTTCATGATAATGGGAATTTGATTTATTGCCATGCAGGTAGTACTAGTACTGGAGGGCTACTGGGATTGGCTCCTACATCCACATTTCCAAATTTAGTCAACCAAACAATGCCTAACATGCCAAATTATTCAGGTTCTGTCTCAGGGGCATTTCCTGGCATATTGGGAATGATTCCTGGCATTGTTCCTGGTGCTTTAGGTGGGGCTATATTACCAGGAATTGGAGCATCTCTTGGGGAAGTTTGTAGAGAATACCTTAATGGTCGGTGCGCCAAAGCCGATTGTAAGTTGAATCACCCACCTCACCAGCTGCTAATGACTGCATTGGCTGCAACTACCAATATGGGAAATGTTAGTCAAGTGCCAATGGCTCCTTCTGCAGCTGCAATGGCTGCTGCTCAGGCAATTGTTGCTGCCCAGGCTCTTCAAGCCCATGCAGCCCATTATGCGCAAGATCAGTCAAACAAAGACTCCTCTGGTAGACCTCTCTAATCCTATCTGGTGATAAATTCATGTTAAGTTCTATGTCCCAGTTTCCTATATCTACGTTCGCGTCTGTTACTATCGTATAAAGTTTTATTGCTCCTTTTTGTGGTTCTTATGGTTGCTTTAGTTTATTTAAATATCGTAAAATTGAATGTGATTCTTCTTCTTAGGTTCACCTGACAAAGCTGGGAAGGCTGATGTTTTAAAGAGAACGCTTCAAGTTAGCAATCTTAGCCCACTTCTCACTGTGGAGCAGCTGAAACAACTTTTTAGCTTTTGTGGTACGGTTGTTGAATGCACCATCACTGATTCAAAGCATTTTGCTTATATAGAATACACCAAACCCCAAGAAGCAACTGCTGCTCTGGCTTTGAATAGTATGGATGTTGGAGGCCGTCCTTTGAATGTTGAGATGGCAAAATCACTTCCTCAAAAATCTGCTATGAATTCTCAGATGGTTTCTTCGTCTTTGCCCATGGTGATGCAGCAAGCTGTTGCCATGCAGCAGATGCAGTTCCAGCAGGCTTTGCTTATGCAGCAAACTATGACAGCCCAACAGGCAGCTAACCGAGCTGCAACCATGAAGACAGCAACAGAGTTAGCTGCAGCGAGAGCAGCAGAAATAAGTAAGAAACTAAAAGCTGATGGAGTGGAAATTGAAGAGACTGAAACAAAAGAGAAAACTAGGTATGTTACATTGATATGAAATGATGACTTCTAAACTGCCTTTACTTATATAAGAAATGGCTTATATATTGTAGCAACATAGTCCGACTTGAAATGTGTCATGCATTTTTTCAAGTTCATAAACATATGCTGTTTTTTAAACAACATTTTAGTTTTAACCCTCATTGGTTATTGGATAATAGTGCTTCTTTGTTTTAATTAAAGTACTTATTTTAATAATCAATTTCTTTTTTGATAGGTCTCCTTCACCTCGTGAAAGGTCAAAATCGAGATCGAGATCACCTATCAACTATCGCCACAGGTGGAAGTCTCCCTCTTACTCTCCTCCACCCCACTATGCAAGAGGCCGTAGATCCAGATCCCCGTTCAGGTCACGCCATCATTCAATCTATGACAATGGCCGGCGGTCATACAAAGATTTTAGGAATGGCAGTGAAAGAGGTAGAAGGCGGGATTCAGATAGATCAGATGATCATCGGTCATATGCCTTACGGAGAAGGAGTAGGAGTGTTTCTCCTCGAAGAAAATCACATCGAGTTGATTCATCATCACCCAAACATCGACGAGAACATTCTCCACGTAGAGCGACCCGTGATGCATCTAGATCACCAGGTCATCATGCAGGGAGTAAGTTATCTCCAAGAGGCGATGAAGACAAATCCAAGCACAGAAAACGTTCTATGTCTAATTCTCCAGAGGATAAACATCTGTTAAATGACAAAAATGATGAAATGCGCTACGAAACATCAAAGCGACGAGAAAGAAGGCGATCCAGGTCTGTTTCAGTGGAAGGTAAGCACCACAGAAAACTGTCATCTCCAAGAAGTCGGGATGAAAACAAATCCAAACACTGGAGGCGGTCCAGGTCAAATTCTGTGGAAGTAAAGCCACATGGCACAGATGAAACTAGAGATCGTAGATCAAAGCACCGTAGCGTAAGACGGTCCAGGTCAAAATCTTTGGAAGGCAAGCGTCACTCTGATGGGAAAACTAGTGAACTGAGAGGTGAAAAATCAAAACATCATGATAGAAGACGTTCAAGGTCAAATTCTGTGGATGGGAGGCGTCACTCGAAGGTGTTTGATGGATTTAGAGATAAAAAATCGAAGCGTCGTGCTAGAAGGCAGTTGAGGTCAAGGTCCAGGTCATCTTCTTTGGATCTGAAGCTTGACAGAAGGGAGTCATCCCCAAGAAGACTTGATGAACACAAATTGAAGCACAGAAGGCGGTCAAGGTCAAATTCTGCTGAAGGAAAGCAGCACCTCAATGATAGAGCAGATAAAAGTAGAAATGAAAAAGCAAAGCGGCATAGAAGAAGAAGGTCCAGATCACTATCACTAGAACGTGAGCGTCAGAGAGGAAGTAGGTTATCTCCAAGAAGTTCAGATGAAAATGATTTAAAGCAGAGGCGGTGCTCTAGGTCAGAATCTTCTGAAGGCAAACATCAAAGGTCTGAAAGAGATGAGAATGTTGATGATGAACTAAAGCATTATGAAGATGGCAATGACGAATCAGGTTTTCTCACGAATGATTCAACCAAGAAAAGTAATGATCAGATGGTCATTTCAAATAATGAGGACTTTGCATCAAACGGATTGCTGGGTATGCTAGACGGTCACGGTGTGTATGATGTTGACAGTGGAGGCCCTGCATCACAAACTTGTAGGGAAGAATTGAGTAGACAGGAAAATCTTGGAAAATTTGGTAATTTTAAGAAATGTGATATATTCTGATTCTGAAGTTTTGATTGTTGGGAGTAGCTGAATATTGATTTTTTTTTCTGCCTACAGGTCCGGAATTTCACAGCTATCATGACAAATCAGCTAATGAGGATGATGTTTACAGAGCAAGCTCCAGGAAGGATTACAATTTGATGAAGTCTCGGAATAGAAGCTCTTTGACGTCAAAGGAGGATATGTTTTCTGATGACGCCAGTGCAGAAGAGGAAAACTTATGATAATATGAATGGTGGCCATGGGGCTCTGGGATCAATACTCTCTCACTGTAGATGTGCATGAGTTCGGCTGTTATGATAGAGACTCCAGCATGTTACGAGGGTCAATTCGAGAGGCTCAAACAGTCTGGGGAATCAGCTGCTGCTTCTAAGATGGGCGCTTTTTCTTGGAAGATTGCTTAGTTTCTCTATTGTTGTGTGCCTCTTCATAAGTATACTCTATTTGTTTATCTTGTTGCAGGTCCTCAAGAGTGTTCTGAAATCTTCTGCAATCATCCGTCCAGTGTTTGTAGTGAGCTTCTTTAACAAATTGATGTATGTTGGATCATTTCCTCTATATTAGCATTCTGAATTACTACTTTGTTTAATAAATATTGTTACAATTTGTTTGAATATTTTGCTCTTGTTAAGTTGGTGCACACTTGTTTTTTCAACAAGATATTATTCTTCTTTATCAATTCCAAATCTTTTTGCTAGATTGGGATGGTGTCTGATCTTAAATTATTCGTGACATTTTCTTTTTCTTTGAGAAACTTTATCTGTCCTTGGTGTGTGTTTATATGGTTGGTCAGAGGTCCCTTTTTTATCTATGTTTGATGGTATGGTGGGCCTGTTATGTCTCAAACACGCGCAGGTTATTCATGGTGATTTTGGTTGGAGCTTTCTGAGATTCAGTATGGCAGGGTTCATTCTCACATGAAGGTATGATGTCACAGATATTGATACTTCTGTAGAGAGCTTATGCTGTCAAGCATCTGTTCAAGTTCTGAAAGTTATAGGATTGTTGGTTGATAATATATTAAATGATCGGATGTAACTTGCCTTAATGTTACAAATTGGTGTCTTACTCCTTCCACCTTTTTTTATTCTTTTTCTCTTTTGTCCTCCTCTTCTTCCCCCTAGGACTGGTTCTAAGTTCGAGTGATATTGGATGTTGCTGGAATGAATTGTGTCAAACTTGCAACTTATTTTGGCATGAGCGGATCACCTGATTTACCATCTTTACCTAAAATTTGTGGTGAATTGGAAATATTGATTTGAGCAGGTAATTAATAAAATTTCAAGATTGATTTCCATTTTTTGGCATGGCATCTGGTTTATACGTTCAGTTCAGATATAGTTGTATTGTTGGTATTGAAACTTCCATATTGATCTACTCTTGCTTGCTAGAAAAAGTGGAAATCATATTGATCTTTGTACAAGTTATTCTAAGAGTGGCCCTTGACGGCTGAGCCGTTTTTTTTCTTTTGCTTGCGCTTCATTTCCTTCCCCCTATTTCTTTAGGCGCATCTGGATGGTCCGACTGCTGCCGCCTTTTGGGTCTCAACTGGGGATCTATTATATGCTCGTCTGAGTGTCCAGTTTTATCTTCTGACTGTCCTTTCGTCCTATCTATATTCAGTTTTTTTTTCTTTTCAAAGAATAATTAACTGGCTAAAGAGGGCTCTTTAGGAGAGAACTGATTTCGAGTTGGAAATGCATTTCTTTCTTGTTTGACATGTATTCTAAGACGACGTTGGCCTTAGATGCTTGCAACTTAACACGGATTACATCTTACAGACTAGAATTTCTTATGGTATTTTCGAGTGTAAATTTGCCGATCATTCTTATTCCTCTCGGTTAATACCCATTTATCCCACGTATTTTTTCCTAACCAAAGTAAACCATGGTTAAACAATTTATTTATTTATTTATTATAGTTTAAAATTGACAACCCTTGTTTAGTTTGGTTAAGAAAAACTAAATGTGGCATGCAATAGGATGGGTGGGTATTAGGAGCAAATAATGTTGATCGGTAAATTTGCAATCAGTATTTTCTTGGTGTAGCGGAATGCTGCTATGACATCACTCTAACCTAACTGATTACTCGTAGGTGTTAGGTCATCTTTAGCAGCATTCATAAAAATGAAATCAGTCATTTTTTTGTTAAAATAATGCTCCTGCACAATGAATAAAATATTACTAAACTAGATAATTGTTAAATGAAATAGATAAATCTTTCATGCATAACTAAAATAATAGCTAAATATTCTCTCTAAAAAAGTTAAATCAAAGCGCAGCTGCGGTAATGAGGGCTACCTGTCTTGTGTAAAGGCTTGAGCCGAACAGGTTTCAAGATAACATTTGATGAAATGCCTTCCGGCTGAAGATATTTTATTGAAATTACATGATTTCTCTCTCAAATAATAGCTAAATATTCTCTCTCATTTTTTATTCACGTGTCACAATAGCATTTGTTAAAACAAAATAAATAGCAACAATTGCTGGAGCATTATCGTTAAATTGAAACCTAAATTTCAAAGTTCTTATTAAATATAACAATTTTTAAGTTCACTGACAATAAGTATATTGCTTATTCCGCTACTACGTAGATCATTGCTAAACTACTAGAATTTAGAAAGTTTGAAACCATCTGATCAAAAAAAGAAAGAACAAACACCCATCTAATAAGAAAAAGAATTAGAGGGAAACCATAGAGCCGCCTCTGCAACCAAGAAAAAATTCAAAATCCCGTCCGGCGACACGTCTTCCTAGCGTCGTCGTCAGACAGGCAAGAGAGGACTTTGTGTCTAGCAGTATACCCGGTTAAAGTGCATGTTTCCTGGTGCTGGGGTCGCCATCTTGTTGCTTTGGAGGTTGCATTAGGGAAGGGAAAGGCAGGTCTGAGACGAGGATGGTGGGGCAAGAACGACCTCTTTGGGAGTGGGCGAGGCAGGGGTCTGTCGTAGCTAGGTTTGATCAGAGGACTTTGATCTGGTTTGGCTCATGGAGATCCGATCTGGTGAAGGGGTGGTTTGGAAGGGCGGCGCGTCTGGCTGGCTAGTAGGGTTTGATGCAGGGCTGAAGGTTTGACCGGTGTTAGCCTGGTGCAAGGCTAAGGTAGACGGAGGTGCTACCGACGGTGGAAGGGCGCGACGACAGCAAGTAGGATGGAGGCGTCGTGGTCATTGGAGGCTGCAATTTGGGCTCGGGTTTGATGGAGCTTGGGACTGGGATTCTATCTGGGTTCAAAAGACTAGCCCGTATAGGGCATTTATGTTTTTTGTTTCATTTTTATTTCTTTTACTGCTTTCAATAAGAAGATGTGGGCATTGTCTCGGTATCGGCACCTTATGTGCCTTGGTTGCTCTAGGTATGTTGCGAGTTCCTTGTTATATCAAATAGTCACAATCTCCTAGTGGCATGATGAAACAGAGGGTCGTCAGATATGATTCAGTGCAGCAACATAGTAGGAATGTTGCATTTTTAGCCATTACGATGCTTATCCATAGTACAGTTATCATTCCGTTATGTCACCGTTTTGTCAAAGCAAACAGAGGTGTTAATGACACACTCGTTGCTAATTGGTGTATGTTAGAATATGTTACTTTTTGTAATTTAAGATTTAGCCTCTACGTCCTTCAGCTATATTCTATAGTCTCTGTGATAGGGTGTGCCAAATCATTTTCCCCAGATAAAATATAGGAGGTAGTCGGCGCCCACCACAAGATCAGTCATAAGAAGGTTGACGGCTGGGTATGGCCTGTAGGTCACACCGGTTGATAGAGTGAGATAACGAGTCATACCGGTTGTATCGATAGTATGTCAATCTTTATTTGGACTCACGTTCCCCCGACGGTATTTCAGTGAAGTCAGACGTAGTTATCCACGGTGAACGGCCTCTCTAAAACTTAACGTAATTTTATACGAGTTGTTAGTTTTTGTTGTTGATGAGATAAATTTAGGTTGATCACTAATCAAATTGATTCAGGAATAATGTTCCCTTTTTTTGCTGTTGGAAATATCTTGATCTATCATCTGTCAATATCTTTTCAATAAAACGGTACTCCTCGCGCATAAGCAGGTAATGAAACCATTATTGGAGTTTGGAGATGCTGATTGCTCATGATTTGCACCTTTCACGAGCCATAAAGTCATTAGCATAAGAAATGGAAGAGGGTTAGGAAGAGGGTGAGGAAGAACTGAAGGAAATGTATGTATCTTTAATATAACCACTTCTATTGTTCACGAAATCTGGCCTCTTGAGACTAATTTAATCAAGAGATGTGAAGAGGAACCATCTTTAGAAGTACCTACTCGAAGTACTCGCTTCCTTCGAGTTTAGCTTTGGTGATTTCTATTAACTAATTTTTGTTCGGGGTAAATTTGGATTTCTTCGAACAATTAGTTTAGAAGCGTGTCAGCACCTTTGGGTTAGGTGCAACATTATTCTTCGTGCTTGTTTGCCTTCTGACCCCCTCCTCAAGCGACTGACGTGCGGACGCTGATCAAACCGACACTCAGGTTCTTTTCAGACCTAGCCGAGAAGCGACTATGATTTTTCTCCACTTACCGTAAAGTGGACAAATCTTACTCGAGCCGATGTGGACGAGCAGAGCTATAATCAGGATCACGGTGCGTTCGTCAAAAGGTTCTCTGACAAACAAGGATATTTGCTAGAGTTATTACACTCTAACAATGGTTTTGTGGGTTTGCCTACGGATAAGTCTGTGCAGTGGGGATAAATTGTTTGCTCACAGATGAGGCTTAGTGAGATAGATGCGGGGAATGCCGATTGGTCGAGCTTTGGTGAGGTAGAAGCAGGGAATGCTCCGAGGGAGGTTTGTTTTGCAGGATGCAAATGTTTTGTTTGTTGATGAATTGTTGTCCTTTCTTCATTCGCCGTTGACCCCTTTATATAGTGAACATTAGAGTTTTCTCTTACTTGTGAATCAAGGTATATCAGAGCTATATTCCAAAGATCACGAAAAAGATCCTCAAGCAACTGCAAAGCTCACCACGCTTGACCTATTAGGAAAGACAATATATACAAAATATTTAGACCGTATGTATCAGTCTAATGGGTTATTCGCTAAAAAATATTATTTTGACCCAAACATTTGTAATACATATAAACTAAGAGCAAGTAGCAAGTCCCCTTCCTTTTCATAAACAAAAGGGTTATTGCTCATTATTCATGATATTGATGATGTTTGTGTTTGGATGACACCTTGTACAAGTTCGAATCAGGGCTCATCTAAAACACCCTTGACTTTCAACATGCTTGGGAAATAAGATATTGGTTTAAGTTCCTAAAATGAAATTGTAAAATTGTATTATTCGTTCGCTCATAGGAGCACTTACACATTACATATTGTGTTCATACTACAAAGCTTATATAGTTATTGTCAAGACCCATCCCGGATTAACCCCATTTAACCATGAGTAAATCCTGCGAGGACCAGGTTGAAGGTATGAACAAAATACGTAATTTAGACGGTCAAATAACAGTTTTCGTGCGTTAAGGGGTTTGACGTATAAGATTGACCGTAAGGATCGAGCCCATAACGTTGTCGAATCAAGTTGAAGGTTTTCCTATAGACATATTTCGACATAATAATCATATCAGACAGCCGGATTTTTTTTCTCAACTTTGATCATCGGAATTACAACATGCCTATTAATGATATATAACTTGTTTCCTAAGCTTTAAGTAAATATTCTGTTTCAAAAACAAACTATATATAGAAACTTCAAACTCAAAAAAGTCGTGAAATAAGATATGACCGGAATGGTGAAATACGTCTACGGTTGAAAAATCACGTAATTCCGGTAAAGTCTCGGTGCCGATAGTTACGGTCAATACAATTCAGGGGTTTGACTTACAGGATTGACCGTCCAGATGAAGCTCTTAAATTTATCGGATCAAGTTGAATTTTTTACCATAGACATATTTCAATATATTGATGATATCTTACGGTCATGTTTTTGTTTGTGAATTTTGATGACCAGAATCATAGCATGCTACTATTTACCATTATTTATCCATATGAAGAGTCCTATCATCGAGGGGTAAATGTCTTAAAATTTTTAGATGGGCAGTTGCGTCTTATCATGGGGAGAGTTTGTTGTGTTGAAAGTTCCACCAAAATTCCTCATATAGATGCAGATATAAGCGTTTTCGTGTGTGAAGTGTTTAGAAAAAACTGCATTTTGAAGCCTTAAACGAACTCGGATGGCCAAAAAAGCCCCTTTGTCATAACATTAGCAATGAGTTTTACTCGTACGCCCGTTCCGTATCCAGATTAGTATCACAATAGTCAATCGAACACCGAAATATCCGTAGTGCAATTTTGTAACTAAAATGTACTTTAGCTGACGAAATACCCTAACTTCGTCGGCTAAACTTTTCAAATGCGTCAGCTAAAGTTCACAGACTATAGTAGATGAAAAAATGAGTTTAGCTAACGAAAATGTAATTTCGTCTGCTAAAATTCCATTTTAGCCGACAAAAATTTAACTTAGTCAACGAAAATTTAACTTAATTTCGGCCTTTTTTTTTTTAATTTTTGTGGGCTATGTTGTTTATGCTTGTAGTGAATCCCTTTAATTCGGAGAGATTCCTTAAATTTGTCGGATTCTCAAACTTATAAGGATCCTTTAAATTTTACTAGGATTCTCAGACACTTTATTTGATTTGGTGAGATTTTTACCGAATGTATATGAAAAGATTCTTCTGTAAATTCCTTCCTCGCAATAATGAAAATTTTGACACCTTTAAAATTTTGATTTTCAACGGGAACTATGCATTGTAACATATCCGGCCATAAGTTAAGAATAAATGAGCAATCAACATTCAGGGAATCGATTTTCTTTCACATTGCTTCCATATGCGACTTTTGAATTTTCCGTTTTTGCTATTTGAATTGGAGGTTGTGAATGAGAGATGAAGCTTTTCTTCCTTTTATTAATGTTGTGTGGCTGACATTCCCATAATTTGTTATAATTCATTACCATCTTCCAAACTCACTTGTTCTTCTTCAGGTAAGGAACCTTGTATACATTTATTTATCGATTTGATTACAGATTTTGTAATATTTGGACAATCCATAATGTTTTGGGAAAACCATTTATTCCCTCCATATTTTCCTAGCGTCAAGCAAGGAGTTACTTTGGGCAGCAAAACCCTAGGGCTTCTATATAAAATAGGGTTCTGTTTGTAGCATTCTTCACTCCAACTTCTTCAGCCCTCGCCGTTTTGTGAGGTCTCAGCGGTACTCTCCTTTTCCTTAACCCTTTTCTGTTTGTTTTGTTTCGATCATCGATTTGATTACTCAGGTTTACAAAACCGTGTATGTTACTGATCTCTTCTTTTCTTTTAATAGCAGTGTAGGTCACATAGCACTTTGTCTTGCCCCCACAGTTGTAGGCGAAGAAGACCTTCAGCTTTAAATCAATTTGATACGGTAGCAGCATAGGTTAAAGCACTCAACATACCCCTTTTCCTTCAATTTCTATTTGATATCTTGTCATGCCATGATGATAATCACATATGTGACAAACACCTTTCTTTCAAAATGAGTTATTGTCTTCACGTGGGTAATCTTAACCCTTTTCTTTGTTTATTATTTCATCTCAATTGCAGGCCATTGAATTTGTTATCAAGTCATCAAATTTGCTAATCCATTCTTCTTGTTTCGTTCCATAAGCAGAGTAATAATTTTTTCTAGAGTGATTTGTTTACTGCTTTGAGTGCACTTCACTGACGGTATCACCTTTTTTTGATAAACCCTAATCGGGGTCTGATTTTTTTTTTAATTTCCACCAGTCCAGTTGGCCTCCCTAAATAAACGGTCCAGCTGGTTCGATTCCTGTCATATTGCAATGTATTTTTTTTTCAAAACTTCTGTGAAATTTGAAGAACGTAATCCCCTACCCATTCGGTTTCTTCCACGTTTTGACTGTGGGACAAACCGCTTAAAGTGTTTAGGTTTCGCGTACATTGGAAGCGATTTAAAAAACGTGATCCCCTAACCGTTACGTTCCTTCCACATCTTGACCGTGTGACAGACCGCTCAAAGTGTTTAGGATTCACGTAAACATACACCACTCCAGCTGGCAGTTTTCAAGAGTTTCAGACATTGTCACCATCCTTGAAGATGTCGAGGGCATTCAGAGCGAATGCATCACCTTTCATACCTACCCTTCACTATCCGGGTTGAATGCCATCGAGACTTTCCCTTATGACAATTCGGGTCACATTCCGCTGTTGACTGTTCAACAATCCCGTCGACTGTCCACCTTTCCACCAACCAACGAGAAGCGAAACGCAGACATGTGGATGTTGAAGGCTGCCCATCATGATCAACATGCCCCCTAAGACACCATATTTCTTCTCTGTGAACCTTAACCTACATTCACCGAGCCACATGTTTCATTCCACCGGTGATTACAAATTACTCTCCGTGAGCCTCAGAGATGCTAACCGAGTCACATGTTTCATTGCCAACGACCAGAGACTACTCTTCGTGAGACTTGCCGACGCTCTCCAAGCCACATGTTTCATTCCTAACGATCAAAATTACTCTCCATAAGCCTTGCTGACACTCACCGAGCCACATGTTTCATTCCGCCGACGATCACAGGCTACCTCTGTGAGCCTTAGTGACGTTCATCGAGCCACATGTTTTAATGTCGATGATCAAAGATTACCCTCCGGTGAATGACTTGTTAGATGATTGAAGAACGGGGACAACTTAAATACTTGATTCATTCCACCTTTTGAAAGTAGAATGAATCATTTAAAGTGTTTAGGCTTCGCGTATATGACCACGAAAGAAAAATAGAACTTTAGAGATTACGCAAAGCCATCTTCTTTCAAATTTTGTATGTCACCTCTTTGAATTTGAAGACACCTCAAGCGAACTCATTTTCTTGACTACTTCCTAAGCAAACACATTTTTTTTATTTGTATGACTGCACTTAGAAGCATGTTCCAAGTTGCCTACGTACTCATATGAGAAAGAGATCAAGTTATGACGTAGTTCAAGCAATATATTTTTCTTGGGTGCCATACATAGTTTATGCTCGTGTGGGCAAATATCATTTTCTTTCTTTGGTGCCTTTGTGTAATTTATGCTCTTGCAGGCTAGGAGCAATTTCTTATATATTTATGTCATTCACAGTTTAAGCTTGTGCGGACAAGGAGCTTTGTGATTTTTTTCTTTTGTCATTTGCAGTTTAAGCTCATTCAGACAAGGAGTGTTGTGATTTTTGAGTGGTCTAGATGAATTTAGGTGGCTTGCATGCCCCCAGTAAAGGCTTTGATGACACATATTCGAGTTGTTCATAGATGATGGTAGCATGATTTGATTGAGCCACATCATCTTCATCGTCTAAACATATTTTTCCTTGTTGTGCGAGCTTCATGATGAGATCATTCAAGGTGAAACACTTCTCCACTAGATGACCGATAACACGGTGGTACTTGCAGTATCTTAGGTCGCTGATGAGATACATCTTTCCTGCATGTTTGCAGTATGGTAATTTGTTTAGTCCCTTTTCAAGCAAGTTTTCCAGCATCTCAGCAATGTAGAATCTAGAAAAGGGTAACTTTTAGCTTCTACCTCTTCTAAAGTGTACCTCCTTGTTTGATTCTGAGTTGAATGGAATTTCATTTAATCATTTAATTTGACTCGCGTCGTGATCATTGCAGGAGTTGTGCTAATTGTAAATGACTCCATAACATGCTTGTGACTATATGGTTCAATGACGTCCCATTCTCTTTGGCCATGATTTGCCAAGCTAAGTTCCATGTCATGAGCTCGAGTGGCTACTTCTTTGAAGGTGCAAGGCCTTATTCCATAAAGAATGTACAACAAGTCCCAATGCATGCCTTGTATACACATCTCGACCGTTGACAACTCTGAGAGTCGATCTGTACAGTCAAGACTTAGTGCGCACCAACGATCGATGAATTCTATAGCAGGCACATCCTTTAGTTGCTTGGTGTTGGTGATCTCTAATATACTCACCATGTGACGTGTGCTGAAGAAGCGATTCAAGAACTCTTTTTCCATTTGCTCCCAGCTATCAATGGATTCAGGCTCTAAGTCCATGAACCATTCAAATGTTATACCTCGGAGTGAGCGAACAAATTGCTTCACAAGATGATCACCATCGGTGCCAGCACTATTGCATGTTTCAATGAAATGCGCAATGTGTTGCTTGTGGTTAAATTTGCCATCAAATTATTGGAACTTCGGAGGTTGGTAACCAGTTGGCATCTTCAAATTGTTTAGCCGCTTGGTGTAAGGCTTGGAATACATCAATGTATCTCGAGATGAACCACCACATTGAGCTTTTATTGTGTTAGCAATCATGTCATGAAGTTGTTTAACAGACAATGAAGCTAGGTTGGAACTCGATTCTTCTTTTACTTCGAAAGATGATCCACCAAAAGTATCTTTCTTATTACCACGCAGGTCATTATCTGAGGGGTCATCATGTTGAGCTTCTAGCTTCTCTATGAGTGATGCAATTTCTACATCTTTCTCTTCAATGGTCTTTTGAAGTCTCTCCACTGCTTCAGTCAATTGGGCTATTTGGACTGCTTGTTCCTCCACTATAGTCACTCCTATTACCATGACATGCATGGTGAAAGAGTCGTCTTCTAGAATCACTTCAATTTGAATGTCAAGAGGCAATTTCATGTGTGAGCATATCTCCGAATCAACTTCGGTCGTGGATGAAGGAGAATAACTCATCGAGTTGCTTGATGATGCTGAACGTCTTTGCTTCATGAGGTTTGCCCATATTTTTGTCAAAGCGGTGATCTGATGACCCGACTTGTTTGTCGATTTGGTTTGCACCATCTTCGACTCCATGTAATGAGGATGACGAGATTATCGGAGAATGAGATGAGAGGCAGAGATGTCCCACTGGGCGTGCCAATTTGGTAAACACGAAAATTCCTAAGACGAATAGCAGAAAGACACGTTTATGAAATAATATATTTGTATTAATGAATTTGCGAGTTACAATCTCTGTTGGCACTACCAGCATAAATAGCATAGCTGACAAAAAAATGGCTGATGAAAAAAATTTCATCGGCTAAGTTAAATTTTCGTTCGCTAAAGTGGAATTTTAGCAGGCGAAAAAATTCCGTCGGCTAAAGTAATTTTTCGTCGGTTATAGTCTGAACTTTAGCCGACGAAATTTGAAAAGTTTAGCCGATGAAATTAGGATATTTCATCGGCTAAAGTACTTTTTAGTTACAAAATTACACTATGGATATTTCGGTGTCTGATTGACTATTGTGATACCAATCTGGAAGCGGAACTGGCATACGAGTCAAACTCATCGCTAATACCATGACATATGGGCTTTTTTTGGTCATCCGAGTTCGTTTAAGGCTTCAAAATGCAGTTTTTCTAAACACTTAACACGAAAACGCCTATATCTGCATCTATATGAGGTATTAGAGTAATTCGGGTTTAGGGTTTTAGCCAACGAAATTAGGGTAATTCGTCGGCTAAAGTTAATTCAAAATTTTTGGCGGGAATTTTGAACTTTTTCCGATTAAAATTTTGAACTTTAGCCGACGAAAGTAGGGTATTTCGTCGGCTAAAATTCAAAATTTTCAAAATCCTCGTCGAAAAATTTTGAATTTTTTCTATATTTTTCATTTTTCTCCTCCTCCTCCTCCTCCTCTTCATCTTCTCCTCCACTACCGGTGAAAAATGAAAAGAAAAAATCAAAATTAATCAAAAATACAAGAAATAAAATAACTATAGTCGATAAATTTTGAATTTTTTCTATATTTTTCATTTTTCTCCTCCTCTTCCTCTTCTCCTCCACTACCGGTGAAAAATGAAAAGAAAAAATCAAAATTAATCAAAAATACAAGAAATAAAATAACTATAGTCGATAAATTTTATTAAAATACGTCGGCTAAAGTTAAATAAATAAAAATTAATAAAATAACTAACTATAGCCGACGAATTTTATTAAAATTCGTCGGTTAAAGTTAAATAAATAAATATAAAAAAATAAAATAAATAACTATAGCCGACGAATTTTAATAAAATTTGTCGGCTAAAGTTAAATAAATAAAATAAATAACTATAGCAAACAAATTTTAATAAAATTCATCTGCTAAAGTTAAATAAATAAATAAAAAATAATAATAACTATAGCCGACGAATTTTAATAAAATTTTGTCGGCTAAAGTTAAATAAATAAATAAAAAATAACTATAGCTGACGAATTTTAATTAAAATTCGTCGACTAAAGTTAAGTAAATAAATAAAAATAAATTAAAAAAAATTACTATAGCCGACAAAATTTTATAAAATTTCGTCGGCTAAAGTCAAGACTTTAAAAGACGAAAAATTTCTTCGTCGGCTAAATAAATGACTTTAGCCGACGATGAACAGTAATTTCGTCGGCTAAAGTCTTAGCCGACGGCTTTTTCCCAACGACTTCTTAGCCGATGAAATTTTTTACCTAGCTGACAAACAAATTTCGTTGGCTAAAGTTATTGTTCTGGTAGTGTGGTATTCTTTAAACAAGAATGTCCTCTGATTCGATCTCCAACTTTGATTTGATCCAAGGGTGACAAACACTTAATCTTGAATCGATTGGATTTGATTTGATCTTCCTATCATGTTGACGATATGGAGAAGATGTTGAGCAAGGACCGTAGAGGCTTGTTCTTGATCAGATTTATGCCACGAGTAGTGTCATGTGGTGAACGTTCTTCGGCTTTGATGGCGGATGAACCGGGACATGTGTTCGGTGCTTGTTCATTCTCCATGAACTTGTTGAAGAACTTGGTGGAAATCTTGATTTGTTGAAGACTTGAAGACGAAAGTCGATCAAGGGCCGTGGAGGCTTAATGTTGATCGGGTTTGATCCACGAGTGATTTCACGTGGTGGTTTGTCTTTCGTCTTGAAGTTGGTGAAGAGATCGGCTATTTGGCAGTTTGGTGACTCTTCGGAATTTGCCGACTTCTAGGCTTGAAAGTTAGTGAAGGGATCGGCTATTTGGTTGTTTGATGACTCTTCGGGATTTGATGACTTCTAGACTTGAGGCTTGTGAGTAATTAGTTATTTGGAAGCTTGAAATTCTTCACAAGTGTTTTCGAGACTTCTGAGCTCTTGGAGGTGATTTGTTCTCTCTTCTCGGAAGTTCTCTTGATATAAGACGGGGTATTTATATTGTGAATGTTTCTTCGTGTAAGGAATGTTTTGCATACACCATTTAATTGTATTTCCTTAAAGGTGTAATTAAATTAATCAATTTTGATTAATTGGTCTAATTACAATTATTTACATAATTAAATCAATTGGTATTTATTGATTGACTCGATTATGACCGATAAGGTATTACGTCAACTTGACTTTCTTTTCGATAATCAATTTAACTTGATTGATGTATGATTATCGATTGACATTTAATATTTGTCTTTCAGTCGAGATTTGACGATTTTATTATTGATCAATCATTCACATCACCACGTGTACTTCTGGAGTCTCTTTAACTTTGCTGACTCACGTGTCACATATATGATTTATTAAGCCCACATGTGGTTTGAATATACACCAATTTTATTTTTCGTCAAATTTTGTGTCTACAGTCGTAGTCATACTATGCGAGGAAGCAAAGCTGAATGTATATCCGGGTATGACCAATAATCATGAGCCCAATGGGTGAGTGCAACTATACTTTTCCTCTATCTTACATTTCTTGTAAATAAGAGTTCTATGTTACAAATCAAAATTTTGGTGTTGCAAAGACCACATCTCAATTAGAAAGAGCTTCGCAGCTTCTACGTGAATCAAAAACAAAAATTGCACAACCTATATATCTCCCTTTCTACGCAACTTTCACTTGTCGTGCTTATGAAAACTTTCCATTTTGATGAATTGGCGGTGACCTGCTGGGTGGGGAAAACTTCCCTTCAATTCCAAACAACCCCTGGTCCCGGAGCACTTGCCATGAGGTGCGACAGATACCTTAGC
Organism: Comarum palustre; assembly: GCA_951800085.1. NCBI lineage: Eukaryota > Viridiplantae > Streptophyta > Magnoliopsida > Rosales > Rosaceae > Comarum > Comarum palustre. The sequence continues at coordinate 11,614,802 of OX637586.1, forward strand.
AAGTTAAGACAGTTTGAGAATGAAGCCATTGGTCATACTCCCTGCGACAGCAAATAAAAGGCGAATGCAGGTAGACAGATAAAAACATCCATGACTAAGCAGCGGATGCCTTTCCATCAAATTGCTGACAACAGAGTGAGGAGGTGAAGCATGCCCATTTGAAACCAATTAATATGGAATCACATATGGCAAAGCACAAACATCAGCTGACTCTATCTGCAGAGCTTCTGACCAAACTTGTGCAGTCTCCTCATCCGGTAAAGATTCCACCTTGGGCTTCTTTGATTTGGTATCACTGCAACCAAACAACCAGTCTTGATCATCATCAGGCAATTCATTCATTTTTGGAACCGTATAAACCTCACTTAAAAATTTGGAATCTGGATGAGGCGGTCTCATTGATACTTCAGCAAATGGATCAGCTTGTGCAACTGTAGAAGAAGGCTTTGCAGGGGAAACAGATGACGGTCTAGCTTCAACAAAGCCATTCTTCTTACGTTCCTTACTGTCTACTTTAACACTGTTGGCTCCTCCCTGCTTATCTGAAACATATGGGATGGATGTTTGGCAAGGCTCCAATGTCCTTCCATTTAGCGTCAATGGATGACAAGAAGAAGAGGGTCTCAGCACTTTATTGGGCCTAATTTCATTGGCTGTAAGATCATAAAAGGAAGCATCATTAGTCAGCTTGAAGAAACTTACCAAAATTTCACTGCTTCACAGAAGTGAGTCATAGAGTATGGTCAGTTCACTGTTACCAAGTGAAATATAATGCCACTCGGCAAATGGAAACAATGGATAACAGAATCTGATATTCGGTAAAAACAGTATACCTACAACCTTCCTCAGTTGTAGGGAAACATGACCAAGTTGAGTAAGACAACTATAGAGCATTGATTTGGCTGCATGATGATACGTTTACATCATGAAAAAACACTCACCGTGTAAAACTCCATTTGTCTTTAGGTCCTTTCGTTTCTTAAGTTTTCCTTGAGCATCAGCAGTTTTGTTGCCGTCCTTCGGAGGTTGGGAGGGTTCACTGTACTGGGAATCAATAGGAATCTCTTTATTGGTTTCTCTAGATTTTTCTGGTTCTGCATGCTTAGAATCGCTTGCTTTGTCTTCCTTTTTCTTATCTTTATCTGGCTCTGCAGTCTTTGACACACTTTTCTTCTTTGCTTTCTCCTCCTCTTTATCTCTATCCTTAACTTTCCCCTGGGTTTTCTTCTCTCTATCATTATCCTTACGCTTTTCCCCTCGTTTATCATCACCTTCCTTCTCTTTCGTCTTATCTTTTCCATCAGTCTTTCTTTCAACATTGCTCTCCAATGGTTTCGAAAGTCCTTGAACTTTGGCTGGAACCATTCCGCCAGGTACCTGAACCGGTCCAGCAGGGTTCGGCACCATTGCACTTCCACTAACCCCTGGTGCAACTCTTACTTCTTGCAGATCAGGCTTTCGGACCTGAACCGGTCCGCCAGGGTTCTGCACCATTGCACTTCCACTAAACCCTGGTGCAACTATGACTTCTTGCAGATCAGGCCTTCGGACATCAACTCTCTTGTCCTTGCCAGTTTCCTTAACATCAGCCAAAATGCCAGTTCCCTTGGCCACAAATCTGGCCATCCCCTCATCTTTTTTGAGGTCTAAACTAGTAATCTTCTCAATGAACTGGTTCTTAATTCCTCTGGCCACATCCTTAGTCTTCCTAGCCACCTCCACTGATACAGAATTTCTGTTCTCCACAGGCAGGTGACTGTTCTGGCCAAGCTTTTCTGCCTGATAACCTCCAAATTGGCTTCCTCTGGACTCATCCTTAGTCTTCCGAGCCACCTCCACCAATATAGGATTCCTGCTCTCTGCAAGCAGGTGACTATTCTGACCAAGCTTTTCAGTCTGGTAACCTCCAACTTGGCTTCCTCTGGCCTCATCCTTAGTCTTCTTAGCCACCTCCACCGATAAAGAATTCCTGTTCTCCGCAGGCAGGTGACTGTTCTGCCCAAACGTTTCTGCCTTGTAACTTCCAACTTGGCTAGCATCTCTCTTGTCTCTATCATCTTTATGAATGAGTTTCTTTGTAACATGATTCTGAATTTTTCCTGGAAGTCTAGTTCCATCTGAAGTACCAGGTTTATCTTTGACTTTGTCTGTATCTTTCTCCTTATCCTTCTTTTTGTCTCTGTTCTTTTCCTTCTTGTCTTTCTTTTCCCGATGTTTTCCATCACCTCTGTCTTTCACACTTTTCTCTTTTTCTCTTTTCTCCTTATCCTTCTTATCCTCTTTATGCTTCTTTTTTCTCTGCTTCTCCTATAAATTCCAAACACATATAGATGAACAATTGTAAGGGCATATATATAAGACAAGGATCATATTTTTCACATATAAATAAAAACTAAGAGCTTTCTGAAGAAAGGGCAATAAGAAAGAACTATTGGTAATTGAACATCAAAGTGAATTCCCTTCAAAACAATATAACCTAGTGATGACTCTCGAGTATTTGGGAATTCAATATCAATAATCCTCCACCTTCGAGAGTGATGACTCTCCCCAAACAATGAAAAGAAAAAGAACAAAAGGGTGCATCTTTCACAACAGAAAAATAATCAGCTCCTGCGTCATATCCTAAGTTAGAGCCATTAAGCAGTGTATAAGTAACAGATTTACTGGCATGTAAGTGTCATTCTAGTCCCTGAAACCCATAATATTCTACCAGCACAACCTCAAACAGATATTTGAATTCTTAACTTTCATACATAATGCATTTATAAAGGAAGCCTCAGGACTTCATTAGCTAAAAGAGTATCAAAACAGGCACAGTGCCAAGTACTAAAAGATCAAACCACCATCAAAATTTCCCTCTCCAAATCAAAGTGCATCTTTGAGCATGTAAAATCTAGTTGCATAAGGTGCATAATTGAGACATATGAAGACAGTGCACCCCAAGAAAGTTCAAAACAAGCAAGTAAAAAAACATTATTATAAATAATTAAACTTGAGCGGACTATAAAATTTCAAAACCAAGATGATCATACCATAATGCAAGACAAACCCAAGTGACCATCGGCAAAACATGAGTAAGACGGTGGAGAAGCATACCATAATGAGTAAAACCCAAACCCCAGTTCCAGACAAGCAAATTAAAAAACATCAAAATATCTTACAGTTCAAGGAGTACCGAATAGCAAAAAAAGGGGTCATCAGACAGCGATCATTAGTAAGGAAGACACATGAGCCGAAGGAATCCAAATACATGAAGAGAAAACCCCAGTTTGTGATAGACAAGCTATCCATAGTGCACAATAAAAATGAACTTATGGTTTTTAATCCAAGAGACATGAAGCACCGTAAACAGTAATTAACTCCACTGTTTGTAATATCCCCATCATACATAACAAGGAATCCAAATGCAATAAACAAAAGTATACACTTCAATACGTGCATCTAATTAGATAACAAACAAATAAAAGAAAGGTAAAGTCGAAAGCCGGGGCAACATGCAAAGTGGACCCAAAATATATTTTATTTCTTCATAGGAATGACCAGGATACACTCAATAAAATTCTAATTAAATGACATCCACAGAACGGAGAAAACATGAAACAAGCCACACAGCTAACAAGAAAAAAACACTATACAACAACAGTTCTCGGATTTGTATAGAAAAAGTATCCCTAAACTCTGATGAAACTGAAGCCCATGAAAAGGGTAATAAGCAAATCCTCTCCCACACATTACTCAGCTCCCCCCTGCCATCTTATTTCTTCTGTTTGTTTCTATTCCAATCACCCAAACAATACACATCTTCCCAGCACCCATCCATTCTTTCTCAACAATAAACATGTGCCTTTGACTCACATGACCTCATGAAACAGGTAACCCGAGGTCCAAAGCAATCAGCCCGTGTAAGAACATATCAGCTTCAACTTTGAACATCACTAGCCATTAAGGAGGACAGAGATAAGGACTTCTCATTTGAAGCATATCACATGTATGCCCATGAGCAATCATCATGCTAACATTCATACCTTAGGAGGTGCTTTGGCATTCCAAAATTGCAGTAGATGGAGTAATTTGAGTAAGGAGGATTGTGCATCAAGTGCTAGAGAAAGACTTGCAGGAAAAGCTCCCTATCAATTTTGTTAGAGAAGAGGCTACAAATCAAATGATGTTGCTGTGGGGGTAGTTTGACTCATAACTGGTACTACAAGCCCACAAAAACAATATTACGCTGTATACTTAGGTGCAAGTACGTCAACATGTCCATTGTAATTAGACCCCTACAACCAGCTACCTAACAGCATAGCATACAACCTTGACCTGGTTGGTTAGCTAGTCTAACTGACATCATTGAGGTTATGGGATCAGATCTCATTGACATTGTAAGGGTGGGTGGGAATTTAATTTAAAACTTTTGGTTAAAAAGAAAAGACATACATCCTTCAGTATGCAACAATAGCCTGAGTAGTGCATATAGATAACGGAAAGAGAGAAACCACTCCCTGCCAACACAGTAAACCTCTATAAATGAATAAGGATAGGAACGTGGAAAATTATTACTTTAGAGGAATATATAAGGAAACTTTAGAAATAATTAAATTAAGAAATTAAAATTGTTAAGAGTTTCCTTAATTTGTATTATGAACATTATTTACTCTCTCTTTTATGTAATTTATCAATTATTACTATTTTCATGATATTTTTAAATATTTAATTAATTAATTATTACTTTATATATTTGTTGGGACCTAAAGGGAGTAAAAAAATCTCATCTTATGTATTTAGCGAGGTATCTAGTAATATGAACTGGTCCTGAGTCGGGACCGGAAAAAATTATCATTCAATTGAGATTATTAATTTATCGAACATTCATTTATCAAGGTTTTACTGCATAACCCCGATCAAATCCCTCCACTTTTACCCCTAAATTTCAGAATACCCTATTTATTTGGGTCATCCACACATTACCGCAAGTAAACCTACCAAATAGTACGAGGCTTTTTGCTGATTTTTCCCTCAAAAACAAAATACTTCTCATCAATCAAATACAAAACTCAGATATTGCCTACATCACAACAGATTTCAGTAACAGCATTAAAAAGAAAATAAAGGAACAAATGAGTAAATAGTTTCAGCTTCGTTTTAGCACATGGTGCACCAGTTGACTCAGATCAAACCACCTCTTTTAAACAATGCACCAGTATAAGCTCTACCATGAGCAATACTGAACTCCAGGTAAAGATATGTACCTTACAAGGAACTTAAGCATTGAAAATCATGTGAAAAAATAAAGATGAAAATAAGGACCAGATGACTACGATGAAGATTGATTTAACTGACATAATTAGTACCAATCTAAAACTACTGTGTAAGAAGTAGCTTATACAATTAACCAATCTGGCAGTCATGAGTTAAAAAACAAAAATGTCCTGGTATTCCTTAGAAAACACTTAACTATCCGGGATAGTCAATGTAAACGATATAGAAAATCAATCCAATGTTCGCTTATTACTAGAAACCCCATGGCCAATTAGCTCCCCACCAAAAGCAGACAACTAGGTCTTAATTCACTTCAGCAAAGGTAACAAACATCCAAAATAAATGTATTCAGCAGGTTTGCCCAACCTTCGATTGATTTCCACGGCAACTAAATTATCACCTAAATTCTTTATCCTGGAATTTCAAAATTTAGCTACTCCTAAACTACAGCACCGAGCAAACAATCTTCGTACAGAACAATAAGTTCAAACGATCTTTACAGCACCAAGTAAATCTACTTTGCGTCTTTAATTGAAAGATTCACAAAGTTCAAGAAAACTTTTAGTGTCCGATGTAAATGTGAGCCATTAATAATTCAGTGCAGACTGCAATTATATTCATGTGTCCCCTAATGAATGATTATTTATTTTCCCCTTATTCGTTTTCAATAGCTAAAGTTATCAGTAACGAATGCTATACCAATTAAGAGATATAAATGCATACATGGAAAGCAGATTAACCTTTTTTAGCACGTCCACATCATCTGTCCTAGCTTTTTTCTCATATCCTGGTGGTGGAAATGGAAAGCAGCGCGACATTGCACAAACTCACACCACACAAGAAACCAGTGCCTTCCCGAGAAGAAAGTTCCAAAATTATGTTTGAGTAGCACTGTTCCAGGAAGGGAACGAACCAGCAACTATGCTCCTGTCCATGCACCATGCCCCCACATTCATACCCAGTATCAAAACTCCTCTGTCATTCCAATACACACTGAACAAAAACCAAGCCTTTATCCTTTTTCAAGTTGGGTAAACCACACTACCGAAATTAACCAAGGCTCATCCAAACAAACCAAAACTGTGAAGCTATACTGAACTAAAACCAGCAAAAACCTTGATAAATTAACAGCTCCAACAGCTCTTTTAGGCCAAGAATATTGCTCCAACTAAGTTAACCCGAACAATCACTATGAGTAACCAAATTGGTCCACTCCAACCTAATTCTCTGTGTTGCCTTGCAAAACCCACCACCAAATTCATCCCCAGCCGAAGATCAGGCTCGTCTTAAGCAGCAAAAACCCGGAAATCCTTGTCCTCTGAAACACCGATTCGGCAAGTCTCTGATCACTCATGTAATATGCAATCTTGTTCCATGCTCAGAAAACCCAATGCTTCTCATAACTCCTAGGCACTGATATGCCAAATCCAGAGCTCCATTTCCGGTACAGATCGAGCTGATGCCAAATCTGTTGAGTCTGATCAAACCCTAATTCAGTCCAACAGGAGCAGAATTGAATTGAAGGAGAGTCCCCCAAGTTAAGATCCAACGAAAACCCTAACAATCCAGCAAACACAAAAGATGCTGAGCATAGTGACTATCAAAACCCTAATCCCACACTCCTCAAAAACACAGAAAGAATCAAAAAGAAAATCGAAATTCGAAGAAAAAGGAAAACTTTTTAATGGGATTTTAATCTTTTATGGGAGTAGTCAATTGGGTGATTGATTGATCAAAATTGTGTTGTGGGCATTGGAGAATTTGACCAGAGGGAGATTTACCTTGTCCACTACAAAGTGGGCAATGTAGGATGACCAATGAGATCTCTCTCTCCTTCTCTCTGTAATAAAAAGAGAGAGAGAAGGGGATAGAACAGAAATGAATAGGGTGGGATTTAGATGGATTAGATAGATAGATAAAGCTGATTCTTGGTTGGTTTCCTATGTGTGGGTTTGAGCCTCCTTCCTTCTTCTACAGCAAATTCTCTAATTGCTCTCGTGTCTGTAGTAGAGAGAGGCTTTTGTGCTCTTTTGGTGTTGGGAACTTACACGCTAGAGAACTGAGAGATCGGAAAGAAAAGAAGAGAGAGATGGTAAGGAATGTTCAAAGCCCATAATACAGGCATATAGATTTGTGAGAAGAGGGCAGTGATAGACAGAGAAATTCTGCCCATCAAAATCAACCCCCACGCTCTCGATGTGGTGTCTGTACTCCAGTTTCTGTTTGGATATTTTGTTTTGCTCGGACATATATGTTTTATGTATAAATTATGAGAAACCTAATGAATCACAATTATAATAAAATCTCTATAAATCAATAACAAATTATTATTTTGAAGAAATTATTATATTATTAATATTTATTTATTAATAATTAAATAATTTATTATTTTATGAAGGATTTGTTGTAAATAGTTTTCTTAATTTATTAAGAGTTTTATTAATTTTTCATAATATAAAGTAAAAAACAAAAGAATATATAAGGAAAATTTTGAAATAATTAAATTAAGAAATTAAAATTGTTAAGAGTTTCATAAATTGTAGTATGAACATTATTTACTCACTTTTTATGTATGTTTTCAATTATTAATATTTTTTATGATATTTTTAAATATTTAATTAATTAATTATTAATTTATATATTCATTAAAACTTAAAAGAAGTAAAAAATATTATTTTATTCATTTAATGATGTATCTAGTAATATGATTTGGTCAATATTTACTTAAAATTATTAATTTATCAAATATTTATTTATCAAGAATTTATTGTATAATATATTTGTTTGCTTAGGACGAGAAAGCAAAATGATTCACTCTGGTTAAGCTTTCTTTTAGATATAATTAACGGAAATATAAAACTGCAACCAATTCTAGTTGTCGTCGGCTAAGATATCGTCGGTAAAAACTCGTCGGCTATGACTTTTACCGACGAAATAAAAGTGGTCGTCTGTAGTAATTTAAAACTTAGCTGATGACTTATTTTTTTATTTTTCGTCGGCTAAAGTAAGATTAAAGCCGACGAAATAAATTGTCGTCGGCCTTAACCTAAGACTTTGGCCGACGAAAGCCAAAGTATTTAATAAGAAAATTAAAAAATAACTATAGCCGACGAAATGTACTATAATTCGTTGGCTAAATATTGAAAAAATAATAATAAAAATAAAAAATAAAAAATATATCCAACGAATTATAGTACATTTCGTAGGCTAAATACTACAATAGCTGACGAAATAAGCCATATTTCATCGGCTAAACCTTGAAAAAAAATATATTATAGCCGACGAATTATGGTAAATTTCGTCGGCTATAGTACTTTTTATACTAAAAAACCACAAAATTTCTAAATTACCATCCAAGCAAGCTGTAAATTACACAAACAATTTCATATAACCAACAACGTACACCATCAAAAGTAGTCTAAACGTTTTTCATTAAATTATTTATAAATTGTTCATTGTGAGACCCCGAAATTTTAATTTAATTTTCCGACTTCTCGCTGGTTCGAGAATCGGAGTGTCAAACAAGTCAAACCCTAGTGTCAGAAAGATAAACAAAGGATGTTTATCAAGTCTTAGTCGTAGATAGTAGACCTCGAATTACTTATACCTGACTATCACTGTTGTCTCACCCACAGACTCAGGAGCTCGTCTACGCAGGCTTCAGGAGGACCAGGAGTTGGAGCGCAGCCAGCTGTACCATCATACCAGGTAGTAGGGGGAGCACGCCCAATGGGTGAGCCGAAACCCTCTTGGGTCGGCGGCTCTTTCACTTTACATTTATTAAATAATAATGCATTGTTTTAAGCTTGACCACATGCTTCTTATAGCACTTGGTGTGTGTGTGTGTGAGTTTTGGATCGAAAAGTAGTACCGTCGTCCTGATTTCCGGTGCTTGGCCTGAGAGCGACGGGACCTAGTATTCTAGCACTCCTGCGGTGTCGATGACCGTAAACCTCGGGAGGGGCTATGCCCTGTTTATTTCATTCATTTATCCCGCTTACGCTCGTCTCGTACAGAGTAAAACGTGACGTAAGTTTGGCTTGCTATTTGTTGGGCGTTAGCTGGAAATGGACGCTCTCGCTATTCTGCGCACTCGGGCGCTTAGATAGTTGGCCCCGGTTTGCAGTGAAGACAAACCCGGGATTTCGGCCGCTCAGATCCAGAGAGTTCTTTCATATGTGGTCACATGTTTTACCGAGCTTTGTGTGCGTGGCGTGCATTTACATTTCCACATGCTCTTTCGTACTTACGAGTACCTACATATACATATATACGAAATGTTTTCTCATGGGTTTTAAACCCCGACTTGGATGGCTTTGGCCCCATTTGGGTTAGCGAGGACGAGTTGCTCACCTCTACATCTTTTCAGGTCTACAGCACCCGTCACTAGAGGAGCTGGACTAGATCGCGGAGCGTCGACGGTTATCGTGCACTTCCGATTTCGAGGACTCCCATTCTGGTGTGGTTTTCATGTTTCTTGATTTCTGTATTTCTGATGTTGTAATCTGTTGGATACTTTGAGACACTTTTCGGGCCCATTGTTTCGAGACTTTTTCTTGTACTATTTCTGTCTCGGGTGTTTTTCCATTATCTTCCGCTTGTAAAACATTTGTATGCTACTCTGATCATTTGTCATTCTGTATTTGACATTCATATTATTATTCATGTGTTGTTTGTTTCATTCATAGCCTTGTGGTTTCGGTCCAGAGGGTCATCAATACGTCGAAAGACGTATTGATTACTCGCTAGATCGGGATTACGGCGGTTACCGTCGTGTTCCGGGACCGAGAATAGTCCTCGGGATGCGACATTCATAAACTCATAAAACTATATAAAATCTATATCATCTAAATCTATATCTGCGTCAGGAGGAAGTTGCTGTTGAGGAGGTTGCGGCGACTGAGGTAGGGGAATAGGTCTAGGCATGGGCGGAGCCGGAAGTCCCTGAAACTGGGCAGCTGAAAACTCTTGCAAGTACTAGAACATCTGCTGTTGTGCCTGGTTGGTGGCATATACTACCTCATTACTCCTATAAAGCGGCAGTATAGGCTGTCTGGGCGGCTTGCTGTTCCCGTAGCATCTGAACTTCCGCCTCTAGCTAAGTCGTTCTGCTGCTGGTCGAGGCTGCCTTTTTTGAAATCCGGGAGTGGTCTTCAGTGCCCCCTTACCCTTCTTTCCTAGACCCCGACAGTAGAAGTTATTTCCTCGTGGTGGGAATGCTGTGCCCATGATCCTCCCCATAACCCTAAAATCCGAAGTGTCGATCTGAGACATAGCTTCGGACATGTCTTCCTCCTGCGTGTCTGGTCATGTCTCCCTCACTATAGCAGTCATCACCTCATCACTAGCCTGCCTCATCTTCGCCTAATTGGATAGTAAAAAATAATTAATTAACATTATGAAATATATATATATATATATATATATAATTTTTTAAAAAAAATTGAAAACGTAAAACGACTTACAATATCCTTTTGGGCATCAGGATATGTCTTCTCGTACATATAGACGTACCGGTTGACTTCTGGATGTTCCCTAGCCGCCTCGTCCATCAACGATGTGAACGGTCTAGAACCAACATGATGGTTCCTTGTATTGGGTTGCCGGTTCTGAACGTTCACACGGGAAATGGCCTACAACGGAAAAAAAAAAGTAGTAAAATGTTTTAAAACGTACTAATTAATAACAATATAAGAAATTTTTTTAATTACCTATTTATGAGGGTTGTTGAATTCTGAAATCAGAAGCCAACGCCACTCATACTCCCTGAACTGGAACTCAACAGGGGTACCAGAACGTGCGTTCTCATGCGTAGTCTAGTGAGTCCGCAACTCGTTCTTCCACTCCTTGTACCTACAGATACCACAAAAAAATTATAAATATTATTAATTACACATATAATTTTCTATGTTCATTAACTTTCCAACGTACATTCCCCCATGCACAACATCCGCCTATGTGTTCCTCACGTGCTGGGGAACGTCAAACCACACATGCATTAAAACATTTATTAGTTTAGTTTTTCATAAATCAACAATATAATACATAAAATTAATTGTGAATTTTTTAAACTTACCGACATTGCGTTGTGGACCATGTCCTTAACCTCCTGTGGGACCTCGCCCTAGTCTAACCACAACATAGGGACTATATCCCTAATGAGCGCTCTTACGCGACCGGAGTACATCATCGTCTTCCCGCCCGATATTACGTTGTCATCCCCGTTAGTATCGATGACGATCCTTCCTGAGGTACTCACGGTCTTCTCGAGAGTCTTTCCTGAGACGGGGCATCTTTTTTTCCTTGTCGGCTTGGCTCCGACAGTGCCTATCACAAATTGATTATTAATAAATTATTTTTATTATGACATTATAAGAAAACAAATTATTTATATTTCATTACTTGAGGGCGTTGGGGCGGATGCGACGAATTTTGACTCTGTCGCCGATGATGATACCCTCGCAGAAATAAGATCCGTATTAAAAGGCATGAACTGATACGCCGCTGATGGGGTCACCTGCGGGGGCAGTGGATAAATCGGCGATCCTGAGTCATCGACTGCCGGTAATGCCGGTATCAACCGCGGAAGGTAGAGAAGAGGTGGCGGCATCTGTACCCCAAATGACCTACCCTCTGAAACAATAGAGCCCGGAGTCGGTGCTCTGTGTATCTCAGACATACGTGATGCAGACACCTCCGCCAGAGTCGGAGGCCACAGCTGCCTCGAGAAGTGAGGGACGCTCGGCTGCCTCGAGGAGCCAGAGGCGTCCGGCTGTCTCGAGGAATGTGTGGCCCCCGGCTATCTGTAATAAAGAGTGGCGCCCGGCTGCCTCTGGGTCAGCTCCAGAAGGGACACACGTCGGGCTGTCATAGGGCCTTAAAACGACGCTTGAGGGTTGCTAGACGTTCCCTCGGACGATTCGGACCTTTGAACCTTTGAACCCTTTGTTTTACTGAACAAGTTTTTCATCCTGTTTAAAATATTAATTTATTAAATTATTAGAATTTTTAATTTTAATTGGAATTTTTAATATTTTAATTAACACTTGTTATCAATATATTAACAATGTTTATCAATATATTAATAAATTATATGAATATAGTAACAATAAATAAAAATTCCTAGAATTTCTACAATTAATAACAATTAATATTTTAAAACACAAAAAAAATCCTAGAATTCACTAATAACAATTAAACTAAAACTGTTAAAACCCCCAATTCAATTTAAATTTTTAATTTCAATTTCCACAACATTATCAATAACAAATATACCAAATTAACAAAAAATCTAAAAGATTAATACATATACCTAAAAATTCACAAAAAAATAAGAAACATACCAAATTATTCAATAATCATTATTTAATTTCAATAACCAATTAAAATAAATAAATTTCTATCCAAATGTGCAACAACATTTAAAAATCAAATTCAATATCATTTTAAATATTATCTAAATCTGCAAAAATTCAAAACAAAAATCCCACACCTGTGGAGGTAGAGGAGCAGAGGTGGCTGGAGGCGGAGGCGGTGAAATGGCTGTAGTGGTAATGTTTTAGGGTTTTGGAGGAGAGGAGGAGGGTTTGAGAGGCAAATTAGGCGAGGAGAGGTGAGGAGATGCGAAGAGAGGCAAGGGAGGCGAAGGGAAATTTCAAATGTTATGGTTCGACTGAGATTGGGTTTTTTTTATATAGGCATTTCTATAGCTAACGAAATAAAATATTCATCGGCTATAATTTTCAAATTTAGTCTATTATAACATGAAACTCGTCTGCTATATCATGAAACTCGCCGGCTATATTGTATTTTTTATTTATTTATTTTATTAACTATCGTCGGCTATAGTTCTTTTTTTTAATTTATTTATTTATACTTATTTATTTATTTATTTATTTATTTTATTAACTATAGCCGATAAATTTTAAATAATATCGTCGGGTATAGTCCTTTTTATACATTACATATTTGTGATTCTGATTCCCAATCTTGAGACATAAAATCCGACCGTCAGATCTGACCATTGTGATAAAATACATGTATGGGTAAATTTTCAGCTTGATCCGACAACGTTAAGGACTCGATCCGGATGGTCAATCCCGTGAGTCAAACCCCTAAACGCAAAGAAACGGTAATTTGACCGTCTAAATTACGTATTTTGCCCGAACCTTCAACTACAAATAGTTTCAAATTGATGAGACGCAACCAGTGATATAAAAATTTTATGAAAAATAACCTTCGGATATAGGGCTACCTCTATAGAGAAAGAATGAAAAAATGCATTAACCGTAACTATTGGCACCGAAACTTTATCGGAATTACGTGATTTTTCAACCGTAGACATATTTCATCGTTTCAGTCATATCTTATTTCATGACTTTTTTTTTCGTTGAAGCTTCTACGTATAGTTTATTTTTGAAACGGAACATTTACTTAACACTTGGTAAACAAGTTATACAACATTAGTAGGCATGTTGTGATTGTGAAGAGCAATCTTGTGAAACAAAATCCGACCATCATATATCATCATTATGTTGAAACATGTGTATGGGTAAATTTTCAGCTTGATCCGACAACGTTAAAGACTCGATCCGGACGGTCAATCCCGTGAGTCAAACCCTTAAACGTAAAGAAATGATAATTTGACCGTCTAAATTACGTATTTTGCCCAGACCTTCAACTGCAAATAGTTTCAAATTGATGAGACACAACCAGTGGTATAAAAATTTTATGAAAAATAACCATCGGAGATAGGGATACATCTAGGGAGAAAGAATGAAAAAATGCATTGACTGCAACTATCGGCACCGAAACTTTATCGGAATTACATGATTTTTCAACCGTAGACATTTTTCATCGTTCCGGTCATATCTTATTTCACGACTTTTTTTCGTTTGAAGCTTCTACGTATAGTTTGTTTTTGAAACAGAACATTTACTTAACACTTGGTAACACAAGTGATACAACATTAGTAGGAATGTTGTGATAATCAATCTTGTGAAACAAAAATCCGACTGTCAGATATCATCATTATGTTGAAACATGTGTATGGGTAAATTTTCAGCTTGATCCGACAGCGTTAAGGACTCGATCCGGACGGTCAATCTCGTGAGTCAAACCCCTAAACGCAAAGTAACGGTAATTTGACCGTCTAAATTACGTATTTTGCCCGGACCATCAATTGCAAATAGTTTTAAATCGATGAGACTATGGCTGTCATTTGGTTTGGTAAATACCAAACCGACCGAATATTTTCGATTTAATAAACCGAAACTTGGTAATCGAAATCGAAATAAGCGGAACCAAAAAATACTGAAAAAGTTGGTTTGTTTTTTGGTAAATACCGAATTTACCGAAATGTTAGTTATTTAAACACTTATATTTACAAATAAGGTTAACCACTTTGATCTGAGCACACACGTTAACCAAAATATGTAATTTTTCTACCTTAGCCGTATTTCACTATATTGATCATATCTTATTTCACATGAGTATCGAAAATTTTCCTTTCACCATACAATTGGTTCACAAAGATCTACACTTGCAAATAGCCTACTAAATAAGTTATACCATATTAGTAGGCATGTTATGGTTTCTAACACTGAAATTTATAAAATCAAAATTTGTCCGTTCGATTTGGTCAGTATACTTAAATACGACTATGGAACAAATTTCACCTATTTTTGACAATTTTTAGAACTTGATCAATGCGCTCAACCTTAATATGATATAACTTATTACACCAAAACGCTATTATTTAGCCCTTTATGTCTTATTTTGAATGATACTTCCGCTCATAGCCTCTCGTATGAATGAGAAGTAATGCTTCAGTGTAAAACTATTGGGAAATTTACATCCCAATGATATGACTCCCCATGGGGAATCATAAAAATAAATATGACTCCCCTTATGTCTTATTTTGATCGATACTTCCGCTCATAGCCTCTCATATGAATGAGAAGTAATGCTTCAGTAAAAAACTATTGGGAAATTTACATCCCAATGATATGACTCCCCATGGGAAATCATAAGAATAAATAATGTTGACTGATTTGATCAAAACTAAAACGTTACAGGCAATATGTGATTTTTCTACCATAGTTATTTTTCACAAAATTGATCATATCTTATTTAATAATATTTTTAGAAATTTTGCGTACTTTATACGGTTGGTTCACAAAGATGTACACTTGTATATAATTAACCTACTAAACAAGTTACATCATATTAGTAGGCACGTTATGGTGTCAATGACTATATTTTCAAAAAATTGCTTCCTCTATTGTTTAGTTATATTCAAAAAATTGCCTTCGGCCTCTCCAAGTGTAGCCGCCTGGTAAATGTTTCGAGGGTGCACAAGGTTGACTACTTTCCACGAGTCACCCTTAACAAGGTCATCAAGATAAAACACTTGTTTTACCAATGTGGCAAAAACGAATGAGTCATCTTCGTAACAGCTTGTAGCAGTGTTCACCGATAAAATCTCGATCTTAATGCTCTGCTGGCTGCTAGTATCAAACCATCTACACTTGAAGAGGTTCATTGTCATGCCTTGCCCATAAACGAGTTTCACCACTGAATTGAGAACACCGTAATAGTCAACTCCATTCCGCCCACAATGCGCCATCACCCTAGAATTTTGTGTTCTCCGTCTGTTGTCTCTCTGTTCACATATAAATTGCACGACATTCACCTTGCACATCAGATAAACTCTTGACATTATCGGCTTCATCGCTAGAGGTCTTAGTTTGTGCGACCAATTTGGATGACCATCGAATTGAATATGGTTCATCTGCAACCAAATATTCAATGTATTATAAATATGAATAATTATGCAATGAAAGAGTCATAAACAAAAATAAAGAATTACATACCCAGTCGCCAAAATAGTTTGCAAACTCCTTGTTGTGGTAGTCGAGATCACCTTGAATGTCTGGACAATATAAATGGATGTCTTTTTAGTATTTAACTTCTGGACAGTTAATCAATACCCACCAATGAGCTATGACTAGCTCATGTGGTTGCAACTTGTAGGAGTCTGGCAAAATTCCATAAACTTCAACATCATTAGAGACTATGGAAAGGTTGAACTTCGGTACATCTACCTGTATGGTTTGTGGAGTTTCCTTCAACGCTCCTAAATACAACTTCATGTAGGTGATGCACTTGTGCGCAATATATGCTTCAGCTATACATCCTTCAAACGCGGATTTATTAGCCACATAAGTTTTGTAGTCTCCAAGTTACCTATAAATAAATTGTTGTAATGTGTTATGATTATATATTGAACATGTAAATTATGAATTTAGGTGTAAAAAACTTACCTTTCCATGGGATACATCCAAGTATAGTGTACTGGATTGGTAAACAACAATTGCTCAGGAAGATGGATCATCAGGTGCGGCATGATGTTAAAAAAAATTAGAGGGAATATCCTCTCAAGTTTACACATGATATAAATAATGCTCTCTTGCATATTTCCCGGAGGTCAGATTTTGTCACTTACCGTGTGCATAACTTCTGAAAGAATTTTGACAACGTTACTAACGGCCCCACCACCTGACGGGGAAGGAACGGTCGAATGAAAATAGGTAAGAGACGTTGTACCAGAATATGACAGTCATAACTCTTTAACCCGTTTATTTTATTGTCTCAAAAGTTTACACACCGGACTATATTTCCTACATAGCCTGAAGGATACTTCACATAACTCATCCACCTGAAAATTACGTTCTTCTGGTCAGGCTTCACTGTGTAAGGAGCTTAAGGCATTTTTTTCTTCCCTTCTTTCAACCACAGATGTCTTCGTATATCCATTTTTTGAAGATCAATGCGTGCATTCGGACCGTCTTTCGTCTTCCCCTCCAAGTTCAGCACTGTTCCCACCACATTGTCACACACATTCTTTTCTATATGCATCACATCTAGGTAGTGTCTGATCAACAACTTACTCCAGTATGTGAGTTTCCAGAATATGCTCTTATGTGTCCAAAATTTATACTTGTCGGGTCTGTCAGGTATTGCCGCCACAATATTGAGATGATTGCTGAGCTGCCCAAAATCGTACTCATTAATCACTGCTAAAATTTCTTCTCTCGTCCATCTTCTAGGAGGCACACCATTTTCTACAGTCTCATCAAATGTCTTATCATCGAACCGTCATTCTTGATTATATGGAAGGAGAGTACGGTGACCTAATCTGCATATCTTATTACAATGACTACTGCTTCCCTCATCGCTATGACACTCTAGATAAGCCTTGTATCTCATAACAATGTTGCCCGACAACATCCTACAGGCAGAAAAAACACTGATGGTACCAACAACCATGGCATGTATCCAGAACATTTCGTGCATGTACTTGTCATAAGTAGGATGACCAACGTCCTAAAAAAACTTAAGCTCTTCAATCAAGGGTTCCTTAGATAACTAGGCCCCAAAATCAACAAACTCAACATATTGTATTCCTTCTTCATGCACATCCATGGAGGAAGGTTGTATGGTAGCAAAATCACTGGCCATACACTGTATTGAAGACTCATGTTGCCAAAATGATTGAACCTGTCGGATGAGAGCCCGAGCCTCACATTTTGGACCTCTAACGCAAAATGAGGAAAATCTCTGTCTATATGCTTCCAAGCCTCCCCGTCAGCAGGGTATATAAGGGTATCTTCGTCATGCAATTTCCTATCAGCATGCCATCTCATAGCTTTGGCAGTGTGTGATGACATGTACAACCGTTCCAGCCTATCCTTCAATGGGAAATACCGAAGTACCTTCACAGGTTTTCTATTGCCTGTAGGAGTTAGCTTATTTCTGTCACTCTAACATATCAGACATGCATCAAGGCCACCAAGGTCATTCCCTTCTAGATCTTTACCCTAAAAGAGAACACAGTCATATCTACATGCATGGATCTTGATGTAAGAAAGCCCATGATCTTTCAGGATATATCAGACCTTATGATGAGTGGTAGGAAGATGATGACCGTGGGGCAGTATCGAAGCAGTGTACTGTAGATAATCATCAGCAGCCTTCACGGTCAATTTTGTCTCAACTTTAATCTTCATAACGTCCATTACACTTTCATGAACCGTCTTCTGACAACAGGAGTACACAAGGGGTCTGTTGGAAGCAAGTAGTTTGTTGTACCTATCAATACCAGCAATGTTGACAACTCTAGGGAAGGGCTGCACCAGCTCAAGCATATACTGTCCTTGAGAGCATACACCGCTCTCATAAGGAAAACATATCTTTGATAAATGTCGTTGTTGGATCGTTGGATGTACTGCCCGTCTCAGAAAATTACCCATGATCATGCAGACCCACTGATGATGTTTCACCGTGATATATCCAACATGTGTACTTCTCCCAAAACCCGTTACTCTTCAGGTGCTGTCATACTTTGTCAATCGCAAATCGATGCATATCGCTGCGACACTGACATTTCATACATGTGCAATACAAAATTGTATTCCCATTTGCATTAGCCAGTGCATATTCAATAAAACTAATAACTTCTTTACCATGTCTTTTGTCCCATTTTGGAAGCGAAATTCAACTCTTATCCATATCTTGAAAAGATAACAAAATATATATGTATAACTCTAATTAATTAATTAATTAATTCCATATATAAAATTTCAAATCATTTAGTATTCTACAACAATTAATTAATAACAAATTAATAAATAACACATATATATATGTTTTACATATCTATACTAATTACTAATTACATAACAATATTATATATCAACACATCAATCATCACAAAATCATTATCAACCTATATAATCAACAACTTAATTAATTCATATCATGCATCAACATAATATTATAATTAATTTAATTAACATATATATACTCAATCAAAATCGACAACTTATTAACAACAACTTTATATATATTATCAAATCAAAATCGATCAACTCAATCACACTCAAAATTCATTAATTCAACTCAAATAAAACTCAAAATCAATATTATCTAACTCAAATAAAACTCTTAAATCAACATATATACACATATCCGTACCTATATATAGCTCAACAAACTAATTTTGGACAGATTTTGACGACACCCAAACTTTTTCTTCCGTTTTTTTTTATCAAATGAGCTGTTGTCTAGATCTGCAAATGTAAGGACTTTTAGCAGACGAAATAAATAATTTCGTCGGCTATAGTTTACAGATTATAGCTGACGAAAAAATTAGTTTAGCCGACAAAAAAATATTTCGTCGGCTAAAAGTCCACATTAGCCGACAAAAATTTAACTTAGCAGACGAAAAAAAAATTGTCGGCCTGTTTTTTTGGATTCGTCGGCTATGATGTTTATGCTGGTAGTGAGAACAAGAAGAATAAGAAGAAGAAGAAGAAGAAGAAGAAGAAAGTGGTGGCGGAGGAGGAAGAAGAAGAAAGTGGTGGCGGAGGAGGAAGAAGAAGAAGAGGTGGTGAAGTGGAGAGGTGGTGATGAATAAGTAGAAAGAAGAAGAAGAAAAATGGTGGGAGGGAAATTTTGGTAGAATAATTTAAAATTTAAAGTTTTTGCCAACACTGATGGGAAAAAATGAACACATTTCGACGTATGAGTGCGAGCTAATGCGACGAATTTTACAATATTTCGTCGTATGAGTTTGGACCAGGGGAAATTTTAAAGAAAAAAATTTCAAAATGATGCGACAAAATATTCAAAATTTTGTCGCATGAGTATAAACTGATGCAACGAAATTTTGAATATTTGTCGCATGAGTCAGCACTAGGGGGGCGGAAAAAAAAATCCAAAACTGAGACGACAAAATTTAAAATATTTCATAGCATTCTGAATTGATAAGACAAAATTTTTTATTTCGTCGCATGAGTCAGCAATATGAGACAAAATGTGTTTCGTCGCATCAGTTCAATATCATGCTACGAAAAGAGTTTTCGTCACATCAGTGTGAACTGATGCGACGAAAAAAAATTTCATGGCATGAGCCCTTTATTGTACTAGTGACTGCTGACCTGTACTTCTGCAGCATCATCAATAACTTGTAGAAAATGCTAGTGGCGTCGATATCGCCGCTGTGTGCATCCTCAATATCTTCCGAACCAAGTCGACGCTTGCCATGATGAATTTACGACAGTGCTATTCAAGGTCGTTGAGGTCCACCTCGATCCTTTCGGTTTTGCACGGAGGGTTTTATCCCCGTGTTGATTGCATGCTTATAGATATGAGCATGTATTTTTGATTGCATGTTGAATGTTTGTACTAAAACAATTTATTTTTGAAAAGAGAGCTGACTTTAGAATTTTATTGATAGAATGCCATAATTTCTTTTAGTATAATTCCCGAAGATGATCCTCAAGATGGGGTGGGGTTCAACCTGGCAAATGGACTGGTTAGACGATTAGCGGGCAGGCTTTAGTGGTTAGCGGGTTCAACCTGTTATAACCCGTTGGGTTTGCGGGTTACCCGTTAGGACCCGCTAAAAATTTGTTTTCATCATTTCTTATATATATATATATATATATATATTTTAATCAAATATCAAAAAAAAATTTTAACGGTTGGAAGTTCCAACAATTTACATGAAATAAAGTTAAAAAAATGGATTAGTAAGGTTTTCTCCTTTTTATTATTATTTTTTTATTCCTTAGTGGATCTTAACAGGTTAAATGAGTTCCAACAGACAATCCGTTTCAGTCCGCTAACTGACGGGTTGTAACAGGTTGACAACCCATTAATCGGACGGTTAGCGGCGCCATGGTCAAGAGAACATAAGGCTCACCGCCGCCGCTGAGATGCCTGAGAAACCTGGTTTTCAAAACCTTAAGCCGCTTCGCAAAAGGCGCGTTCCTTACTAAAATTATTAATTAAATATTCGAAAGGAGTGGGTTTTTTTAGAATCATTCAAGACGAGCCGGACCGGGCTTTAATTTTCAATGAAATGGCCAAACCCGCAGATGCACAATAAATACCCGCAGGTGAACAAAACTTTCAGCTCAAGTCCCCCTGCCTATAAAACTCCAAGACATGACTTGGTTCACTTCACTCTTTGGCTTAAACCCTAGCCGCTCTGTTTCTCATCTCTCTCCCTGCCTGAGGTAAAACCTATTCTTAAACCCTCGCTCTCTCTCTCTCTAGTTTCGTATGTCGTTGAGAACCGTATCCGTGGTTATTTTCACCTGCTTGCTTTACTGTTGCTTGTTAGATTGATCGTTTTTCAGAAAATATGAATTTTTGGTATTTTCTGGTTCTTCTTTGAATGATGATGTTCTTTGAATCTATGTGTTTGGTCGCTTTGGTGGGTGTTGATATATTATCTGTATACTTCTAAGCCGCTACAGGAAGTAGAAAGAATTTGAGAAATTGTTTTTCAAATTTAAGAAAAGTAAAACTAAAACTGAATAGGAGCTATTGTTTAGGCTGGTACTCTGTTTGGTTTTTACTATAAAGTAAGTAGAAGAGATGTGAATGGGAGCACCTTTTTAGCCTTTTAACTGCTAGAGAGTAATTTAAAGCTGGTTGAAATTGCATGCCATATAATTATAATAATTTGCTGTAGAATTTGTAAGAAAATAAGTTTGTGGTAAGAACCCATATTGATCTGATTTGTGTTTGTGAAATGTTTTCTCTCTCTCCTAGTTAAGTTTCACACCAAATGTAAATTTTGTAAGCACCGAGTCTTTGACTTTCTTCAAATCCAAAGAATGTCTCTTTTGGAGAGAAAAATAAAAAGGAGACAATAATATATAATTTGTTCATGTATTTTTGTCCGTAATATTGCTTGTTATTAAAGTGCCGTTATGCACTATATATAAGGTTCCTTGCTATGGAGGTCGAGTTTTTTGAGTGGTCATTATGAGAACTCTTTGTGCAAGATAAATTCTGTCTAAATTCATGTGGCTGTAGGCTTGAGTTGTTTGATGTGCTTAAGAGTTTGCTTTGGTATATGTACAATGGTCTAAAAGATGCTAGGCGGTAGGCGTGCAGTGACTCATAGCCTAGACGATTTACTTTTTTATATTTATTTATTTATTTAAATAATATATATATATATATATAATGTAATATATTACTTGATATTAATCAAATAAAACAGTTTAACTTAAGATTACTAGCCCAAAACCAAAAAACCAACCCCTAGCCCATTCTCTCTCTCTTTCTCTCTCTCGTCTGCCAATGAGATGTGGTCCATAACTCCGAATCCTTCGATGATAACCAGCCACTCACCGCTCCGACAAGATCTGGTTCAAATGGTCGTCGATCGGAGATTGGTCTAACAAGGCCTGGTTCGAATATGACGGAGGTTGGACATCTGGTGTATCGATACTGGTTTGTCTCTTTCTCTCACCAGAAAGCCAAGAAGCTGCGTCTTTTTTTTGTTCTTTTCAGGATCGCCTAGACGCCGCCTTGACCGCCTAGGCGGCCCTCAGGCGATGCTCCGCCTAAGTGAAACGCCTTTAAGGGAATCGGGGCGGCCGAGCTCCGCCTACAGCCTAGGCATTGCCTAAGCGGATCTAGGTGGCGCCTTTTAGGACATTGTATATGTATTTACTGTTTTCTGCTTACAATCGTGGCTTAATCTTGTTGCTGCTTGTTTAGTTTTTGTATTGACGGTGTTGTGTTGGTGTAGGCTCTTAGAAGACCCAAGAACAATCCACTTTCCAGATGGCTTTTTATAACAAGGTTGGGAGCCTTTTGAGGCAGGGTATTTCCCAGAATGGACAAGCGCCAATGGCATCTTTGTTTAACTCTGCTCGTTACATGTCCTCCAAGCTTTTTATTGGAGGTATGAATGCACTGTAAAATATTAGTTAAAGGCTAACTTAACTAAATCCACACTTTCGATTTGATTATTGATGTTCTATTGTTATATTGCGGCGTGATAGGTCTTTCGTTTTCTACTGATGACACTTCTCTCAAGGAGGCATTTTCCGGCTTTGGTGATGTGACTGATGGTAAGTATTCATTGGGTCTATTACCTGAGATTCATAACTCATGGTATGGTATGAGTACTTTCAGTTTCTTCCTTTAATAATTTTAGTTTTTTTAGCTTTAACTAGTGTACCTCCCTGCCATAGTCTATACTTTGTTTGTGTAGAAATAGAGATTCAACTTGCATAATGGATACTGAAGTCGGGGTTTGATCTAGCAACTTAAAGGTTGATCTACTTGATTTATGTAGAAAGTTCACTTCAACTTGCATAATGGATACTGAACTGGGGGTTTAATCTTGCAACTTGATTTAGGTTGATCTACTTGATTTATCTAGGAATTTTTCTTCAAGGGAGATTTCTGCAATTGGAGTTGTTTCTCTGGCCTTTTTTTCTATTATGCTACTTGGGCTGCTTCTGTGAAAGAAAATAATAATGGGATCCTTAAAACGATTATGCATGTGGTATCTCTATGCCTCAAGATGTGTGATTACTTGTAGTGATAGAGTCTGATTTATTAAATTTCCTTGCTTTCTTTTAAAACTGTCATTTTCTCAGAAACTAGTAACTGTGGGAGAGTAATAATGCTCGCCTTTTCTTGCTTTTCCAACTGAATAATTATTCTGTCCTAAAACTCTGTTTGTTTGTCCTTCATGTATTCGTTTGGTCTTAATTTCATGTGTAGTGTGCCTAGTGTTATGTCTTGCAGTTTTGGTGGTTGTCTCCACTATATATACATGTATCCTCAATTTAATATTTTCTGTGCAGCAAAAGTTATCATGGATAGGGATACTGGAAGGTCTAGGGGATTTGGATTTGTCAACTTTGCTGATGAAGAAGCGGCCAATTCAGCCCTCACAGCTATGGATGGCCAGGTCAGAATTTGAATTTTAGACACTTCAAGTGTGAAATTTACCCTACATAGAGATCCAAGTTTTTTTCCTTTTGTGATTTATAACACTGAGTATCCTGAATTTCAGGAGTTAAACGGGCGAAGCATTCGTGTGAGTGTCGCTACCGAACGAACTGGTCCTCGACAATCCGGCGGTGGTTACCGTGGGGGTGAAGGTGGTGGTTACGTAGGTGGTTACCGTGGTGGTGATGGTGGCTATTAAGCAGTTGACACAAGTGCTGTCTGTAGGCTTTTCTATGTTTATTTATCTTCAAATCTAGTTATTTTAGTCAGTTGGATTTTATTAGCCAAGTTCCGCAGGTTATGTCTTGCTATGCTGCAGAAAGAGGTTGACAGTGACGGATTTCCATTTGCATGTTATCCGCCATATAAGCTGAATGGTGGTTTCTGAATGATTTTATGAGATTATTCCAGTTCTAACCATTTTGTGCCTTGTCTATCTGGTATGGGCAACCTGTGTGAATTTAAGGGAAACCCTAAACCAAATGCTACCAAAATTTGGACAGCCCTGAGTCCCCGAAGGAGAACGTGATCCAGTTTCCAACCCCTCTCATTCGTTAACCCTTCGAGAACCAAGAAGAAAATTTAGGTGAACTAAAACTTCCAATAATATTGTAAATAGAACATCAGAAGCATTGGCCTATAATCAATGGTCATCAACAGTTCAACACCGCTTTCAACAATGTTATCAAATGAGAATGTGGATCTCATCATGATTAGTTCATATTAAACATTTGCATGTTATATAGTACTATCCTTATACATGACAGTAAATGCTCATTAAGTCAGAACACCCGTGACGTATCGTACCCGAGCCTCTTCTCGGTCGATCTCCCTCCACAATGACAACTTGGGTGAGCTGAGGGTAGCGCTGAGTAGAGGAGATGGAGGGGAGTCTAACGTCGATGGACCGTCGGCCAGTGGTGGCCAGACGGCGGAGCCTCGTCGGAGCTGGAGAGAGCTCGGGAGGAGGAAGGGAGTTAACCGAAATGGGGAGGCTTTGACTTCGGACAAAGATGACTCTCCTTTTATAAGGAAATGGACGGCTGAGATCAGATCTTAGAAAGATATGACGGTTCAGATTTAAAGAGGGTAAAAAGTAAATGGTTAAATGGTAAAACTGTTTTACCGAAATGGTAATTAAAAATTACCAGAAACTTCGAAAATTCGTAGAAAATAGACGGAAGCTCTTAAAAATATTCTGAAAATACCAGGAGACTCGTGTCGACACGTACTATGACATTGAGCCCTTAAATGAGGAATTTGAAGAATTTAGAAAAACACGAAAATGAACGTGGCTGTTAACTTGTTAAGTTACCGAATACGACTTAAACCTCAGTAACTCGTCACACATGTGTATCAGAACAAGTTAACAGCCATATATAACCGACATGTCGGTTAGGAACTATGATATTCTTTAATGACAATCTCCTCAGTAACTCGTCACACATATCAATAAATCGAGATATGAATGGCTGGATATGTTATGTTGATTTTTCAATGTTCTGAATCATATATAGTTAAATGTGTTTAGCTATTACATACTTACATGGTGTTGAATTTCAACTTGTGAGGTTGTTTCTAAATTTACAGAATGAGGTAAAACCTATTAAATATTGTACAACTATGTTTATATTGCTTTAACTTTGCAGGTATGATAATCTTATGATGAGCCCCTGTATGCAAAACACACAAAATCTCACTTCAATAATAAAAAAAATCAAAACTGTTGTTTACGGTAGATGAAGCTTGCAACAATCAGGGGAGATTCTCATCAGGGGAAACATCCAGAAGCTTGCTACCAAAACATATGTGCGTTGCACTCTTTTTCTTCTTCGACCAGGGTTGTTTTTTTTTTCATAGGGTTTTCATACCTGTCAAGGTTTTTAATGAGGCAACACTAAGTGCGTCCAACATCATACTACTGATGGACATCTAAGGGGAAGTGTTGTAAATATTTACAATCAAGTGTCTGTCCATTCATATTCAAGGACTTATAAGTAATATCATAATAGCATAGGAACTTTTCATGTAATCTCTACCTCTATATAAAGGAGACATATGACACATAATAATATACTTCTTCATCCTCCTACATTTTGTTCTTCTCTTTCTCACTATCTTATTCTTCAGTTTATAACATAATCCAATTAATACAAACCATATCAAGAGTTTTCTAACTTTACTAATATGTAATTTAATGATTTAAATTTCATTTACACTTTTGTTATTTTATAAACAACACATTGATGTTTACCATACAATGACGTACATTATGTCTGAAAAATAACATAATTTTTAATACTTATCGTGCATGAAATTCTGAAAATCTAAAGTTTATTCAAGATGAATTAATAATCTTTTTAAGAGTGCATGTTCATTTACAAATTTATATTAAGAACATTGTTGAAATTAAATTTGCATCATTTTTTAAGCAAAATCGTGTTGTTGCTGAAGAGTGACTGAAGATAATTTAATTTTTTAATTAATCAAATTTGACCCTTCTAACTGTGATGTAAGGCTACGCCACTATTTGGCAATCTCATTGCCCATTCCAATGACAATCTTTTTTTAGAGCCCTTATTTTTGTAAGGTACCCTTATTTTTGTCCAAATGAACAAATTTTCATTAAAACTCTAATGAAACTATATTATTTTACTCTTCATTCCTTAAACATACATAGAGAGAGAGAGACAGAGAAAGTTGAAAAGAGAAAAAACTTGGCCCGAAACTCATAGACTTCGGTCGTCGGCCGCCAGACCCCGACCTCCGGGCGTTGGACTTTGTCATCGATCACCAGTCGTCGAAATCCGAAGTATGAAAATTACTATCCCCAATATATTTCATATTTGTGTGTAGAACGTTAAAATCAAGTGTGAATAATTACTACCTCCAATAACTTTCATACTTTGGTGCAGAATGTTAAGTGTGGAAAATTACTACCCTAATAACTTTCATATTTGGGTGCAGAATGTAAAAGTCAGTGTAGAAAATTACTACCCCTAATAATTTTCATACTTGGTTACAGAACGTTAAAATTATTAAGTGTGAACAATTACTATCCTCAATAACTTTTATACTTGGTCATATTTAAATTACTATTTCTAGTAAAGTTTTCTGAAATAAATTTATTACCCTCTGAAATAAATTTATTACCCGGGTAACAAGTTTATTACCCTAGTAAAACATCAATTTTAACAAAAAAAATATATATAAATCAATGTTGTCGTCGATGCTCTACTCATCAACGTCAAAGCCTCCTCCCGAGATGAAGCTGATCAACATGACCAGTCAGGAGGTCACAATAGACTTCTTCCCATGTAGAACAATCTTAATTTTTAGCTTCAGCTCCCCACAAAGAGACTCGATTGGAGTTAACTGCCAACTCATGTTTGATAGCGATCTGCGCTTCCCTTTCCCTCTCTATACACCTCGTCACATTAGCCGAAGCACCACGACTGATATGCAGGAGAAGCAACATAGATAAGATTGCTTGAACATGCTTGATGACGTCAAACTTCTTCCAGAGCACCTTCATGGTGAGCTTCTCGACATCTAGGTCTAGATCGTCCCTCTGCGTCCCTCCGACAGCATTAGCGAGAATCGAAGGCGATTTGGTTCGGCGAGTAGTGAAGGCAGTTTGGGTCGGCTAGCCGAGGAGAAGCATGAGACGGTGACGAAGTCCCAAATCCAAAAGAAAAGACGATGTTGTAATCGAGTTGAGGAGCGTCGAGGATGTTGCGGTAAAACATTATTTTACGTAAGATTAATTGGAATAAGCTTTTGATTTTTCATTTCATTTGATTGAGATCTGATTTTTGTATTTTTGTGCAAATGGGACGTAGACGTGCTTGACACCAACGTTATTCCACCAATAATACTATGATGAATTTGCACACCCAAACTTTATAGTAATTAATTATGATCGAAACTGTAACGGGAGTTCTCAGTCTGTATGCCTAAAGTGTATAAATTCAAAGAAAAAGATTGTCTTTGTATTCAAAGAACTCGAATTGCCAATTAGGTAGAAAAGCATGTAATTAAGTAAACCCCCTTCCTTTTATATAGAAGATGATCTAATAACAACAGCTAGACAAGTCTTTGTTCAGTAGTGTGGATGGTACAAACACAACAAATTAAGGTGCCTAATTCAAGCTTTCTGGAAGATTAATTGCCTCTAATTATCAAGCTGGGCTAATTACTTTAATCATTTTTGAGAAGTTTGGGCTATAATTCTCATTTTATCAAGGAACGATTCGTATATTTATAATTTATATAATTCTTTGATAAAATAAGTAAAAAAAGTCAAGTAACTACACACAGTCTTATAGTTGGAGAAATAATTCATCGATCACACGTAACTACATTCAATCTTACATCATAATTATTCATGAACACATTCACCATCGATCTGTTTTCATCTTCTAAAACAATTATGATGTAATTAAGACCACATCATCTCCCGATCTATTATGTGCTTACTAGGAAGTCTACATTTCTTAACAATTTAAAACTAGATTTGGAATTCCTTCTTACCATCCATTGACATTCTGGAAAATAATAGATTGAAGAATCCATTCACTAAATTTTATATCTTAAATTGAATCTCAGTCTTCTCTTTGCCTAATTCTTGTTTTATATTCTGCTCTTTCAATGGTTTTGGACCAAAACTGGTAAAACAAGTCAAGAAAGACCATGAGTTCAGAAGCCATTAGTTTAGTTGTTGTGTTGACATTAACCTCAACAGAGCCAAGATCCACACCATTTCTAAACCCCAAAAACCCTGATTATCATATGTTACCGACCACTTCTTCAACCTTAGTTTTTATTTTTTGCTATAATAAAATTAGAGCGGTTTGTAATGAACTAATGACAACATTTGCTATACCACAAATTAATGGGTGTAAATCGATGCTAGGAACTGGGCGTGAGACATTGTTTCAGATAATTAACCTATGGTTTCTGAGCATATCCCTCCCATGGATTCCTCACGACTTGTGGGTGCTGGCCTCTAACACCATACCACATTATATCATGTATGGGTGGGAGCTAGTATATGAGAATAAAATATTTCATAGGAGCCTCTTTTACGGGTGTTTATGGTATATATTAAAATGTGATCAAAAACAGAATGAGGTGAAACGAAAAAGTCTTCAAATTAGTGGTCCTCATTAGAACCACTCTCTCAAATCTCTTGAGTCTTAATCCTTTGAAATCTGAACTCTTTCCATTCTTGATCGAAGTGCGGAAACATATTTGATTTAAGGTTTTGGTGGTGGAAAGGTTTAAGTATCTGATATTGGGTTTGTTATAAAATGGATAGAAGGAGGCGTGATTCTGGGTTTCTGGGTCTTCCGTGTGAGTAGAAAGAACGGTGTTTGTTAATGTGATTTGCTTCTTGAAAAATTGACGAATATGATGTTTGGTGTTTTTGCTGGTGATACATATGTGGAAAGGGTCAAATAGAATTGATAACTAGTTTTGGCTGGTATGATAATTAAGGTGGAAGGGATCGACTACGATGAGATATGCTCTCGTGATGAATGTCATTGAACTTCACTAATTTGTCAGTTTGGTAGTTTCTAAATAATTGAACGTGCACCTTATGAATGTGGTCATAGTAACATCTCTATGAGATCAGAAATATCCATGAAAGTGTAGAAGAAACTTCATTCTCTCAAATCAATTGGAGCGTGCGTTTGCAAGAGAAGTTGGAACACATATTAAGCAACTCCTTGATTTTGGAAGGGATATGATGACTAATGCCCTTTCGTATTGATTTCAAATTTGCATGGACTCTTAATGGTCAAGATATGTCAATATGTATTGAACATCCGATGTTAGAATGAAAAACAATCTTTGGAAATACATAGTTTTGTAATGGGTCGGCTTTGGCGCATTAATGAGGGTAAGACATACATATACTCCAATGATTAGTCAAAGTTTTTACTTTCTAAGACTCTAAAAGAGAGTGATCCGTTTCGTCTAAAGAGAGATGATAAAGAAATATTTGACCTCTTATTCATTGAAAAACCAAGTGTAGCTTTGTGCCCACGCAATGCCAATAGAATGGCATAAAGACATCTCTTGAATACTTATATGTATTTAGGCTTATTCAATCCCTATGTAGACTAAGACATGATAGAATTGTGTAAATTGTTGATACACCAAGGGGGTACCTATCGTCTTTTTGAAAGTTTCATTAAAAACACAAAAAAAACCCCGTGATCTTAGGGGAGATCAGCTTCTTCTTTTTCCTTAAAAACACTTTCTATTTTTTATAAAAAAGTATCTTATTTTCAGAGTTACTAAACGCTAAAAGCTTCAGCACTTATAAGCATAGGAGCTTAAAAGCCCCCCAAACGCAGCCATAATGTTCATCAAACAATATAGAAACCTTATCTAATTTTTGGTGACGTACAAAGTGACATTTTGCATTCAGCAAATTGGTGCAAAATATAGTGAGAGCAGATATGAAAAAAAAGCCGTTGAGGAATTTGGGAAACTAGTTTGTGTGCAAATAAATTTGACACCAAAGAAGCAAGTCGGTGGACACGCCAAAATCCTAGTGTTGACCCATCGACCATATTTCAACACACAGTCATTCCCCTTGGTCGACCAATCTTTTGTTTTATATATATGCCCCACATATATCCTTAAATTCATGCAAAGAAATTAGGGTTCTTTCTTTCACACCAATATACGTACCTCATTAGAAAATCAATTATTGGCCTACTACTTATGAATTACCACTAGTACGTTATCCGTTAATCACCAAAAAAACTAGTTACCGTTATGTACAATCAAACTATCACCAACATATTCTTTATCGATTTTTCATTTAACTACTAGAAGCGACTTGATTTCTCGACCTATCGACCCCAAATTTATAGGGCCGGAGACTCCTAGAGGTGCCCTACAAACCTTCATTCCTTATTATCAAGGCCGGCCATAAAGCAGGCATGCAGTGCCCATGCACAGGACCCACGACCAATGAGGCCCTTTTTAACAAAAATTTTATAATTAAGGATGATGGTAATATTGTATATAATTAAAAATATTGAAAACATAATTAAAGGATCATTTCTTTACACTCATTCTTCTTTAATGATTGTTTCTTAATTATCTTTATTTACATTAATTTTTTTATAAAATTTTCTTTTCTTGAATAAGAGAACTTTTCTTTTTGTCATTTATTTTCTCTAATAAATTTATGTTCTTAATTGAGATCTCCTCTTCATTTCAGTCTCTAATTCATTCTTATATCTCTAATCAAATAACACAATTATTTTCATAATTTCAATCTTTTTTTTTAGAAAAAAAATCTTAATAAAATGACACATTAGTCTTTCTTCTTTCAAATTTATGTATTTGTTGTATCAATTATGACGAAAAATGTTACAGCAACAAAGAGGATGGTGATTGATGTCCTCCACAACCAAAAATAGTTGCTTTGTTCATTATAAATTGCTCAAAATCTTTTGATATTTCTCGTGTTCTCTTCGTTTCTTATTTCTCTCATAATCTAATTTTTTATGGAAGATTGCTTTTAATTTCATATCTCTCATTTTATTTATACTAGCCTCTTAACATGTGCTTCACACATGTCAATTTGCTTTTTTTAGAAAAAATGTGCAGTTGGACAAATCTGTAAATAGATATTTAATGGTGCAAATGTGCAAAATAGAAATAGATACACCATATTTACTTTTTTAATCATGTCTAATATTTTTAGTTTTTTTCAACCATTTACAACATCTTGGATAAATTTAAAAGTTCAAATTTTGGTGAAGCTTTGACACCAAAATGTAGCTTCCCATTATAGGGGTTGAGATCATGTTATTTGGGATATTGTAAAAGGTTTCTTCAATTTTACTTTATTTTTAACTTTTTATTTATTTTTGAAACTATGCATCTCATATATATAAAATTGATGTATGAAATTGATAAACGAAATTTATATATGAAAATGGTGTATGAAATTATACGACCTAATCGTGTATATGTATTTTTTTAAATTAATAAAAAAATAATATTATGTAAGAGACCTATTATTCTTTTTTCGTATCAGGCCTTAAATCCTTTAAGACCGGTCCAGCTTATTATCTGCCCTACCGGGAAGTCTAGTCAACTTGAAAACGACTTTGCATCATAATCCTCGTATTTTCTTTCCTCCAATTAATGTTGATATTATCCAATGACTTTTAATGAAAATCATTTTATTTTAATTTTGATAAAATTTTAGAAAAGCCGGAGAGAAATCGCTGGTTGTTTTTTTGTCTCCATAAATAGTTTGCTATGACATACCCTAAATTTCTTTCTTATTTACATATAACCCACATTTCTCTCTTTTCCAAATATGTGGAATCAAAACATATGAAAGCAAACTTATCAAAATAACATACGAACAAAAATGGACCTTCTAAATTGAGAGGATAAAGGCTAGAATTCGTGTAGTTTAAGGAAAACCACGTGTTACTTTTAAGATGGCAACAAATTACATGTATAATAGAGGCGTGATTTGACAATTATGAAATCTGTCTTTTCATAATAATGTGCAAATTTTTTTTTGGTGCTAATGATGTTCCATTAAGAACAAGACATCACATAAGTGTACGTATCGCATGCTTTTGATTTTTTTTCTCTTTGATCATCAATTTTTATTTTAATCTAAATTGGTCGAGTGAAAGATGTAACGTAGTATGGACGCTTTTGAGGCTCTTGATAACAAAGATGTAACGTTTACAATAATTCGAGTCTTTCTTTTAAGATCGTGAATGATGTTATTAAAAATTGTATCTATCATGAAGAGTTTCAGCTATTGCCAACTATATCAAAATATTGTGAGTGATGTTGGTTAGCTAGCCAAACTGATATTGTAGTGGTATAGGGTTCAAATATCAGTGGCATTATAAGTGTGGTTGGTGAAATAACTTTTATAATTTCTTAAGAAAAAACTACATAAAAATTTCTTATTTCCTACACCAATACACAATTTTTGCTCATATTAGTCATATGTATAAATAGGTAAATACAAGAACCCGCCTTGGGCTCAAGCCTAATAAGCTTGTACTATGAGCCTCTAAATTCAAGGGCCTTCAAAATCAAGGTCTGACTTCGGCCAGCAGCCCTCCACTTCTTTTCGACAAAATTCAAGTAAGTTTGTTCTCCTCCTCTAATGAGTCCAATTTTCATAGGTTTTACAATTTCATAATTAAGAAATAAGATTGAGAACTTGAGTTGATTTCAAATGGAAAGAATGATTCTGAGATAAGTTTTGGTTTGAGTGTATGAATGTTTGATTTCAAATAGTCCAATCCTTTTTTTTCATTTCCATTTGTAACACTGTTTCTTTTCGAAAAATAACTGTTGTCATATGAATGGTTCACCTAGCTAAAGTTCTTATAATTAAAGGTTATCAGATAAAAAGTTAGTTTTTAGTAACAAGAGTACTTATATTTGTAATTTTTAAATTTTTGTTTCAATCTTCATAACATTTCATGATTATCAGGAGTTCTATTGTTATGTTATATGCAATGTTCTAAAAAGTGTTAGGCGGTAGGCGGGCGGCGACCCATAGTCTAGCGCCTGGACAGCCTAGGCGGGGACTAGTCGATTTACTTTTTTCATATTTATTAATTAAAAATATATATTTTATGTACTATAATATTTGAAAACATTCAAATATGGATAAATTATTCGACATAAATCTTGTTAGACCTATTTATAAAATATATTATAGCTAAAATTTAGCATAACTTCATGTAAAAGTGAGCAACAACAATAATAAACACATATATTTCTAATTCTAAAAACATCATTTACTCTTATACTCGTATGCTCCCCACAATGTAACAATGCCACCACTAAATGTAAATAAAATTAGCCGGAGAGCTTAGAACCCTAGGCGGCTAGGTGGCCTCTAGGTGGCGATTAAGCGGGCTAGGCGGCCTCTAGGCGGCGATTAAGCGGGCTAGGCGGCTATCTAATTGCCCACAGTCTGGCACAAAGGCCTTGAAGAAAAGCGAGGGGGCTTGTTGCAGCCTAGACGGGGACTAGACGGTGCTAGGCGGGGGCTTTTAGAAATATGCAGTGTGCACACTTCTTACTTTTTAAGCAATGAAAAATGCAAATATACTTTTTTTTACAAGAAATTCTAATTTTTCTTTTCACTTTAGGCCCCAAAATCTAAAGACTGACCCTGGTAAATACACAAAGGCGGAGCTAGAGAGTTTCTAGCTCTCTAGCTAAAAAGGGTGGCAAACTATATGAATTAGACTGATTTTACCGCATGGTCAATTAAGACAAGATATGCCACCGGAGTTCTCCTAATCCATACGCTTTTAGTAGGCAGAATCGGGAAACCTACATGCAACTAGAGGGAGATTCAGGGCAACAGAACCCCGAAGTGAGAAAGCATTAAAAAACCGGTTGGTCAAGAAAAAAACTTAATTTCAAATATCAAAAACGTACGAACGAATCACTATACTAAATAAAAACAAGTCAAACAACAATGTACATAAATTAGTCGGTCAGCTTAATTCTGATGAGTAATAGTTATTTCTAACATGATAGCTATTAGAAAAGAAGATTAAATTAAGAAACATGAGATCACACCTTGAAATGAGCAGTCCATTGATGGTTGGGACATCTTAATCTTAACATCACATGAGAATAATCAATGGGTCCTGCATTTTATCAAGTATTTGGAGACTAAGATTCCCATAGTGTAGTGGAAAACCAATTTAAAATGAGGCAATTTGGTCAATTATTTTTGAAAAATAATCGTCTTTAATTTGACAGTGAAAGAAAAATAGTATCCCTTTCATGAATTTAAACAGAAATAAATAATATATATAGAAGAAAATGACATGGCAAATCCTTTAATAATTTCCAAATGGCAATGGGCTACTTCACCAGTCATCGCAATAGACTAAGATGTTGGACGAGTGTCGCATATGCTATAAAAAATATTGAAATTGACAGACTTGAATAGTATTCCATCTCACCAATTTCAAAAGGTCCTAATTTATAATTGGGATACATTTATTGTACAGATTTGCGTATTGAAAATTGATCAATCAATGCACACAAAACAGACTTATAAATGATAAATAGGACAATACAAGTCACTTTATAAATTTCTACAATCAATTACAGTCACATATTTTTTGATATGTATACCATGCACAATATAATTTCCTTTATAATTGAGGTCACTGATTAACATTGGATATCTTTCATGTTTAAGCCGCTTGCTTTAGCTTCAACATGTATGGTAAAATGATGTATTTACCAACAGTTTTCTCAAGCCCATCTCCTAGTGCAATTTTTGTATTTTTTTTTGTAAATTACAAAGTAAAACCGTTATTACACCCATCAGCATTTGGTGTAGTGATATCAGTCTCTCTTGTATAAATAAGAGGTCGAGAGTTTAACTCATAACAGACGTATTATTAAATTTGAGTTATTTAATTAATAAAAAACTCTAATACTTTGTAGACGCTAAGTGGTCAAATAAAGCTGCATTTCCTTAAATCAACAGCTTGTGTGACCAAGGTGTCAAGGGCATCCGTCAGAAAGTTAGGTTCTCGACATAATTTTATTTTAGTTTTATTTTTAGGTCTTTGCACGTTTTTGTGCAAATGGTAAATGATTGAGATACGTAATGTACATAGATTGGTTGAGCATACAAATATTAGACGTTTATGATATTTAGTAATGCAGTCTGAAAGACAATATCGTGACAATGAGGTACATGAACATTTTGTTTTCATATATTAGTACATGAAATATTCCACCTTGTTTCTGAGTTGATAAGTGGTCAAGGTACATGAAATATTCCTCTTTTGAATAAACTATTTCCTCTCCATATATCCAAAAAATTGTATCACTACCCCTCAGCTCTCAAGCTCATTCTGATCGGTGGCGTTAGGGGGCAGAGAAGAAGGGTAAGTTTACGGTAAAATCGACTTACCATGTGGCTCGACAGAGAGTTTTGGAGGAAGGTGATATCGGCCCAAACCCTAGTTCACAGCTCTAGAACTGCATCTGGCAAGCATAGATGCCGTCAAAAGTGAAGATTTGTGAGTGGTGTGCAGCATTCAATATCCTCCCATCTCGAAACAGGCTTAGTGAAAAAGGCATTGACATTGATACATAATGTCTCTTTTGTGATGAAGAAGTGGAATCGTCCATGCATGCCTTACGTGATTATATCCATGCGAAGTCTTTTTTTTTCAGGAGGCTCATATTGTGACCCATAATAATGCCTTGAATGTGGTGGACTGGTTAGTTTTAAACCAAACTCAATACCCCTCAACCTTTGATGCACTATTAATGTCTGTGTGGGCAATTTGGAAGAATCGTAATGCTCAAGTATAAAACAAGGAAGTCAAGCAAGCTACTAAAATCGTTCTGATGACTCTAGGGTGGTGGGAAAAGTATAAGGCTGTTCATGTCAGGGCGGTGAACCATACCCAACGTCAAGCTGTGAAATGGAAGAAGCCTCCACCAGGGTATATTAAACAGAACGTTGATGCAACATTTGAGATTCATTCTGGTATTACGGGTTTAGGTGGAGTCTTTCGAGACCACATTGGCCAATGTCTTGGAGTCTTCTTAAAATACATCGCAGTTGCTTATTTTGCCCGTCATAGATAGTAACTTGCTATATTAGAGGGTCTCTGATTGGCAGTGGAAAGGTCACTAACCCCACTTATTATTGAAACAGATTGTCAATGTATTGTTACTACTCTACATGATGACTCTCTTGACTCTTCAGAGCTTGGGAACTTGTTCTCCGATGCTAGAGCCAGTTTAGTAGTTACCCTCTTTCAAAGTCACATTTATTCCATAATGTGTAAATGTTGCTGCTCATGTTATGACTCAATTAGCTAGGACTAGTGGTATAGGTTTCTTAACTGCTACTCTTTTAGTGTGGAGGTTTGCATTTCAACTTTAATTATTATTATAGCTATTTTTATTTCCCATTCAATTTAGAAATAGATTTTTTAATCATAAAACATAAATTTTTACTTTATTTTCTTACGCTTTTTAGTAATAAACATTGATTTCAAATTACCAAAACTTTAAGAAATATATATATATATATATATATATATATATTAATTTTACTAGTTGTGACGGTATGTGTAGAGAGATTATTTCATGTTGTGAACATTGTGAAAACTAGGTTATACAGTTGAATGAGTGACCACTTTATGAATAATTGTTTGATTTCATATATTGAGAATTTGTAATACTATAGTCGATGAGACTATTATGCAACGATATGAACTCTTTACAAGAATAATTAACATTAAAATATATAAATTATATTGTTGTTTGTGTACGTCTAACCAGTTTAAAATTTCTGGCTTCTCGGCCATTGTTGTCAAATTCTGAATGTTATCATAATAATAGAGATTATTACAATATCCTTATCTCTACTGATAAACACAGAGAATATACTATCCTGTAACTTTTTTTGTTTAACTCTGATTTATTAACAAATCTAAAAGATAAACAATTATCAATATTACATCATACTATCATAGAGTGAGGTCAAATAGTGTGAGTCTCTATCAATTTAAGCCCCTCAACTTAAATACCATTACATCACTTTCCATTGTTATTATGCCATAATTTATTGAAAACTAAAGTTGCATTTCTTTTATGACAAGAATCTAAAGTTGCATTAGGTCTCCGTCGGTAACAAACGGTCACACACTAACGAACACGAGCAGATCTCACACAACACCCTTTTCCATTCTTCACCTTCTCTCTCTGTTTGCGGAAACATGGACTGTCAAATTTGCTTAAGAAATTACTTGCTCTATAATGGCATCAACTCCACGTCAGAATTAGAAACTAGGAAATTAATTAGTTCCGATAATTATTTTTGACAATAATTGATCATATAGTACTAATTATAGAGATTGAATGCCTATTCCAATGAAAACAGATTTGACCTGCCTATTCTAATTAATCTTATTGAGATTACATTTTTGCTCCTGATCTATTATATCTGCTCCACTCTCCTTTATCACCCATTTAAAATTGATATTCTCTCTCTCCGGTCTATCTCTTTTCTCTCTCTCGTCTCTCTCTCTCCTCTAGATCAGAGTCTGAGCCAACTCCAAATCAGTGCTCGACGCCAGTGACTATGTTGTTTCACCGGTTGGTGTTCTCCATGGAGATCTGGACGAGGACCATAAAGATCTGGACGATGGATAACGACTATGGAGATCTGGACGACGACAATCACAACGGTATCAGCTCAACCATGAAGATCTCTGCCTCTGCCTTTGCCTTTGGATTTCGACGTCGTCGCTCGAGTTTGTTCATCTGCTCGAGTTTACCACCCCAGTAAAAGTTTACTAAGGGTAGTAAACTTTATTTTTTTCACATCTAAGTTGATTTTTCACTGTTTTTAATGTGTATAATGGGCTTTTGAGATACTGTTTTGTAAGTTTACTACCTCTGGTAAAGTTTACTACGTCTGGTACAAGTTTATTAGGGGTAGTAAACTTATGATTTACTACCAATGCCTCAAGTTTGTTCATCTGCTCGAGTTTACTACCCCAGTAAAAGTTTACTAATGGTAGTAAACTTTTGTTTTTTGCATCTAAGTTGATTTTTCACTGTTTTTAATGTGTATAATGGGTTTTGGAGATACTATTTTCCAAGTTTACTAACTCTGGTAAAGTTTATTACCTTTGGTACAAGTTTATTAGGGGTATTAAACTTATGATTTACTACCAATGCCTCGAGTTTGTTTATCTGCTTGAGTTTACTACCCTAATAAAAGTTTACTAAGGGTAGTAAACTTTAGATTTTGCATCTAAGTTGATTTTTCTCTTCTGGTTTCCTCTCTCTCTAACTGTCACACACAAAGCCTTCGTCTCCACCATCTCCTACGACCTCATCCTCGCCTCCATCATCTTCGACGACCTCATCCTCCCCTCCGCCTAATCTTCGCCTCGTCCTCGCGCGCTGGTCGCTGCAACACGGAGTCCGAAGAGCAACGTCAAATCCAGATCGGGTCATGTCGTCTACACGCCGGCGCTAGAAAACGTCGATACTGGGGTTAGTAGATTTAGATTTGATGAAATATTAGGGTTAGTAGACTTGTTTTTGAAGTATACTAGGGTTAGTAACTTGGTTTTGATGTATACAGTGTGTTATTAGACTTGGTTTTGTAGTATACTAGGGTTATTAAACTTAAATTTGGAGTATACTGGGGTTAGTAGACTTTGATTTTGATGTAGATGTTGCTCTAGTAAACTTTATGTAAAAGTTTATTGTCCCTAGTAGAAAAAAAATCAGGTGAAATTCCGGTTATCAGTAATTTTCCGACGTCCTGTGACCGGAGTCCGACGACCGGAGATGCTCCGGCAAAATATCCTCTCTCATTTTTTTCTTCAAGTGTATAAGAAATAAGAGTAAAATTGTCTCAAAAAATATTATTTTATTATAAATTTAATAAAAATTTATGTATTTAGACATTAATAAGTACAACTTATATTAAAATAGATATTTAACTTTTTAATTTGTTAATTTAAAGTTTAACTTTTTAATTTGTTAATTTAAAGTTTAACTTTTTTTTATTGTGTAATTGTTCATTGTCTATACTTTTTAATCTATAGATATAGATGCATCTGCAAATAAACTCTTGCAGACCTGGTAAGCGTGTGGGGTCACATCGCAAGCGCAGCTGGCATGTCCGAAGTGGTAATCCTGTAATTAAGAGTAACCTCAAGGGTGAATCTTATGGAGTCTAATTTACAGAGGCCGCTTTCTATCTGTAATTATGAAAGAAAGAAAAAAGAAAGTGGTCGCCAACCAACACCAACCTCTCTCTGTCTTTATATTCATCTTTCCACACTCGTCACATTTTCAGGGCTCAAATTTTTCTCAAACCCAGCTCTCGCTTCTTCTATCCGAGTCCCTTCTCTTTGCACCTATTCTTCTTCTTTCTTGTTCTTCATCCTTGTCCTTTTTCACTTCTTGTGCTCTGCAACAATAACACTTGCAGTTTGGCATATATAACAAGAATTATTGTGTGATCTCTTTCGTTATGGTAATGGCCTCCCCACCGGACACTAGTAAGACCATAAAGCTGGAGCGCTACAACAGCTACCTCCGCCGCGTCAACAGCACCAAGCTCATCAACGCCTCCTCCAAGCTCCTCTTCCGCGTCACCCTCCTCGTCACCCTAGCCCTCATCTTCTTCTTCACTCTCAATTACCCTCCGCTTTCCTCCGGAGACCAGAACGGCTCCCACCGCCTCCACAACACCAACTTCATCCTCTCCTCCGCCTTCTACGGCGGCGGCACCGCCTGGGAGAAGCAGGTACGCCACTCTTCCACTCCCAAGAGACCCAACGGCATGTCGGTGCTCGTCACCGGCGCCGCCGGGTTCATCGGTTCCCACTGCTCCCTCGCGCTGAAGAAGCGCGGCGACGGCGTGTTGGGGTTGGACAACTTCAACTCGTACTACGACCCGTCGTTGAAGCGTGCGAGGCAAGCGATGCTGAAGAAGCACGAGATTTTCATCGTGGAGGCGGACTTGAACGACGGTCCGATGCTGACCAAGCTCTTCGACGTCGTACCGTTCACCCACGTGCTCCACTTGGCGGCGCAGGCGGGTGTACGGTACGCCATGCAGAACCCCCAGTCTTACGTGGCGTCCAACATTGCCGGCTTCGTCAATCTTCTCGAGATTTCCAAAGCCGCAAATCCTCAACCGGCTATAGTCTGGGCTTCCTCCAGCTCCGTCTACGGCCTCAACACAGAGAATCCCTTCTCCGAGCTTCACAGGACCGACCAGCCCGCCAGTCTCTACGCCGCGACCAAAAAAGCCGGCGAGGAAATAGCGCACACTTACAACCACATCTATGGTCTCTCCCTCACCGGATTACGATTCTTCACCGTCTATGGTCCCTGGGGCAGACCCGACATGGCGTACTTCTTCTTTACCAAGGACATACTACAAGGCAAGACCATCGATGTTTACAAAACGGTGGACGACAAAGATGTGGCGCGTGACTTCACCTACATTGACGACATCGTCAAAGGCTGCCTGGGAGCTCTTGACACAGCCCAGAAGAGCACAGGCAGCGGAGGGAAGAAGAAAGGACCGGCGCAGTTGAGAATCTACAACCTGGGGAACACGTCGCCGGTGCCGGTGGGGAGACTGGTGTCGATACTGGAGGCGCTGTTGAATTCGAAGGCGAAGAAGCACGTGATCAAGATGCCGAGGAACGGTGACGTCCCATACACGCATGCCAATGTGAGCTTGGCGCTGCACGACTTCGGGTACAAGCCCACAACGGACTTGGCCTCCGGGCTCAGGAAGTTCGTAAAGTGGTACGTCAGTTATTACGGGATCGAGTCCAGTGTAAAAACGGAAAACAAGAAGATGATGATGAGTCAGCAACCCGAGGAATCCGCTTGATTGGATCATCAATCATCACATGGCCCCCTCTTTTCATCTCTTCCTCCATTTTTTTTGCAGAAATAAAAAAAAAAAAAAAAACAAATCCAATCCTGTTTTTTTTGGGGAAAAGTCCTAAGTTATTGTTGTGTGGTCCTTATGGAAGCATAGCTGTTCTTGATGTATCATATAGATATACAAAATTTATAGAAGAAGGTAAGTGTAAGAAGCAGAAAGATCTTCAAGGAAGGTGTTTTTATTTAAATATATAGGAAGGTGTAGATCTGGGGAGGGTTGTAATAATGTGTGGTGGGGACTACTCGAAAGGATGTAGATCTGAGCCATTGGATGTGGTGTAAAGAGAAATATATGATTTGGAACAAACAACAGAAATGACACCAAGAATCTTCTTTGCTTTTTTTGAATTTTTTTTGTTTTCTTTATTTTTTGCTTTTGAGACAGAGATGCATTTGGTTGTGATTTGTGATTGGGGTGTTGCTAAAGTGGGTCTCACATAGAACTGAGAAAGAAGGTTAATGAGAGAGGAAAAAAAAAGGTAAAATTTTGTGTATGAATTTGGGTGTTCTCTTCTTTTGTTTTTCTTTTATGAATTATGGGTTTTTAGAAAAGGGTTTATAAAAAGGGTTTGATAATTTATACTTTGTAAAATACATATGAAAAGGGTTTTTAGATGAATAGGGTTTTAGTACACCTGAAATCAGTGGTGGAAAGGTACCCATAAGTTAACTAGTACGTGTATATAGGAAATTATGGATGATCACGGTTAAATGTAAAATTATTTAAAAAAAATTATATATAAAAAATTCAATTAAACTTACAAACACAAAAAATCTAATTTTATAATTTGTTATACTCAAGCTTGAGGCCCCTATAATGGATGATATCAGGCCTAATATTGTTTTATTTTCTATTAAATGACCAAAGTACCTTATAAATATCTTAAAACTTCCTAGATTCTCTCTAAAACAAACACAGGAATGAGATCGACGACGATGGCTCTCGACGCACTCCGACAACGGCGCTCGAGGCATGACAACGGTGACGACACTCGCCGCCCTACTCCGTCGATGACGTTCGATGCCCGGATCTCATAGCCTTTGTCCTTTTCGACGACGTCCTCCATCGCCGTCATCGTCTTTCCTCAGCTTCTATTGACACCAAACATGACACCGCCGATCAAAAAGGGTAAGAAGCCCTTTCGATTTCAGTTGGTTCGATGTGACTAATAGATGAGGCCATGCTAGAGAGAAAGACCTTAACGATCTAAAAAATGAGATCTCTTTATCTTTGGTCGTGGATGGGATTGCTATTGTGGAACAATGAGGATTTAGTTTTATTTGATTTGACTTCTACTAGTGGTGGTGGGTTTGTGATATTGAAGACGACTAGGGTAATCTCATTCTCGTCTTTAATTAAGAGTTTATGGTTACATAGCGACTAGATAGGTAAGCAACTGTCTTTTGTGAGACTTTTTTTTTCATTTGTGGAAGGATTGTGGTTGGTGTACTCCTTTTTCTCTTACTTGGATACTTCTAGGCCTTTGATCCATGTTTGTTTACAAAATCAGACTCTCATTGGCAAAGCTTCGATTTGTGGGATGCTAATGCTTCGTCATGCTACATACGGCTTGAAGCTACTGTGTCATCGTGCTGCGTACAACCTGCTGCTACTGCGTTGTATGTCATGTTGTGCTATGCTACTGCGCGGTGGTGCTAAGTGTTGCTATTGCGTCGACTTGTGGCGTGGTGCTATTGCGTCGACTTGTGGCGTGTTGCTACTGCGTTGACCTATATTGTGCTACTACCAAGGTTTTAAAAATCGCTAGGCGCTAGCAGGGCGGATAGCCAGCGCCTAACCCTCGGGAAGCATAGGCGGGGCTCAGACGGCACCTAGACGGTTTTGTATTTTACATATTATTATGTATATAATAACTATAATTATATAAATAAAATTTATAAAAAAAACACTTTTATGTCACTACCAGAACAACCACTTTAGCCGACGAAATTTTTTCGTCGGCTAAACCCTAAATTTCGTCGGTTAAGAAGTCGTCGGGAAAAAGCCATCGGCCAAGACTTTAGCCAACGAAATTAATGTTCATCGTCGGCTAAAGTCAGTTATTTAGCCGACGAATAAATAGAAAAAAAATACTTCAAAAATAGATAAAATAAAACGACAATGTTCTTAAAAATAATAATAAAAAATCTTGTATGCTTCGTTTAGACTTTAAGTAAAATATTGTGTTTTTTCATGTTTAATTTTACTTTTTCTGATAGGCTTTTATGTATTTCATAATTATTTTTTTTTTTTTAAAAAAACTAATCAGGACGCCCAGCCCACCTAGCCCTCCCAGACGTCCGATTTTTACACCGTCTAGGTGTCGCCGCCTGCCTAAGCATCGCCCAGCCCGTCTAGGCGGCCGATTTTTGCATCGGCGCCCAGCATGGCCAATTCGAAGAAAATCAGAACGGTGGCCTGCCGCCCTACGCCTAGTAGCACCATAACCGCCTAGGCGCAGGGCGGAAGAAAAGATGGTAAAAAAATGACAAGGTATACCGCTTAGTAGCACCACGCAGCAGTACCACACCGAAATATGGCTTAATTCGTCGGCTATAGTAGTATTTAGCCGACGAAATGTACTATAATTCGTCGGCTATATATATATATAGCCGACAAATTATAGTAATCGTCAGCTATAGTTATTTTTAATTTTTTTTATTAAATATTTTGGCCGACGAAATATTTATATTTCGTCTACCAAGATCACAGGTTAAGGCCGACAACAATTTATTTCTTCGGCTTTAGTCATATTTTAGCCGACGAAAAATAATTCGTCAGCTAAGTGTGAAACTATAGCCGACGACCACTTTTATTTTGTCGGCTAAAGTTATAACCGACGAGTCTTTGCCAACGACATCCTAGCCAACAGCAACGCGTCGGTTAAGATCTTAACTGAAAATTTTGACTAATAGGCTGACGAAAATTTTTTATCAGTTAAAGTGTTGA
Organism: Comarum palustre; assembly: GCA_951800085.1. NCBI lineage: Eukaryota > Viridiplantae > Streptophyta > Magnoliopsida > Rosales > Rosaceae > Comarum > Comarum palustre. The sequence goes on from OX637586.1 coordinate 11,659,356, forward strand.
TCCACATACTCATAGCTTCTTTTACCGCTGCAGAAGTAGAATAATAGCAAGTGATCCACTCATGAATACCAATGTCGATCAGCTTATGATTGAAGTGCACAAGTTGAAGATCCATCGAGCAAAATATAAATATTTAGACTCGATCCTCTCGATAAGAGCAGTACGAAAACAGAGACATGCATGCAGCTTTACAGCGTCAACATACATACGTACTCGTTATATATCACTTTTCACCGGCCTAGCTTGAATTGCACTGCAGAAAACGACTCAAATATATTACCCGACATAGTGATGTCGAACTTTGATTTGAAGAAGAAACAAAAAATTGAAGACCCCAAAAATGAAGAAAAGCTTACTACAAAATAAGGCGGTGCAGCTGATCGACCTGTGGATTGTGGATTTCCTAAAATTTTGCATGGTTAATATTGTATGGAAAAAGGAAAAATACTTTTTTATTGAAAGGAAAAATACTTTTTTTTATTAAAGGGGAAAATACTTTTGGAACAAATGGCGACGACATGGCATGTGAAATGTAAAGCGTGGGCATTTTCTGGGGGTGACAAAAGTCATGTTATCAGTCTCATCACTCGATCAACTCAAAGTGATGAAACAAACAAGTCGATTAAGACATGTAATTTGTTTTGGTTTTGATTTTGATTTTGATTTGTGATCCAACCATGGACGTACGCATGCAATTGGCGAGCTACATGTTTTGCGGTTTATTGTCGGCAGAGAGTGACACTACTATTCCTCCTCTCAAGAATTATACCCAACTACAAGTCTATCATCTATCATCTCAACCAAAGTTGTTTATCTTGATTTTTAGCCTAATTTATGCATTTTTTAGTAAAATTCAACTCCAGTAGAATAGATAAACTGAAGTTAAGTTTAACTACTGCTAATAGATATTGATAAATTTAGTAATTAGATCATGAATTGTTAAATCAAAAGTTAAATTCTTCTTAGCAATTAACTTCAAATAACAATTTACTGCTCGGGCACAATTGCTATTTTGATTGATAAATTCTCTAATTATTGTTAAATATAACAACAATCTAACCTACACGGCTGGAGATGCTCAAGAGATCGTGTACATAATACTAAATGTATCGATACATCTATTTGGTCATTTTGCAGTACAATCAAATTTAACTCGATACAAAAGTAAACTATTACCGATGTAAAATAATCCTAAACTTATTTACCGGTGGATCGCTAGAGGTAAAATAATCCTAAACTTATTTACCGATGTATGACGTTTGTGGTCTCTGTCGAATCAAATTTACATTGATGTACTCATAATAAGTTAAACTTTTCTAATATCATAATTTCACTTCAAAAGACCGTCTCGAAATCAAAGAATTGGTTCATATATACCTGCCCGAGTTAGCTATAAAGGGTGAATGGTGTATGATAAAAACACAAGTACCATCCAATTGGCAGCAAGGTATATCATGCATCGATTTGATTCATATGCATATTCGGCAACGTTGACTTCCTTGGGCGAATAACATTTTAAGTCCATATTGTAATTTGTAAATAATCAACTAGATCCTATATTAATCAGTTATGCAATCGACCATATATAAATTCTCATGCGTATCTTTGGCAGATATCACCTGGTGGAAAAATAATTGATGTCTTGGAGCAAGCTGTAACATCCTGAATTTTTATATTTCTCAAAATTGATTTTTCTTCTTAGAAATAGAAAGTAGAGGTCGCCACGAGTTCTTCGTATTTTTCGGACTCCCGAACTATTTTTAACGATTTTTTGAAGTTTTACCAAACTTTCCACAAGCCGGTGCGATTGGTGACGTGGCGAAATTTGAGTGGTTGTTAGGTTGACTTGGTCCCCACGCACAACAGTTGACCCACACAAGGAATCTGCCCCATGCAGACAAGTGTCAGATAAGGTTGAAAATGACGAATCAGAGAGTGTCATGTGGCAGTGGAGGTGTAAGATGATTAGAAGGTAGAAGCAGCTAGTGACAACTGCTATGTTATTATTGGACCAACCAATCTAACCGACTCTTTAAGTCGGCAAACCCATGCCTATAAAGAGGCCGAACCTTCGGTATTCATTCCATATTTTCAGAGAATTTTCTCTCTCTACAGTTCAGTTGTTTCCCTTTCAGGTTACGACTAAACTTCGACGGATCATAACTTTTGATCCGTAAGTCTAAATTTTATTCCTCAAAGGGTTACGAGGTATCGATGCCCTCTTTCCAACCGTTGAGGTTTTGAAAGGTAGTCGTAATATTTTTTAAATGGTCCGCTGTAGGAGGCTCGGTTTACGATCAGTATCATAGGTGGAGTTTCGATGCTATCGAGGTGAGTGCATTCTTGTAATATGTTTAAATTATTCTTATATGCTTTTAAATTAGTCGAAAAACATGTTTTTGATCTTTTTAGAAATATCTCTCTATTTTATAGTGAAACATGTCGATATTTAAAATATGTGGTATATAATATTATTATAATATGTTGGTAGTTGTTGTTTGATTAGTCATGGAACATGTGAACTTCTTGATTGGTTATTCCGAAGTAAGGATGTGACACACGGTTGTATAAGACATGATTGCATTAGGTTCCCGTGGTGGACTAAATTGAATGATAACCAATAAGAAAGGAGGATGAGATATGATGAATTGTGTTGTGAATATGATATATATTATTTTATAATGTGTGTAAAACGACATGGCTTTGCGGGTATATTGGTCTACTCACTGAGCGCGTGGTTTTACTCACCCACCTATTTCTAATATTTTTTAACAGATAATTATTTAGATTTGATCGAGCCGGTAACGTGATAGACAACAAGCCTAGAGTGAAGAGCCTAAAATTTTTACTTTTATTTACATTTCGCTTTGTAACACTCGTTCATGCCTTGAGAACGACGTCCGGTGGTTAAATCTCGCTGACGCCAGAATCAGGGTTTGACACAAGCCTATTAAACCAACAAAATCAAAGCATATACTCCCCTCAAAATTGAAGAAAGATCGATGATACATCAAAACAAGTTCACAGAAGCGCAAAGTTGCCTCCAGACCAGAATCCGGCAGGATATAAGAATTTTGGCAATTGTACCTCTCCGGCTGACTTCGATCCTTAATTTTTCTCTGATGTATAATATGAAATTATTAAAGGTTTCGATTTTCGAATCATTTATTTGGTTGTTTAAGCTGATAAGCTTCAATATAACACTATTATTATACGTACATGCAATCAGTGACGGATCTAGGATCAAAACATCATGTGGGCTTCAATTTTGGCCAAAGGCCAAAAAATTCAAAAGAAGAAATTTGGGAAACAGCAAAAAAACAAGCCAAAAAGACTGTGATTTGCCTCTGCTGAGGCTCGAACCTATGAAGAGAATGAATCAAATCCATACAGTTAGCCAACTGAACTAAACCCAGCTTTGTTTCATGTAAGATTTTTTTTCGATTTTGAAATCTCACCTAGGCTGAATCCGCCCTTTGCAATACCTAATTTTGTCTTCAAGTTACAAAGAACTAAAATAAAAATAGCTGATCTAAAATATAGCTCAGAATAAGAAGAAACGTACTTGCATGTTATTTTTTTTCTTTATTTGAGCAATGGATTAATATTATGTTTTATTATAGTCTTCTTTACTGTATAGTATAATGTTTGCTTAATAAGGTCTGTATTTTGTTGACTTGACTTGCTAGCTAGGATACTTGAGCCGTTTACTTGCTTTCCTTACACTACTTGCACCTCTTTGGATATATTAGGAAAAATATGGTATTTGTATAATTTTTATGAGAAGACCACTGATTCACTCCACTTCTTCCAAAAAGACATTAGTTGAAATTTTATATATATAGCTGCTACGGACCCAAACACGAACGTTAGACTGACGAAAATTCCACCAAATCGAATCGTATGACTCGATCGATCGGACCCTCCAAAATACGCACACCTAAATGCTTAGGATCAACAAGCATATATTAAAACCAATTTTCCTTCAATTTTCTACGTATGTTTGAATAAGCAAATTAAAGTCGACGTCCGACAAGTCATTTCTTCCCTATATGTTTTGTCTGAGGCAAGAAATTGTTTTTATCTGGACTTTGGAGCCGGCCAAGAGAAATTAAGCTAGCTGGGAAAAGAAATGAGCTGATCTTATGGGACATGCATACAGATGTTGCGAAGTTAACGCAGAATGATATTAGTACGTAACTAGAATCTGAAATGTACATAGATTTAAATTTGTCGACCATCCATATATATTGGTCATAATGACTAACCAATTAAATTTTATCATGTTAGTCATGATTTTTTAAATCTCATCTTTTTTTTATTTTCGCTCTCCACCATCTTTCTGATTGATTGGTCATTATGACCAACATAGGTTGGTAGTCGACAAATTAGAATCGGCTACTTCATCATCTCTCTCTTCCAGATTTAGCGGAGTTACGTACGCCGGTGGTCAATGTCGGTGATCAATGACTGATCGCTTCAGCTAGCTAAAACTTGATAAAAGTCATGCACCCCTTCATTTTCGATCACTATCAATGTAAACTAGTGTCTTCTATAGTCTGTAATAGAAAAGCTTTGTTAGGGTTTTGAAGGGAAGTATGATCACTATATATCTGGTGGCATACGGAGGATAATCTCTCAATCTCTAAGAACGTTGCGTGTTTCAACGCGAAACCATATAAATGGCTTTGCTTATTTTCTCTTGTAATGGCCGGCCGGCGATGGATGACTAGACCGGCAAGACGTTGTCTGGTTTGAGTTAATCACCAAGGATGGAGTTGCTAATGGCCGGCCATGCATGCATGCATGTAGGATTTTACGGCATATGGTTGGATACTTGGATCAACTTAAAAGTATGGTAAAGAAGATCTTCTCCATATATATATTCCAGCCGTTTTGGTACCAAAGAAACATATGTACATCGGTAAGACCTGTGGAGTTTTTTACAGATGCCAACTAATCGATATGTAATTTCAGTGAGGCTAAGATCTAAGGGGGTGATGGAGATGATCTATTTAGATTTTGAAATCATCCATATGTCTAAGGAGACTGAAAATGTAACTTTTGAGACTCAATTTTGTTTGAGTGACTTTTGACAACACAATAACAAACTCTTGAATTATTTTAATTTTATGTTTTATCTTCATTCGTAAGCATGCATTTTGTTCTTCTTATATGCTATATTTTAGAGTAAATAAAGTTACTTGAGAGATATATATATTGTATGTGTAATTTTTGCTCATTATTATTTACATTTTTGTTATGTGTAACTTTATTCCTAAATCCTACACCCTAGGTAGTTGGTAAGAAGAATTTACGTATACGCATATTGTAGGGTGATAAATAATGGAATGGATAAGCTAGCTAGAGATGGTATGATGAACATGTACGGGGAAAAACTGATGAGCAAGAATGGCACATTGCAATGCAGACCACACTCAAATAAATTCCTCCATTATTGATATATCTTTTCTTTAGCTATAGCTTCATCGATACAAAGAAGTAACTGTGAGATAAAATAGAACGTCTCGATCATCAAAAGCTCAGAGAATGTGTAGCTGGGGAGGAATTAATCGAACCAAGTTGTACGTCCATTACGTGCATACGATAGCTATAGATCGACAGATGGATATATAGCTTTTCATTAACTAGTTTTTATAATCAATCTCTAGCTCTTGGGGTTTTCTCTCATCATCAAGTTAGGAGTGAGATCGATATGGTATGGTATGGTACGGTACGGGATTGATCTATTTCGATACCGATTTTGATTTTTTTGGTATCGGTATGGGACGGAATGTGTGATTTTAAGGCTTGATACCGAACCGTCCTGATACCGAAACATTCGAGACAAGTTTGAGACCAATCAGGACATAAGGTTTTAAGTTAGGATTTTATATCTATAAATTAAACAATCACTTTTTTACTATATTTATACAATATTTAACACTTTTTCTTAACATAAATCAATAAACTAACATAATTAGACGACTCTATCACTTTAATTCTTCATTATAAATACATACTTTTTTTCTTTAAAACTAGTAAAATTATAAATGTTGAAGGATTCGGGACGGTTCGGGACATTCGGTATCTATTTGGCTCATACCGATCATGAACCGATTACTAAATTCAGGATTCGGTACGGTTTGGAACAACAATTTTTTCACTTTGTGTCTCGACCCGATCGAGTTCTGTACGGGACGGTCGGGATCGATATCAAACTCCCACCCCTAATCCAAGTTAGAGGTAATTTCACCATCAGTTTCTCAACTCTTGTGTCAAGGTCAATGTGATACCCAAACTCTAAACTCTATCAATGTAATACCTGATCTTTGTTATGATATCAATAAGATGTCTCCGTCCACCTTCCTTAACGGCACCGCCAAATTAGTGACGTGACAAACAATTGTGGATAACCATCAGCGTCTCAACTCTTGAGGCAATGTCAATTTGATACCCAACTTCTAAAACATGTCAATGTGATACTCATTCTTAATTTTCGCTATTAATATGAGACTAGAGACCATATTCTGTCACATCGTCGTTAGTTTAGTCAATTGACGGGTACATGACATTCATAAAAAAATTAATTAAAAAACCAAAATGACCTTCATTTGAACTTTTTGTTAATTCTCTATTCGTTTTCTTTTTAATCAATATAATCTAAATTGTCATCTTCGTCTGCTAACAACACCACTACCAAATTCTTCATTCTCCATATATCATCACACCTCATCTCTTAATAGCGATTGAAACACCCTAAAACAAGATTATTTGTCGCTCAAAGCTCTTGGACATCCCCCCAAACCATCTTCCGCTCCACTCCTACATCTTTCAAAATAAATCCAACTACCAAATAAATCCAAAAGCCTGAATTGATAGCAGATTGAGAGGCAGAACCCCAAATTCAATTCTCATCGAATTAAACCCCAAAGCTCGATCCTCGACGTGTCGAGGTTTCCCTGTCCTATCACTCTCCGCCCTCGTCGCCCCTTCCTCCACCTCACCGCGCTAGAACCCTCGATGAGGACTTCTTCTCTGGCTATAAAGATGACTTGTTTTGGCTTCAATTGCAAAGCCTCAATTTTCAGCATGTCGATATTTCGGAGTCGAGCAACTCACCATGATAATAAAAAGTTGAGAGATAGAAACCACAAAAATGGTGATAATAAAGAACAAGAAGAAAGTTAGTTGATTTTATGTGTATGAGCCTGTGAGGCGAAATATCATACTGTATTTTTGTCGCATCCCGGGGACTATTCCCGGCCCCGGAACACGACGGTAACCGCCGTAATCCCGATCAGGCGAGTAATCAATACGTCATTTGACGTATTGATAACCCTCCGGACCGAAACCACAAGGCTATGAATAAAATAATCAACACATGAATGATATGAATGTCAAATACGAAATGACAAATACACAGAGTGGTATACAAATGTTTTACAAGCGGAAGATAATGGAAAATACCTGAGATAGAAATAGTACAAGAAAATGTCTCGGAACAACGAGCCCGAAAAGTGTCTCAAAGTATCCAACAGAATAACAAACATCAAAGATACGGAAATCAAATGACATGGAAACCACACCAGAATGGGTGTCCTCGAAACCGGAAGTGAACGATAACCGTCGACGTTCCGCGATCTTCTAGTCCAGCTCCTCTAGTGATGGGTGCTGTAGACCTGAAAAGATGTAGAGGTGAGCAACTCGTCCTCGCTAACCCAAATGGGGCCAAAGCCAACCAAGTCGGGGTTTAAAACCCATGAGAAAACATTTTGCTTATATATGTAGGTACTCATAAGTATACGAAAGAGCATGTGGAAATGTAATGCAAACCACGCACACAAAGCTCGGTAAAACATGGGACCACACATGAAAGAACTTTCTGGATCTGAGCGGCTGAATTCCCGGGTTTGTCTTCACTGCAAACCGGGGCCAACTACCTAAGCGCCCGAGTGCGCAGAGTAGCGAGAGCGTCCATTTCCAGCTAACGCCCAACAAACAGCAGGGCACACTTACGTCACGCTTTACTCTGTACGAGGCGAGCGTAAGCGGGATAAATAAATAAAATAAACAGGGCATAGCTCCTCCGGAGGTTTACGGTCATCGACACCGCAGGAGTGCTAGATACTAGGTCCCGTCGCTCTCAGGCCAAGCACCGGAAATCAGGTCGACGGTACTACTTTTCGATCCAAAACTCACACACACACACACACCAAGTGCTATAAGAAGCGTGTGGTCAAGCTTAAAACAATGCAACAGTATTTTATAAGTATAAAGTAAAGTGAAAGAGCCGCCGACCCAAGAGGGTTTCGGCTCACCCATTGGGCGTGCTCCCCCTACTACCTGGTATGACGGTACAGCTGGCTGCGCTCCAACTCCTGGTCCTCCTGAAGCCTACGTAGACGAGCTCCTGAGTCTGTGGGTGAGATAACAATGATAGTCAGGTATAAGTAATTCGAGGATCTACTATCTACGACTAAGACTTGATAAACATTCTTTGTTTATCTTTCTGACATTAGGGTTTGACTTGTTTGACACTCTGATTCTCGAACCGGCGAGGAGTCGGGATTATTTCTTATTCAGTACTTACGTCGTTTTGCCACGTTTATAAACCAAAAGTCTTTAAAACGTTTAACCGTAGTGTTCGAAAACGTAAAATAGGTGTTCTACGGTATAAGTTAAAAGTCAACTTTGAAATAGTAAAAGTCAACGGTCAACAGTAAAGTCAAAAAGTCAACGGTCAAAAGTCAACGGTCAATAGTCAACCGGTCAAAGTAAACAGTAAAAGTAAAACTGTAGCAGTAAAACAGTAACTGTAATTATTTCAAACAGTCAGGGGCAAATTGGTAACTCTACCCCTGGGTAAATGGTAAAAGTAAAACTGACACGGTAAAAACTCTGGTTTTTACCGTGCCGGTCTCCGATCGAATGTGTCGCCTGATTTGGCCGGTTTTCCGGCCAAATCGAGCCTTCTGATCTGTCCTAACACCTTCTACACAACCTAAACTACCCAACAAGGCTTCAAACATCAGAATAGGTCAAGATCTATACCTCTCACTGCCTCCCTGGGTTTTTCCGGCGAAACCCCTCCGACGGAGCTCCGCTGGCCTCCTCCTTCCTCCTCCTTGCTCCTGGGCAGCTCCTGGTGGCGCCTGGGAGCTTCCTAGCTCCTCAAATGAGCTGGTAAGCTTTGATCTGTCTTGCACAGTGAATCCGGAGCTTCTCCTCGTTGCTGGGCGGCGCTGGCGTCGCTGGTGGTCTGGTTGAGGTCGCCGGGGCGAGGCGGATGGAGGCGACGGTGAGTGAAGACGCGCGCCTGGGCCGGAGCAGATGTGGTTGCTGTCGAAGAGAGCAGGAGAGAGAGAGAGAGAGAGAGCGAGAGCTGCTTTCTGTTTCGGGCGAAGACAGAAAGAGAAAGTGAAGAAAAGGAAAGAGGACCGAAGCAGAAAGTGGAGGAAAAGGAAAGATAAAGGAGTAGGGGTGGCCATACGAAACCGAAAACCGAAAGAAACCGAACCGAAACCGAACCGAAAACCGAAAAAAAACCGAACCGAAGACAAACCGAACCGAAAAACAAAAACCGGACCGAACCGGGTATGTATGGTCCGGTTTGTGGTTTGGGGTCCGAAGAAACCGGACCGGACCGAAAAACCGGAAAAATAAAATAAATAAATAAATAAATAAATAAACTTATGAATTAAAATGACTTTAATTATGTAGTAGGAAGGAAAAAGACTTTAATTATGGAAGAAAAATTATCAAAAATCTTGTAATATAAGATGTGTTAGGAATGGTGAAATACAGCTATGGTTTAAAAATCATGTAATTCGGGCAATGTCTCGGTGCCGATAGTAGCGGTCAACCCTATTTACAATTATTATTTCATTTGAGGAGCCCTATCGTCGAAAGTAAATGTCCCAAAAATTTTATATGGGCGGTTGCGTCTCATCTACGTGAGTGTTTTTTGTGTAGAAGGTTTGACAAAAATACGTAATATAGAGGTAGATATGAGTGTTTTCGTGTGATAACTGACGATGGATCAGGGTTGACCGTTTCGATCGAGTCCTTAAATTTGTCGGATCCAGTTGAATTTTTTTCCACATACATCTTTGGTCATAATTATCATATCTGACGGTCGAATTTTAATTTTTGACTTTTAGTCATCGGAATCACAATATGCATACTAATGTTGTATAACTTGTTTATTAGGTTTTAAGCAAATGCATAACTTTATGAACCAACTCTACATAGAAGCAAAATTATCAAAAAACTCGTGAAATAAGATGTGTTCGGAATGATGAAATACAGCTCTGGTTAAAAAATCACGTAATTCGGGTAACTTCTCGGTGCCGACTGTAGCGGTCAACCCTATTTACCTTTATTATTACCTAGGGGGAGCCCTATCGTTGGAAGGTAAATGTCCCAAAATTTTTATATGGGCGGTTGCGTCTCATCTACGTGAGTGTTTTTCGTATATAAGGTTTGACAAAAATACGTAATATAGAGGTAGATATGAGTGTTTCCGTGTGATAAGTGACGATGGATCAGGGTTGACCGTTTCGATCGAGCCCTTAACTTTGTCGGATCCAGTTGAATTTTTTTTCAAATACATATTTCTTCATAATGATCATATCTGACGGTCGAATTTTAATTTTTTACTTTTAGTCATCGGAATCACAATATGCCTACTAATGTTGTATAACTTGTTTATTAGGTTTTAAGCAAATGCACAACTTTATGAACCAACTCTACATAGAAGCAAAATTATCAAAAAACTCGTGAAATAAGATGTGTTCGGAATGATGAAATACAGCGCTGGTTAAAAAATCACGTAATTCGGGTAACGTCTCGGTGCCGATTGTAGCGGTCAACCCTATTTACCTTTATTATTCTCTAGGGGAGCCCTATCGTCGGAAGGTAAATGTCCCAAATTTTTTATATGGACGGTTGCGTCTCATCTACATGAGTGTTTTTCGTGTACAAGGTTTGACAAAAATACGTAATATAGAGGTAGATATGAGTGTTTCCGTGTGATAAGTGACGATGGATCAGGGTTGACCGTTTCGATCGAGCCCTTAACTTTGTCGGATCCAGTTGAATTTTTTTCCACATACATCTTTCGTCATAATGATCATATCTGACGGTCGAATTTTAATTTTTGACTTTTAGTCATCGGAATCACAATATGCCTACTAATGTTGTATAACTTGTTTATTAGGTTTTAAGCAAATGCACAACTTTATGAACCAACTCTACATAGAAGCAAAATTATCAAAAAACTCGTGAAATAAGATGTGTTCGGAATGATGAAATACAGCGCTGGTTAAAAAATCACGTAATTCGGGTAACGTCTCGGTGCCGATTATAGCGGTCAACCCTATTTACCTTTATTATTCTCTAGGGGGAGCCCTATCGTCGGAAGGTAAATGTCCCAAAATTTTTATATGGACGGTTGCGTCTCATCTACGTGAGTGTTTTTCGTGTACAAGGTTTGACAAAAATACGTAATATAGAGGTAGATATGAGTGTTTCCGTGTGATAAGTGACGATGGATCAGGGTTGACCGTTTCGATCGAGCCCTTAACTTTGTCGGATCCAGTTGAATTTTTTTCCACATACATCTTTCGTCATAATGATCATATCTGACGGTCGAATTTTAATTTTTGACTTTTAGTCATCGGAATCACAATATGCCTACTAATGTTGTATAACTTGTTTATTAGGTTTTAAGCAAATGCACAACTTTTTGAACCAACTCTACATAGAAGCAAAATTATCAAAAAACTCGTGAAATAAGATGTGTTCGGAATGATGAAATACAGCGCTGGTTAAAAAATCACGTAATTCGGGTAACGTCTCGGTGCCGATTGTAGCGGTCAACCCTATTTACCTTTATTATTCTCTAGGGGAGCCCTATCGTCGGAAGGTAAATGTCCCAAAATTTTTATATGGACGGTTGCGTCTCATCTACAGAGTGTTTTTCGTGTACAAGGTTTGACAAAAATACGTAATATAGAGGTAGATATGAGTGTTTCCGTTTGATAAGTGACGATGGATCAGGGTTGACCGTTTCGATCGAGCCCTTAACTTTGTCGGATCCAGTTGAATTTTTTTCCACATACATCTTTCGTCATAATGATCATATCTGACGGTCGAATTTTAATTTTTGACTTTTAGTCATCGGAATCACAATATGCCTACTAATGTTGTATAACTTGTTTATTAGGTTTTAAGCAAATGCACAACTTTTTGAACCAACTCTACATAGAAGCAAAATTATCAAAAAACTCGTGAAATAAGATGTGTTCGGAATGATGAAATACAGCGCTGGTTAAAAAATCACGTAATTCGGGTAACGTCTCGGTGCCGATTGTAGCGGTCAACCCTATTTACCTTTATTATTCTCTAGGGGAGCCCTATCGTCGGAAGGTAAATGTCCCAAAATTTTTATATGGACGGTTGCGTCTCATCTACGTGAGTGTTTTTCGTGTACAAGGTTTGACAAAAATACGTAATATAGAGGTAGATATGAGTGTTTCCGTGTGATAAGTGACGATGGATCAGGGTTGACCGTTTCGATCGAGCCCTTAACTTTGTCGGATCCAGTTGAATTTTTTTCCACATACATCTTTCGTCATAATGATCATATCTGACGGTCGAATTTTAATTTTTGACTTTTAGTCATCGGAATCACAATATGCCTACTAATGTTGTATAACTTGTTTATTAGGTTTTAAGCAAATGCACAACTTTTTGAACCAACTCTACATAGAAGCAAAATTATCAAAAAACTCGTGAAATAAGATGTGTTCGGAATGATGAAATACAGCGCTGGTTAAAAAATCACGTAATTCGGGTAACGTCTCGGTGCCGATTGTAGCGGTCAACCCTATTTACCTTTATTATTCTCTAGGGGAGCCCTATCGTCGGAAGGTAAATGTCCCAAAATTTTTATATGGACGGTTGCGTCTCATCTACGTGAGTGTTTTTCGTGTACAAGGTTTGACAAAAATACGTAATATAGAGGTAGATATGAGTGTTTCCGTGTGATAAGTGACGATGGATCAGGGTTGACCGTTTCGATCGAGCCCTTAACTTTGTCGGATCCAGTTGAATTTTTTTCCACATACATCTTTCGTCATAATGATCATATCTGACGGTCGAATTTTAATTTTTGACTTTTAGTCATCGGAATCACAATATGCCTACTAATGTTGTATAACTTGTTTATTAGGTTTTAAGCAAATGCACAACTTTTTGAACCAACTCTACATAGAAGCAAAATTATCAAAAAACTCGTGAAATAAGATGTGTTCGGAATGATGAAATACAGCCCTGGTTAAAAAATCACGTAATTCGGGTAACGTCTCGGTGCCGATTGTAGCGGTCAACCCTATTTACCTTTATTATTCTCTAGGGGAGCCCTATCGTCGGAAGGTAAATGTCCCAAAATTTTTATATGGACGGTTGCGTCTCATCTACAGAGTGTTTTTCGTGTACAAGGTTTGACAAAAATACGTAATATAGAGGTAGATATGAGTGTTTCCGTGTGATAAGTGACGATGGATCAGGGTTGACCGTTTCGATCGAGCCCTTAACTTTGTCGGATCCAGTTGAATTTTTTTCCACATACATCTTTCGTCATAATGATCATATCTGACGGTCGAATTTTAATTTTTGACTTTTAGTCATCGGAATCACAATATGCCTACTAATGTTGTATAACTTGTTTATTAGGTTTTAAGCAAATGCACAACTTTATGAACCAACTCTACATAGAAGCAAAATTATCAAAAAACTCGTGAAATAAGATGTGTTCGGAATGATGAAATACAGCGCTGGTTAAAAAATCACGTAATTCGGGTAACGTCTCGGTGCCGATTGTAGCGGTCAACCCTATTTACCTTTATTATTCTCTAGGGGAGCCCTATCGTCGGAAGGTAAATGTCCCAAAATTTTTATATGGACGGTTGCGTCTCATCTACGTGAGTGTTTTTCGTGTACAAGGTTTGACAAAAATACGTAATATAGAGGTAGATATGAGTGTTTCCGTGTGATAAGTGAAGATGGATCAGGGTTGACCGTTTCGATCGAGCCCTTAACTTTGTCGGATCCAGTTGAATTTTTTTCCACTTACATCTTTCGTCATAATGATCATATCTGACGGTCGAATTTTAATTTTTGACTTTTAGTCATCGGAATCACAATATGCCTACTAATGTTGTATAACTTGTTTATTAGGTTTTAAGCAAATGCACAACTTTTTGAACCAACTCTACATAGAAGCAAAATTATCAAAAAACTCGTGAAATAAGATGTGTTCGGAATGATGAAATACAGCGCTGGTTAAAAAATCACGTAATTCGGGTAACGTCTCGGTGCCGATTGTAGCGGTCAACCCTATTTACCTTTATTATTCTCTAGGGGAGCCCTATCGTCGGAAGGTAAATGTCCCGAAATTTTTATATGGACGGTTGCGTCTCATCTACAGAGTGTTTTTCGTGTACAAGGTTTGACAAAAATACGTAATATAGAGGTAGATATGAGTGTTTCCGTGTGATAAGTGACGATGGATCAGGGTTGACCGTTTCGATCGAGCCCTTAACTTTGTCGGATCCAGTTGAATTTTTTTCCACATACATCTTTCGTCATAATGATCATATCTGACGGTCGAATTTTAATTTTTGACTTTTAGTCATCGGAATCACAATATGCCTACTAATGTTGTATAACTTGTTTATTAGGTTTTAAGCAAATGCACAACTTTTTGAACCAACTCTACATAGAAGCAAAATTATCAAAAAACTCGTGAAATAAGATGTGTTCGGAATGATGAAATACAGCGCTGGTTAAAAAATCACGTAATTCGGGTAACGTCTCGGTGCCGATTGTAGCGGTCAACCCTATTTACCTTTATTATTCTCTAGGGGAGCCCTATCGTCGGAAGGTAAATGTCCCAAAATTTTTATATGGACGGTTGCGTCTCATCTACGTGAGTGTTTTTCGTGTACAAGGTTTGACAAAAATACGTAATATAGAGGTAGATATGAGTGTTTCCGTGTGATAAGTGACGATGGATCAGGGTTGACCGTTTCGATCGAGCCCTTAACTTTGTCGGATCCAGTTGAATTTTGTTCCACATACATCTTTCGTCATAATGATCATATCTGACGGTCGAATTTTAATTTTTGACTTTTAGTCATCGGAATCACAATATGCCTACTAATGTTGTATAACTTGTTTATTAGGTTTTAAGCAAATGCACAACTTTATGAACCAACTCTACATAGAAGCAAAATTATCAAAAAACTCGTGAAATAATATGTGTTCGGAATGATGAAATACAGCTCTGGTTAATAAATCACGTAATTCGGGTAACGTCTCTGTGCCGATTGTAGCGGTCAACCCTATTTACCTTTATTATTCCCTAGGGGGAGCCCTATCGTTGGAAGGTAAATGTCCCAAAATTTTTATATGGACGGTTGCGTCTCATCTACGTGAGTGTTTTTCGTATATAATGTTTGACAAAAATGCGTAATATAGAGGTAGATATGAGTGTTTCCGTGTGATAAGTGACGATGGATCAAGGTTGACCGTTTCGATCGAGCCCTTAACTTTGTCGGATCCAGTTGAATTTTTTTCCACATACATCTTTCGTCATAATTATCATATCTGACGGTCGAATTTTAATTTTTGACTTTTAGTCATCGGAATCACAATATGCATACTAATGTTGTATAACTTGTTTATTAGGTTTTAAGCAAATGCATAACTTTATGAACCAACTCTACATAGAAGCAAAATTATCAAAAAACTCGTGAAATAAGATGTGTTCGGAATGATGAAATACAGATCTGGTTAAAAAATCACGTAATTCGGGTAACGTCTCGGTGCCGATTGTAGCGGTCAACCCTATTTACCTTTATTATTCCCTAGGGGGAGCCCTATCGTCGGAAGGTAAATGTCCCAAAATTTTTATATGGACGGTTGCGTCTCATCTACGTGAGTGTTTTTCGTGTACAAGGTTTGACAAAAATACGTAATATAGAGGTAGATATGAGTGTTTCCGTGTGATAAGTGACGATGGATCAGGGTTGACCGTTTCGATCGAGCCCTTAACTTTGTCGGATCCAGTTGAATTTTTTTCCACATACATATTTCTTCATAATGATCATATCTGACGGTCGAATTTTAATTTTTTACTTTTAGTCATCGGAATCACAATATGCATACTAATGTTGTATAACTTGTTTATTAGGTTTTAAGCAAATGTACAACTTTATGAACCAACTCTACATAGAAGCAAAATTATCAAAAAACTCATGAAATAAGATGTGTTCGAAATGATGAAATACAACTCTGGTTAAAAAATCACATAATTCGGGTAACGTCTCTGTGCCGATTGTAGCGGTCAACCCTATTTACCTTTATTATTCCCTAGGGGGAGCCCTATCGTTGGAAGGTAAATGTCCCAAAATTTTTATATGGGCGGTTGCGTCTCATCTACGTGAGTGTTTTTCGTATATAATGTTTGACAAAAATGCGTAATATAGAGGTAGATATAAGTGTTTCCGTGTGATAAGTGACGATGGATCAAGGTTGACCGTTTCGATCGAGCCCTTAACTTTGTCGGATCCAGTTGAATTTTTTTCCAAAAACATCTTTCGTCATAATGATCATATCTGACGGTCGAATTTTAATTTTTTACTTTTAGTCATCGGAATCACAATATGCATACTAATGTTGTATAATTTGTTTATTAGGTTGTAAATAAATGTGCAACTTTGTGAACTATAACCATTTTTCACTATAATGATAATAAGATGAAAAATTATGAATTTGAAAAAAAAAACCGAAAAAAAACCGAACCGTAGGTGTGGTTTGGTTTGCGGTTTGGCCTCTTGAATAGTAAAAAACTGAACCGAACCGAAGTATAACATTGGTTTGGTTCGCGGTTTGGGGTATAAACCGAACCGAAGTGGACCAGAGCCAGCCCTATAAAGGATTGGTGAGGGAAGAGAGAAAGAGATAAGGTTTTAAAGAAAAACGAGTGGCCACGATTCGTCGATCGAATCAACGACCACGATTTAATCCCAATTCCCAAAATAATTTTAAAACCAAATCCATTTTCGAAAATTCATTTAAAGAAAAACGAGTGGCCACGCGTCTTCACTCACTCACCTACTTTGCTTGGAGGTGCCTGAGGGTACGACTGTTGTGCATAGCCCTGCTGGTACTGCTGCTGCTTAGGAACCTGGGAGTACGACTGCTGCTGCGATCCCTGCTGGTACTGCTGCTGACCCTGTGGCTGGATACGGCTAGAAGAACCTGAAGCTGAAGCCGTACCAAGGTCTCTGTTGGGGCAGCGCCAACGGGTGTGTCCTACCTCGCACTCATAGCAAGTGTAGGGCCCTGATCGGCCTCCTGAGGACCCACTGCCGCTACTACCAGCACTGACGTTTCCGCCAAAAGGCCTCCTGTTGTTCCTCTTGGTCATCTTCCTGTCTCTGCTCTGAGAGTGGGATCTGCTACCATACTCATCTCTGCCCTGAGGAAAAGTCGCCTGGTCAGCCTCAATCTTGTAGGCTGCACTAACAATCTCCCGGTACGTGCGAGTGGTGTTGGAAAGCAACTCGTGGCGAATCGAATCCCGAAGACCAAACTCAAATCGCTGGGCCTTCACCTTCTCGGTGAGACCCGGGACATACTTCTGCAACGAAGTAAACCGCACCACGTACTCGTGGACCGTCAAGCTCCCCTGGGTAAAGCTGAAGAACTCGCCCATCTTCTGGTCCCTCAAAACCGGGGGAAAGTACTGATCATAAAACAACTCCTCAAACTGATCCCAGGTCATCTGTTCAGGATCATGGCGGTCTGCAACGGTATCCCACCAACTATCAGCCTCTCCTGTGAGGCAGTGGACTGCGAAGGCAACTCGGTACTCAATAGGGGTATTGACTGTCCCCTGCAACTTCTTGATGTGCTTGAGCCAGATCTCAGCATCTACAGCCTCTGTAAGGCCAGTAAAGTTAGGTGGCCTAACTTTCAGAAATGTCGCTAAACAGTTGGACCTCCTCTCTAACTCCAAGTCCTGCGGAGTAGGAGGAGGAACATTTCCCATGGCACGGAACGCTCGCATAACCTCATCCATCTCGCGGCGAGGAGGCATCGTGACTGACTCTGAAAAGAAACAAGGATTAGTCACCGAAACAATGTCTAGTCAATAAAGATAAAGAGGATGTCAACTACTGGAACATGAATGAACTTTTGACTTCCGTATGAAGGAATACATCATAAAATGATGCAATGACGTCAGCATTGCACACAAATAACTCGAAGTATACGACTCGAAGAAAACAAACTGGTCGTACACCAATGACATGGAAGGTACCAAAACGATGCTCTGATACCTAGTAATTACTGTCGCATCCCGGGGACTATTCCCTGCCTCGAAACACGACGGTAACCGCCGTAATCCCGATTAGGCGAGTAATCAATACGTCATTTGACGTATTGATAACCCTCCGGACCGAAACCACAAGGCTATGAATAAAATAATCAACACATGAATGATATGAATGTCAAATACGAAATGACAAATACACAGAATGACATACAAATGTTTTACAAGGGGAAGATAATGGAAAATACCCGAGACAGAAATAGTACAAGAAAATGTCTCGGAACAACGAGCCCGAAAAGTGTCTCAAAGTATCCAACAGAATAACAAACATCAAAGATACGGAAATCAAATGACATGGAAACCACACCAGAATGGGTGTCCTCGAAACCGGAAGTGCACGATAACCGTCGACGCTCCGTGATCTCCTAGTCCAGCTCCTCTAGTGATGGGTGCTGTCGACCTGAAAAGATGTAGAGGTGAGCAACTCGTCCTCGCTAACCCAAATGGGGCCAAAGCCAACCAAGTCGGGGTTTAAAACCCATGAGAAAACATTTTGCTTATATATGTAGGTACTCGTAAGTATACGAAAGAGCATGTGGAAATGTAATGCAAACCACGCACACAAAGCTCGGTAAAACATAGGACCACACATGAAAGAACTTTCTGGATCTGAGCGGCCGAAATCTCGGGTTTGTCTTCACTGCAAACCGGGGCCAACTACCTAAGCGTCCGAGTGCGCAGAGTAGCGAGAGCGTCCATTTCCAGCTAACGCCCAACAAATAGCAGGCCACACTTACGTCACGCTTTACTCTGTACGAGGCGAGCGTAAGCGGGATAAATAAATAAAATAAACAGGGCATAGCCCCTCCGGAGGTTTACGTCGCTCTCAGGCCAAGCACCGGAAATCAGGACGACGGTACTACTTTTCGATCCAAAACTCACACACACACACACACACCAAGTGCTATAAGAAGCGTGTGGTCAAGCTTAAAACAATGCAACAGTATTTTATAAGTATAAAGTAAAGTGAAAGAGCCGCCGACCCAAGAGGGTTTCGGCTCACCCATTGGGCGTGCTCCTCCTACTACCTGGTATGACGGTACAGCTGGCTGCGCTCCAACTCCTGGTCCTCCTGAAGCCTACGTAGACGAGCTCGTGAGTCTGTGGGTGAGATAACAATGATAATCAGGTATAAGTAATTCGAGGATCTACTATCTACGACTAAGACTTGACAAACATTCTTTGTTTATCTTTCTGACATTAGGGTTTGACTTGTTTGACACTCCGATTCTCGAACCGGCGAGAAGTCGGGATTATTTCTTATTCAGTACTTACGTCTTTTTGCCACGTTTATAAACTAAAAGTCTTTAAAACGTTTAACCGTAGTGTTCGAAAACGTAAAATAGGTGTTCTACGGTATAAGTTAAAAGTCAACTTTGAAATAGTAAAAGTCAACGGTCAACAGTAAAGTCAACGGCCAACGGTCAACCGTCAAAAAGTCAACCGGTCAAAGTCAAAAAGTCAACGGTCAATAGTCAACCGGTCAAAGTCAACATTAAAAGTAAAACTGTAACAGTAAAAGTAAACAGTAAAACAGTAACTGTAATTATTTCAAACAGTCAGGGGCAAATTGGTAACTCTACCCCTGGGTAAATGGTAAAAGTAAAACTGACACGGTAAAAACTCTGGTTTTTACCGTGCCGGTCTCCGATCGAATGTGTCGCCGGATTTGGCCGGTTTTCCGGCCAAATAGAGCCTTCTGATCTGTCCTAACACCTTCTACACAACCTAAACTACCCAACAAGGCTTCAAACATCAGAAAAGGTCAAGATCTATACCTCTCACTGCCTCCCTGGGTTTTTCCGGCGAAACCCCTCCGACGGAGCTCCGCTGGCCTCCTCCTTCCTCCTCCTTGCTCCTGGGCAGCTCCTGGTGGCGCCTGGGAGCTTCCTAGCTCCTCAAATGAGCTGGTAAGCTTCGATCTGTCTTGCACAGTGAATCCGGAGCTTCTCCTCGTTGCTGGGCGGCGCTGGCGTCGCTGGTGGTCTGGTTGAGGTCGCTGGGGCGAGGCGAGGCGGATGGAGGCGGCGGTGAGTGAAGACGCGCGCCTGGGCCGGAGCAGATGTGGTTGCTGTCGAAGAGAGCAGGAGAGAGAGAGAGCGAGAGCTGCTTTCTGTTTCGGGCGAAGACAGAAAGAGAAAGTGAAGAAAAGGAAAGAGGACCGAAGCGGAAAGTGGAGGAAAAGGAAAGATAAAGGAGTGGTGAGGGAAGAAAGAAAGAGATAACGTTTTAAAGAAAAAAGAGTGGCCACGATTCGTCGATCGAATCAACGGCCACGATTTAATCCCAATTCCTAAAATAATTTTAAAACCAAATCCATTTTCGAAAATTCATTTAAAATAACCAAACGTCAAATTCAAACGTAAAAGTTGTACGAAAAGTACGTGAAGTGCCGGAAAATATTCCGTAAATACTTTCACGCATGTGGCGACGTGTGTCTTAACGTAGAAACGTTAGACGAAAATGACGACGTACTGAAAAGTAATCGGAATTAAACCCTAAGTGTGTCGGAAAATTAAATTAAAATTTCAGGGTCTCACAATTTTTTTGGGCCACGTGCGCGTCACTTGACTAAATTAACGATGACGTGACGCATCATGCCTCACATTGATAGCGAAATTAAGTTTGGGTATCACATTGACATGTTTTAGAATTTGGGTATCATATTAGCCTTGCTACAATAGTTAAGAGACTGGTGGTTATCCACAGTTGTTTGTCACGTCACTAATTTGACGATGCCGTTACAGAAAGTGGACGGAGCCATCTCATTGATATCATAACAAAAGGTCATGTATTACATTGATAGAATTCAGAGTTTGGGTATCACATTAACCTTGTCACAAGAGTTAAAAGACTCATAAGACTGATGGTAAATTTATCTCTCCAAGTTAATTATAAAAGACATGTATTTTTGAATGTCATCCTTGTTGTTGTCTCTTACAATACACTGCAGAATTCCAGTGCACGTCACTGTTATACGCACATTGGCATCACATGGCAAGATTGACAAGGAGAGTGAGCGAGCGAGGTTGGCCATGTTTGGTTCCGGTCCACAAGCACATGCACACTCCATCGTCATCTTGCTTTCTGCAATGCATCTTTCTCTCTGTCGCATTCCAAAGGGGAAATGAAATGGCTCTAATTTCTCACAATGAGTGAGTCGACGATTCAAAGTGTGGGCAACTGGGACCAAGAAGAGTTGAACGGCAGCACATTTTGGTTGAACTTGGTACGCGTCTGGAGGGGACAGAATGACAGATATATCTAACCAAAATGACAAAGTTACTATTTGAAGCCCTACTACTGCGTCGACTCGTTTATTGGTTTTGGTGGTGGTGATTGGTGAAGTATCGATTACAGAGGCTAGCTAGCTTTGTGGGATTTAAAGGAGGAGAATATGTATGATTATGCACGAGGCTTCATATCATAGGGGGAATGATTGAGAAGAGAAGCATGAACGTACCAATAACAAAAAGATAGTGAGGAATTAAGAAGCAATTTTATTATGTACCTTCAACAACTAACTTTTGGCTATGTCGACGGGGATTTAAGAATGTAGGAAGGTATTGGGATCTTGGTGGAGAGATTTTCACTAGGGCTGCAGCATTTGTCACATCCAAATGATCCAATCACCAATGTATCAATTGGTGCTATACGACATGGTGGTCCTAACTCCTAATCCCTCTTTTTTTTTCTTGTCTCCGATGTTTTTCAGTCCATCAAATGAAATTTTATCTGGTTGACAGTGGTAACATCATAGTTATTCATTTCAATTAAGCTTGAAAGTCATATGTAATTTGTATTTACAACGTTAAGATACCAATAACTAATCGGAAACAAACTTGGCATATATGCATTTTATGTGGTCTGTTAGCTATCAAATTTCGATCTTCCGCATCATGTTGATTCACACCAACGTCTTGCAACTATTTTAACTCTTCAAAAAAACTATTTTAAATCTTCTAATAAAGTTGCGCAGCTGTGCTTTTGTTTTAATTTGTAGCTCAAAAACACTGGCAATTGCAGGAAAGATTACAACCCAAAGCCCAACCTAAGAAAAGCACGCAACGAATTACTTGAAACCAGATACACCCTTTACTTCAAAGTAAACACAAAGCATGATCACTAACTATCCAACCAAATATGTCCTACTTCCAAATTTTGAACAACGATCTACATAGTAAAACAACGTAATTAGGGGTGGGCAAAAATCCGATTTTCAACCGAAAACCGAAAAAACCATCCGAAAAAACGGATCGGATAACCGATCCATTTAAAGCGGGTCAAATAATAGGTAAAACCGATCCGACCCGGTTTGAACCGGGTCGGTTCCGGTTTTGATTAAAAACCGGTCCGAAAAAACTGAATTTTTTTAATATATATATATATATATATATTTTTAATATAATATATATATAAACCGAAAAACCCTAATCGCCTAATCGGCCCTCTCTCCTCTCTCTCCTCACCTCTCTCGATCTCGACTCGCCTCTGAAAAATTTTTCTCTCCTCTCTCGATCTCAGTCAGTCAGTCATCTCACCTCTCTGATCTCAATCGGCCCTCTCTCCTTTCTCTCCTCTCACCTCTCTGATCTCAATCAGTCATCTCACCTCTCGATCTCGACTCGCCTCTGAGCCTCTCTCTCCTCTCTCGCCTCTCTCGATGGACCTAGCCATGAGATGATGATGGACCTGAAGTCCTGAAGGTGGAGGAGCTCTTGAAAGAGGTCCAGCTTGAATACTCACCTGCGCTCACCAAGTTCGTAGACGACGCCGTTTCGTCCATCAAAGAAGCCATCACTGAAATTCCAGAAGACCTCAAGGTCCGGTCAATTCCAGCTCCTCTCCTTTTGATTTGTTTACAGTAATTTTAGCATTTTTGAGTTTGATTTTTGATTTACTTTGTTTACAATAATGAGAAAATTGAGAATATTGTCTTGAATAGAGTTCCTGAAGTCCCTGCCATCGATGTTTTGGAACTCGTATATTGATTTAGAAATAGTTTACGAGCTCAATGTTTCATGTCTTGTTGGTTAAAGTTGAAGCAAATGAGAGATCTATATAATCAGGATTTGATCAGATATGAGAATAAGTAGCTAGCTGTAAACTTATATTTCAATTTATTGTGTCATGCATGCAGACAAGAAAACTTTTGTTCATCTGGTACTCTTTACCAGCACCTTATATGTTTATGAGCTTGCAGAACCAAATAATAGGTTATGAGATCACCGGCTCTAAAATTAAAATTCCCACTTAAATTTGTTTGAAGACCTGATACCTGTATCAAATTCTGCTTTTCTTAACCTTTTGTAGATATTTATACCATCAGTTATTTAGGATGTTGAGTCTTCTCAGTTATTTGCAGTTTGATTTTTCAGTTTGATGGATTCTCAACAAACCGCATCATCCCATCCTTCAGCCTCCGGCCACACCCCATCGGGTGCCATGGTTCCACTCATTCCTGTTGCAGTTCCGCCATCAACGACCACCACTAGAGACACTGCGACTTCTGCTTCGGCTTCTGAAGCTCAAGTTATGTCGAAGAGGAAAAACCAGAGCATCGCATGGGACCATTTTACCTTGATGACGAACCCCGATGGTACGCCGTTGCCCAAGCTGAAGCAGAGAGCAATGTGCAAACATTGTGGCCAAACCTATTCAGGCTTAGATGCAAGTATGGGGGAAGAGGACAGCCATGCTGCAAGCTTGAATGAATTTTTAAAGTTTCGACAGGAGAAAGATGTGGTGGAGGTCAAGACTGAGGTTGACAAGTACTTGTTGGATGCATCTGAGGACCCTAAAAACCCTAACTTTCAATTGTTGGATTGGTGGAAAGAGAATGCATCAAGGTATCCAATTCTGTCTCAAATTGCTAAGGATGTTTTCGCAGTGCCTGCCTCAACAGTAGCATCTGAAAGTGCATTCAGCCTTGGTTCAAGGATTCTTGATCCATTTCGAGCAAGTCTGACCCCAAAAATGGTTGAGGCCCTGGTTTGTACCAGTGACTGGTTGAGAGACACTAGTAAGCCAATGTTTTCTTAGCCTGTGAAGGAAGAATTAGAGCAGAATTCAGAAATAGAAAAGCTTACATCAGGTAACTATTTCCGTTTTGCTTTCATACGTCATAACTTATAAATATTTGTGTTTAGATTTTTGTATGATTTTAAGATTCTTACAAGTTTGTTATATTTCCCTTATTTCTGTAGAATCTGTTATGACATCATTGACATGCTCTCCTGAAGATTGACTGTTGCCTAGTGGAACTGTGGAAGGAGACCGAGTCTGAATTCAATTGAAACTTTCATTAGTTTCATGTTATGAACTTTAATTTATTTCGGGACAACTAAATTTGCTTATGGTTTGAAACAAATTAACTTAACTATGGTGTGTATGTGTATGTTATCTACTATTTGAAGTTGGTGATGAACATTTGATGATTGGATTGTTTTTGAGGTTTGGAAATTGGAAATTGTAAACTGAAAGTGAAATTATCCAAATTCGGGTGAAATCCGAAACTGATCCGATCCGATCCGGTTTTCGGATGACCCGAAATTCGGATAACCCGGATTTCGGTTTCGGATTCGGATGCAGATTTTACAAATCCGATTGATTCGGATCGGATATGGTTTGGGCTCAAAACCGGTCCGGTCCGAATTTGCCCACCCCTAAACGTAATGACCAACAATGCAAATGTAGAACACAAATAAAGACAAAGAATTAACTCAGGGTGTGGCAAAACCAATGGTCTAAACGGTGCTAAGCACTAGGCGGGTGACGATCCATAACCTAGCCCCTTGACAGCCTAGACGTGGACTGAGCGACGCCTAGACGATTTACTTTTTTATATATATTTAATTATTTAAATAATATATAATGTAATATATTACTTGAAAATAATCAAATTGAACAAAGTTTACCTTAGATTACTAGCCCAAAACCAGAAAAACAAACCTCTAGCCCATTAGTAACTAGCCCTAAACGACTAAACTCAATAATCTTATTCTTCGTCGCCGTCTCTTTCTTCGTCAGTTCGTCTCTCTCTCTCATCTGTTAACGAGATGTGGTCCATAACTCTGAATCCTTTGATGATAACTAGTCATTCACCGCTCCGACAAGGCCTAGTTCAAATATTACAGAAGTCTGACATCTGGTAGATCAATGTTGGTTTGTTAATCTCTTTCACTCTCTCTAGAAAGCCAAAAAGCTGCGACGGAGACCATTTTTAACGCGTCCTTTTTTCAGGATCGCCTAGACACTCCTTCATCGCCTATGGGCCACCTTAACTGCCTAGGCAGCCTTCAGGCAATGCTCTGCTTAAGTGAAACACCTTCAAGTTAATCGAGGAGGCCGAGCTCTGCCTACACCTTTAAGTTAATCAGGGATGCCGAGCTCCGCCTACAGTTTAGGCAGCGCCTTTTAGAACATTGGCAAAGCCACATAAAACTAAGTAATCTTTCTCATTTCAATGCAATTGATGCAATATTTAATCATTATGAACCCTCTAATCCAAGAATATGTAAAAAGATGGTAGCGCATGACATAAGTAATGTTAATGTAAGTTGTGAGCCAATCAAAATCCAATTGATTAATGTCACATAAATGAGGCAAAAACTACAATGCACACGTTGTACGATACTGTAGACATAATTATTAACTTAGGGGTAGTTTTATAATTTCAAAATGTCACAGTAACTATAAGGATTTACTGCGAGACTGAAAAAAAAACAAGCAAAACATTCTCTTAGATAGACGATCCATCGAGGATTCATTCTCTTTGAAACTTCCTCTCTCACAGCCTCACCAGGCATTCCACTGTAAACACTTTGATAAGGTTCGTTTTCCATCAAACTTGTTTGTGATCTCTATTTAAAATTTCTCTCATAGCTGCTGAGATTGATACCATTATACACAATTCCTTGACAATAATGAAGTGTTTTTGCCCAAAGAGTAAGACTAGTCAATTCTGGAAACGAATCATGGTGTGTGTAATTGACCAAACCATTCTAGAAACTAATCATGGTGTTTGTAATTGATCAAGCTAGAAGTGACAGAGTTTTGCAAATATCCTGAAGAGATGGCCTTGCAAATCTTATCAAGGACGCCACCTAAAACTCTGATGCTATTCAAGTGTGTCCATAAATCATTATATATATTGATTCGATCCTCTTCCTTCTTTTTCTCTCTCTCACCCAAAAACTTTAAGAGCCCGGCATTGTTCCGCTCGCCTCCAGCATCCTCTGCGGGCCAGCTTTGGTGTCCTTCGCTGAAATGCCAAAACGTAGTGGTATTTGGGTGTAAGATTTTTTGTGGTTTCAGTTTGTAATTATTAGTCTAGTTTAAGTTTCTGGGATTTTGAATGGGTTTCTGCTAGTTTGTTATTTGCAATTTGTCTAATGAATTGTGGTTTCTAAATGAAATTGTGGTTTCTCAATGATGATGCATATGATGGTTTGAAGGGTTCACTTTGTAGTAAATCGTTATTCAAACAACTCCAAATTTCAATGAGAATTGGGTCATTGTGGCTCAGAAGAATCGAGAGCTTCACCCTCTGATGAACTAATCAGATCTAATTTTGATAACCATAGTGAGGCAAAGTAAGAATGAAAGCAGTGAGCCAGTGACATAAACACAAACGCTTATCTTTTTACCCAGACGTTGTTTGAATCGTCTGAATTTTCCGTCAACTTGGAAATTTCGACGTTATCCTTGGAAAATGTCTCCACCAATAAGACGTTGACATGTGTCATACGTTTATGTTACTCCCCGTGTATTCTAACGCTTTCCCATAAATGATCGTGGTTTTCAATCCTGACGTTACCAGCGAAAGTCACTACTTATAACAGAACAATCCTAAAGAAGTAATGATACTGATAGTGATAGGGAATAAATATAAATTGTAGGGATGGGATTCGCCAAATCTCGTCCGGTCGTCCTGCCCAGAAAATATATTATCAGGACGGGACGGAATTGCATTTTTAGAAACGTATCCCGTACGGGACGATCCCATTCAGTACCGGGACGGGATCGGGACAGGACCGGGATCCCGCAACGATAGAACAAAATTTAAAAAAAAAAACATAGAAGAGATAAATTGATCCTAAATTCTTCAAGAAATTTTATATCTATTTTTATAAAGTCAATATGAACTCATCCAATATTGATGAGGGTTTTATTGTGTATTAATTTCTCATATATATATATATATATATTCTATAGTGCTACTTTTTTCATGGTATAATTGTCCTAGTTCTAAACTTCTAACTCTATATAAGTACAAGACGAACAAAAATTGTAAAAATGAAAAATGAATCAATAACCAATTAATTAAATGCTTGTAATTTGTATCTAACTAATTAACTAAGATCTCGAGAAAACTCTCAAGTTTGAAAAATCAAAAGAGCTTCAGTTATTACTACATAGCTTCGTTGTGGCGGCTGATATCTTTCATATGATCATCATTATCAAATGTGAATGAATTATCTAACTCTTGTTGTATAAAACTAGTACTGTGAATTTATATTTATGTTTTAGACGTCTAATTGAATGTTTTTGAGTTCATTGTAAGATATTATACACCCTAAAAATCAGACGGTTATGATCGGATACAAGTACATTTATACTTTCGGGATGGTCTCATCCCGTCCTGATCTAGTCCCGTCCAGTTTCTAAACTATCGAGACGAGACGGTACCGCTATTTTAAAATTTTGTCCTGTCCCATCCCACCAATTTTCTGTATTGGGTCAGAATTGCGGTACGAAGTGCCCAGCCCTAATAAATTGTCAGCCAAGGCAAAACCAATTGATTAATGATTTTCATTTGAAATCATATTAAATATAAAACTAATAAAGCTATGACTAACCTGGCATAATTTATTGGAACTGGAACAAATTTTACCATGATCAGCCCCTCTAATCCAAGAACATCAAGGATGGAGGGTAATAAGATGATAGCAATGGGGCAACATATCATTATGCTTATCTTGTTCACTTTGGTCCTGATGTTGCCAACGAAAATACATTACAACAATGCAGCTTGTGGTTCCTCAGTCTGACAGTATAATTGTTCCTTACTCTGGTTATCAGCTGAAACTTTTTCTTCTTCAGCGTCAGGGAGGCTCCTTAGCACCTAACAGGAGAATATTTATTTAATGGTGCTTGCTGTGATAGCCTCTATATTATTCATATAAATAAACTAGAGTGTGGAATCTTTTATTAATTTTCGAATGGAAAGTGTGGATATTTAACAAACCTCATGAAGATACCATGATGCAAATGCATCAGTAGCAGCATACTGCAGCTGCTCTTTTGACAAATATTTGGTCTCCCAGTTACCCAATCGAATTTTATTGGGCTTCAGAAGCTGCAATACATTGGTAACATTAGCAGGAATTTCTATAACTTCT
Source organism: Comarum palustre (assembly GCA_951800085.1). Classification (NCBI taxonomy): domain Eukaryota; kingdom Viridiplantae; phylum Streptophyta; class Magnoliopsida; order Rosales; family Rosaceae; genus Comarum; species Comarum palustre. The sequence continues at coordinate 11,688,225 of OX637586.1, forward strand.
GTACTGAGAATATAATTATAGGTCAAATGCCAGTGCAACATTCAACAGAGTATAATTCAGATTTTATCTTTTCAGTAGTTTCGCTGAGATTTCCCAGAAAGAGAAACAATTATAAGTTATGCAGAATAGCAGATAGCAGAGAAAAACCAAGGACTACCTGTTTACAAACGAGCTTCTCAGTTAGAGATGCAAGACCCCAATTCTGTGAATCTCCAAGCTTTTGATTAGCAAGATATGAAAGATCCTCCACAGCTTTAATAGATACATTATAATCCTTGAAAACCTTAACAGCATCATTAGCGATACCAGCTCCAACCTGTTGATATATCAGATTTTATATCGGAATGAAACTAATTATATAATACAGAAATAAATATATGAATGTCTAAGTGGGAAACTGCAGTCAGTGGGAAACTTCAGCAAATCTGAACATTAATACATCATACAGACCTTCAAAATTGAAGAACTTTCAAGAAGTAACTGCAGACTTCGAGGGATTCCAGAATGTATGATATGCATCACATGACAACAACTTGTGTCTCCACATATCTGCAAGACTGCAGCCTTCCCTGGTGGAACACCTGCATATTTAGGGTTTCCCATGATGAGGATCCAGAAAGTCCAAGTCGATGCATATTTCTTCGATAGAAGAATAATAAAAAAAACACAACCATACCCTGCTTCAAGAATAATGAATGAGAACATCATGTTTCATTGATTAAATCCCAACATAAAAGCGGTTCGTTAGCCCCGACCAAATAAGTAAACCAGGAACCTTTTTAACATCAAATTGCAATAAACATGTGGTCATAAGAATTCCAATAGAATTTTTGCGGAAGAACATCACTCTTGGGAGCTAGTATGACGACTTTCCAACTCCATCAGAAGGATCATGGGCATGACATATTTCAGAATTCCAATAGAATTTTAGTAAAATAGAAGTCTGGTGAAATGAATGCACCTACGCCCAAAACTCTAGGGTGAAGCAGGGATTTCATTCGGTTGAGGGTATTCAGTTAACAGGCATGGAGCAGTTGTAGATGGGAAAGAAAATATACAAGAGTTAATTACGTCTGGAAAACTGATCATGCATCAAACAATATGACAGTCCAATTGTGCACAATTTGGACATAAGTGTATTCTTTGCAAGAAAATTAAAATCCAATCAAGATGTAGAATACCAATTTAACCATATGTATAGAACATATAAAAGCGCGTGAGAGGTTCAAATTAAGAACATGGACTTCAGCGAATGATAGTGCTATAGTGGCCTGGGTTGTAAGGAACAAGGATGTGGAGGGCACAAAGCAATGGCATGAGAAGAAAGCCACTAGTTTTTGCCACATCCATTTTCAAGGGAGAGGAGGCAAACAAGATTATAGGTCTAATCCCAAGTTCCCAACAATGTGCTGACTCATCAGTGATCAATATTAATGAAAAAAGTTTTAGAGATGAAAGCCACTCAAGTTTTAACAACACGTACACAACTAAGAGAGAAGAGATGTATACATCAACTAAGAGAGAAGAGATGTATCTAACAAAAAAAGAAACAGTGCATAACGGAACAGCATAGCTAACCTCTTTGAAATGTGGGTTTCCACTCAATGTCAAATCCAACTGCATTTGAACCCATTTCGTTTTGCTTTGCTTTCACTGTTTTTAAGATCTCCATGGCAGCTTTCTCCACTTCAACTGTGGTCCGGCTATAAGTAACCTGACCTCCAAACTTCAACACAGGATATCTCATCCTTGTATTGGCTGCTTCAGAAAACATAAAAAATAATATTTCCAATATAACAATACGCATCTTGCCAAAAAAAATATTACAGAAAAATCTTCGCCAATATTAAGGTGTGGAAATGATATAGAAATGCTTGTACCAAATATAAAACATTTGCATGCAAATAAAACTCGCTGAAAAATGGTGAAACTGTTTAGGCATTGTAAATCTTCCTAACTACACCATTGTAAGAGCAGGAATTATGCTAAATCATTTTCATAAATACGATTTCTCCCAATACTCATGGACTTAAGGCATTTGTCTAACACTAAACTGTCCTATCAGAGAGATAGGTGAAGTCATTTGTGTGAACTAATTCAGATAATCAGACAAATGGTAAATAGTAGGGACCGCATCAGTCAAATCTGACATGGACAGTACAAAATCTTGCCAAGCGACACCATAACCACCTTCTCAATTTTTTGAATATCTATGCCTCGAATGCAACAATGTAAACATATGGTGGAACAGAAATTCTAGGAGTAACTACTAGATAATGATAGTGACTTACCATTTAGCATCAGTAACAAAAGAACAATCACTTAGAATGTGAGACACACCAAAAAATTGATGCATGCTTGGTTCACCCATACAAGGTAGCATTTTTTGTTCCACTTACATGATACGATAGATCTCTAGGTAATTCTCTAGTCTAAATGTCTCTTGACCCTCAAATCAAAAGTTCTGAGAAGACATTGATTGTTCACAATACATTTCTACTATGTGTGCCTCCTGACCTCAAAAAGAAAAGTCAAACCTAGAATTGTGATATGTGCAACTATCCTCTGTATTCGAATCCACCCAAATTTTATAAGAGCAAACAGCCCCAAAGTGTGGGGAAAAATAGTTAACAGAGCAAACTTCCATCCATATTGATCCTCAGTCTATGTCCTCTGAGCCAACATTCATGAACTCCAATTCCTTTTGGCCCCACACACTCCTTCGGTAAAGTATAAAGCTTCCTCTAGGATCACCACCATTGTCTCTAGTCACAACATTTCTGAAAATCCCCCACCAGTAGTTCCCTCACCTTACTAGCTCAATGGCTTGAAGGCGGCAAATTTAGCCTTGTGTTTCCTTTCCAAGACATGAAATTTATCCAAGTCTTCTCTCTCTAATTCAATCACCTGCTGCCTAGGTTCCTTAGTCCAATTACCTGTACTCTATACAACCTTACCCTGTCTAAGACCCAAGGTGCATCCCCATAACATGAAGCACCTACAGTCATAATGCCACTTACAAATACTCTCTTCATCTGCAACCACCAAATCTAATGCAACACTTTGGCTGGCCACGCAGCCTCAAACTGAGCTCTGATTTCTACATAACACATAAGCTAAAATTTCTACTCTAGTATTTCATCTTTTTCAACCAAGAATAAAACAGACTCCAATGCAAATCCATTACAACTATTTGTTTGTTTTTGTTCATTTTCAATAGAAATCACCATCATCTTAGTTTCCAATTCAATTTCTTAAGCGAAAGCCTAAACCAAAATCAGAGTGTGGCAGCAAACCTTGTCGACAAGGCGAGAGAGCGAAGGCGTTGGGATGCTGGAGAGCGAGAATTGAACTCGGCAGTCGGCGGCGGGCACTGTGGGACTGGTCAGTGACTGGATTGGCGCGTCGCTTTTTGGAAGTTGCAGCAGCGGCTTCGAATGCGGCTTCAATGGCTTGGAGGTCTTCCTCTGTGAAGGGCTCATCATCCCAATCCGATTCTGATAAGGCGATGGCTTTGGCCTTGGTGTCGTGGTGAGGTTGCGGGTGCTCCATCTGCGTCTACTCCTATTTACGCCATTCCGCTCATTTCTCTCTGCGTCCTTCGGAAACCAAATACCGTCGGACGTTTTTGAATTTTCGCATTTCCTTTAGGCTGCCTTCAAGCCCGAGATGATAAATATCTGTCATATTCTACCATATTTCGTGTATACATGTTTCTTATTTCATTACTTGTATACGAGTTTTATGTAGTAAACCATGTTGTAATAGGGTTTTACACATATCGATGTAAGAGGCCCATTGGTTCATGTAATAACCCAAGAGGCCCATGTATTTCCCTATATAAATGGGGTTTCATTCTATCAATAAGATAAGGAGAATTCATTCCCTTAATTCTACAACACGTTATCATGTACTTAGTTCTAAACCCCAAAAAAAGAGCAAGTAGACCACCGAAAAAGGAAAAATTCTGTCGTGCGCACGCCTGTGCACTACGTGCACTGCTGGGCACCACCATGCACCGCCGCGCACCACTGCTGCGCACCTTCTGGGCACCGCTGAGCACCACAGCGCACCTCCTGGGCACCGTTGGACACCGCTGCGCACACCACCGCGCATCACCTGGGCACCGCTGCGCACCCCTCAGGGCACCACTAAGCACCCCTCAAGGCACCGCCACGCACCCCCTGTGCACCTGCGCACTAAGAAACCCTAAAATCTGCCTCAGGTTCTTGTCGCCGACCTCACCCCAAGAACCGTCCGGAAAGGAACCGAACCTGCCGCCGGAATCCCCAGACCGGCCGAAATATTCAAGCAACCGGTTCGGGCACTTTCAGAACTCCAATTTCAGTGCAATTTGGAGAGGTTATGCACAAGGATGTCATGATCCTTCAGAAAAAAAAAGGACACCCCCAATGGCTTCAACGCGCATAGGAATTACTTTTCCTTGAGAAAAACGGGTTGTATTCCTAATTTCTCTTTGAATCCCTCATATGGTTGATGTTTTTCAATGATTTGCTATTGTTTTATGGCAAGATTAACTAACCATATGATTTTCATGTGTTTCATGGCCTTCACATGCGACAATTCATGATAGAATTGCGCGAACGATCGCCGAACGCGTATGGACTTGAGCATGGAAGCATGGAGCAGCTTATATAAATGCAGTCTATTTGGCAGACTAGCAAGTAAGCTTTACTTTTTGAGTAATTTCAAATTTCAATAACCTCGAGGAGGATAAAATCCGTTCCTCCCTTCTCCATCCCCATTCTATGCTTGGGACGTTTGTCTTTGTAGGTTATTATGAAAATCCTAAAACATGTGCATTTGGCTACCGGCACCACTAGCCCACATGCTGCTCGCTGTGCACTGCTGCCGAGCACTGTGCTCTGGCGCGTGCACAGCTGTCGAGCGCTGTGCCCTGACACACGTGCGTTGCCGAGTGGGAACGACGTCAATGTCGTGGTTGGTTACCACTAAGTCTCAACATGATCCCCATAGAACTATAGCGACGAGATCAATGCTGCATATGTCTGTAAGGAATGATGTTCTACCAAGAGGACATGGCTCAACCAGATTGAGGTGGTCTTGATGCCATGGCTCGGCCATATTGAGATGGTCTTAACGCCGTCACCTTGTGTGGTGATGTGAGGGCGCCATAATGTGGCAACATGGTGTCCTAGGCCTTGTGGCTCCTGAAGGTTAGGTTGATGCCCTTGGGTTCGATATGCACTCACACTGAGAGAGAAAGCGAGTTTGGCACTACTGGTCCTTTGATCAGTGATACTCACTCCGTCTCATGTTAGTTTGAATTGTGACTATCGTTGGGGGACGCCTCAACGTCAAATTCCAATTCATAGAAAGAGATCTCTACAATGACTACACTAGTGTACATGAGGACGTGGGATGATGAGTTTATCGAACCACATGTTTGTTGATATGTCGACAAAGTGTATTGACCTAAAATGGGAAGATGCGACCCGGACAAAGGGATAGGTCCTTGGGCAGATGTTGTCGACACCGCAAGTGTAAATCCTATCAAGTAAACATGTGTGAGTTAGCGTAGTGAGAACAAGAGTCTCAGACTCCCTTATGGCGCAAGGTTTCTCATAAACACGCACTGAGATCGACTACGATGAGATGTTCTCTCGTAATGGATGTTATTGCACTCCACTACCTTGTCAGTTTGGTAGTTTCCCCAATAACTGTATATGCAGCCCTATGAATATGATCATAGTGACGTCTCTATGGGATCAGAGATATGCATGAAGATCTTAAATAGACTTCATAAGCCAAATCAAGTGGAGCTTGAGTTAGCCAAGTGTTTTGGACGCATAGTACATGACTCCTTGATTTTGGATGGGATATGATGAATAATGTCAATGCGTATTGATTCATGATGATCGCAGTATATGTCATTGCGTATATGCCATTGATTTTGAATAATGCCATTGCGTATTGATTTTGAATAATGTCATTGCGTATTGATTCAGGATGATCGCATTATATGCTAGATATCCGATGTTGGAATGAAAAGTATCTTGGGAAAGACACAATCTCGTATTGAAGTTGATCGATTGTGTATTGATGATGTATTTCCATCAATCGGCTTAGGTCATCTGAAGAAGAGTGAAACCTTCATATGCTCCCATGATTAGTCAAGGTCTTTACTCCAAGAGAGAGTGATCCGTTTAATCAAAAGAAAGACTTGACCTTACCTTCATTCGTTATAAAGCTAAGTAGCTTTGCGCCCACGCAATGCCAATGATATGGCAAAAGACATCACTTGAATACTCTAAGAGTATCTGTCATATTCAATCTCTATGGCATGAGAGAAAGGTTGTTGCCTATGCCATCGCTAGCCATGCATGAATCGAGATGCATCGAAAGCGGAATCATGATCTAGGCACCGGTTGATTTAGTGGCCGAGTTACCGGACATATGGCACGCTACATGAGCGCTGCCTGTGCGCGCTGCTTAAGCGTTGCATGTGCGCTGCCTGTGCACGCTGCCTGAGTGCTGCCTGTGCGCGCTGCTTGAGCGCTGCCTGTGCACGCTGCATGTGCGCTGCCGGGGCGCTGCCTGTGCACTGTCTGTACACACGTGCACTGCTGCCAGGCACTATACGTGCACCTGTGCACCCAGATGCCGAGCACTATGCACCAGAGGCCGAGCATTGTGCACCTGCTGCTGAGCACTGTTCACCCAACTGCTGAGCGCTGTGCACGCTAGCTGCCGAGAGCTGTGCATACAGCTGCTAGGCACCGTGCACATAGCTACTGGCACTAAGTAATGCTACATTTGAGACATGTTGAAAAAGCGTACATATTCCAAGTTGTCAAAACAGCTCCGTGGTAACTAAGGATCCGGAAGCTCCCTATGAATGATCTTGAGATCAGGGGGAGATGCAGATTTGAAAGATAGTCTAGCATATACATGTCATGATCAAATGTGAAGGGTGTGGTTGTTTGTGTCAACCATGTTGCACTCTTTTTCCCTTAGTCACAGCTTTTTGTCCCACTAGGTTTTTACTTGACAAGGTTTTTAACTAGGTAACATTGCATGCACCGCTAAGACCATTGATCCCCATTTGTGGTTGATCATGGCAGACTTGTTTAAGTTTTGGCTCACATATACTCTTGAGAAGCATGTTGGAATGCACCATTCATCATGAAAATTCGATTGAAGTACACATCAGGGGGAGCATCACATGATGAGTTCTCAATTGAGTAGTTGGTGTGTTGTACTTTTTTTTTCCTTCGACCAAGGTTTAGTTTTCTCACAGGGTTTTTGTTACTTGGCAAGGTTTTGATGAGACAACACCGTAAGCACCATATCGGCATGAAGACATGCGACACAAGGGGGAGTATTCTAGGATATTTGATATATATGTGTGTCTTGGTCCATGCCTTGTATACGGGCGTTATGTAGTAAACCATGTTGTAATAGGGTTTTACACATATCCATGTAAGAGGCTCATTAGCCCATGTAATAGCCCAAGAGGCCCATGTATTTCCCTCGCCTCCCTCCTTCACCTCCTTCCCTCGCTGGCTTGTCTCGACGCCTCCCTCCCTCACTGCCTCACATTCTCACTCCTTCAGTCCCGGCTCTCACTCGGCCTCCCTCACTTCCTCTGTTCCTCAGGCTCTCGGTCTCTCCATCGATCTCCCTCGCTAGCTTGCCTCCCTCAATTCCTGACTTCCTCCCTAACTCGCTCACTCCCTCATCTTAAGTGATCCGGCAAGGCCAGTCAGTCTCTCTCTCTCTCTCCTATGGCTTTTCGAGACTGTTGACAGGAATTGAGTTTGAATCTATTTTAGTGATTATCAATTTTGAATAGAGGACTATGTGTTTCAATTTTCTTATCTGTTGCGGTTGGTTTCAGAGTTCAATGGATTAGACCCAAATTGAACTCGAATCAGAATCAGTCAGTCAAACTCAAATCTCGTTCTGAGGATTCGGAGGATCAAGAAGTGGAGGCTATGGAGGTTGATGATTTAGATTATCCTTGTCCTAGACCCAAACACCCATTGCAGGAAATTTTCAACTCAGACTGTTTCTGATAAAAATTGACTTGAAAACCCAAAAAACACGACCCGACCCGACCCGAATTGAACCCGAAATCACCAGGTTTAGGTTCGGGTTTCAAATGTTTAGACCTGGCTTGGCTTGGCCCGAAAACAACCCTAGCAGGTTTGATGAAAGCTACGTGAATGAATAGAATATAATGCATTAATTGAATTATTAAATTAGCCTACTCATGTTCATCAATGGTATTATATTATTCACAAAATTTGAGAAATAACTAAAATAATTTTTTGTTAAAATTCATGTGGCCAGGAACCTAACCCAAAAATAGTTACTAGTCTCCTTGTTAGTTTTGTGGGAAATTGTTAAAATAATAATAATAATAATAATAATAATAATTTTTATCATGAAAATCCACATGTCGACTGTTTAATGGAATAAGTATAACGACTGCCATGTGGACTTCCGGAAAGACTGAAAATTCCTCCACCTTCAGCTGCTCATATTTTACGTTTTGATTTTTGAGATTTAGATTGTATCTCCATCAAAGAAAAAAACTAAACAGCAAAGTCAGAGCACCATTATAAGTTCGTTCCATACCAGTCAATTTTACCCTGTTTTCTTCTATGCTCTCAACGTCCCACCCTCCGAGATCTCCACACCACCCACCTCCACCACCTTACTAACCACCTCCAACAAATGGAATAGTCACCCTCCACCACCTTTCCAACTACCTCCAACAAATGGAATAGTCACCCTCCACCACCTTCACACGCCATTGGAAACTGCCAAAATTTGCTTTTAAATGTTACAAGTGTTCTGTGAAATAAACGCAACCTCTAAGCATAATCTTTTAAATCATTTATTTCTTCAATCTGACTTAAACCATGCTGCAAGAATAAACAAATTTACTCATTTCACCATCTAGAATTTAATAAAACAATAACATTCATGGTTTATTTGTGGGAGCAACAAAAGCAAATACAGAGGAAATGGAAAACCATTAGATGGGAACCAAAACAAACCATTAGACAAAGCCTTTTCTTTTTTCCTTCTGACGGACAATATATTGGTGAGGCGCCTTGATTCCAAGGGCTTGATATATTTATCACAATATTGAAAATATTGGATTCTCCGTTAACGTAATCAATCCTTGTACTTCATTTCAGACATTACGAAACCAGGCATGTCAAATGAGGAGGAGAACTTCTCAACATCAGCCTTGAGTTCTTCAATTTCCTTGTTGTTCACCAACCCCTTGTTGAAGTCCTTCAGTAGCTTTCCATGCTCCTTCTGGATCTTCAATGTGAGGGTCACAGCCCTATGAAGAAACTCACCAATCTTCTCAAAGTCCTTCTCAAGCAAACCTCTTGAAGTCATGGCTGGAGTACCTGTTAATAAACTCAAGTCAGAACAAGTTTGGCAATGACATCTAATTTACAGATCAACTACCTTGCAAGATAACACTGTCCCAAAAAAACCTTTTAAATAATGGATCTATATGCGAAAAATGAAGTCTCATTTCCATCAAATAAAATTAACCAGAATTGAAAAGTAAATATTAAAGAAGAGCTTACCAATTCTTACTCCTCCAGGAGCCAAGGCACTGCTGTCACCAAAAACAGCATTCTTGTTTACAGTTATGTTTGCTAGGTCACAAAGCTTTTCAACCTTGTTGCCTGAAGAACATCAAGAAAGAGTTGGAATTGTATTGAAAAATAAGAGGCATCAGAACAAAAAATAATGATGCATCTCATGATCAGTCATAGATTGAGAAAATTCAGTATGTACCAGTCAAACCAAGAGGCCTCAGATCCCACAGAACAAGGTGGTTCTCGGTTCCTCCTGTGACAAGCTTGTAATCCTTGCTCATCAGATACTTTCCAAGGGCAACAGCATTGGCCTTGACTTGTTTTGCATAGGCTTTGAACCCAGGTGTCATGGCCTGCTTGAGAGCAACAGCGAGAGCACCAATCTGGTGATTATGAGGACCACCCTGAAGTGAGGGGAAAACAGAAAAGTTGATCTTGTCTTCAAAATCATATTCTGCACCCTCTGGCTGGCCCTTCTTTGGTGGCTTAGGTCCCTTCCTGTAAAATATCATACCAGCCCTAGGTCCCCTCAAGCTCTTGTGAGTTGTGGTTGTGACAATGTCACAGAACTCAAATGGATTTGCAGCTTCCTACACAAAATCAAACAAAAGCAGAGTATGAACACAGTCTACTGTGACGATCTAGATGACAGTACCAAACACACAATATTCCAAAAACAGATAGCCATGACACCAACACCAACACCGAGTAGGGCAAGAATTCAACACATTAATTACTGGATTCACTTCAGATTTATAAATGGATCTGCGCCTGCCATTACATGTTATTCTAGTATCAATCAACTCTTAATTATTAAAACAGGGAAGCAAAAAGACAGCTTTAAGGAAACGACGCCAAACATCAGATCCAGAAATTGCGCAAGCTAGCAACACCAAACAGCTAAACGTTCAGGTCACTCCAGATCTACTCCATATTCAATCAACTAAATACAAACTCACTCTCTACTTAACCCCATTCTCATTTGCATCCTACACTACATGCGACATTGATGACAACCAAATTACCAAAGCGCAACTGTTCCATTAGCACTAGGTCCACAATTAGCAGCATGAACTACACAAAGCACGGCTACTTGGTGAAATGTATATGGAAATCAACAAACTAAACCAGATCTCACACCAAACCATTAGATCTCAGCAATACAAAACCGGAATCAGAAAATAGGGGATCCAAAGCCACAGACCTGAGCAGCAACAAGGCCACTGATGTGAGCCATGTCGCAAAGCAAAAGCGCACCACATTTATCAGCCACAGACCTGAACCGAGCATAGTCCCAGTCTCTAGGGTAAGCACTCCCACCGCAAATGATCAACCGCGGCCTGAAATCCAAGGCCTTCTCCTCCAGCTTATCATAATCGATGTAGCCGGTGGTGTTGTTCACCTTGTAAGGCAGAGACTCGAAGTAGATCGAGGTCGCCGAGATCTTCTTCCCGCCGGAGGTGTAGTATCCATGTGTCAAGTGACCGCCGGAGGGGAGGTCAAGCCCCATGATGCGGTCATGGGGGTTGAGAACGGCGGTGTAGGCGGCGAAGTTGGCGGGGGAGCCGGAGTAGGGTTGGACATTGACGCCCCACTGAGACGCGTCGAGGTGAAACGCTTGGAGGGCGCGTGCGCGGCAGAGATTCTCGATCTCGTCGATGAACTCGTTGCCGCCGTAGTAACGGTTGCCGGGCATTCCTTCGGAGTATTTGTTGGTGAGGGCGCTGCCGAGGGCTTCGATGACGGCGAAGGAGGTGAAATTCTCCGACGCGATCAGCTCGATTCCGCGGCATTGGCGACGCTTCTCCTTCTCGATCAGGTCGTGGATCTCGGGGTCCACTGCGTTCAGGGGGGTGTTGCCCCAATCGTTAACTGGATCCATTTTCAGAGAGAGAGATGAAGAAGAAATGGTAGTGGTTGCACTCTGGTATTTCTGGTTTTATAACACTCTCTTTTGTCAGAAAATACCGTTTTGCCCTTTTGTGATTTCTGTGGTTGGTGTCAGATGTGGATTTTTTTTATTCTTTATTTCATTATTACGTCTACCAGAAATATCCTGTATGCCTGCCCGGAAAGGTTCTCCCCTTGATTTTCTGTGATTTGTATGTCAATTTTTAGGTTAATCATGTGTATATGATTATATTGAATGCTATTGAGGACGAAGTGTTATTTGGTATTGACGGTTTGAAGTTTGAACTCTAATTTTGGAGAGTTGGTATTCTCATGTTGATGTTCCTATAGTGTTTCGAATGTTTAGTCCTCATGTTTTCAATTTGTACCGTCACTTCTCATGCTATCCAAACTTAAACAAGGAATTAACAGACTTCAATAACCATTTTGGATGGAGGAGGAAGGAATAGACCTTTTGGTTGAAATTTAAAACACGAGAACTAAACTGTCGAGAATCTAAAACAATAAAGAGTAACTGGTATTTTGTTATAAAAAAAATAAAAGCTTGAATCATACTATCAAGTCGACCACTATATTTGCATAGGAATTGACTTCTCTGTTTGGATTTTTGTTGTTTGGATTTGGTTGAATAGTTTAAAAACATTGGATTGAATGAAGATGACATGAGGATAACATCACGAAACCACATTGAATTCAATCCAACGGTTTAAACCATTCAAACAAATCCAAACAATAAAAATCCAAACATAAAAGCCAAATCCATCATCATAACCTAAATGGTTGTTTGTCTTCATTTATAGTATATAATTACTTAAAGAGCAGGTACAGACTTAGGGGTGGGCTGGGGTTTGCTGCACTACACCCCAGTTTTCGTGCCCAGTGAACAGGGACTAAGCTAATTGGGCTAATGCTTGGAATGGTGGTTATCCCCCATGATTGTGGATGGAAGACATTGGAGGATCTGACAAGACGACGATCGGAGTTGGGTTCTGGCTTCCACTATCGATAGTTAAGGTTGCGGAAGCTCGAAGGGATGCTCCTTTTTAGGCCTTTGGGCTTATATCTGGTCTCAAGCTAAGAAAATGGGCTTCAGCTCGTGAACCAGAAAAGTTTGGATTGGTAGATATGGAGGATGGTGAATTTATGGCCTCTGGTTTGGGTACGCTAAAGCGAGACGTCCCTCCGGAAGCATATTGGGAGTAGTTGTCTTGATGGAGGAATAAAGACATGTATACCAATTTATCGGAGTATTCCCCTAATCATTGACGGACAAGTACACCATTGGGTCTCTAGGCCTCATGTTGATGTTTAGGTTCTCTGAATCATTTTGTATAGGTTAATAGCTTTCTAGTATAATCGTCTACCTTTTTGGATGACTTGTGGTTTTTCCTTTTAGTTTTAGCTTAGGAGAATAAAAAGTGAGAGTTTACTCATGTCTGACCTATCACTAGTTGGTCGTATGACTTAATGCCAATAAAGTTAATCATTTAGCTAAAAAAACAAAAAAAAGGTTATGTCTTTATGTGTAATATAGATATTTTTCAAGGTGGTATATGTAGTTTGTTAAAATTTAAGAGACAAAATAAAACTACATTATCTCTCTTTTTTATCAAAGTCATATGTTTTAATCAGAACAAGCAGTACAAAGACGACAAACCCTTTGGAATCGTCAGAAAACGTCGTCTTGCAGAATCACAAGTCCTATACTAGCTAAATACAACACAAGATATAAACCTATATTAGACAAAGTATAAGCTAAGAGATCCCAAGTACACTCACCTTGTAAAGATTAAGCACTTTTATTTTACAAGTTAAACTAGGTTTCAAAAAAATATCAATATTCCATGAAAACACTAAGTATCCGGACCAAAACTCAAAACTAAACTATGGACCCAAGCCCAAACTCATCAGCCAAGGCCCAAATACTTGAAACCTTAACAAAACCAAAACAGGCGCAGACGAGCCCAAATCCAACAGAAGAAACCATAGCCACTTCCTTCGCTTTGCCGCCATCACTACCCAAGGCCAACAACGCCCGCACAGCCATTTGTAACACCAACAATGTCGTCATATCCATTTCCTGCGCAACACCATCGCCAGTGTTCCCTCCCCAAACCGAATTGACCTACCGTCAGTGACAACTCTGGTACCTAGTTTGTGATCTCGATCTTGCTTGGCCAAGCCAGCACCTAGCCTTAAATCACCGGATCTAATCTGATCCTTGGTAGTAGAAACCAGATCATGTTCGTCGGCAATCAGACCATGTACCAGATCCCTTCCTCGCCAAAACAATCCAGATCCAAAACCTACTAGCCTCAGTTTCAAAGTCCTCTAAACCTTCGCTGAGAACCACCAACAAACCACAACCACCATACCAAGTTATCAACCTTGTAGGGGCCTCCGCCCATGAAACTAGAGAGATTAACAGAAATAGGGGCAATGATGCCAAGAACAACAAAGAGAAGAGAACTAGGTCGTGAAATCTCTCCACCCAAGTCCAAGATTCGTCCATGAAGGAGGGAAGCCCCTTTCTTTTTGGTCAGTTTGGTTTCGTCATCATCGTTGTTGAGATCGTCATCGTCATGCTTCACAATTTTTTTACGAGGGCCGCCACCCGCGATAGAGTATCGGGAGAGAAAGGTCGCTCTCCCCATTTTTTTAGGTTTTATACTTACAACATTATCTTCTTAATTCATTGATATGAATCAGAATAGACAAAAATGGAAATAAACCAGGTTATAATTTTTCTTTTAATCAAATTACTACAACCGGTCTATAGTCAAACTCACGACCTCTAACTTATAAGGAGAAACTTATATCACTAGACCAAGTGATACCATTCAATTAGGTTATGATTTTATTAGGAAACTTTATTATTCGTTTTTATTGCTATAGAATAAATGGTAGATATTTTTTATAAGAAAAATAATTTTTTAATCGGGCTAGTCATCCTTTATTTTTGAATAAAGTGTTGGATGTGGTTGCCCTCAAGCCTCAATTAATGAAACTGTTGAATACAAAGGGGGTCGTTGAGTCTAAACCTCTGATTACAAAGATCTGAAATAATATCAGAAATCTCTGCAACAAGAATGTATTCAAACATGCACAAACTAGGAAAGATGGCACTAATCGTTACTGTTTGTTTTTACATAGCAGTGGTATAATAGAAAGATCACTTAACATATAACCCGATATCATATTTAATGTCTAATAAACCGGTTTTCCTATTATATTGCAGCCGAATAATAAACCCGACGACATTTAGTTTCATCCAACCACTAAAAGACAACAACAATTTAACGAAACAAAAAATTTGTTGCCCACGAGATATTCTCGATTCTGAGGGAAGATAGAATTAATGTCCCGAGATGGTAGATTATGTTAATACGAGTCCACCAGTACGTCCGGAATATTTTCCGAAGCTACGAGCTGTTTAACATGGATTTATTTAGTTTACGGAAATAATAAAAGTTATTTACTTTACCGTAAAATGATGACTTTACGATAAGTCGAGCATTTGGGGAAACTTCCTTCGGGAAAGTTGTGTAGAACGTTAATACGAACTCGTGGGTATGTGATACACTTTAATCGGAGTTCGTATGCGAAAGTTATTCGAGATATTGTATAGTTAATGAGCGGTAAAAGTAAATAGTAAAATATCTATTTACTGCTTATGGTAACTTTTAATATTTAATCTGGACAGTTAGAATTTTCCAGATTAAATCTGGGTCGTCCATTCGCCTATTAAAAGGCTTGAGGCCTTTGACCGAAGTTAAAGAGCCCAAAATCGGTCAACTCTCTCCCACTCTCCTCTCCTGAGCTCGGTCACCCTCTTCGGCAACCACCACCGTCTGGCGACCCCAAGACAGCGCACCACCACCGTTTGATTTCTTTTCCTTCCCTCTACGAAGCCTGGTCCTAAACTCCCATTTCCATCCCTCCTCCATCAACGATGCGAACGGTCTAGAACTGGCATGATGGTTCCTTGTGTTACGTTGCCGGTTCTGAGCGTTCACTCGAGAAACGGCCTATAAAGGAAAAAAATTAGTAAAATATTTTAAAACGTATTAAATATAATTCAATATAATAAATTATTATTTTTAATTACCTGGGTTGTTGAATTCCGATAACAGAAGCCAACGCCACTCGTATTCCCTGAACTGGAACTCAAGGGGGTGCCAGAACGTTCGTTCCCATGCGTAGTCCAGTGGGTCCGTAACTCATTCTTCCACTCCTTGTACCTGTAATACACCAAAAAATTATAAATATTATTAATTATACATAATTTTCTTTTGTCATTAACTTTGCAACGTACCTTCCTCCATGCACAACGTTCGCCCAAGTGTTCCTCAGGTACTGGAGAACGTCAAACCACACCTGCATTAAAACATTTATTAGTTTAGGCGTTCATAAATCTACAATGTAATAAATAATGTTAAATGTGAATTTTGTTATACTTACCAACATTGCGTTGTGGACCATGTCCTTAACCTCCTGTGGGACCTCGCCCCAGTCTGACCACAACATAGGGACTCTATCCCTAATAAGCGCTTCCACGCGGCCGGAGTATATCCTCGTCTTGCCACCCGATACTACGTTCCCATCCCCGTCAGTATCAATGACGATCCTTCCCGAGGTACTCACTGTCTTCTCGAGAGCCTTTACTGTGACGGGACCTCTCTTCTTCCTTGTCGGCTTGGCTCCGACGGTGCCTATCATAAATTGATTATTAATAAATTATTTTTATTATAACATTATAACATAACAAATTATTTATATAATCATTACCTGAGGGCGTTGGGGCGGATGCGACGGACTCCGACTCTGTCGCCGATGATGATACCCTCGCAGAAATTAAATCTGTATCAAACAGCACGAACAGGTACACCGCTGATGGGGTCACCTGCAGGGGTAGTGGATAAATCGATGCCCCTGAGTCATCGACTACAGGTAATGCCAGTATCAAGCGCGGAAGGTAGAGAAGAGGCGGCGGCATCTGTATCCCGGAAGACCCACCATCCGAAATAGTAAGGCCCGGAGTCGGTGCCCTGTGTATCTCAGGCATACGTGGTGCAGACACCTCCGCCTGAGTCGGAGGCCACAGCTGCCGAGAGGAGTGATGGACGCTCGGCTGCCTGGAGGAGCGAGGGGCGTCCAGCTGGCTGGAGGAGCGAGGGGCGTCCGGCTGGCTAGAGGAGCGAGGGGCGACTAGCTGCCAGGAGCGAGCGAGCGGCGTCCGGCTGCCTAGTGGAATGTGTGGCCCCCAACTGTCTCTGTGTCGGCTCTAGAAGAGACGCTCGTCGGGCCGTCATTGGGAACTGAAATGAACCCCGAGGGTTGCTAGACGTTCCCTCAGACGATTCACCCCTTTGGCCCTTCGAACTCTTTGATTTACTAAATAATCCTTTCATCCTAAATAATATAATTAATATTATGTTAAATATATAGCATTATAAAAATTAACAACATTATCACAAATATATTTAATATACCAATTAATATTTTAATATACCCAAATATATTAAATATACCATTTAATATTTTAATACACCCAAATATATTAAAAATTACCAATTTACTTAATACACCCAATTTACTAAATATACCAAATTGACTAAATATACTAAGTATACCAAATTCACTAAATATACCCATATATATATTAAAAATTACCAATTTACTTAATACACCCAATTTACTAAATATATCAAATACACCCAATTTACTAAATATACCAAATTCACTAAATATACCCAAATATATTAAAAATTACCAATTTACTTAATATACCCAAATATATTAAAGTATACCAATTAATGGAAATAATTCAATATAATTCAACATTATTACCAACAATATTATCACAAACAACATTATCACAAACCATAATTATCATATAATTCAATATATTATCACAAACCATAATTATCATATAATTCAATATATAGGTGGAGTGGAAGCCGGAATTCGTCGAAAAAAAGTGAAAGAAAATCGAGAGGAGAGGGAGAACTGTGCGGCGCAGAAGAGAAATGAGAAGAAAATAGGGTTCTGTCGCTGGGTCCGAATATATAGGAAGAAGTATAGCCGACGAAATAAAAAATTTGTCGGCTATAGTCCCACTTTAGCCGACGAAATTACTAAAAAATTTGGCCGAGTGGAGATGCGCCGGTGTTCACCGGTTTTTGGCGAGCTCAGGCGACGGCGAGGGCAGCATGAGGTAGAGTTCTTCTTTCTTCTTCTCCCTCCTCCATTCCTTATCAGTTTCCTGGTCGAATCGAGCCTAATCGAGAAATCCTTATTCCACTGTTTTCACTGCTTTCGGGTTCTCCTGGGTTTTTCTTCTCCCTCCTCCGGCGGTCTTTTCAGATGAGCTCTCAAGCTCAGGCGAGCTGCAGGGCAGCTGCTGGTGCTTGGGCAGAGGCAGAGGCAGAGGACTGGTGTTCTGCCTCGGATCGATGTGTAGGTGAGCTGATGTTGGAGCTACTGAGTTGTGCAATTTGTGTTGTTTGTGTGTTGTTGAAGTGATGCTAAATTGTGTTGTTTTTGTTGTTGTTCACATGTTGTCGTAACTTGGTGAACCGGAGGAAACGGGGAAGTTATGGCGAAATTCCGGCAAGTTACCGGAATCCGGCGAAGATTCCGGTGATACCGTAAACCGGCAGAATGCCGAAGAGGTAGAAATCGAATCCTCGTTACTCGAGTCAAAAAGTACGGTTAATTCGTAATTGAGACATTTACGGAAGATGAGACGTAAGTAGGAAGTTTCCATTTTGGGAAACTTCCCATTTTTAAGAAAGACTTACCAATTTAGGAAACTTTCCATTTTGGGAAACTTTCCCTTTATGGAAGGTTACCAGTTATGAGGAAAGGTTAAATCGGTAAATTGACTCAAGGTTAAATGTACTGATTAATGTGACACGTTGGGTGTCCATAGTAATTCAACGAATTAATACGTGACACCCTAACGTCAAGTTAAAGTAATAAATGAAAGTTCGGAAGCTGAGTCGGACTTTCGGTAAATTGAGTAAGAGTCGATGACCGGAAAAGAAAGTTAAAAAGGTTAAAGTGCTAAAGAAAGGAACTTGGTCAACACGTGGTCAAATAAGAATTTCCTGGTCAAACTAGGAAAAGACCAAGTCAACCGTGATTGACTAATTTGATGATTTGTTGTACAGTCTCTGGTCGGACGTGAGACGGGCTCGACTACGCGGGTAGTTCGAGGGTGTCGCTCGAGGAGCTTTCCGAGCGGGAAGGTCGCAATAGTACTGTGAGTGGACATATTATTTTAAATAAATGCATGCTTTAATTATTGAGTTAATTGCATGGTTTTATGATGGTTTTCGAGAATTATATCTTTCTCGGGTTCTTGAACGATTTTATTTGGTTAAAGTTTAGCGGGAGCCTCGGTTAAAGATTTTTACTATGGTTTGAGATATTGACACTTATGCGTGAAGTATTTACATTATTACTCAATTTTCTATTTCTCCCGAAAATGGTTATAGACGGTGATGGCCGTCCTTCGAATGGATTTGAACCCGAGACTTCGTTGGAAATTGGTTTTATGCATATATGACAAGGAATTGTTTTACTTATTTGTTTTGGGAAGGGAATTTGATTATTGTCTTGTTATGAATTTTTATTTTAAGGGTTGACCAATAAATATGCTAGTTAGAGTAGCGTGAGGGCGCTACTAGAGCTCTTAGCTCCGACCCTAGCCTGAGAGGTCAGGCAAACTACGTAGTGCACTATGAGGGTTGACCATTTCCACTTTATCTAGAGCTCTTAGCTCCGACCCTGGTCTGAGAGGTCAGACAAGCCTGAGAGGTCAGGTTGATATTTTAAGGGTTGACCGTTATCACATATTCTAGAGCTCTTAGCTCCGACCCTGGTCTGAGAGGTCAGACAAGCCTGAGAGGTCAGGTTGATATTTTAAGGGTTGACCGTTATCACATATTCTAGAGCTCTTAGCTCCGACCCTGGTCTGAGAGGTCAGACAAGCCTGAGAGGTCAGGTTGATATTATAAGGGTTGACCGTATTATTTTATCTAGCTAGCATAGCGTAGCGTGAGGGCGCTACTAGAGCTCTTAGCTCCGACCCTAGTCTGAGAGGTCAGACTATTTATGTTTGGTGAACATTTCTCTTCCCATATTCTTTATTTGTTTACCTTGTCATGCGTTTGTGGAAATTTGGTAATTGTGGGCATGCATAAATGTTATTTGAATCATTAAAGTTTTGGGAGAGCATTAAAGGAAATAGAGTTTTTATATTTCATTTTCGTCCACTCACTCTAACATTTTTTAAATGTTTCTCCCCTGGGCTTTTCGTTTTTAAATGCCCAGTGATGCAGGGTTCTTGAGAGGAGGTCGAGCGCGTACGAGAGTCGAGGCATAGTCGATCATTCCGTTGCTGCTTGAAATCCTTTGGGGGTAATCATCTCTGTAGACTGCTCTGACTAACCCGGTTTAGTTAGTTACGTAGGAAGGGTTGGCCATTTCAAGGGGGTTTCGGTAAGAAGTTCCCTTGAGGTGGTCCCCGCAGGATTTACTTCGGGTTAAAGGGGTTTAACCTGGGGTGGGTCCTGTCAATGGTATCAGAGCATTAGGTTATCGTTTCCTGTTACTACCTCATGTACTTGGTAGCACTTAGCGTCTATAGAGTGATGGTCCGACCGCGGCGGATCCATCGGCATTTTATGCTTGGACGCTTAGTGTTTATTGAGGATATGAGTTAGTACTTCCTGATTGAGATATGGACCGAGTGGTCCTATAAACGATCGAATCTTCAAGACTATGCCTCAGTACGCCGACCTCACTATGAACTCCTGTAAGGAACAAGGTAAGCTCGTTACGTATATATGTTTATGTGTTCCCCATTGATTTATTGAGATTTGAGTTGGGGATCGAGCGGAAACTCACGTTGTTTAACGTTTGAGCTTTATGTGTGAGTACTCGGTGGTGAAACGGTTAATTCACACCTGGAAGGCTGTCATGGTTGTTTGGCAGGGAGGTTGTAGAAACCTGAGGCGAGGCCTTAGCGTTCGAGTTATGAGACTCCTAGAAGAGGAGTCGTAAGAGTTAATGATAGATGTTGCATCCTGCCATAAAAAATAAAAATAAAAAGAGGGAGCTGAAGTCGCCTAGCGCGATTATTCAGTGAGGAGATGAATATTAAGATTTGACGATTGCCAAGATTTTGTTGAGGTTCGTCATTAGTGTGGTTTCAGAAAAACCAACTGACGTATGAAGAGGAAAGACTCAAGGGAATTGAGTGTTATTATTTTGTGGTCTGGATCTAGTGATGAGTCCCGAGTGTGACATAATTAAGATATTAAGTGATAGTTTGATTGGTCACGTGATGCTTTAAGGGACAACCACTGAAACTGACGGTTTGGGTCACCTTGGTGCTGACATTGTTGTCGTCAGCTACGACCAGATTCTCTTCGTTCCAGCCACCCATGATTGGGGTACTAGAAGGTTTGATTTGTTGGTGAGTCCAAGCGTGATTTGAATGGTTGGTGACAATGATCATTGGACCATTTATCGTGGAGGCAGTAATTAAATTGTGTCACCAGATCTTGGGGCTCATGTCAACCATAAGGTGGGTTATCCACCTGTGATCAAAGTATTTTAATTGGTACACCTGTGGAGGAGTCTCCAGGTTGGCTGTGTTAGAGTCCGATTTACAGATCGAGCGAGTGTTATCAGTTGTAGCTAAGGGTAATTGGTTTCAGGATTTAAAGGAACATGTTGGAAGTGGCAATAAGCCACCGGGTCGTGGACCAAGAGTGCTTGGGGTACCGGAGATAGGGATACGATCCTTGATTGACTTTGTATTATTGTGGTGTAGGAACCGGTCATTGTGCAAACGGTATTGTTTCGACGGCCGAAGTTGTACATGGGAATACCCCACAGGAGCACGTGTATCCTCCTGTGTAGGGAAGTGGTAAAGCTGAAATTTGGGTAGCACATACATGTAAGGCATAATTATCGTGTGCAGCTGTGTGTGGTCAAAATGACACCAGGTAAGTGACTAAGGCTGATGATGACTTCATTTTAAGAAGGTGTCATGAGAGTTTCATTCATTGAGAACGGAGATTAAAGACGTTTGGTTAGAAGTTTCTGTGTAAAACGTCAATTAAATGGTTTAATGTCGTTAGTAGGTGGAAGGATGTTTTCTGAGATAAATGCACGGAAAAGGTGAAGGGACAGCAGTGAGGCAAGGTTTACTGAATCGTTGAATAGGAGTGAGAATGTTGTAGATGGTCAAGCTTCAACCTGCAACCAAAGTCGTCCGTTATGACACTTGGTTTCCTCGAGGGCGATTAACTGAGCTTGATGGCATGGGAATTTGTGCACTCACTGGCTGTGGTCTAATCAATTATTGTAACCGAATGTGTACTTAGTCGTGTTTGGGGTTCATAAGTTACACTCACTGCAGTGACAGGAAATATTCTCAATCTTGATATGGGGAATAAGGATTAAGATCTGGGAGATCAATTATTGAGGTTAATTTAAGGAAATCCTAAGAGGATTAAAGTTTTGTTGGCGTTGCTATGGTCATTGGTCATTTGAGTAGTGACCCTACTTGTTAGGAATTTTTGACCTAACGGCAGTTCTTGGCGCCACGAGTGTAGAGTGGTAGCAAGAAAGGTCATTGGAGGTGACCCTCAAAATTGTCAACATTTTCAGTGAGTGTGAAAGCGGTGAAACTGAGGAAAGAGTTTCTTTGATGACTCAAAGGTGTTACGAGTCAAGGTGGTGGAAACCAAATTGTTACAAGGGTAGTAAAGTATGTTGCTAAGTTGTGCAACACTCCATCGGAAACCGTGGAGTGATTAAGCTACGTTCAGATTAAGTTATGATCTGAGAGGATGTTAACGTGTGGCAGTGGATCTTGTGATTTAAGATCTAGAGTGGTAAGCGATTGAGAATTTTGAATCTTACCGAATAGAAGTTGCGGTGGATGGTAAACCCGCAGCGCCTGGGGGACAGTTTTGTTAGAAACTGTCTAGTTGTACGAGTTGACTCTGTGATGTATACGTGCCCAGTGCGGTAATGGTATTTGTTATCTTGTGCCTCGTTAACTGGATGCTCGGTGATCAACATGGTTGTGTCTGGTGAAATTAATTCCCGATGCTTTGATCAGATGTTCCTTTGGGCGTGCACCAGTGGCACTAAATTTCATGTAGATGTCTGATCTGGTTAAATGTCCAAGTTGCTGGTTATTACCGGACGATGTGGTAATGGAGGCATCTGGGAATGGAATATACTTGTTGAGCGGGTAAGGCTCTGGAATCCTTTTAATGGTAAATCTATCCCAGATTGTGATGCGGATAACGTTTATTAGACGCACGGTTGGTTGAAGTGCAAGCTCTGCACTATGCGTCATTCCAGGTTAAGGTAAGAGTTAGGGAGGTCAGTGGCACCTCACCTATGAGTAGTACGGGTATGTGTTACTAGTTGCAAAGTATGCAGTAACCCCACAAGTGATATTTGAGCTAGCGACTCTAATGTTCGATTTGTGGGTAAAAGTCAAGATTTATCCGGTCAGAATAGCTTGGTAGGCAGTGTGAAGCCTGACAATATTGTTTTCATGCGAGGAGTCAGTATTGTTGGATCTCGATGTCAGGAGCTTTTGGATCTCCCCGATTTAAAGGCTATGGTTTTGGATTTACGCTAATATTCACGGCAGTTCATGTCCTGTGTGTACAAGTGTTTGAGTAATGATAGAGTCAGGGAAGACAATTACTCTACAACATGACAGAATAGTTTCTAGAAAGCGTAAACCAGATCAGGGAGCCTGGTTCAAATGAGGTGATGGTTCGTGTAACACGAGTCGCCATGGTTTTCTCGTGGACTTGTTGTCAGTAGATTTGGCTCCACGTGGTATTGTGTTACCAGAGGATTTAAATCCATTAGTGACATCGAACCCTACTCCTCAGGCGTGATAATCATTACCTGCATAGGGAATGTGTGAGCTGATATTTAAGGTTCCACGAAAGTATACGAGTATTCTTGAAGAATTTATACTCACGATAAGCGAGGGGTGATTGAATCAGAATGAGTATTAGCAGTATCGTGACGACGTCACTTATGGTTGGTAAGAATATCCGGTTGTGTTTAGTTGGCTAAACCAGAAGGGATAGGAGGTTGGTGATTGGTCGAAGTTGTTATGTTGATCGTAAAAGGCAGGTGTTTAGGGGTTTGGCAATGCTATTCGTAAGGCGTCTCAGAAGAGTTCTCAGAAGGAAGCTGACATTAGAGAGCAATATTATTATTTTAAGTGGTACTATCCCCCACAGTATTGGACTTTGAGTATAGAAATTTCGAGGACGAAATTTTTATAAGGTGGGGAGAATTGTCACACCCCGAATCTTGTGAAGTTAATAAAAGTTACCTTTCACAGAGATTCGCGACTTACCGAGGACTTTTAATTGCGATCGGTAATTCGATAAGTTAATTTTCGAGTTAATTTTCGAGTTAATTTTCGAGTTTTTAGAAGTACTCCAAATACCTGAATTGATGACTCGATGTTGTAGTACGTGTCGACACAAGTCTCCCGGTATTTTCGGAATATTTTTCGGAGCTTCGGTTTATTTTCTACGAATTTTCGAAGTTTCCGGTAACTTTTAATTATAATCCGGTAAATCAGTTTTACCATTTAACCTTTTCACTTTTCACCCTCTTTTGATCTGGACCGTTGGATCTTTCAAGATTGAATCTGGGCCGTTGAATTGGCTATAAATAGAGGAAGAGAGGGTTGACCCGAGTCAAACCCAACTCGGGCGTTGACCCGAGCCACTCCCTCTCTCTCTCTCTCTCCGTTTCAGTCCTCAGCTCCGCCGCCCATCACAGCCGCGTCCGGCCAACCCGCGCCGGCGCACCACCCTCGAAATACTCCCCTCACTCTCCTCTCCAAAACCCCCTTACCAATTTATTCCGGTATCCACTGTGGAAGAGGATTGGCCGAGTGGAGATGCGCCGGTGTTCACCGGTTTTTGGCGAGCTCAGGCGACGGCGAGGGCAGCATGAGGTAGAGTTCTTCTTTCTTCTTCTCCCTCCTCCATTCCTTATCAGTTTCCTGGTCGAATCGAGCCTAATCGAGAAATCCTTATTCCACTGTTTTCACTGCTTTCGGGTTCTCCTGGGTTTTTCTTCTCCCTCCTCCGGCGGTCTTTTCAGATGAGCTCTCAAGCTCAGGCGAGCTGCAGGGCAGCTGCTGGTGCTTGGGCAGAGGCAGAGGCAGAGGACTGGTGTTCTGCCTCGGATCGATGTGTAGGTGAGCTGATGTTGGAGCTACTGAGTTGTGCAATTTGTGTTGTTTGTGTGTTGTTGAAGTGATGCTAAATTGTGTTGTTTTTGTTGTTGTTCACATGTTGTCGTAACTTGGTGAACCGGAGGAAACGGGAAAGTTATGGCGAAATTCCGGCAAGTTACCGGAATCCGGCGAAGATTCCGGTGATACCGTAAACCGGCAGAATGCCGAAGAGGTAGAAATCGAATCCTCGTTACTCGAGTCAAAAAGTACGGTTAATTCGTAATTGAGACATTTACGGAAGATGAGACGTAAGTAGGAAGTTTCCATTTTGGGAAACTTCCCATTTTTAAGGAAGACTTACCAATTTAGGAAACTTTCCATTTTGGGAAACTTTCCCTATATGGAAGGTTACCAGTTATGAGGAAAGGTTAAATCGGTAAATTGACTCAAGGTTAAATGTACTGATTAATGTGACACGTTGGGTGTCCATAGTAATTCAACGAATTAATACGTGACACCCTAACGTCAAGTTAAAGTAATAAATGAAAGTTCGGAAGCTGAGTCGGACTTTCGGTAAATTGAGTAAGAGTCGATGACCGGAAAAGAAAGTTAAAAAGGTTAAAGTGCTAAAGAAAGGAACTTGGTCAACACGTGGTCAAATAAGAATTTCCTGGTCAAACTAGGAAAAGACCAAGTCAACCGTGATTGACTAATTTGATGATTTGTTGTACAGTCTCTGGTCGGACGTGAGACGGGCTCGACTACGCGGGTAGTTCGAGGGTGTCGCTCGAGGAGCTTTCCGAGCGGGAAGGTCGCAATAGTACTGTGAGTGGACATATTATTTTAAATAAATGCATGCTTTAATTATTGAGTTAATTGCATGGTTTTATGATGGTTTTCGAGAATTATATCTTTCTCGGGTTCTTGAACGATTTTATTTGGTTAAAGTTTAGCGGGAGCCTTGGTTAAAGATTTTTACTATGGTTTGAGATATTGACACTTATGCGTGAAGTATTTACATTATTACTCAATTTTCTATTTCTCCCGAAAATGGTTATAGACGGTGATGGCCGTCCTTCGAATGGATTTGAACCCGAGACTTCGTTGGAAATTGGTTTTATGCATATATGACAAGGAATTGTTTTACTTATTTGTTTTGGGAAGAGAATTTGATTATTGTCTTGTTATGAATTTTTATTTTAAGGGTTGACCAATAAATATGCTAGTTAGAGTAGCGTGAGGGCGCTACTAGAGCTCTTAGCTCCGACCCTAGCCTGAGAGGTCAGGCAAACTACGTAGTGCACTATGAGGGTTGACCATTTCCACTTTATCTAGAGCTCTTAGCTCCGACCCTGGTCTGAGAGGTCAGACAAGCCTGAGAGGTCAGGTTGATATTTTAAGGGTTGACCGTTATCACATATTCTAGAGCTCTTAGCTCCGACCCTGGTCTGAGAGGTCAGACAAGCCTGAGAGGTCAGGTTGATATTATAAGGGTTGACCGTATTATTTTATCTAGCTAGCATAGCGTAGCGTGAGGGCGCTACTAGAGCTCTTAGCTCCGACCCTAGTCTGAGAGGTCAGACTATTTATGTTTGGTGAACATTTCTCTTCCCATATTCTTTATTTGTTTACCTTGTCATGCGTTTGTGGAAATTTGGTAATTGTGGGCATGCATAAATGTTATTTGAATCATTAAAGTTTTGGGAGAGCATTAAAGGAAATAGAGTTTTTATATTTCATTTTCGTCCACTCACTCTAACA
The DNA here is from genome assembly GCA_951800085.1 of Comarum palustre. Classification (NCBI taxonomy): domain Eukaryota; kingdom Viridiplantae; phylum Streptophyta; class Magnoliopsida; order Rosales; family Rosaceae; genus Comarum; species Comarum palustre. The sequence continues at coordinate 11,714,772 of OX637586.1, forward strand.
TTTTTTAAATGTTTCTCCCCTGGGCTTTTCGTTTTTAAATGCCCAGTGATGCAGGGTTCTTGAGAGGAGGTCGAGCGCGTACGAGAGTCGAGGCATAGTCGATCATTCCGTTGCTGCTTGAAATCCTTTGGAGGTAATCATCTCTGTAGACTGCTCTGACTAACCCGGTTTAGTTAGTTACGTAGGAAGGGTTGGCCATTTCAAGGGGGTTTAGGTAAGAAGTTCCCTTGAGGTGGTCCCCGCAGGATTTACTTCGGGTTAAAGGGGTTTAACCTGGGGTGGGTCCTGTCAAAGACTGTCAAATAGATAAAAAAAAACAGGTGGTTTTACCGTAGGCATACCAATTTCCTGCATATATAACCAACATTAAGATACATTATGAATTCAACGGCTTGTAGCATATAAAACACACATCAATCTGTATTACAAATTCAAACTAAGAAGGCTCGTAATCGGAATCATCCGATGAGTCTTCTTCGGCGTCAGAATTAATTTCTGGCAATCTATGCATTTCTACATCACAAGAGTCGTCGTCTGTTTTTTGATTTGGATCCACATCAATAAGCCGAGCGTCTAAATCACGAATTCGAACCGAACGACCCGCTTTAAAATTATTAAGGCGAATTGTAGAGGAGTCAGGAATACCTATTGCACTGGATTCTTGATACGCAACATCTTCCTCCTCGTCTTCGGCCTCTCCAAGTGTAGCCGCCCGGTAAATGTTTCGAGGGTGCACAAGATTGACGACTTTCCACGAGTCACCCTTAACAAGGTCATCAAGATAAAACACTTGTTTCACCGATGTCGCAAAAACAAACGGGTCATCTTCGTAACAGTTTGTAGCAGTGTTCACCGATAAAATCTCGTACTGATCAATCTTCATACTCTGCGAGCTTCTAGTATCAAACCATCTACACTTGAACAGGTGCACGGTCATGCCTTACCCATAAACGAGTTCCACCACTGAATCAAGAACACCGTAATAATCAACTCCATTCCGCCCACCATGCGCCATCACCCCAGAATTCTGTGTTCTCTGTCTGTTGTCTCTCTGTTCACATATAAATTGCACGGCATTCACCTTGCACATCGGGTAAAATCTTGACATTATCGGCTTCATAGCTAGAAGTCTTAGTTCGTGAGACCAATTTGGGTGACCATCAAATTGAATATGGTTCATCTGCAACCAAATATTCAAAGTATTGTAAATATGAATAATTATGCAATGAATGAGTCATGAACAAAAATAAAGAATTACATACCCAGCCGCCAAAATAGTTCGCGAACTCCTTGTTGTGGTAGTCGAGATCACCTTGAATGTCTGGACAGTATAGATGGTTGTCTTTCCAGTATTCAACTTCTGGACAATTAATCAATACCCACCAATGGGCTATGACTAGCTCATGTGGTTGCAACTTGTAGGACTCTGGTAAAATTCCATAAACTTCAACATCATTAGAGACTATGGAAAGGTTAAACTTCGGTTCATCAACCGGTATGGTTTGTGGAGTTTCTTTCAACGCTCCTAGATACAACTTCATGTAGGTGACGCACTCGTGCGCAATATATGCTTCAGCTATACATCCTTCAGGCGCGAATTTGTTAGCCACATAAGCTTTGTAGTCTCCAAGTTGTCTACATATAAATAAATTTGTTGTCATATGTTACGATTATACATTCAACATGTATAATAAAAACATGAGGTGTAAAAAACATACCTTTCCATAGGATACATCCAAGTATAGTGTACTGGACCGGTAAGCAACAATTACTCGGGAAGATGGATCATCAAGTGCGGCATGATGTCAAAAAAATTTGGAGGAAATATCCTCTCAAATTTACACATGATATAAATAATGTCCTGTTGCATTTCCCAGAGATCAGATTTTGTCACTTCCCTTGTGCATAACTTCTGGAAGAATCTTAACAACGCTACTAACAGCTCCACCACCTGACGGGGAAGGAACGGTCGAATGAAAATAGGGAAGAGACTTTGTAGCAGAATATGACAGTCATGACTCTTTAACCCGTACATTTTATTGTCCCGAATGTTTACACACCGGGCTATATTTCCTGCGTAGCCTGAAGGATACTTCACAGAACTCAACCACTTGAAAATTACGTTCTTCTGGTCAGGCTTCACGGTGTACGGAGCTTGAGGCATTTTTTTCTTCCCTTCTTTCAACCACAAATGTCTTCGTATCTCCATTTTTTAAGATCAATGCGTGCCTTCAGACCGTCTTTCGTCTTCCCTCCAAGTTCAGCACGGTTCCCACCACACTGTCACACACATTCTTTTCTATGTGCATCACATCTAGGTAGTGCCTGATCAACAACTTACTCCAGTATGAGAGTTCCCAGAATATGCTCTTATGTGTCCAAAATTTATACATGTCGGGTCTTTCAGGTATTGCCGCCACTATATTGGGATGATTGCTGAGCTGCCTAAAATTATACTCATTAAGCACTGCTAAAATTTCTTCCCCCGTCCATCTTCTAGGAGGCACACCAAGTTCTACAGTCCTATCAAATGCCTTGTCATCGAACCGCCATTCGTGATCATACGGAAGGAGAGTACGGTGACCCAATCTGCATATCTTGTTGCAATGACTATTGCTCCCCTCCTCGCTTAGGCACTCTGGACAAGCCTTGTATCCCCTAACAACGTTGCCCGACAACATCCCACAGGCAGGAAAATCACTAATGGTACCAACAACCATAGCATGCATCTGGAACATCTCGTGCATGAACTTATCATGAGTGGGATGACCAACGTCCCAAAAAAACTTAAGCTCTTCAATCAAGGGTCTCAAATACACATCGAGACACTTCCCTGGATAACCGGGTCCCAGAATCAACAAACTCAACATATTGTATTCCTTCATCATGCACCGGCCATACACTATATTGAAGAATCATGTTGCCAAAAGGATTGAACCCGTCGGATGAGAGCCCGAGCCTCACATTTCGGACCTCTGACGCAAAATGAGGAAACTTCCTATCTATATGCTTCCAAGCCTCCCCGTCAGCAGGGTGTATAAGGGTATCTTCGCCATGCAATTCCCTATTAGCGTGTCATCTCATAGATTTGGCCGTGTGTGATGACATGTACAATCGTTCCAGCCTATCCCTCAACGGGAAATACCGAAGTACCTACATAGGTTTCCTATTGCTTGCAGGAGTCAGCTTATACCTGTCACTCTGACATACTAGACATGTGTCAAGGTCACCAAGGTCATTCCCTTCTGGATCTTTACCCCAGAAGAGAACACAATCATATCTGCATGCATGGATCTTGATGTAGGAAAGCCCAAGATCTTTCAGTATACATCAGACCTTATAATGAGTGGTAGGAAGACGATGACCGTGGGGCAGCATCGAAGCAGTGTACTGTAGATAGTCATCAACAACCTTCACAGTCAATTTTGTCTCAACTTTAATCTTCATAACGTCCATCACACTTTCAAAAACGGTATTCTGACAACTGGGGTACACAGGGGTCTGTTGGAAAGCAAGTAGTTGTTTGTACCTATCAATACCAACAGTGTTGACAACTCTAGGGAAGGGCTGTACCGGCTTAGACATATACGGTCCTTCAGAGCATACACCGCTCTCATAAGGAAACATATCGTTGATGAAGACCGTTGTTGGATCGTTGGATGTACTGCCCGTCTCAGAAAATTGCCCATGATCATGCGGACCCCCTGATGATGTTTCACCGTGATATATCCAACATGTGTATTTCTCCCAAAACCCATTACTTTTAAGGTGCTGCCAAACCTTGTCAATTGCAAATCGATGCATATCGCTGCGACACTGACATTTAGTGCACGGACAATAGAAAATTGTATTCCCTTTAGCATTATCCATCACATATTCAATAAAACTAACAACTCCTTTAGCATATCTTTTGTCTCATTTTGGAAGCGAAATCCAACTCTTATCCATATCCTGAGAAGATAACATAATATATATGTATAAACGCTAATTAATTAAATTTACAAATCATTCAATATTCTATCTACAGTTAACTTACAATTAATATATATATATATATATACATGCATATATATAATAATTACTAATTAATATAATCAAATTAATATATATATATATACATATATATATATAACAACAACTTCATATATATTATCAAACCCAAATCGATCAACTCAATCACACTCAAAATACAATATAATCAACTCTAATTAAAACTCTTAAATCAACTCAAAAACAAGATATATACACATATACGTACCTATATATAGCGCCACAAACTAATTTCGGACAGATTTCGACAACACCCAACAATTTCGCCAACCCCCAAACTTTTTCTCCCGTTTTTTCTTTCACATCAGCTGCTGTTTAGATCAGGAAATATAAGGACTTTTAGCCGACGAAATTATATATCGTCGGCTAAACTTAAAAAATTTCGTCGGCTATAGTTCACAGACTATAGCCGACGAAAAAAAACATTTTAGCCGACGACACAACATTTCGTCGGCTAAAAGTCCACTTTAGCCGACGAAAAATTAACTTAGCCGACGATATTTTTTTTCGTCGGATAAAATAGACTTTAGCCGACGAAATTTTTTTCGTCGGACTGTTAATTTTTTTTTCGTCGGCTATGATAGCTATTCAGGTAGTGATATATTTATGTGTGGATGTGGATTATAATTATGTGGTTACCTTTATATTCGGTTTGTATGTGTATAGTTGTTTTATATAAGTATGATGGTATGTTCGGGATAATCCCGATAGATAGTTTGTTGGTGGATACCTCAGTGGAGAGGTTAAACTCCGGATATGCAATAGGTGTTTGCTATCCTTACTAATAAATCGTTTGATATGTAGTCAAGCGAGATATTCCCGGTTAGAATGTTAATTAAACTAAGAGCTACGTGTGGCTTGATCCCTGAGTACAGGGTACGTATGCAGCCTGACTGGGATTTGGGTGCAGTCACAAATACTATTAGAACTCTAGGTTTTCTAAAACAATTAGTATGAAATCCAAATGCGGAAATTAAGATTGCCTCCGGTTGTGAGGTCTATTCCGGTATCGTTTGGATTGTTGAAAATATATTTGGGAAAAGGGTTATCCATTCTCAAGGGGATTACGAGTAAATCTCTCTTGGGATGGGTCCCGCACGTCCTATCCTGGGTTTAGAGGGGTAAACTTGAACCGAGGCGTGACAGAACTAGACTATAAATATCAATTATAATCAACCCATTAAACAAAAAAAACGTAAAAATGAAGTTATACATTCAGTAGAGCACTACAAGGAGTAGCAACTATCTAATGATAATTAGTTGGGTAGTTTGGTATTTGTTGAAAATACAGGAGGACATTTTTGATAGAAAATTTTCATTCCTAATGTGTTACTCTTATTCTTATCTCTATCCGTGGGTTTACAATTTCGGGTTTATCCTAAAATTCATTCCGAGCCTAGATAGTAGGCCCTATAGTAATTCTCATTCCCCTGCTCTAGTAAACACTGAATGGATACAATTCCGGGGGGAATTGTATTCCATTTCCTCTAAGTAAACATACCCATAATGACGAAGAAAATATGAAGAAATGAAGGGATGTAGTGAGCACGTCATGTTGACATTGTAGTAGTGATTTGGTCCCAAACCCTCTTGGTCAAGCAGCAAAATAATGGTTTGTGATTCTGGGTTGGTGATGGGCAACTTGGTCATTCTAGTCAGGACCAACCCCCACAAGCAACTTGTGTACGTCTTGTTGGTGCGTGGGTGAGAAATTCTTCTATGCAACTATCCCACCACGCGGCTGATGTGACTGCCCATTCACAGACCGCCACGTGTTGGACTTTCCACGCCAGCAAGCTGAGAAAAAGGCTCCGATCAATTCCCATCTCTCCGATCAATTACACCAACTGTTCCTATCTCTGATATCAGATTTTACCACAAATCGAAATCAAACCCAACACTGAAAATCCTCTCCATCTCAAAAAGTCCGAAAATATAAAGCACCCAGTTCCAATGAATTGAGAGAGAGAACTCGTATGTGAATTGATGTGGGGGAGGTTTGGCTTACCGGCGGTCTATGAAACTGAAAAAGTGAAACGTGGCGGTCTATGAATGGCAAGTCGCGCTCGCCACGTGGTGCGTTAGCCGCACACAAGATTTTCTCTGCGTGGGTGTGAAAGTGACCGTGTGAGTTAGTGATGCACCTTAAAACTAATCATCACTTGGGAGATCTTTTTTTTCTTATGCAATTTTTAATTTTGATTGAAACGAGTGGAGGATTGTGGATTTCACCAATTTTTTTTTGGTGATGGAACTTCACCAACTCCTACAACTCTATACGAGCTGGAAAAATTATTAAATAACTGATTACTATGGCTTAAAATTAATAAGTTTATTGAGTTGTCATTTATAAACTATCTATTGTATTGTGAACTTGTCTCAAATTACTTATCAAACGCTTAATATCAATTAGTGTTGGCGTAATATTAATGGTCTCGATTTTGCTAGTATTATTTCTTCTACTCTCTTAGTTCCTCGTTAAATTTGTTATAGGAAGGGAAGGACTATAAAGACATGTGAAATATTCTCTTCTTTGTTTGGCTATTAGAGCATCTCCAATAGCTTATATAAAATTAGAATAAAGAGGAAGGAGGAAGCCAGCGGAGTTCCACCAGAGGAGAACCACCGTCACTGCCATTGAAGCTCGACTGACTAATCCCTCAACCAACTTTTCCTTCTGTTTTGACATTTCTAGGTTGTTGGGATTGGGTAGGAGTTAGGCTTGCATGCGGAGGAGTGAAATCCGACCGAGAAAGCTTGATTTTCGGTCAGAACCGTCGATCGGAGAAGAAAGGGTGAAAACCCTGGTTTTTACCATCTCTGATTTACCCTTTTGCCGTTTAACTTTGGGGATAAAATGATAAAAAAAAATACCCCTAAATGTTTTGTATATTTACAGAGATGTCATTGAGGCTGAAATTCTAGAAATACCCTTGGTGGTTTTGTGTATTTACAAGACTGCCACTAAGGTTAAAAAAGACCATACTGCCCCTGGCTGTTTTGTCTATTTACAAAGACTACCACTAAGGCTGAAATTCTTAAAATGCCCATGGTATTTCAGATTATTTACCAAACTGCAATAAAAAGGGGTGAGAGGTTTGACTCGGTCAAACCTCTCATTTCGGTCAACTCGAGCTCCCCGAGCTCCGCTTCTGCCTTTGCTGTCTTCCGCCCGGCACTAGCGACTCCGGCCGCCACTTGCCGACGGATACCCACCTTTCTCTTCCTCTCTTCCTCCTCTACCTAGCACAGCCTCCCAATCCACCAAACAACCACCACAACCGGAGATCGAGCGAGGAGAAGGTTCGACTGTTTTCCGACGAGAACTCGCCGTTCAGGCGACGAGGTGACGTGAGACTGGTATATTCTTGTTCCTCTTCTCTTCCTCTTCCTTTTCCATGCCCTTGATCATTCGATTAGAGTCCTAATCGAAAAATTCCCTTTTTCTCATTTTCACTGTTTTTCTGGGTTTCCCCTGCAACTCGTCCAGTGAGCCTCCGACGATGTGATTCTAGACTGCTGAGGCTGAGGCAGGGCTGTTGGAGGCAGCTGGTGAGGTTTTGGAGCAGAGACAGTGGCAAGGGGTCGTGGCAGTGGCAGAGGCAGAGGCAGAGGGTAAGGATTCTCCCTCTATGAACTGTGTTCTTGCTGCTATGTTGTTGTGTCGCTGTTGTTGATATTTGTTGTTGTTTTCCTGCATGTACGTCGATAACTTAGAAACGAAGAAACGAGGGAAAACAACAACATGCAGGAAAACAACATGAAGAACTCCGCCGAAATTCTGGCAAGTTGACCAGAATCCGGCAAGAGATTCCGGCAAGTTACCGGAATCCGGTGATGTAATGAATTCGGCTGAAATGCCGAAGAGGTAGTCTCCAACTCCTGTTTAAAGTGTATTGTTTCCGTTTAGTCGAGTAAAGAGTCGTAATCAGAAATTACGTATAAGGAAACGTACAAGAACGGAAACTAATCGTAATTGGGATCTTTCCATTTTCGGGAACTTTCTGTTTTTGGAAACCTACTAATTTGGGAAAGTTCCCATTAAGAGAAAGTTTTCATTTTGGAAAAGTCCCATTTTCAGAAAAACAGTTTAGTAAAGAATTGATGTTCGACAAAATTGGTAAAGTGTTGAATTGTTATCGGTAAACGATAACTGGAAATTCTAAAAGTGTCAAGTTGACTGTTTAAAGTAAAATTTGTGTTTCACGTAAATCTGTAAATCGACTCTTGGTAAATAAATTGGTTAATGTGACACCCTAACATCAGATTAAAATGGTTAAGGAAAGTTCAGAAGTTAAGTCGAACTTCCGGTAAACGAGTAAAGAGTCGATAACTGGAAAATAAGTTAAAAAGGTTAAATAGTTAAAAAGAAAATTGGTTGGTCAACTTAGTCAATGTGGACAGTCCTGGTCAAACTAGGAATGCTTAGGTCTGTTAACTGTTATTGTATCTTGGTTGCTAAGCTACTCTATTCTACAATGATTATTGGACGAGGTAGCTTACGCGGGGGTGACCTCGGTTCACCAAGGCAGTTCATGGATGCCTGGAGCGTAAGTAAGGAACAACTATTCCAGGTAGGGAAGCTAAACCCCCTTTGTTAGTGGTTTTGTATATATATGAAAGTGCATGATTTTGTATGCTCATGGTCGATGCCTTGGGAAAGTTTTCTTTATATTAAAAGATAAATGATTTATGATTGGGCAAAGAAAATCCAAGGCTAGACGTAAATGATTTTTATATGATGATGTGATATGTTGAGCACCGTTGTCCTGATTTCCGGTGCGTGACCTGAGAGTAACGGGACCTATTATATAACACTCCCACGGTGTCGATAACCGTGAACCTCCGGAGGGGCAGTGCCCTGTTTATTTTAATTATTCCACTTACGCTCGTCTCGTACAGAGTTAAGCGAGTCGTAAATGGGCATTAGCAGTAAATGGACACTCTCGCTACTATTCATCTTCAGACGCATAGGTAGTTGGCCCCGGTTTGCTATAAGGAGAAACCCGGGATTCGGTCACAGAGATTCGTGATGTCAGGACCCACCCCGAGTTAAATCCCTTTAACTCGAAGTAAATCCTGCGGGGACCACCCCAAGGGAACTTCTTACCGAAACCCCCTTGAAATGGCCAACTCTTCCTACGATCCAACTCAGCACTTCCATGAGTATCTACAACACACCCTAACTCATGAAGGCATCCTGCTCCCTAACCTACTTAATTAGCTATACTGGGTTAGTCAGAGCAGTCTACTAAGATGATTACCCTAAAGAATTGCGGCAACAACTGATTGATTGACTATGTCTCGACTCTTGTACGCGCACGACCTCCTCTCAAGAACCCTGCACCACTGGGCATTTGAAAACGAAGGGCCCAGGGGAGAAACATTGAAAAACGACGTTAGAGTGAGTGGACGAAAAATAACAAATAAAAACTCTACTTTCCTTTAATGCTCTCCCTCTAGTTTCTCTAAGAAAATCCGCATGCAAGTAAATCATCAATGATGCCTTGGCTCACACATAAATAATTAAAATGTGGGGTGTTAACCTCATCCACGAGAAATCCCGACCTGCTCTATCCGGGAAGGTCAAATGACCGGCTCCACCGGAGAGGGTCCCCGACCTGCTCTATCTGGGAAGGTCTAGTGACCGGCTCCACCAGAGAGGGTCCCCGACCTGCTCTATTCGGGAAGGTCTAATGACCAGCTCAACCGAAGAGGGTCCCCGACCTGCTCTATCCGGGAAGGTCTACTGACCAGCTCAACCGGAGAGGGTCCATGCTAGCATACAATCCTTTTCCCTTTATCCTTTTCCCTTTCCAAAGCCCCTTTAAAACCTGTAAAACCTCGTGGGAATAATAAATCGAAAACCCCTTTAAATCCGTGAGCCAAATTTCTCCTTTTAAAATTTATCCCCCTCCATAATTCCCAAAACGGTGATAATCCATAAAACCAAATCCCGGGAAAATCCTTTAAAATCACGGGAAGGGTATGAACCTCTTTCCCGGTTCGTTTGCCTTTAAAAATCCTTAAATCCCATTTTCCCAAATCACCGTAAAACATATATATGGAGGAAATCATATATGCAGGAGAAATCAAATAAAGTATAAGGCATGCAATTTAATTTAAAACAAAGGTCCACTCACAGTACTCTTTGCGACCTTCTTCCTGCTCGGAAAGCTCCTCGAGCGAAACCCTCGAACTAACACGTAGTCGAGCCCGTCTCACGTGCAACCAGGGACTGTACAACAAATTATTATATTAGTCATTTCACAGTCGACTCTTAACTCAATTTACCGGAAGTCCGACTCAGCTTCCGAACTTCCCTTTATCACTTAACTTGACGTTAGGGTGTCACGTATTAATTCGTTGAATTACTATGGACACCCATTCAACCATTTCACCAATACCTTAGGAGTCCTTAAAATAATCCTTAAACCTTAACCGGCAATAATCGATGGTCGGAATAATATTTAATTATCCGCCAATAATACTAAACTAGAACAATTCCAAAACCTAACCAAAACACATCCAAAAATTACCAAATTTTAACCATAGACTCCTCACAATATGTACTAATTAATGGACATGAAAAACTGCCCAAAAAGTGGCGGCACCGCCGCCAGCTCCGCCGCCACCGGCGGCCGCCGGCAGAAATTCCGGCAAAAATTCAGGCGACCTCCGATCGCCACCAAATTTTACCAGTAGCTTCGTCTCATCAATTGGGACAACTTTCTAGTTCAACTCAAAGGCCAATTCGGCCTCTAACTAGGTCAAAAACTCGATGAACAGTAGACCCCGAAAAATTACACTACCAAACTTCAAATCCTCAATTCTCCCTACACACTTCAAATCAAGCTACCAAATTCTAGGGGATTGTAGTACACCTAAAACCCATCCTAAACATATAAAGAACTCAACAATTGGTGATCTAGGGAGGGAGAAATTCAATCCCGAAAATCTACTGTACACACCAAGAACAAATCGGAATTTCTCCCGATTTACGGCGAGTTAGGTCGGAAAGCTTACCTAGGATTGAAGTAGACTCGGAGGCCGAGCTTTTGGGACCGGTGCGCCGGCGATTGGTGGCCGGACGGCGGCGCTAGGGCGGCCGGAAGTTCGGCGCAGTGTTTCCCGATCGGAAAGGAGACGCGGGGGGAGAGAGAAAAAGGGGCTGGGGTGAAAAATCTGATTTTTCACCCCGGTAACTCCTATATATAGCCTTTTTACCGCAAAGTAACTTTATACTTTTGTTTATAACTTTCCCATACGAACTCCGATTTGAGCGTGCTACGTGTCCATGAACTCGTAACGACGCCCTCTACAACTTTCAAGAAGGAAGTTTTTCCAAATTCTTGACTTAACGAAAAGTCAACTTCACGATCATTGTACGGTTAAACGGTCACTTTAAATGGTAAAAGACCAAAGTAACCAACCGTAAAATAATTCTAGGATCGGGGTGTGACACGTGAAGCCCTGCGGGCTGTATTGTTAATTGAGCGCTCTGGCCCCTGTTTTAGCATACAGCACAATTTTCTCCGAAAATGATGTTTTTGTGTGCCAAAGATTTTCAAAATGGTTTTATTACGAGCTCAAATCTATATGTATATATATATATATATATATATATGGTTTTATGGTTTTCAAACCTATCATTGGTGAGCCTATATGTGAGCACGCGAGGACGACGCTCACCCCTACAACAGATTGTTTGCAGGTACTGTGTACTGTGATGAGATAGATAGAGAGAGCTGTGTGTGTGGAGCCTCATTCCTTCCTCGATGTTTGGTCCAAGTTGTACTCACTTTTTCTGTTTTACCATTCGAGTCATTTACCAGAGCATTTGACATATACAGTAAAGGTGTCACCCTGAATTGTTAATCATGTTTTATATTTTTATTGTTGTCGCTAAAGTTTTTAATTGACCCTTTAATTTGACCACCTTTCACGAAATTGGAAAAACTATGATGAATGTTTTTAGAATTTCTTGTGGTGCCACTCAAAGTCTAAAGTTTAAATTTTATTTTACTTACTAAAAAGCCTACGACTTTAGGTTAATAAGTTGTTGGCACGTCCTTCGGACGTGTTGTCTTCTTATTGGCTTAAAATCGTGGCCACTGTAGTTTCTCCTCCCGGGGTGCTACAACTATCTAAGGTGGGGGTCGTGGTGGTCTTGGACAAAGACGATGACTATTGTTCTTACCAGCATCAATCGATTTGGGTGGTTTCTAAGGCAGAGAGTTGAAGGTTTTTGTGTTCGACTGCTTCTTTTGAGGTAGAGTGGGTCAGACTAGTAGGATCCGCGGAGGTGCATGGTCGGCTTTCGAAAACTAGCTGATCGGGTCTTTTCCAACGAGACTTGCCGGTCCAGGTCGGGTGAGGAAGAGCTTTGTTGGAGGGCCTAATGAGGTTTAGGCCTGATTATTCCTTGGAGTGGTGCTACAAATTATTTGATATTTTGAAACGTACACCATTGGATCTTAGGCGTCTAAAGATTCAAGCGGCTGCGACATTATGAGGACTATGATGGGCTAAGGATGATTTTATCTTTTTCTGTTTTGCTCAAGCAACATTTTTTGTTGTATTTTTTAGTCTAGTCAATAATACGACTGTTTGTTAGTTGTTGATTTAGTTTTTTTCTCTTTGTAATTGTTTATTACGTTATATAATCTTCAGACTATGTATAATTGACCGTTGTGGTCGTTGTAATCTTTTGATTGATTAATAAAATTTTCCTACCTTTAAAAAAAGAGAACCAATTTCACTTTCTAAAAAATTTCAAGCAAGACGTGAAGACGACCACCGCTCCTCATAATCTTGTATGAAGAGATCTTCATTTACGAAAGGGAAAAGGGAAGAGGGAGAGGGGAGAGGGAGGCCTTTACTTTAGGTGGTCACAGTGACGGTGTCCAAACCCCACCATGCGCAAACGCACATGCTCACATATTCCTCTCGATCTCACCTCACTGGCTATGAAGCCTTGTGATCGTGCCTCCCGGCAACCTCACGTTCCCCTTCCCCCACCGCTCCTCCATCTCCACCTTCCCCTCCGCCGTTTCTTTATCATATTCCATCAACACCGACACTACCTATTATCAAGGCCGTCAATCGTGGGCCCCATTCTCACTTCTGAAGGAGCCTAAAATGTAAGAGTTACACTAACGCGGTTCCACGAGTTGAGCAGTCTGTGGACACGACCACGGCATAAACGACGTCGTAGCCGACAGAGGCAATGATACTTTCGCAATCTGCATGCACTTTTTGGTCTTTTACACCTTGTGTGTGCCTCCGACTCGTGAAGACCATTTTCTATTCTTGTTTGTGGTCTTTTACACCTTGTGTGTGCCTGTTGTTTGCATGCAGAGGATTAGTGACAAACGAGAGATGCATATTTATAGATTTAGGAGCCAGGTAGTCTTTCCTTCAGCGTGTCAAGACAATTGTTTACGGGGAAAATGGTGTTTCCACTCACACAAGTTGCAGATAAACTGAGAGATCCCGATTATAAGCTTAGAATATTCCCCAGTTGCTCCTACAGAGATTTGGTATTGAGCATACCATCTTGTTTCAAATTCAGAGAGACATTACGGAACTCAAAACAATCAATCTACCATCTTGTTGCATTTTCAAATCTCCGAAATCTCATTGATTATGTTTTCGCCCGTGTGTATTGACATGTCCGGCTAAGGTGACAATCAAACTACTAGTTTCCGCAAGAGCCAAGACTCGTGGCCACAACAAATTTCATATCTTACGAAGTCGAGCTAGCAGAATCAACTAATCTCAAGATAAAGTCCTTGATCAAAACTTCACACTACATATTAAAAATGACCATAAGATTGATGTAGTTTAATATTTATTCACCCTTTTACTATTACGTCTTGAAGAAATAGTCATTTTTTCTTAGAAAAATCACATATAAGGAATCAACCAAATTTATAAATAAAAAAACTTTTTTCATAATTTGTTATACAAATTAAGGCACCAACCCATACCCAAAATCAAAATATAACAGGTATGATACGAATTAATAGATTAAATTATCATAATACCCCAATATGTATATATATACTCTCTCTCCCCCTTATCATCTTTTTCTACTTATCTTATTCTTCTTCTTTTCTTTTTCTTCTTATTTTCTTTCTCTTCTTCGCTCTCTGTACCATTCCAAACTTCGGGTCAGATCTGAAAGATTTGGAATAAAATCGAATTAGGAGTGATGATGAGGATGAGTGCTACTACTGTACATTCAGCAGTAACAGATCTACAATACTTTTCAGTAGTAGCAGATCTGCAACAGGTTTTAGCAGTAGCAAATCTGCAGCAGATTTTAGCAGTAGCATATCTGCAACATGTTTCAACAGTAGCAGATTTGCAACAGATTTCAGTAGTAGCAAATATGCAACAAGTTTCAGCAGTAGCAGATCTTCAGGTTTTGTTGTTACTGCTTTAAATCTTCAAGTTATGTGGACTTTGTGATTGGAGAAATTTGAGTAGTTTGATTTTAGGGTTGTTGAATTGAGGTTGGGATTGTGAGACTTTTGGCAGTGTTATCTTTCAAGTTCAAAATTGGATCGAATGGGCTGTAATAATGAGTGTTGCTACTGTTCATTAAGTAGTAGCAGACCAAAATATTAGGTATTCAGATTTGCAGTATGTTTCAACAGTAGCAGATCTGTAGTATGTTTTAACAGTAGCAAATCTGCAGCAGGTTTCAATAGAAGCAGATCTGCAGCAGGTTTTAGCAGTAGCAGATCTTCACTTTTCAGCAGTAGTAGATCTTCAAGTTTGACAGTAGCACCTTTAAACTCGGCAGTAGCAGTGCGTCACGTTAGCATCAAATAATTGCCTGAAAAGATTGCAGCGTGCCACGTCAGCAGAGAATTGAATATGTAGTGAAGGGTAGTTTGACAAAATATATAATCACATATTACGTGTGGACATCAATTTGTTCTAAAATTTCATTAAGGTTAATTTGGTAAAATACATAGTGACAAATGACATGTGGACATTAACTTGTCCTAATTTGTTAATTTATGTTCTTAAAAGTGTAAGATATTGTGTAAAAGTTGTATTTGTAAATTAAAATTTAGTTCATAACTAAATTATAGTTTATTATTTTTATTTCTTTCTCGTCGAACTTAACTTGGATTAATAGCCTTGTTCTTGAAGTTCTTTAGTAAATTTCTCACTCCTTGGAGACTTTTTTCCAGGCAAACACTTACAAATTTAGCTTCACATTTTTGTTGGCCAGTCATGCTCAAGTTGACATGTGAAACAATATTCTAAACTTTCTATTACACCATCTGTTTTGAATTTTTTTATATTTCCATAAACATTTTTTTCAGAACTGTACACATTGTGTAGAGTAACTGTGTGATCATTTTCTGATTTTCTCTTAACTAAATAAGAAACAAAGGGAAAATCACCTCACTTTCTCACCAAACCATACCCATAGACTTGAACTTAAATTTCGGTGATTAAGGAGATATCGACTCTCCGAAAAATGGATATTTCGACGAAAATTTTGAGGAAATATCGATAGCGGTAAAAACTAAGAAAATTGACAGAACTTTGAAGAAAACAAAAATTTAAAATGGGACTTTGAGAGATGTTTGTTTTCTCAATTATATAGTATATTTAAAAAGAAAACCTTTAATAAACATTGATCCATAGTGAGTTATAGTAATATAAGGTAAACAAGTATCGTGTTGAACCATTGATAATTGTTAAAAATTTATTTTAAACTATCTATTTTTTATGGCTAGAAACCTAAAATGAGGCAAGATCACGTCTTATATATAAACATAATAAATACTTAATAAGAATTTCAGAGGTGTAACTAAAAAATAGTTGTAAGTTAGTTGTTGATTATATATTTATTTACTAGATTCGTAAAATAGATAATATATATTTTGAAGATGCTAGCATTAACAAGATGGATGGTTAGGGTAGTTAGTTATGAAGTTATCCATGCATTTAACCCAATGAGGTTCGAGACCAGATGGCAACAAATTTTTGGTTTTGTTTGACAATTTACAGTGTACGTGGGTGAGAATGAGAATTTGGTGAGATTTCGAGAATTTCTAAGAATATAGCCATATATTGATAATTTCAATGCTTTGGGAGAGAAACGAAATCGATTTTCAAGACCATATCAGGAGATGTGTCCAAGTACCTGTCCACCTGATCTCCGTATGATTGGATTCGGATTCGGATTCTCTCCTAAAATTTTTCTTCTAATATTACCTAATAAGTCGATCTTGACCGCCCATTCACAATCAATGGCAAAAATCTTGCATACACACCAACTGCTCATCTTTTCTCCATATTCACCTAAAAATCTTGCCAATATTCACTTCTCTTAGCAATTTAGACAGAAAACCTATTTAACCCATTGTCTTCATTAAGTTCTGTAAATCACATAAGGCAACAATATGCTTCAATTGGCTTTATCACTTCTCTTCTATTACCCAAGCAGCCGCAGAGGAAAGAGAATTTGGAGACGGCAGAGAGAGAAAACTATTTGATCGACAAAAAGAGGAGGAATAGATGAGTTGGACAGCATGTAAGATCTTGGTCATTGATTATGACTGGACGGTCAAGATCGACTTATTAGGTAATATCAGGAGAGAAATAATAGGAAAGAATCTGGATCCAGTATGATTATCCACTACGGCCCCACGCATCCCCGCTCTCTACGCCAGTCCCTATTTTTACCAGATCCACCAAACCCCATCGCGCAATCTGGACCGTCCATCCCGGCCTCTGAATCTATTTATAGCACCTCACTCTCTCTTGGTCCCTCGCAATTCCCTCGCTCTCTCTTCTAACCCTACCCATCTGAAGATCCAGAGAGTAGAGAGAACCACCCGACCCGATAGCAATGGCTCTCTCCGTCGAGAAGCACAGCTCCGGCCGCGAGTACAAGGTGAAGGACATGTCCCAGGCGGACTTCGGCAGGCTCGAGATCGAGCTCGCCGAGGTCGAAATGCCCGGTCTCATGGCCTCTCGTGCCGAATTTGGCCCGGCCCAACCCCTCAAGGGCGCCCGGATCACCGGATCTCTCCACATGACCATCCAAACCGCCGTCCTCATCGAAACCCTAACCGCCCTCGGCGCCGAAGTCCGCTGGTGCTCGTGCAACATCTTCTCCACCCAGGACCACGCCGCCGCCGCCATTGCCCGCGACAGCGCCGCCGTGTTCGCCTGGAAGGGTGAGACCCTCCAGGAGTACTGGTGGTGCACAGAGCGCGCTTTGGACTGGGGCCCCGGCGGAGGCCCAGATCTGATCGTCGACGATGGCGGTGACACTACTCTGTTGATCCACGAGGGTGTTAAGGCTGAGGAGATCTTTGAGAAGACCGGGCAGCTACCCGACCCGAGTTCCACTGACAACGCGGAGTTCCAGATCGTGCTCTCTATTATCAAGGAGGGTTTGAAGACTGACCCCAAGAGGTACCGCAAGATGAAGGACAGGATTGTTGGTGTCTCTGAGGAGACCACCACCGGAGTTAAGAGGCTCTACCAGATGCAGAACAGCGGCTCATTGTTGTTCCCTGCTATCAATGTCAATGACTCTGTCACCAAGAGCAAGGTATGCCTCTTAGATCTGGGCTTGCGCTCATTTTCAGCTTTCAGATTTGGACTGTTTTTGATATAATTTGTGAATTAAGGTCTGAGCAGTGTTAGTTGATTGGATCCACATTACTATTTGAGTTCATTTGAGAAGAAAGTAGATATTTTTTTTCTTAATATTCATTTCATAATCTACTAGCTTTGTGACTCTGTTTTTGTATTAGTAGGGTTTAAATGCAAATTTAATAGTTATATACTTGTTCACGGCTAATTGTTGGATAACTATTTTAAGGTGCTCTGTTTTTATTGTAGATCCCATTTTGTGTAATTTTTTGCTTGTAAATCAAATAATTGATGATATTTTTTGTTTTTCTACACAGTTTGACAACTTGTATTATCTTGTCTGTTTGCAAATAGTGGATTACATGTCTGGTTTCATTCACTCTGATTCCCAAATTGGCCCATTGAAGGAACATTGTTTATAAGTGCCCATGAGTTTGACGACTTGTATTATATTGCTGTTCTTTAGGGTTTTGCTATGCGGTTTTATTTCACTGCCTGACTGCAATGTTTAGCTGTTAAAACGACATTTCATTTTGTTTGTGCATTGCAGTTTGACAACTTGTATGGTTGCCGTCACTCTCTTCCCGATGGTTTGATGAGAGCCACTGATGTTATGATTGCCGGAAAGGTTTCTGTTGTCTGTGGATATGGTGATGTTGGAAAGGGTTGTGCTGCTGCTCTCAAGCAAGCTGGATCTCGTGTGATTGTGACTGAGATTGACCCAATCTGTGCTCTACAGGCTCTTATGGAAGGCCTTCAGGTTCTTCCCATTGAGCATGTTGTCTCTGATGCTGACATCTTTGTCACCACCACCGGAAACAAGGACATCATCATGCTTGAGCACATGAGGAAGATGAAGAACAATGCCATTGTTTGCAACATTGGTCATTTTGACAATGAGATTGACATGCATGGACTTGAGACTTTCCCAGGAGTGCAGCGAATCACCATCAAGCCTCAAACTGACAGGTGGGTCTTCCCTGATACCAAGTCTGGTATCATTGTGTTGGCTGAGGGCCGTCTCATGAACTTGGGTTGTGCAACTGGACACCCTAGCTTTGTGATGTCCTGCTCTTTCACCAACCAAGTGATTGCTCAGCTTGAGTTGTGGAATGAGAGGAAGAGCGGCAAGTATGAGAAGAAGGTCTATGTCTTGCCCAAGCATCTTGATGAGAAGGTTGCTGCTCTTCATCTTGGAAAGCTTGGAGCCAAGCTCACCAAGCTCAGCAAGGACCAGGCTGACTATATCAGTGTCCCAATTGAGGGTCCATACAAGCCTGCTCACTACAGGTACTGAAAGGCTTTCAGAGGGAGAAGAGAACATTAAACAACCTGGGGAGGGTTTTTTTTTCTTATTACTTTTTGTTGGGTTTCATTTACATTCCGGAGGAATTGTGCTAGAACTCTAGGTGCTTAATTTTGTTACTAGTTTTTGTGTGGGGGGGGGGTAGGTATGGTCGGTAAGGCTATGGATGATTAGGTCTCACTTGAAGACCTGGGATGTGGTTTGAATAACGATTGAAGGGTGGGATGTGTGGGATATATCTGGAGCAGTTTTTGTTTTGCTGCATCTCTGATTATCCGTTTACTAGCACCAAAACGAGTTCTAGAAAAAGAAAATAAACTAAATTGCTTCATTTTAATTTTTTGTTCACCTAATAGTAGTCTTATTTTGTTTCTTTAACAGTGGACACTTCCAATATAGGAATGTCTTGTAGAAATGCTTGGATTATTGAAAACGGAGTCTCAATTTAGGCACCTTGGTAGAAGCGAGTGGGATAAGCTCAAATTGGTTTCTGATATCCTTGAGAAGAATTATGTTATGCAATAGAGAGATACACCCACAATTCGTTGTTGGTGAGGACTAATATTAGTGGGGAGTTGGTTGGTATCCTAGACGACGATTTAGTCCAATGAAAAAGCGACGTTTCTATATATTCTTGATTTCCTGGTTTGTGAATGATGATGAGATGTGGGCGTCGGCAATGTACTGGAAAACGGCAACGTGGGGTGCTGGAAAATTGAGAGCCGACAGTGTGGTGATTTTGGATTCAACTGATTTTAACACTAATGTTAAGGATACTAAACTGATTTTTTTCTAATAAATTATTACAAGCAATAAGGGACAAAGCAAAAATCATAAAGCTTTAGAACACAATAACTTACAAATACAGTAAAGAAATAAAAGATGATCGAAAACATTAGAGCATATATACAATTACTAAAAAAGTGTTTGGTTATTTATCATTAATATACTCTACCATATACATTTCAATAAACATATCTCATTTTTGGCAATATGTTAATCCGGTAAAAATTATTCAGAAAGACAAAACTCCTTTCGAGATCTGAGCCCCTCATTACAACACACACTCATCAACGACCCACTCTCATAAACCCACCAAACTACTTCTATTTGCTGCAACTAAAGCTTAAAGCCGAAGCTTGTCTTCGATGACGGACTATGAAATCCAGCCCCACCACTCGTTGATCCTAATTTTTTGGGTGCCCTCTATAATTTTTTTGGGTGGCCGCCTCTTTGGAGTCCAGGCCTAACTGATAATCATATCAAAAAAAATATTGGCAGCAATGAACCACTTGTTGCACGCTTGAAATGTGGTAGACTTATAGGATAGGTTCAAAAGATCCTGTTCCTATAAAGAGGGAATCAAAGACAAATATGAATCTGAATGAAATCAACCCTGAAGAAAATATTGGGCAAGACACCAGTGTCCAATCCACCACTCATGATCCTGAAATTACGGAAGAGAAAAATAACATCGATGAGACATAATCATATGTAGAGACAATGAGTTGTGGGATCGTAAAGACATGATTGTCGACGATAAATTCTCATTTGGTGTAGCTAATGAAATAATAAAAGGAGATGACACTGAACCTCATCCAATCAATGAATGTAGACAAAGACACGACTGGCCTAAACAAAAATATGCAATTAAAACATAATTAATTTCCCTAGAGAAACATAGTGTATTATCACCTATTGTCCAAACACCACCTAAGGTCAAACTTTGGATGCAAATGGGTGTTTGTAAGAAAGCTTAACGAGAAAAATGACATTGCAAGATATGAAGCGCAACATGTTATGGAAGATTTTTCACAAAGACCCCAGATAGATTATAAGGAAACATATTCTTCCCGTAACGGATGCTATCACATTTCACTATCTAATAGGTTTAGTGGTTTCTGAAAAAATTTATATGAGACTTATGGATGTTGTTACTGCATATCTATACAATGAGATAGATACTAAGAGGGGTGTATTGTATTTGGATTATTATGGATTTATTTTAAGTGATAGATTTTTAAAAAGTATATGAACTTTGAAAGAGTTTGTTGATTTACAAAGACTCTTGCAAGATTTGAAAAACTTTCATAAACTTCTATAAATTCGTATAAACTTTTTCAGATTTCAACATACATTTTCCTAGAATTTTATGGATTTTTTAGGTTGATTGTAAAAATGGTCCAAGCACAAAACAAGGAAAAAATGATAAAAATAAAAGAAAAGGAAACTATTTTGTTCATTCGATGCAAGCTGGAGTTAGTTGACAACCAAATAAGCATATAACAAAAAAGTCGAGCACATCCAGGTGTTTGAAATCAACCCAATACACAATTTGGATGAGAGAAAAGTTTTGTTTAGTTTGATTGGAGATACAACATGTAAACGAAGAAGAATGCTGAGCTGCAAAACAATGGCCGCATAAGAAGATATTGATTTATTTTCTCTAGTATGTCATCGTCCTCTCAATTTAATAGTTTGTTGTTTTATCTGTTGTAAGCTTTCTATTCACTACTTCCACTGAATTTATCCATATGTACCTATTCATATTTGAAAGAGGAAGATGTGAGAATAAATAGATTGGTGGGAGTGAAGGATAGTGAAAGCAGTTGTCAACTATTGAAGAAATTGGTTCCAAACCCAAGGCATGATTATGAATTTGATGAGAATCTAATTGGTTGATAAAAAGAATTCATAGCAACATGTTTGTCTTTCTTTTGACTTTTTTAATTGTAAATGAGTTCTTGCCCATCCACGATTAGTAATAGCTATCATAGATTATAAACTAAAAAAATGATTGGGTATTGTTTATCTGGGATAATACAACTCGTCTTTAAATTGATAATCTTAATCACTGCAAACATATACTAATAGAATTCGACCATTTCATAAAAAACTATGCCAATAATAATAATACCAAAATTGTACCAAAAGCTTTATGAAAAATAGTCTCATAATCTCAAAAGATAAAAGAAAAATAATGAAACGTCTAAAATTGCAAATTTGGCATCTGTGAACGTTCATGATTGTTCTGCTTCATTATGATTGCCTTCAACAGTTGTTTCAGGGTTGGATTTAGTATTAGGTTCGAGATTGTGCCGAGCTCTTGCATCTACCCACATACAATTAGCTATTTACATGCTCCAATCATTAGCTTCCTCGTTTTTTTGGTCTTGGGTCTGAAACTCCACTTATATCGTTCATCTGGGGTCATGCACCTAAAAAAGTTCTTCAGTGCTTTAGTATTGAGCCACTTATAAGCCAATTAACGAGTTTCATCATTGAGGTCTGGAGTTTCCTTAAGAGCATTCCAGCATCCTATATCATTTGATTCTCTTTTCTCCATTAGGCTATACATTTTGTTGAAGTTGGTGGCAATGGAACCAATGCCAAGAGATAGCCTTTTCATAATTTCAGATTCAGAAATATCATCAGTGTTGTTATTTTTTTTTTCAAACTCATTTCTGTTGCGTCTTCTAGTTGTACTATTTACATGAAAGTTCCAAAAGGATTTAGATTGCCTGAAGGAACCACAAAGCCTCACAACTTTTAGTCAATTAAAATGAGATGATCTTTGTATGGATTGAAACAATTTGGATGAATGTGGTACACTTGTCTCAGTGAGTATCTACTTAAAGAAGGATATGTGAATGATCAATTTGTCCCTGTGTGTTCCTTAATAAATCATTTTGATTTTTATAATAGTTGCAGTTTATGTCGATGACAAGAATCTGATTGTATTTTGACAAAAAAAATCTGATTGCAAGTTTTGAGGAAAAAATGAAAGACCTAAAAAAACAAGGTGTGGCCTTGTACTGCAGATTGAGCATTTGGATAATTAGATAGTTGCCCATTAATATGCTTATACTGACAAAATCCCTAAGAGATTCGGTATGGAAACATGTCACTCACTTAGTATCCCAACACTGTGAAAGATCAATTTCGTCCTAAGAAAGATGACAAAATTATCTTTGGTCTAGAAGTACCATATCTTAGTGCTATTGGTGCTCTACTTTATTTGGTGTAATATACAAGACTAGATATTGCATTTTTAGCTGGTGTGTTGGCAATATATAGCGCTGCTCTAACATCACACATTGGAAAGCTGTAAAAGGTATTTTATGTTACTTTCATGGTACACCATATATGAGTTTGTTCTATACGAATAAATTTGTTGATGCTCTCACAATTGTTGGATGCTGATGCTGGATATCTCTATGATCCACATACAAGCCGATCCCAAACATGATATGTTTTCACTTGTGGAGACACGACAATTTTATGGTGTTCATATAACAAATAGTTGTGGTGACTTCCTCAATCGACAATTCAAAAATAATTCCATTGTACAAAGAATGTTCTTGGTTATGGTGCGTGATTCTCTATATTAGAAGCATACTAATGTGGTTTACCTTTAGTAATTGATAGTCCAATAATCATGTATGAAGACAAAATGCTGCTTATATTGCACAGATTAAAGAAGGAATCATCAGAGGTGACAAGATTAAGCATATCACTCCAAAGTACTTCCACTCTCATGAACTTTAAAAGAATCAATAGATCATGGTTAAACAAATCCGATCTGATGAATTAGCTAATTTGTTCACCAAATCTCTGCCTAAATGTACGTTGTTCACCAAATCTCTGCCTAAATGTACGTTCAAGAAAATTGTAGAAATAATTGGTTTAAGACAACTCTCGAAGCTATCAAGAAAAGCATGCAAGGATCAGGGGAGATTTCAACCAAGGAAAGCATCAAGGAACATGCTACTAGGACATATGAGTGTTGTGCTCTTGTTGTCCTTTGATCATGCTTATTTTTTTCCCACTGGGTTTTTATCACCTGATAATGTTTTTAACAAGATAACATTGAACACATCCAACACCCTTATCAATTGGATATATGTTTGAGCCCAATATACTTTGGGTCTGAGGCTAATTCAATTTAAAGTCTTGGGCATCATTTGGGCAAATACTAGTGACCCAAAAATAAAACTTTTTTCGGTTGGTCAGCCCAAAGAAGGTAGAAGGAGGCGAGGCGAGTCCTAGTAGGACAATGCCATTTCGCGAGAAACACTAGCCCTTGGGTGGTTGAATCCATGTTGGAAACAAAGAAGTTTTGACAAACAAAGTGTTCGTACTATAGACCTATGCGAAGTCCACTTGTAGCTGGAGTCGTGTCATCCAGTTGCTTTGTTGCCAAGTAAACAAAACCTAATGAAAATAAAGTGGTAGAAACATACTTGGATAAATCATAATCAGATTATTATTCGAGCCACTATATAAAGAAGGCGAGAGGATCAGAGACACATACACACAATCAATCAACAACAACTGCAATAAACAAACAACTCGACCTTGTCGATACAAACCCAGACACAAAAGTCTTGTTTGGTCTAGAATTTGCAGTCCTTCAAACAACCGGCTTGTAAATTTGTGCTAGGCGTGCCAGTACCTTTGGGTCAGGTACAACCTTGAAGTTGGATGCTACTTGCGTCCCTCTTCTGACTTCTTCTCACAGCGACTGTGACAGACGCCGATCTTCTTCCTCTGTGCTAGGTTCTCTTCTTAGACCTACAAGGGAAAAGTCCCTCTAGGATTTTTCTCCAACCTTTGAGGATGGCCGAATCTTACTTAGTATGCAAAGAAACTAAGCAGCGGGTATCAAGATATAAACTGGCGAACGGATTCTCCAGAACTGATTGCGGGAGTAAAACTGCTCAACGGATCGAACAGGGGAGTAGAGAGATTTCAACGGATTGAAACCTGTCAGACTTAACGGATTAAGTCCCTTTTGCAGCTTGACGGATCAGGCTACAGTTGCTGACGGATCAGGCTTGAGTTGCTCCGGAGAGGCTTGAAGACTTTCGCGTGGCGAAGTTGTTGTCTGTTTGTTGATAGATGTAGTTGTGTTTTTCTCTTGCACCTCAACCCTTTATATAGTGAATACTAGGGTAGATGTTTCCTTGCGAATCAAGGTATAGCCTCAAATAATCCTTCTTGTAGTGCAAGACTAATTCTTAAAGCCCAATCATGTAAGCCCAAAACCATTCTAGTGGTAACTTAACCTCCTGCAACCACGTGTCTAATTTCTTATAATACCCTCGCGAACGCTTTTCCAACCGCGAACGTATTCTGTTAACACACGTCCCGCTTCGCGAGCGCGTTTCCCCCTGCGAACAAATTATCTCCTTTCGCGAGCGTACTTTGTTACTGTGCTCCTTGCGAGCGCTTTTGACTTTCCAAACGTCCTCTGACCCTCTTGACCGCAGGCATCGGTCCACTTGCCTTTCTATAAATGGGCTTTTTACTTCTGGATCCAACATTGCCCCCCAGTTCTTGAGATTAAGCCCGTTTGCGAAAATCGAAAAGAGCTATACCTTAGCATTGATTTAACCAAAAGCAAACGTCTTTTCATTGTCAAACTCCTCAGAACACTCAACCATCATTTCCCTCTGCAACTCTTTTCAAACCTTCCTGAGATAATCCGCCGCCGTTCCTACTTCCAAATCAATGGCACCCAAACACACCTTCTCCGCTGTGAAAACCACACCCAGAACCCCTTCTGAGCATGAAGCCCTAAACTTTGTCCAAGCCATGGTTGGCCTCCGACCTGCTCCAAAACCCAAGGGTTCTTGGTTGAGAGTTAAGATTGATCAAACCTGCGACCTTGGTCCCTGGGTTGATGTCTTCCCAAACCCACTTGAACTGCCTTACCGTCAACATGCATCTCGAATTCCCCCTTTAATCTTTCGCAAGGAAGAAGTTTCATTCGTCGACTGGCAGAAGTCAGACGCCCAGACCAGATTTGGGCAGTGGCCGAATACTAATGACGCCGAGATCCAGTGGTACCAACAACGCCGTAGTAAGGACCTTGAACGATGGCAAGCCGTTGGAATCGCCGATCCTATCGACCTCTGCTTCTCCTTGAAGTCTGGTTGTAACAGAGCTCCCCTGGCAGCAGCAATTTGCTTCTGGGACACTTCATCAAACACCTTTCATCTCCCCGCAGGCCCAATGGGTATCACCCTCCTAGATGTGTATACAATTACCGGATTTCCATTCGCCAACGCACCGAGTCCTCTCAACGACCTTGCTCTGGAACATCAAATCCCCTCTGATCAGCCTCGCCCCAACTCATACGCCGCGTGGGTCAATCACTATGGGAGCACTGACGACGATCTGAGTGGCCTAGCATTTCTGGAATTCTGGCTACTCAAATATGTTGAATGTAGCGCCACCAACAAACCCACTTTCGCCTGGGCCAGAACGGCTGAGCTACTTTACAACGGTATTCCTCTCAATCTTTTGGAGTTAGCCACTGGATTACTATATAGGTCACTACACTTTCTATCCTTAGAGCCCTTTAAACACAGATCTGTTAGCGGTCCTCTTTGGATTTTGGACTTGTGGCTTCAAACCTATTTCCCTGCTTTCCGCTCTTCCTCTGTCACCAACTTCCTAAAAGATAAGGTTTTAGGCCAAACCATCGTATCCGCTCCACATCCTCCAGCCCTTAGCTATTCGCGTTGTTTCCACCATCTGTATAGTATGGAAAGCCTACCTTCAGATTCTATTCTCGTTATCTGCAGACGCACATACCCTTCTCTCGTTAAAGAAGGTTTTATTTTCAGCAACAAACACAACGTCCTGCAGCTCCTTTTCTTTCTACGCCTCCTTTCCAATCGCGACCTCAAACTACCAGGGAGAGCCGGAGTAGAAATCTATGCCCCCAACTTCTTCACGAGGCAATTTGGAATGTGCCAAAAAATTCCATATCCCCCATTGGCTAGTCGCAACCATTTCACTTCGTGGCGAGAAACCTATAACGCTGGGATTGATCCTGATTCCATCCCCTCCAGTTTTAAAGACATCGCTCAGCCTGTCAACACCTATCCCCTCGGCGGAGTACGTCTGAGCTTCGAGGCCACTAATGAGTTTACTAAGTGGTGGACATCAATCAACGAAGGCAAATGGAAACCAAACCACCTATCTGTGTTTAGACAGATCTTCCAGCCATATCAGACACAATTTCATCATGCCGAAGACCTGGCTGTTTTTGCCATTGACGGCCCTCGCCAAAGCGTTGAATCTTCTTTGGTTCCTGAGGAGCGAACAGGAGTGCTTCCTGCCCCCCAGGTATTTAAAACTCTTTAACTATGTTTATCAATTTTCTGATCTGTATCCCTTTTTCCGACCATCTTCCTTCCTTGCAGCGTCCTCAAAGAACCAAGAAGCGCGCGAACAAGAATGCAGATCATCCACTCAAGAGGCTCAAACCAAATCTTCTTACAGAAGGAAATGCTCTCCAACCCCAGGTATGGGTTCATTTAATTTGAAAACTCGTATGCTCATGTAGCCAAGTCAATTAATCATATAATTGCCTTCTAGGTGGATCAGCTTATGCAGTCTAACTCTGAAGACGTACAATCCCTCGAAGAATGCAATCAACATCCTGCGGTTTCTGGTGCCCCCAACCTAACTGTTCTAGCTGAAGTAACCTCTGCCGTGGCCCAAGAGGCAATTCCTCCCAGAGCTAACCTGGACACTGGGACTCCTGCTGAAACAGATCAAGAGGTATTATTTTGATAAACCATTCAATTGGCGATGTTTCAATGATCTTGAGCTCAATTGTGCTTCTGTCGTTTCAGGGACCAACTCCTGTATTTGAAGTTAGCTCTTCCTCCGAGTCAGTTGCTTCTCTGATCCTGGATACTATGATGGGAGAGATCTTTAGTGAAAGCGCCAAGCTCGTTCCACTTCAAACTGTTGCTGCGAATGAGCCTTTTCCCCGCGAGGCAACTTCCTGTTCGCCTCAGAGAAAAATGACTGATACTCGCGCGAATGAAATTCCTCCCGCGAACACAGTCTCTCCGGCGAACGAAACTGCTGTCGCGAATGCCGATCGCGCGACTGATATTGTTCAACCAGTGCTTCAACCGGTAATCCCAACTGAAACTGACCCAAAGGTAACAATTTTTATTTTGCAGCTTCTGTTTGTACTCTCACAAACACTTATTATTTCTTTATTTGCCAGATTCCGGAGAACCTTCCAATGACCTCCCCATCTGATCATGCTACGCCTTCCCTCATCGAGCAAGTTCAATTAATGCTGGATCCTTTTCAAGCAAACCAATCCATCGCTGATGCGACACTATTCCTCCGCAACCTAGAGCATGAAGATCTTCTCCACCCACACACTAGGGTCCAAATTGAAGATGCTGTTCGTCTCCTTCGAGTTCAAGCTGATGAAAGACTCTTGAAGAAATTGCAGCGTCTGTGGGAATTCACAACCAAAGCTGCGACTTTGTCTGAGCGTGCCAGAGCCACGCGATTGGAGGCTCCTCAGTATCATCAACAGAAAGAGAAGTTCCAAGCCGAACGGGTTGCCAAAGCCACCAATCTTGCCAAACTTGTCCATAACGCGACCCAGTTGTTTCCTAACCGACTTGCTGAGCTTAAACGTCAAAAAGCTGAGATTGAGGCCCAGCTAGCAATTGTCGAAGAGGAAACCCAGAACAACTTAAACGTCTTGGAGCAAGAGAAGAACTCCTATCAGACTCTTCAACAAATGATCAACCAGGTGGACGACAGGATCGAAGATTCCCTGATCAACGAAGAAAATATCCAAAACGCCCTTGATACTGCTTTAGCGAACATTAAGCACATTAGTAAATTTATTTAACTGTTTATCTGTTCTGACTTTGTTCGCGCATATTATTCTGAATGCAGAAGATCTTTTCAAATTAATTCCATATCCTTGACCACTCGAAAACTGTTCCCAACTTTAACTGCAACGTCGCACCATTAACTTGCGCATTTACCGTATTCAACTAACACAGCACGCGTGATAAATGCTTGACCAATGAACGAATAGCAAACCATTCAGTTCCCTTTGGTGAAAACCTAGCGTTTCGCCTATAAATATCGATTAATTCCTTTCATCACCTTCAACAACCAAGAACATGTATTCTCCTTTCAGTCTCAAAGCAGTTCCACCAGACCTCTTTCTTCAACCTTTCTGTCCTCTAGGCTTCACAACCAAACCTCAAATCCTGGGTAGGCTTCACAACCTAACCTCAGGAATAAGATCTGATGCGCCCAGCCCTGAAGTCGCATCGAAGTGCATCACTGGAACCAAATTCCACTTGATGAGGGGATTGACTTCTGGTATTGGACCGAAGAAGGCTTCTGTGCTGACAGGATTCCTCTTGCCGAGCCTCTTCCGCGCCAGGTCAGACCAAGTTGCTTCTACTCCCATCACCGTCGACTTGCTTTCAACAAGCTGGCCGCGCAAGGTGGAAGATGAAGCAAAACCTGCAACAGTTTGAAGAGAGACTTTATGAAAGGAGTCGTAATAGCTCTTTCTTTAAGCAGCTTTGTTCTTGTTCAACACTGTATTTGTTGCAACCAGTTCTTGTTCAACACTGTATTTGTTATCCATGAATACTATGCAATAAACACACATTGTTTATGTTCTATGTATAAACCACAGGCGTTGGTTCAAACTAAATTAGGGTTTGAAAAACACAATTTGTTCTTCCCAAAAATTGTCAAAAAATTCGAAAAAAGTCGAAAAACCACATTAATTGGTTTGTATATCTATGGTGCCCCCCAGTTTTATCATGTGCATAAAAAGCCGAAAACCTCAAACAGGTTAGGCGTTAAGCAACATGAATGAAACTGACAAGATCCCAATTCTGCAAACAAGATCCTAAGGCTCTAAACTCTGCCCCCCTTGCTGGCAAACAGGCTGTTCTGTCATCTGTGGCGACGAAGGATCGTCAGAAGCCCAAACACTTGGAAAGTACTGTTTCAGATGCCGCCCATTAATAGGGTTATTATGGACTTCTCCATCCAAATCTCGCAAATAATAAGCACCTTTACCCACGATCTGGTCAATCACAAAAGGCCCCTGCCACGTAGGCGACCACTTACCCCTGCCGCGAACGTGTTCGCCAAAGGGAAGTACTGCTTTCCAAACCAAATCGCCAACTCCAAAACTTCTGCCACGTGTCCTGGCGTCATATGCGCGAGCGACTCGTTGTTTTTCAACCATTATATGATCTAAGGCTTCCATACGAGTAGTATCCAACTGTTCATGCTCCTGAAACATGGCCTGAACATAATCCTCTCCTACTAACTGATGTTGTTCGCGAACCCTTAAAGAATTAACACTTATCTCCATGGGTAAAACTGCATCATGCCCAAACATCAAGGCATAGGGTGTGGTTCCTGTAGGCGACCGCTTAGATGTTCGATATGCCCACAGAGTATGATCAAGCTCGTTATGCCAATCTCTAGGATTATCAATCAGCATCTTCCGCAGGATATTGATTATGACTTTGTTACTAGCCTCAGCTTGTCCATTCGCCTGAGCATAATATGGTGTGGAATGCAGAAACTTAATCCCATAGTCAGTAATGAAGTCTTCGGTTTCTTTCGCTAGAAATGCTGCCCCCCTGTCTGCAACTAAACACTCTGGGATACCATACCTGCTAATGATGTTGCTGAAGATGAAGCTGCAAACTGTTCGAGCAGATGCATCTTTTAAGGGTACAGCCTCCACCCATTTTGTGAAATAATCGGTCGCTAATAGGATGAACTTATGCTGCTGAGACGAAGCTGGATGAATAATTCCTATAAAATCCAACGCCCATCCTCTTGCTGGCCAAGGCTTAATAATGGGTTGCATGGGCACATCTGGAACATGCCGCACCGGTCCATGCGCTTGACACTCCTGACAACCTTGAGCAAAGGTGATGCAATCTTTCAAGATTGAAGGCCAAAAGTAACCATAACGACGGATAAGCCACCTCATCTTTGGTCCAGCCTGGTGCGAACCACACACTCCTAAGTGTACCTCTCTCATTACTCGCTTAGCTTCTTTTCCAAAGATACACCTAAGATAAACTCCATCCTCTCCTCTGCGTAAGAGTTCGCCACCTCGTATCACATAGTTAGTGGCAAAGTATCTGACTTGTCTATCAACTGGAGTAGATGGATTATCCAAGTAATCAATGAGTGGTTGACGCCAATCTGTATCGATAGCCTCTATCGTAGCGACGTACCATTCATCCGCGTCTACCCTTCGAGCCATGAAAGAAGGTAACGTCCTTCTTTCCACCTTCAAAATCCGCTCGCAGACTCCATCAGCCAAAGTTATGCCAGTGGCGATTTGGGCTAATTCATTCGCCGCGACGTTGTGTGCTCTTGGGATATAATCCAGAGTGACATCACTGAATTGCTCCAACAACTCTGTAGCCCTTTCCCAAAAAGGAACCAAAGTAAAGGTGGCACATTTGTATAACCCCTTAAGCTGATTGATCACCAACAAGGAGTCACCAAACACACTTACCACTGTTGCCCCCATTGCGAGCAACATTTCCAATCCAATTATGAGTGCTTCATATTCAGCCTGATTGTTGGTGCATTTCCACTCTAGTTGGAAAGAATATGCATGACGAACCCCGAGCGGACTTACTAGAGATATCCCTGCGCCAGATAAACTCTCAGTACTGCTCCCATCAAAGTATAATTCCCAAGGCTGCATCAGAATGGCCACCACATCTAACTCCCTGTATTGTAAATCTTGTTCCACAGGATGATGAAGCAAAAAATCTGAAACCGCTTGTCCGGTTTGTGCCTTCAAAGGTGTATATTGTAGTGAGAACTCCGACAAAGCTAACACCCATTTACCGATTCGACCCCTAAGAATGGGTCTAGTTAACATGTATTTCACCAAGTCCGTCTGTGCCACCACTACCGTTGTGAAAGATAACATGTAATGGCGTAATTTGCAACCGGCGAAATACAACGCAAGGCACAACCGTTCCATGTCACTGTACCTGGTTTCTGCATCTATCAACGTCCTGCTAAGGTAATACACAGCATGCTCAACCACTTTATCATCCTCTTGGTGTTCATCTTGTGCTAAAAGTGCAGCAATGGATGTCTCGCATGCTGAAATGTAGAGCTTCAAAGGGTGACCCGGCCGTGGAGGCATCAGAACTGGCGGTGAAACTAGGTACTGCTTTATTCTGTCGAACGCTTCCTGGTGACTTGTCTCCCAACGAAACTCCGTATCTGCCCTCAATTTTAACAAAGATGTAAAGGGTTGAATCTTTCCTGCTGAATTCGAGATGAACCTACGCAAGAAGTTAATCTTTCCTAGTAACTGCTGCAACTCCTTCTTGTTAGTTGGGGCAGGAGCTTCTATGACTGACTTGACCTTGTCCGCTGGAATCTCGATCCCCCGCTGATGGACCACAAACCCTAGGAAATCGCCTGACTGAACCCCAAAGACGCATTTAGCTGGGTTCATTCTGAGTTTATGTTTTCGCATCCTTATGAAGACTTTTCGTAGATCCTCTATGTGGTCTGCCTTAATCTTGGACTTTACTACCACATCGTCAATATAAACCTCCAATATCTTCCCTAATATGTCATGGAAGATAAGGTTCATCGCCCTTTGATATGTGGCACCAGCATTCTTAAGCCCAAAAGGCATGACTTGGTATTCGAATGCTCCTGTAAATCCCGGACATCTGAAAGCCGTCTTGTGCTTGTCTTCCTCCTCCACAGGAATCTGGTGATATCCTGCGGTTCCATCCATGAACGATAACAACTCATGCCCTGCCACTGCATCTACCAGCATGTCCGCCATGGGCATAGGATACACGTCCTTTGGTGTGGCAGTATTTAGATTCCTGTAATCCACGCACACCCTCATCTTACCATTCTTTTTCCTGACTGGTACTATGTTAGACAACCACTTGGCATACTTTGTAGGTCGAATAATTCCTGACTTAAGCATCTTTTCCACCTCTTCCTTAACTGAAGCCGCTGTGTCGGCATGCATTCGCCTAGGTTCTTGTCTGACTGGCCTGTAACCATCCATGATTGGTAGCTTATGACAAACTAGCTCTGGTGCTAAACCAGGCATGTCCTCGTATTTCTCTGCGAAGCAATCCTTGTACTCGTGAAGTAGCTCAATGAGCTTCTGTTTTTGTTCAGGCTCCAAATACACACTTATTCCAACCTCTATTGGTTCCTCTAGGGTCCCCAGGTTGACTTTCTCTACTGGATCCTTGACCTTAGGTGGAGTATCATCCAAGGCTGCCGGAGCTGCCTGGATAATCTCCTCCTCTTCCTCGTAATATTCCAACACATCATCGTTAACGCACTCTACTGCCGCCACCTGTTGGAAAGCCTCTTGCTCCTGCCTAAAAATAGATAATCTCTGATGCAGGGAAGCGTAGGCTTCCAACTCCTCCTTGCTGAGTTGTGGCTTCATTGATTGTTTCGGGGTAAAACCATGGAGATTGGTCTACTGGCGTCTGCTTGAAGTTGCGCCAATCCCCATTGCGTAAGCTCAGTGGAGGTCACCCCATATGGATGTCCTTTCTTTGTGATGCCACTGACTCTTAAAGGCCTCATGTCTTCACTGTAATAACTTGCATCAACAAAGCAAGCTGCTACTGAGAACGGTCTAGGATCGGCCTTGATTATTTCAGATTCATCAGTTTCTGGGTTCCAGATAGCGAGCTCTTGATGGAGCGATGATGGAACACAACCGGCCTGATGAAGCCAATCTCTGCCCAGAATCATAGTATAAGGAGCAGTGCACTCAGCTACGAAGAAAGTTTGATACATCTCTGATGGGCCAACCCTAATTTTTAGTATCACTACACCGAGTGTCTGAGCTATGTTTCCAGCAAAACTTTTCACCTTCATCTTGCTATCTAGAATTTTCTCCTTCGGAACCTGAAGGAAATTCATGGTCTGTACGGTAAGGACACTTACCGCAGCCCCTGTATCCACCAATATCCTACTGACCCTTTTGTCCATCACATCAGCAGATACGTATAATGGACGCAAATGCTGCCTCATGGCGAATGTGGGCTTGGAGAACAAAACGTACTTCCTTCTCAAATCAGGGTCCATGTCCTCTTTATCCTTCTTTACAGCCAACTCCTCTCTGCGAACGGATGACTCCACTCCAGTCTCATCTTCTGACATGTTGAGGAAGACTTCAGACGAAATTGGCTCATCCAATGCATACATAGAAGGTAAGACATACACCATATTGCAATAAGTGTTTGTCTCTGGAACTGGTATCACAGCTTCGGTCGTCACGTACACCTGAGCAGATTCAGATTGGTCTGAAATCATCTCACCATGCTCGTTTTCCACATAAAGCACGCTACACGGCAAACTTTCGTCCATACCCCCGGTTTCATCTTCCTCCATATCATCTTCTATGACTCGAGGTATATCGACTTCTGACTCTTCTTCTACGCGGGCAAATGCTTCAGCCATCTGCTTTACTAAAGAAACCTCTGGAACAGGTCTCTGTTGCTCAACCTCAATCATAGGTCCAACCTTATCTGTTTCTTGGGACCCCGGATCCTGACGCTGAACTACTTTTGGTCTCCATTCGACCTTTGTTTTCGACGTCTTGATATTGTCTCCGCTCTCAGGGACTTCTGATATCCTAACCCTTTTCGCCGGAGACGTCTCAGGTGTCTTACTAAAGGTGGAAATAGATATTTCACCCACCACCTTTTTACCTACCCGTGACCAGACTGGTTCTCGCGTATGTTGACTTTTGTCAATGCTCACCCTTGACCATACAGACTTTCGTTCGCCGCTATTTCCTTCTCGCGAGACTCTCTTCTGTCCGCTATGTTTCGTGGTAGAAGT
This sequence comes from Comarum palustre, assembly GCA_951800085.1. NCBI lineage: Eukaryota > Viridiplantae > Streptophyta > Magnoliopsida > Rosales > Rosaceae > Comarum > Comarum palustre. Next base: position 11,749,471 of record OX637586.1, read on the forward strand.
CTCGGTGGTATCGCGAACGTTTCTGATAGGGCAATAAGGTCTAGCTGACAATAAATCCAGCTTCCGCCTTAACTGTTCCGGAGTCTCCCTGATCTGGTCTGGGCTGACTAGGCCTTTATCCAATGCCTCCAAAAGCCTCTTGGTTTTGCCATATCTTCGCTGCACGTTCCTAGTCTGAGTAGGTGTGGCTTCTACCACCTTTCCTCTCTCTCTGACCATCCAGACGTTGTCTTTGAGGATATTCCGTGAAGCTGGTGGTATATAAGGCTTAGTCATTACGTCCTGCGGGTAGACCACTGGCTTCTTCTGCTCCATTCTTGCCTGGCGTAAACGCAAGTAGAGGTTGGAATCCCTCTGACTAGGGCTTGCTGATCTCCTCATCTGCTTCGGGCTGTGTGGCTGATATGCTTCAGGGGGTGTAGCAACCGCACTCTTCTGCTTGTGTTGTGGCTCTTTAGCAATGCCACATTCAGTTTTGCACCTATCACACAACATGACTGCTGATGTACCTGCCATTGGTTCTTTCCGTTTGACAACTTCTGTTTCTCCAGCTATAGTGCTTAGGTCAAGCGTCAGTTTTCTGCTACCCCGAGCCAAATCAACCACAGCCACATCTGCTACCGCTGGATCACAAAAGGTGATTGACCCCTCATTGACCCATTGTTGTATCTGATCTTTGAGCTGCATGCACTGAGAAGTCTTGTGAGTCCACAAGTTATGAAACTTACAATAGGTCTTACCAGCTATTGCCTCTTCTGGGGGAAAGACTCCCCAAGGGATGGCCACCTCGTTGGCCATGATCAGCTTGTTCAGGATAATATGAGCCCTACTGGCATCATAAGTGTATTCTTTGAACTTCGGCCTTGTTGGCAGTGGCTTTTCCTTCTTCCCTTCGCAGGGCGCTAAATCAATCATATTGATGGTGGGAAAAGGATCGATGTCCACCCAAGCCGCAGTCTTTTCTTCATTCGCTCCGAGCTTTCCTTCGTTGATCCAAGTCTGGATAGTGTCCTTCAAGCGAATGCACTCCGATGTGTTATGATTCCAAAGATTATGGAACCTGCAGTACTTCTTTCCTTTGAGCTGTTCCTGTGTAGGGGGAGGTCCAAAGTCATTCCTTACCTTCCCTAGTGCCGTCAGATCTTCCAAAATTTCCGGTGCCTTGTGTGCATTATATGTATAGGATTCGTACTCCGGCTTGGCGAACGCGGCGAACGAGATCTTTACTGGCTCTTTAGACATTTTCAACACCTGGGACTTGATAGGCTGTCTGCCTGCTAACTCTACTGCTGCGACTTCTTCCTCATAACCCATCATGTATGGGTCTGCACAGGGCATAGCTTGTGGGGCCGAATAGTAGGGATCCATATGGGAATATATTGCCCCCACCGTCTTGTGCCTTGCTGGAGGCATTCTGGGCCTCAGCGTTCCTGGGATGAGAGCTAAGTTGTTCCTGGAATTGTTAGCGTCTTCGTCCAGCTCATTCAGGAAGTACTGGTAACTGCCAACCCTGTTCATTAAGTCAGCCATGCTAGAGAACACTCCATCGTGGTGTTTTGCTCTCTGTCTCTTCTCCAACCCACGAATTGCAATTTTGATCAAGTCAGGCTCCGGGATTGGAGTTTTGCACTTGGCCTGTTGAATCTTGAACCGCTTGAGGAATTCTACAGCTGACTCCATAGGTTGCTGATACATCGCTGTCAAAGAAGACAAGTCAACCTCTGGTTCCACAGTTCCAAATGTGGTTCTAAACATGGTCTCCATCACGTTCCAGTCAGGGACCGATCTTGGTATCAACTTGGTATACCATGTCAGTGCTGACCCTGACAATGAGGCACCGAATGTGCGTAACTTGAAAACATTGTCCGCACCATATGGTCCACACTCGCCTGTGAATCTTGCGATGTGGGTGGCTGCGTCTTCAGATCCTTCTCCTGAGAACGAAGTGAATCTTATCTGCCGATAATGTTCCGGCCATGGGCTTTCAGCTACCCATTCTGGATACGGGTGTGCGTATGCAGTGTTCACAGCAACAACGGGAGTTGCCCTTATTGCCTCCTGTATCATATTCTGGACTGCATCCCAGTCCAGCTGAGGTCTCCTTTGATTAGGTGTTGGCGAACGACGTGGTTGCTGCCTTGGAGCCCTCTGTCGTCCTCTAGCCCCTACAGGGTTCTGATTATTGTGCACCGCTAATTGGTCATCACCCAAACGAAGTGGACCAAATCCCTCCCGGTGCACGGTTCTTCTATCCACCTGGTGATCGACCTCTTCTAGCAACTCTTCTTCTGGAGGCTGTTGGCGGATAAGCTGCTCAGTTCTCATGGCATTTAAAGCCTCCATGAACATATCCATCCTCTTATTCAGCGCTTGCTGATTTTCATTCATCTTAGTTGCTAGGTCTGCATACCTTAGGTCCTGAATCTCGGCCTTTTTGTCTTGTTGCCGGGCTCGGTCGCGGACCTCCTGGAAACCTTTAGTCAGGTTATCCAATGATGAGCTTAATGCTCCTACCTGTTCAGCAAGGTTCTGTGACTGTCCTCCGTTAGTCATGGCACCAAACTTGCTAATAGCTTGTTCTGCAGATAGCTTCCTACAGTAAGCCGAATTATGTGGTCTTGCGACTACGTGTTCTGGTTTGGAACACGAAGGATATTCCTTTTGATATTCGCCGAAGCCTGTAATCTTGACACAGTCCCACCGGGTGTGCCAGATGTTTGGTCTAGAATTTGCAGTCCTTCAAACAACCGGCTTGTAAATTTGTGCTAGGCGTGCCAGTACCTTTGGGTCAGGTACAACCTTGAAGTTGGATGCTACTTGCGTCCCTCTTCTGACTTCTTCTCACAGCGACTGTGACAGACGCCGATCTTCTTCCTCTGTGCTAGGTTCTCTTCTTAGACCTACAAGGGAAAAGTCCCTCTAGGATTTTTCTCCAACCTTTGAGGATGGCCGAATCTTACTTAGTATGCAAAGAAACTAAGCAGCGGGTATCAAGATATAAACTGGCGAACGGATTCTCCAGAACTGATTGCGGGAGTAAAACTGCTCAACGGATCGAACAGGGGAGTAGAGAGATTTCAACGGATTGAAACCTGTCAGACTTAACGGATTAAGTCCCTTTTGCAGCTTGACGGATCAGGCTACGGTTGCTGACGGATCAGGCTTGAGTTGCTCCGGAGAGGCTTGAAGACTTTCGCGTGGCGAAGTTGTTGTCTGTTTGTTGATAGATGTAGTTGTGTTTTTCTCTTGCACCTCAACCCTTTATATAGTGAATACTAGGGTAGATGTTTCCTTGCGAATCAAGGTATAGCCTCAAATAATCCTTCTTGTAGTGCAAGACTAATTCTTAAAGCCCAATCATGTAAGCCCAAAACCATTCTAGTGGTAACTTAACCTCCTGCAACCACGTGTCTAATTTCTTATAATACCCTCGCGAACGCTTTTCCAACCGCGAACGTATTCTGTTAACACACGTCCCGCTTCGCGAGCGCGTTTCCCCCTGCGAACAAATTATCTCCTTTCGCGAGCGTACTTTGTTACTGTGCTCCTTGCGAGCGCTTTTGACTTTCCAAACGTCCTCTGACCCTCTTGACCGCAGGCATCGGTCCACTTGCCTTTCTATAAATGGGCTTTTTACTTCTGGATCCAACAAGTCTTACGCCTTAGCAAATTCTTCTGACTCCCCGGAGTCATCATCGGTGTGAAGCTTCTCCAAGTAACGTTCCAGTCCTTTCCCTTTGATAGCTCTGCTCACCTAACGTACGTATCGATCAGAGTAGCAATTACTCGTAAATATTTCCTTCTGAGGTGACGCCTGGAGTTCTAATTGCTTGAAGCAAAGCACATGTGGCGCACAACCCCTCCTTACTTAGACTTCTACATTTCACATCCATGCAGTGACATTCCCAAACATTCTTTTACCTTTATTTGTAATTTACTTTGACACCACAGTCACCTGCAATATTTGAAAATCTTCTCCCTAGACTGGAAGAGTGGCCAAAACATTGTCACACCTAGTGGGACAAGGAGTAGTTTCTACAATTCATCATTGGGAAGTCACGTGATTTGATATACGATATACCGAGGGTTGACTATTCTAAACACAAGATTCCCCGGTTCAAGCCTCACAACTGTGCGGTCTGCCGTGCTCTCGACTTCGATCAAGTGTTGGAAAAATTTGGCAATCCGCATTACAAAGAACCAGATATGTCTGAATTGCGCAACAACCCTGTGTTCGCTCCCCAAAACTTCACACCAACTATGGAGCAACTCACCTACAAGATAAAATGGTGCAGCTAGGGACTAGATCAGGCCATTACCGAGCTATGGGCCACCAATGCAGAAACTCTTGCTAGGGTCGTTGCTTTGGAAAATAGGGTCGGAGAAACTCATCCTGACATCGACTTCCTCACAAGAAAGTCGATGTTTTAGCACAAACAGAGTCTAAGATCGATTTCCTCACCCAGAAAGTCGATGACCACATGAAACAGATGAAGACATAGGCAGAAGGCTGGGTTACGAATCAGTTCGCCATCACCCGACTCTTTGAAGACTTTGGCTCCGCCGCTAGAGACGTTGTCGAGGACATGGAGAGGTTTGAAGGAGCGTTCAACCGCTTCAGAGAGACCCTGCAGGCGCATAACAACAAGACGAAACTATACAATGTCGCTTCAAGGAATTCGATGATAAGTTGAAAAAGCAGCAGGACGCGTCCTTTTTTGGAAGTAAGAATGGTCTTGATCAACTCTCCACATTTAAGGAGGAGATCAAGAACAAGTATAACTCTACAGAGCTTAGGTTACTGCAGGTGGAAGAAGCAAATCGCGCCTAGACTCAGAAGTATGATGGGTTAGATTTCCCACTTGGGGGTAATGCGAGAGAGGGGACTTCAAAATACACTCTGCCAATGCCCGTCTTCGAGCTAACCCTAAGGTAGAATCACAGAAGCCCCTGCATTTCACCATTCTTCCTAATTGTGTGAGAGGGATTTTGCCTACAACAGTACCTTCATTGTGCAGCCCTACGACAGCTCAGAAAGGAACTGACAGTTTCTTCCCTGGTACTGGGACTCAAGAAGATCAAATCTTTGCCATGACCACCCTGCCTCCAGGGAATAGGATTATGGCTGGTAGCTCACCTCCATGGGGGAACTTGGATAATGGGGCACTCATTCCCAGTGATAGCGGCAGATTTGCGATAGCTCATATATGAAATAGTGAAGGAGCAGACCGGTCGAGGGGATGCGTACTTGCACTACTGTGCGCCCTATCTAGACAGTGTGGAGCAATACCTTTTCCCTTAGGCGTTTAAGAGTACTGTCTTTACGACCTTCTCTAGGGAGATGAAGGAGGACGCGGCGACATACATGACCTGGCTTAAGGTCCAGTGTGGGCAATACGTGAACATTGATATCCTAAAACTGAAGCTCTTCAAAACTTCCTTATCCGGAGTGGCTTTCAACTGGTATTCAAGACTAAAGCATGGCTTCGTAGATGATTGGCCAACAATGGAGAGATTATTTTGAGAAACATATGGTAGTATGGAACTAGTGGGGCTCGATTCGCTTACTCAGATGCACCAGCAGTGCATGGAATGCGGTGTGGCCTTCTTGCAGAGCTTTAAGATTCAATAGGCAAAGTGAAACTATTTATTACCTGAAAATGAGGCCATCAAGTTGGCTATTAGGGGTCTTGATCATCTCTAAAGAATGATGCATAATAGAGAGAACTTTACGTCTATGGGAGACTTGATCAACAAAGTTGGCAGCTACGAGCTAATCGTGAATGAAATGGACGAAAATAATAATGCCTCTAAAAACACATACATCCTAGGAAAGAGTTGAATAACTAGAGCCTTAGCCTTGTAGGGCTCTGCTTACGACATATATTACCAAGGATATGATGAATCGCCGGTTGACCAGGAGCCAGGTGTCGTCGGAGCAGTCTATCTCATCGGTGGGCCCACCGCGCACAAACTGAAGAACTTAAAGGCGGCTCATGAACCGATAACGATCCACTCCTTCACCTAGACTAAACTTGAGCATGAAACCTATACCTACAATACCAAGAATGCCCGTTTGGTCCTCAATGACCTAATCAAGGCTAAGTATATCAAGCTTCACCAAAAGGTCCCGACCAAGGAAGAGCTGAAAGGCATAATGTATTGTGCCTTTCATGACGTCTATAACCATGAAACCAAGGGCTGTGTCAAACTTCAGGACTAAATTTAATCATGGTTAAACTCTGGCGAGTTGAAACTGAAGACCCCGGGTGGCGCTGGTTCATTAGTTGCTTGGAGCCCATTCCAAACACAGTCGGCATGGTGGAAGTAAACAGGAACGGATCTGAGGAGTTCGACTCACGGTGCGCCCCAAAGAGGGGACACTCAGAAGTAGAGGAAGCCACTCGTAATCCCGCAAATATTCCTATGACGTCGATCTCGTATACGAGGGACTTGACCTAATAGCTGACAGGTTAGTAACGGTTGCTTTCTCCTTGTCTTACATTGAATACAAAGAGAGACGTTAGCATTACAAGTTTCATAATAATGGGGACACAGGACCAGCGAATGCCAACAGCTTAAGGATCAGGTCTAGAACTGGCTAGACGCGGGCTACCTACGTTTCGAGGACAAAGATGGCTTCATGGTTGCCATGGAAGACGTCACATGGCATCGAGTTTGCCGTCAAAGGATTACCCTAGATTTTTCCCCAAGCAGCGGGTTTTATAAAGGTCCCGGTCACGATCCTAGACGTCGAGCAAATGACCACATGCCTAAAGACGAAGTCAAAAACCCTTCATAGCGGGCACGTCACTTAGTTGACCAAATCAAACATGATCGATCTCCACACCCTAATACGTGCCGTTCCAATCGAACATATAAGGGATTAGCTGTGCCTGAGCTGCAGACCAATCATGAGGATGGCAATGAGCAGTTGACAAGTCGTCTTGCCCGGGTGGAAACTTTTGTCCATGAACACTAGCCAAGAGAGAACCCTATATAGACATTTTAATGGACCGGATCTTATCCAGACCCGCTTCAGATCTGTGATTTTTAAATGGGTTAAGATAAAAAAATTTGACTCGTTTATCCGTTAAGTACCCAGACCCGTTAACCCGGTTACTAAATTGATCAGATCCAGATCTTGGTTGATCAGATCCGTTAAAGACCGAAACCCGTTTAAAAATACTAAATAATATTTTTATAAATATAATATTATTGATAAATATTAAATAATATGATAATTGGATAACCTAAATATTCGTGTCTAAATTGCCTATGTCATTAATAGAGAATAAACCGTGTGAGGGCGAGGAGGATGGTGAAGATCAAGAAATAGCCTAGGCCTTCCATTGTAATGTGGTTTCCGTTTCGAACAGGGCGCTAGATCCAGACACGGTAGGTAGTGAGGCGACGGAGCCACAAAGATTGCTTATGGTAGTAGGGAGCATCCTAGATGAGGCTCACTTTGCTTTCGAGTGCACCATAGTTTTCTTTATTTTGAAGAAGTATGCACTTCCAACAAGAGAGACCTACACTGTTGATGGTAGTCGTCCAAGCAGTCGAACAAACTCTAGGGTACAAGACATCATGGAGCAGGAAGCCACCCCCGAGGTGGAGATTACAAGGACCGTTAAATAGAAGTAAACACTGACCTTTACCAAGCCTACTACAGACATGGCCACCCACATGCGACTGCTTTATATTACGGCTGAGATGGAAGGCATCCTCATTAACAAGGTCCTAGTTGACACGGTAGCTACAATAAACGTCATCATGACTAGAACTATGGGGTTGCTCGGGATTCCGAGAACTATGATTCAGGCCACGTCCTTGACGGTGAAGAACTTTACCTGATTGGCCATGACTCTAGGTTTTCTCTTTCTCTGATTTAAAGTACCGCCTTCCTCCCGTGTCTATACCTTCTTCGCAGTAGAATGCAGTGCCATCCTCCATGCACTAGGAACTCATGATATGAGATCCCGAACTTGACACACATATAATCGTCAAGGCCGATACAAGCCTTTCTCTATGTCAGCTAACTTTAATGATGCCTGATATTATAACAGTGACTTACGTCCTTTGGATATCTTTGGATTCGACCAAAAGGGCCGCCTTTCGGGGTGACGGCTTCCAACATGGCAGATGGGGCCTAACATAGGCTAGGGACGACATGCAATATCCTTACACCATCGAGCCCACTCAAAAATCTTCCAAAGCATAGTGTCCCCAGTATGGAGGCAAAAGATGGCGACGAGTCCCTATGCAAAAGACTTCTTTCGTATTGGGCAGAATATGAGGCCTATGATAACGTGGTGACCATGAAGTACGTTGATGAAGTTGTAGACTATGATGACCCCACTAACGAAGTGATTCAACTAGCTCCTGCCGCGCTAGATGATACACCACCTCAGATGCGAGACCCTGTGGGAAATGTCGACATAGGGACATAAGAGAAACCTTTAATCATCTCTATCTGCACCAAGATGACAGGAGAGAAACACAAATCATTCTTTTCCCAGCTTCGCGAGTACAAAGACTGCTTTGCGGAGAAGTATGAGGATATTCCTGGCCTGACACCATAATTGGTCTGTCTTCGGCTGCCCACGTACCCAGGCCGCCGACCGATGCAACATGGGAAGCGTTTCATGCGGATAGATACTCAGATTGCCATCATGGAGGAGATAAAGAGTAAGTATCATTCCGGCATTATTCGGGTCTCCAAATACAATGAATGACTATCGAACGTTGTTCTGGTCTGTAAAAAAAACGAAAGATGCGAGTTTGTGTCGACTATCGTGACATTAATAATGCTACCCTGAAGGATATATATCCTATGTCGGTAGCTGACTTGCTGATTGACGCGGCTACCAAACACAAGGTGTTGTCATTTATGGATGGCATAGCCTGCTACCATCAAATACCAGTGGTGTCAAAAAACCAACACAAGACCACGTTCCTTTGTCCCAGCTTCGCTGGGGCTTTCGTATTTGTGGTTATGCTATTTAACTTGAAAAATGCCGGTGCTACCTATCAGCGAGATATGAACTTGATATTTCACGATATCTTGGGCAAGCTTATTGAAGTCTATACGATGATGTGGGGGTAAAAACTAAGAAGCGGATCGATCACGTATTCAACCATTCTGATCCACGACATCCAAACATACAAATATAAATAAAGACAACCATATAATTAAATATAGTCAATATCCCACATAAAAATATAATATAGTGGCATCCACGTAAATAATAAATCCATTAAGGTTATATTAGTCAATTTATTCTTAAATGACACTCTTGTAAATACCTTAAACTATCAAGGGCACTATTGTCAATTCAATCTCAATGACATCCCCGTAAATAGACCAAACTGCCTTGGGCATTTATGATATTTCCTCCTCAATGACATCCCTGTAAATAACTAGAATTACCAAGGGTATTTATGTGATTTCAGCCTCAATGACATTCCTGTAATTATATAAAATTGCTGAGGGCAGTATCGTCTTTTTAGCCTCAGTGGTAGTCTTGTAATTTCACAAATCTACCAAGGGCATTTAAGGAATTTCTAGGGTATTTTTGGAATTTCTGCCCTGATGGCACCCTTGTAATTACTCCAAACTGCCAGGGGCAGTTCTGACCTTACACACCAGCGATAAATGGTAAAATACCCGATCTACCGTGATAAAAACCCAGGGATTTACCCCTTTTTACCCTAAGACTGCTCCCGATCGGCCTGCCTGCCGATCCCAGCCATTTTCGGCTGTCCTACCCCTTCCTCCTCCCATTCAACCACCAAACAACAATAGCAACAACAACTACAACTACAACAATACACAACAACACAATAATTTCCAGGAATCACCACTCACCTCTGCTCTGCCCAAACCCAAAACCAACAGCTCTAATGCTCCCCTAGGCTTCACACAAGCTTTCAGGACTCACTAAAACCTGAGGAAAACGCCTAGGGCTTGAAGAACATCCTCACCGGAGCAGGAACCAAAACCCAGCGAAAAACAGTGAAAAGGGGATTTTCAACCTAGGGCTCGAATTGATCACACAAACACATAGAAAGAAAGAAAGAAAGAAGAAGAAGAGAGAAGAAGAAACATACCATCCACGCGCCGCCGCGCCGCCTGGATCGCCGGGATTTCACTGTTGACCGCCGAGTACAGTGGTGGACGATCTCCCGGCACAACGACTGTTTGGGTGGTCTGAGGGCAGGGCTAGGTAGAGGAGAAGGAGGGGAACGTTTTGGGGGTGGTGCGCCGGCGTGGGGCGGCCGGACGCGGCGGAGCGCCACTGAGGAGCTCATCAGAGACGAGAGCTCGGTGTTGACCCGAAGTGGGAGGTTTGACCGAGTCAAACCTCTCACTTGTATTTATAGAAAAATGGACGATCCAGATTCAATCTGAAATCGATCTAACGGTCCAGATTTAAATATTAAAAGTTACCTTGAGTGGTAAAAAGATATTTTACCATTTACTTTTACCGAGCATTAACTATACAATATCCAAAATAACTTTCACATATGAACTCCAATTGATTCATAGGACATACCCACGAGTTCGTATTAACGACCTCTACAACTTTCCCGAAGGGAGTTTCTCCAACTTCTCGACCTCGCAAAGTCTTCTTTTTACGGTAAAGTAAATAACTTTTATTACTTTCGTAAACTGAATAAATCCATGTTAAACAGCCCGTAGCTCCAGAAAATATTCTGGTCATACCGGTGGACTCGTATTAACATAATTTACCACCTCGGGATATTAATTCTATCTTCCTCCAGAATCGAGAATATCTCGATATTAAACTCAAATAGTAGTTTCGGGAAGACTAACAGCGTGGTTACAACCCTCTGTAACCCTCCTGATCCCGGTAAAAAGGTAAATTTCAGGACGGGGTGTTACAGTTTTCTTATTTAATCTCTACGCAACGTGTCTTTAAATGAGTTAGCATTCATATTTAGGATCAAGCGCAAAGATGGTTCTAAATACTTGAGAAGTCTTTGCAATTAGATAACCGTAAAGGCTCTAATTAGAATCGAAAATGGTTAGTGTCTAGGATAATTTGAACGTTGCTACCCGGCCTTGCATGAAGTTGTTATGTGTTCTGGATGGTTTTTCGTGTTATGTGTTGCATGAGTATGTTGATCACTTATATATAATAATTTTAGGTTTTATTTTTAGTAGGTTATTTGTTAGAATAAATCAATCTTAAACCCCTAATATTTTGATGTATATATGTGAATACTTGTTTATAAGTTGTTTGGTTTCTCTTCTTTCAATCACCCTTTGGTTTCCTCGGCTAGAACGTTCTCTACTTGTTCATACTACTAACAATTGCAGGGTAATTAAATTGAAGTTAGTTGACCCCGATCAGGCGACGACGTCAAGTTTTGAGCATCACCATTAATACAACTATTGTGGTAGACTTTCAAAACTATAGTAGTAGCTTTATGTAACTATAAAAGTAGTTGTCTGCACTATGAAAATGTAGGAATGCTGATTTATTATTGACTATGGGCAGTTAAGTATGGTAAAATTGAGGCCTTAGAGCAAAAACTAGTATCAGATGAGGCTTTGGCTTACCCCAGTTTAATGCAGCAAGGTGGTTTGCTGATGAAGCTGTCGCCATTGTCCGAGGAAAATGACAATTCTCTTTAAACTATTATAATAACAAAAGTATCTTTTCAATAATATCTTTTTAATAATATCTTTTTTTAATATTGTGGTAGTATCTTTATGTGTCTGTGTTAGAATATTTCTAACACAATGATAGTATATTTCTCTCTATATCAGTATATTTTCAAGATGACGTCAATTTTTTTATTACTGTGTAGTAGTATCTTTTCAACTTAATAATAGTAGCTATAGTTTCTGACAATAGCAATTTTTGTTTTTAGCGATTATAGGTTTTGGTGTTGGTTACAATAGCTTATACAATAGTATTTTTCGTTGGTGACAGGAGTAGTTTTTATAGCTTGTGATAGTAGCTTTTATAGTCGATGATATTTGCTTTTGTAACCGTTGGTAGTATCTGACTGTAGTAGCTTTTGTTGTTGGCGATAATATCTTTTGTTGTCGGTGGTAGTAGCTTTATTTTCTGGGGGTAGTAGCTTTTGTGGTCGCCAGAATCCTCTCTGGAGTTCGGTTGGAAAATTTTTCGGAGTCAGGCCAAAAAGTTCATCGGAGGTAGGCCGAGGACTTTTTTGGGTGTTGACTTTTTACATTAGTGACATTTATGTAAATATAAGAGTAAAAATCAAATTTTTTAGTTGAATAACAATCTGTAATTTTGTTGAACTTTAATACCAATGTAGAACCTCATTTAGGCTTGGGTGGACTTATTTATGTACAAATGTTAGGTGGACTTATATGAGAAAAAGTATTGAAAAGTGGACTTCTATATAATTGGTCTAAAAACACGGTTGAAGGTGTAATGTATGGTAATTTTTGAAAATATGAATACAATGATCATTCACAAACAACGTTTGTCGCTACCGAACATTATAAAACATAATTTTTACATTGTCTAATCCATTTCGGAAGTGTAAGTGCAACAAATTTCAACCTTCCCGTGAGTCGCGATGTTGTCTTCACTCTGTAGGCTATGGAATCTTGTAGGCCTGTTCTGTAAAGGTTTTCTAACTTCGTTTGATCATGTCGTGTGGTGTTGTTTTCAGTTTAGAATCTTATTACTATTGCAATTCTCCTTTAATTTATATAACGCACAGAAGATGAAGGCCTTAATCAGACCTTCGACAAGCTTCTAAGCTCTCCAATTATTTCTGTATAAAAGATGAAAAGGAGTCGAGATGCATGTAAAAATGCGTAGGATAAACTGATGAAAGAAACATAATTTGAGCTGCTGTGGACTAGAGGCTTCAAGGCTTTCTCTCGATAAGAAAACAGAGTTCCCTTCTCCCGAAATTGCTTGAAGATGAAGAAATGTTCGTGGTGCATAAGAAAAGAGATGGCATTGGTGGTGGCATAAGAAAATGAAATTGTGTTTACCGTTGTAGTGTTGTAAACCTAGCCAGGGAACCGTGTGCATGATAACTACATTGCCCAATGCTCCAAGCATGATAAGTTGATAACACTACATTACCCCAATACTTCCAAGGATGATCTGAATGCCGCCTCAGATGGTGGACACCAAATTCTGACAGTCGGTGCTCATTTGGGAGAGTACTGGCTGGTGCAGATCAGTGGATAACTGGATCCATTGCCCTGTTTCTGTCACACGCTTGCTACAGACATATGATAGAACTGAAATAACCTTCTATACTCCCTCCCAGCCGTGGGAAAAAGATCGAAGAAGTTCGACTGTACGTAAGGCTCTTTCCATCTGACCACCACCGAAAGGCGATCAACTGCTGCATTAGCTGTCACACTACTAATCCATCCACCGCCAATGAAGGCAACAACTCAATGGGTTATATCTTCAAAATTTCAAAGCAATTTAAAGTAAGATGACGACCCCTACAAAATGGACAGATTCTAAATCTACCATTTGCAAGAACTTGATTTGTCGTTCCTTTTAAGTCATGACCTGTCTTCTTCATAAGAGAATATCCAACCTCATCTATTACCATTAACCACAGACCTAACTTTGTCCCTCTTACATACCCAATCTAAACTTTGAAGCTTAACTATGAATACTGTAAGAACATAAAAAGGAAGAAAGATAATTTCTTCAGAAATGAAGACAATCACTACCAATCCACCAAAATTTCCAAAAGAAAGAAAATCCCCAAAATTCATGTTAGCAGGGTCAATCTCAGATAAACCCTAGATCTCCCCAAAATTTTAAGCGAGTGTAAACAGTAGTATAGAATTTCAACAAATGGGTATCAAATTCACATTGATAATTGAAAAACCACATTAGATACAAAACGAAAAAACAAGTAAATGAATGGCTACATCCCCTTTCTCAAGTATGGATTTCATGGGGCACCTCTACATCGTGTAATGACATCACAGCCTCTATTATAAGGATTGGCCGCCACAGCATGGCAATTGTAGTAGGAAACCCCAGGCCTTGCACAAGGAACCAAGTCCTTCTTCAGTGTTTCATAGCTTATGTACTTCTTCTGCATTGCGAGCACTCTTCTACTTGTCTCTGAGTCCATCTCCGGCTCTGTTAGGCAGTCCCCGACCTTGACATCCATTTCACTTCCTTTGAGTGCATTGAGGTCAAGAACTGAAGACCCATTGCAGATTGAGAAATGGGTGAGGATTAAGAGGAGACCCAGGTAGAAGATTAACTTGGGATTGTCTCTGAGTCTGGACATTTTGATTTTCTCAGTTTTGGGGCTTCTAGTTTGTGGTTTTGTTGTTGGGACTGGGTGGTTGGATGGCTCATAAAGGGCCATCAGCCATGATCACTTTCAAATGGTATACAGTTGGCTACGATTATACACGTAATGTAGGACGAAGACATTAAAACCCCATCTCGTGATTCCACTAATCCACTACATAATCATCATCATTATTATTATTTTATTTATTTACTTTTTGTAATGTAGATTGAGTTAGTTTCTTTCATTCAAACAATTTTACAACATCAAGCTTAAAAGTCACGAATAACCCTCGTTTAAGTCTGTTACGCAAGAAAAGCTGTTAAACAGTGAGACCAAATCCAACAGCCGAAAGGGTGCCAAAAATACACAATCTATACTACCAGCAAATGTCAAATGCACTCGCACTACTCACTAACTGGTCTCGTCCAAACTTGATCTCGACCATCGCTGGCTCCTAAGCCCGACGATCACCACTTGCCATGTCCCAGCCGAAGCTAGCGACAATGACTTTGGCAACCATCTCAGCTGGAGAAGCCTATTTGTCGATCCTACATCTTCGTAATCAGCCACAGCCAGATTCCGATCACCATAACCGACAAACCCCGTGCAACAGTTGCCGCCCTCAGCTTGCCGTCGGTCAACCCCTATCCACAGACTAGACCCACGACAACCTAATCTCCATCAAAACACATGATCAAAGAGAGCAACTCGACCGCTGCACGCCGTCAAGATGCCCAAATGTACAAACTGTATACCAACCGTAACAATTAGGTTGGTATATCACGACGTCGGTATTCGAGTTTTCGCTACGATACTACCGTATCAAGTTTTCGTAGTCGGTTGGTACATGGAATAGTTTGTTGTATATCGTTGATATACAGTATCGTATCAAGTTTGTATAAAATACATATAAATATAATTATATGTATTGAATGACAACCGTTCATTTTTGTAAGGATGTATCTACACCGATCAATTTAACTCTAACCCTTAGAGACCACATTCAATCATTCACTTCTCTCATTCTTGCGACCTCTCTCAGTTCACTGCCTCTTTTCTCATTTCAGATTCAAACCCTTTAGTTAATCTCTTGATTCTCTTCACCCTTTTGTTCCTCTATCTGCTCAGAGCAAGTCACAGGCAGAGCCTCTCTTTGCTCGAAGCAAGTCGCAAGCAGCGCCTCTCTCTACTCGGACCAAGTCGCAAGCAGCACCTCTCACTGCTCGGACCAAGTCGTCGACTCTCGTAAGCTCTCTCTCCATCTCTATATCGATTGATAATTTGATTCTCTATTAATTAATTATGTGACTTTTTTGGTTTTGATGTTTATTTCTTGATTGGCAGTGCCTCTAATGGCAACACTCTCTGTTATTATAAGGTTAGCGTCTCTTTGATTTGTGAAATTTGGTTAGCACCTCATTGTCTAGGGCCTTTGATTTGCGAAGTTGTTTTTTGTTTAGTCATTTTGATTGATTTGTGTTTCCCAGAGGCGGTTCGATCGATGCTTTGAACATAGGTAGAGGATTAAGAATAATGCCAAGACTTTGAAGGCTAAGAGGTAAGCTTAGGGCTGTCATTTGGTTTTGTAAATACCAAACCGACCAAAAACCGACCGAATATTTTCGATTTAATAAGCCGAAACTTGGTAATCGAAATCGAAATAACCGAAACCGAAAAATACTGAAAAAGTTGGTTTGGTTTTTGGTAAATCCCGAATTTACCGAAATGTTAGTTATTTAAACACTTATATTTGCAAATAAGGTTAACTACTTTGATCTGAACACACATGTTACCAAAATATATAATTTTTCTACCTTTGTCATATTTCACTATACTGATTATATCTTATTTCACATGAGTATCGAAAATTTTGCTTCCTCCATACAATTGGTTCACAAAGATCTACACTTGCAAATAACCTACTAAACAAGTTATATCACATTAGTAGACATGTTATGGTTTCTAACACTGAAATTTATAAAATCAATATTCGTCAGTTCGATTTGGTCAGTATACTTAAATACGACTATGGAACTAATTTCACCTATTTTCGACAATATTTAGAACTTTATCAATACGGTCAACCTTAATATGATATCACTTATTACACGAAAACGCTATTATTTAGCCATTTATATCTTATTTTGATCGATACTTCTGCTCATAGCCTCTCATATGAATGAGAAGTAATGCTTCGGTGTAAAAATATTAGGAAATTTACATCCTAATGATATGGCTCCCTATGAGGAATCATAAGAATAAATAATGTTGACTGATTTGATCAAGACCCAAACGTTCCAGGCAATATGTGATTTTTCTACCATAATTATTTTTCACCATATTGATCATATCCTATTTAATAATAATTTTTTTTTCTGAAATTTTGCACTCTATAGTTGGTTCACAAAGATAAACACTAGTATATAATTAACCTACTAAACAAGTTACACCATTTTAGTAGACACTTTATGGTGTCAATAATTATATTTTCAAAAAATTTGCTTCATCTATTGTTTCGTTATATTTAGAAATATATTTGTTGTAAAGTTTGGTAATACCGAAAACCGAAATACCGAATTTGTTAAGATTTATCTCATACCGAAAAAGTTGGTTGGTTTTTAGTAGTCATATTTCATTACCGAAATCTTTGGTTTTGAAGTTGGTAACACGATGTTTTCCTCCTGTGTGTCTGGCCATGTCTCCCTCACAAGAGCAGTCATCACCTCATCACTAGCTTGCCTCATCTTCACCTAATTGGACAGGAAAAATAAAATTAATTAACATTTTGAAATATATATATATATAATTTACAAAATTTGAAAACGTAAAACGACTTACAATATCCGCCTGGGCGTTAAGATATGCCTCTCGTACGTATAGACATACCGGTTGACTTCTAGATACCGGTTTCGTTACCCTTAACAAGTGTTTCGTTATATTTAAAAATATATTTGTTGTAAAGTTTGGTAATACCGAAAACCGAAATACCGAATTTGTTAAGATTTATCTCATACTGAAAAAGTTGGTTGGTTTTTAGTAGTCATATTTCATTACCGAAATCTTTGGTTTTGAAGTTGGAACACGATGTCTTCCTCCTGTGTGTCTGACCATGTCTGCCTCACAAGAGCAGTCATCACCTCATCACTAGCTTGCCTCATCTTCACCTAATTGGATAGGAAAAATAAAATTAATTAACATTTTGTGTCGCATCCCGGGGACTATTCTCGGTCCCGGAACACAACGGTAACCGCCGTGGCCCCGATCTAGCAAGTAATCAATACATCTTTCGACGTATTGATGACTCACCGGACCGAAACCACAAGGCTATGAATGAAGCATACAACGAACGAATAATAATATGAATGTCAAATACTGGATTACAAATGATCAGAGTAGCACACAAATGTTTTACAAGCGGAAGATAATAGAAAATACCCGAGACTAAAATAGTACATGAAAAAGTCTCGAAACACTGGGCCCGAATAAAGTCTCAGAGTATCCAACAGATTACAAGATATGAAAATACGGAAATCAAGAAACATGAAAACCACACCAGAATGGGAGTCCTCGAAAGGTGAAGTGCACGATAACCGACGCTCCGCGGCCTAGTCCAGCTCCTCTAGTGTCGGGTGCTGTAGACCTGAAAAGATGTAGAGGTGAGCAACTCGTCCTCGCTAACCCAAATGGGGCCAAAGCCATCCAAGTCGGGGTTTGAAACCCATGAGAAAACATTTCTTATATAAGTATATGTACTCGTAAGTACGAAAGAGCATGTGGAAATGTAAATGCACGGCACGCACACAAAGCTCGGTAAATCATGTGACCACATATGAAAGAACTCTCTGGATCTGAGCGGCCGAATCCCGGGTTTGTCTTTACTGCAAACCGGGGCCAACTATCTAAGCGCCCGAGTGCGCAGAATAGCGAGAGCGTCCATTTCCAGCTAACGCCCAACAAATAGCAGGCCACACTTACGTCACGTTTTACTCTGTTCGAGACGAGCGTAAGCGGGATAAATGAATAAAATAAACAGGGCATAGCCCCTCCGGAGGTTAACGGTCATCGACACCGTAGGAGTGCTAGAATACTAGGTCCCGTCGCTCTCAGGCCAAGCACCGGAAATCAGGACGACGGTACTACTTTTCGATCCATAACTCACACACACACACCAAGTGCTATAAGAAGCATGTGGTCAAGCTTAAAACAATGCATCTTTATTTAGTACGTAAAAGTAAAAGAGCCGCCGACCCAAGAGGGTTTCGGCTCACCCAATGGGCGTGCTCCCCCTACCTGGTATGATGGTACAGCTGGCTGCGCTCCAATCCCTGGTCCACCTGAAGTCTGCGTAGACGAGCTCCTGAGTCTGTGGGTGAGACAACAGTGATAGTCAGGTATAAGTAACTTGAGGATCTACTAACTACGACTAAGACTCGATAAACACTCTTTGTTTATCTTTCTGACATTAGGGTTTGACTTGTTTGACACTCCGATTCTCGAACCGGTGAGAAGTCGGAATTGTTTCTTATTCAGTACTTACGTCGTTTTTGCCACGTTTACAAGCTAAAAGTCTTTAAAACGTTTAACCGTAGTGTTCGAAAACGTAAAATAGGTGTTCTACGGCATAAAAGAAAAGTCAACTTTGGAATAGTAAAAGTCAACGGTCAACAGTAAAGTCAACGGTCAACGGTCAAAAAAAGTCAACGGTCAAAAAGTCAACGGTCAAAAAGTCAACCGGTCAAAGTCAAAAAGTTAAAGTCAAAAAGTCAAAGTCAAACAGTCAACCGGTCAAAGTCAACCGGTCAAAGTCAACAGTAAAAAGTAAACAGTAAAAGTAAAACTGTAACAGTAAAACAGTAAAAGTAAACAGTAAACAGTAAAAGTGAATAGTAAAAACAGTAACCGTAATTAACTTAAACAGTTAGGGGCAAAATGGTAACTCTGCCCCTGGGTTAAAGTAAAAAGTAAATCTGACACGGTAAAAACCAGAGTTTTTACCGTGCCGGTTCCCGATCGATTCCTCCGCCGGATTTGGCTGGTTTTCCGGCCAAATCGAGCCTCCTGTCTCCTCCTATCACCTTCTAAACATCCTAAGCTAACCAACAACATCTCAAACATGGAAAAAGATCGAGTTTTATACCTTCCTCTGCCTCCACTGTGTTTTCCGGCCAAAACCTCTCCGGCGGAGCTCCGCCGGCCTTCTCCTTCCTCCTCCTTGCTCCTGGGCGGCTCCTGGTGGCGCCTGGGAGTGTCCTAGCTCTCCAAAGAGCTTGAAACACCTCGATCTGCTCTGCACAGTAACTTCTGGGTTTTTGGCCTCGGCTGGGCGGCGCTGGCGGCGGCGCTGGCTTCACCGGTGGTCTGGCTAGGGTCGCCGGGGCTGTGCGAGCTCAATGGTGGTGGCGGTGAGGACTGACGCGCTGCCGGTCTTGGTGGCTGGTGGTTGCTGTCGAGGAGAGAGGGGAGAGAAGAGAGCTTTCTGCTCGAAATGGAAAGCAGGAGAAAGAGGAAAGTGAAAGAAATGGAAGGAGACCGAAGCGGAAAGGATAAGGAGAAAGGGAAAGGTGGAGAAAAAGAGAGAAAGGGTAGGGTATAAAAAGAAAAAGGAGTGGCCACGATTCGTCCATCGAATCAACGGCCACGATTCGTTCCCGATCCCAAATATAATTTCAAAACCAAAACCATTTTCGAAAATTCATTTCAAATAACCAAACGTCAAATTTAAACGTAAAAGTCGTACGAAAAATACGTGAAGTGCCGGAAAATATTCCGTAAATACTTTCACGCATGTGGCGACGCGTGTCTTAACGTAAAAACGTTAGACGAAATGACGACGTACTGAAAAGTAATCGGAATTAAACCCTAAATGTGTCGGAAAATTAAATTAAAATTTCGGGGTCTCACATTTTGAAATATATATATATATATATATATATATATATATATATATAATTTACAAAATTTGAAAACGTAAAAGGACTTACAATATCCGCCTGGGCGTTAAGATATGCCTCTCGTACGTATAGACATACCGGTTGACTTCTAGATGTTCCCTGGCCGCCTCGTCCATCAATGATGCAGACAGTTTAGAACCGGCATGATGGTTCCTTATGTTGCGTTGCCTGTTCTGAGTGTTTGCCCGGGAAACAGCCTCCAAAGGAAAAAAATAAAATATTAGTAAAATATTTTAAAACGCACTAATTAATAACAATATAAGAAATTATTTTTTAATTACTTGTTTATGAGGGTTGTTGAATTCTGATATCAGAATCCAACGCCACTCTTATTTCGTTAGCTAAAGATACTCCAGTGGGTCCGTAACACGTTCTTCAACTTCTTGTACCTACAGATACCACAAAAAAATTATAAATATTATTAATTACACATATAATTTTGTTTTTTCATTAACTTTCCAACGTATCTTCCCCCATGCACCACGTCCGCCTAGGTGTTCCTCAGGTGCTAGGGAACGTCAAACCACACCTGCATTAAAACATTTATTAGTTTAGTTTTTCATAAATCAACAATATAATACATAATATTAATTATGAATTTTTAAACTTACCGACATTGCGTTGTGGACCATGTCCTTAACCTCCTGTGGGACTCGCCCCAATCTAACTACAACATAGGGACTATATCCCTAATGAGCGCTCCCACATGGCCAGAGTACATCCTCGTCTTCCCGCCTGATACTACGTTGTCATCCCCATTAGTGTCGATGACGATCATTCCCGAGGTACTCACGGTCTTCTCGAGAGTCTTCCTTGTGGTGGGGCCACTCTTTTTCCTTGTCAACTTGGCTCTGACGGTGCCTATCACAAATTGATTATTAATAAATTATTCTTATTATGACATTATAAGAAAACAAATTATTTATATTTCATTACCTAAGGGCGTTGGGGCGGACGCGACGGATTCCGACTTTGTCGCCGATGATGATACCCTCGCATAAATAAGATCCGTACCAAAAGACACGAACTGGTACGCCACTGATGGGGTCACCTGCGGAGGCAGTGGATAAATCGGTGCCCCTGAGTCATCAACTGCAGGTAATGCCGGTATCAACCGCGATGGGTAGAGAAGAAGCGGCGGCATCTGTACCCCAGATGTCCCACCCTCCGAAAGAGTAGGACCCAAGTCGGTGCCCTGTGTATCTCAGTCATACTTGGTGCCCTGAGTCGGAGGCCACAGCTACCTCGAGGAGTGACGGACGCTCGGCTGCCTCGAGGAGCAAAGGGCGTCTGGCTGCCTCGAGAAATAGGAGGCCTCTGACTGCCTCGAGGAATGTGTGGCCCCCAGCTGTCTGGAGGAATGAGTGGCATCCGGCTGCCTCTGCATCGGCGCTAGAAGGGACGCACGTCAAGCTGTTATGGGGCCCTGAAACGACGCTTGAGGGTTGCTAGACGTTTCATCAGACGATTCAGACCTTTAGCCTTTTGAACTCTTAGTTTCTAAACAAGCCTTTCAACCCGTTTAAAATATTTATTTATTAAATTATATGAATTTTTAATTTTAATTGTAATTTTAAATATTTTAATAACACTTGTTATCAATATATTAACAATCTTTATCGATATATTAATTAAACTATTATATGAAACAATATATACATCAATTAAACTATTATATGCAAACAATATAAACTATTAATCAATTTATTTAATTTTTTTATCATTTAATTTAATTAAACTATATATTAATTTTCAGCAATATATACAAATTATATGCAAATATGTATACAAATATATACAACCATAAACTTAAATGAATATATACAAATTTGCAGCAATATATACAAATTTGCAGCAATATATACAATATATACAAATATACAACAATTTATAATTAGTAATGTATATAAAAATAAATAAATCCTAACACCCGAAACCAATTCAAAATCTCAATTCAAAATCCAAAAAATTCGAATTTCTTACCTTAATTGCTTGAGAATTCGAAAGAGAGAGAGAGAGAGAGGATGTGGAGGCAGAGGAGAGGAGTGGAAGAGGCGGTGGAGGAGCCGAGGATGGTAGTGGAGGCGGAGGCGGAGGGGAAAAAAATGAAAATAAGGTTTCAGTTCTCGGGCTCGCTGGGTTCTGCCTATATAGGCAGAAGTATAGCCGACGAAATAAAAAAATTGTCGACTATAATTATGATTTTCGTCGGCTATAGTGCAACTTTAGCCGACGAATATTCAAGAAATTCATCTGCTATTTTACTTTTTATACTAATTTATTTAATTTAATTGAAATTTATACTAATTTGACCGTCAGATATCATCATTGTATTGAAATATGTGTATGAGAAAATTTTCATCAAGATTCGACAACGTTAAGGACTCGATCCGGACGGTCAATCCCGTAAGTCAAACCCCTAAATGTAAAGAAACGGTAATTTGACCGTCTAAATTACATATTTTGCCCGGACCTTCAACTGTAAATAGTTTCGTATCGATGAGATGTAACCATTGGTATAAGAATTTTATGAAAAATAACCATCAGAGATAGGGCTACCACTAGGGAGAAAGAATGAAAAAATGCATTGACCGCAACTATCGGCACCGAAACTTTATCGGAATTACGTGATTTTTCAACCGTAGACATATTTCATCGTTCCGGTAATATCTTATTTCCGACTTTTTTTCGTTTGAAGCATCTACGTATAGTTTGTTTTTGAAACGGAATATTTACTTAACACTTGGTAAACAAGTTATACAACATTAGTAGGCATGTTGTGATTGTGATGATTAATCTTGTGAAACAAAAATCCGACCGTCAGATATTATCATTATGTTGAAATATGTGTATGAGTAAATTTTCACCTTGATCCGACAATGTTAAGGACTCTATCCGGTAGGTCAATCCCGTAAGTCAAACCCCTAAACGCAAAGAAACGGTAATTTGACCGTCTAAATTACGTATTTTGCCCGGACCTTCAACTGCAAATATTTTTAAATCGATGAGACGGAACCAGTGGTATAAAATTATTATTTTATTTATTTAAATATAGCCGACAAAACATTAGGGTATTCGTCGGCTATAATATAGGGTTTAGGGTTTATGGTTTAGTCGACGAAATATTAGGGTATTCTTTGATCAATATATTTTAGCGGACAAAATACTTCTTATTTCGTCGGCTATGATAGTGTTAGCCGACGAAACATGATATAATTCGTCGGCTAAAAATATCTTAGCCGACGAAATATGGCCTATTTCGTCGGCTAAAACTGAAAAATACCTAAAAACACAGGTTGTTTAATGTAAAACATACCAATTTCCTGTTCATATATCACCAAAATTAATCAAAATTTTGAATTCAACAGCTTGTAGCATATAAAGCACACATAAATTTGTATTACAAATTCAAACTAAGAAGGCTCGTAATCGGAATCATCTGATGAGTTTTCTTCGGTGTCAGAATTAATTTCTGGCAATCTATGCATTTCCTCATCACAAGAGTCTTCGTCTGTTTCTTGATTTGGATCAACATCAATGAGCCTTGCGTCTAAATCAAAAATTCTAACCGAATGACCGGTTTTAAAATTATTAAGGTGAATTATAGAGGAGTCGGGAATACCTATTGCGCTGGGCTCTTGATACGCAACATCTTCTTCCTCGTCTTCAGCCTCTACAAGTGTAGCCGCCCGGAAAATGTTTCGAGGGTGCACAAGGTTGACTACTTTCCACTCGTCACCCTTAACAAAATCATCAAGATAAAACACTTGTTTTACCGTCGGCTATAGTACTTTTTATCGTCGGCTATAGTACTTTTTATATTTATTTATTTTCAATTTATTTGTTTTATTATCATTTCATTTATTAACTATAGCCGACGAATTTTTAATAATATCGTCAGTTATTGTACTTTTTATACATTCGGCACATTGTGATTTTGATGATCAAACTTGAGAAACAAAAATCCGACCGCCAAATCTGGCCATCATGATAAAATACATGTATGGAAAAAAATTCGACTTGATCCGTCAAGGTTAAATGCTCGATCCAAAAGGTCAATCCCATAAGTCAATCCCCTAAACGCTCGGAAACGATCATTGTACAGTCTAAATTAAGTATTTTGGCCGGACCTTCAGCTGAAAGTAGTTTCAAATCGATGAGACGTAACAAGTCGTTTAAAAATTTTACAAAAAATAACCACTGAAGATAGGGCTACCTATAGGGAGAAAGAATGGAAAATTACATTGACCGCAACTATCCGCACCGAGACTTTACATGAATACCGTGATTTTTCAATCGTAGACATATTTCACCTTCCAGTCATATCTTATTCCATGAATTTTTTTCGTTTGAAGGCTCTACGTATAGTTTATTTTTGAAAATAAACATTTATTTAATAAAGTAAACAAGTTATACATTAGTAGGCATGTTGTGATTCCGTTGATCAAAATTGACAAACAAAAATCCGACCGTCAGATATGATCATTATATCGAAATGTCTATGGGAAGCAACTTAGTGAATGGAGAAAGCGGGGAAGCAATGACCATTTTTCGGCATGATTGCCGAAATCTGGCAGAATATTTCTGCGACTTGTCAGAATCCAGTGAAGCAGCAGAATTTCCGGCATAAGCCGAAGAGGTAGAAATCGATTCCCCCGATAAGCTTAAAGGCGTAAAGTTTCCGTTAAATTGTAAATCGGGTTAAATATGGAAAACTTACTGTAAATAGGAATTTTCCATTTTGGGAAACTTCCTCCTTTTAGGACAGATGACCGGTAAAAAGAAAAGTCAATCTTTGCTAATCGGTTAAAATAAGCCAATCGGATGTTTAAATGACAATATGGCCAACTCAGGAATCTTGGTCAAAATCGATTTAATCGTTGTAAATAATATGGATAATTTCATAATCGATATATCGACTCACGATTAGTAAATTGGTTTGAGTTGTGGATTAGGTGACTGCAAATTACTATACGATGCCTAACATGAAATGAAATGAAATAGTAAGGAAAATCGATATGTTAAGGTTGTGTATTCGGAAACTAAATTTCGAGTCGTTAATCAGAAATGAACGTATTGGTTGAAAGGTTGATAAAAAGGATGGATTTTGGTTAACCCCTGGTCAAATAGGATTTCCTAGCCAAACTAGGAAAATATCAAGTCAATGGTAGTAAGACTAATATGTTGGATTAATTTTACAGTCTATGGTTGAACGTGAGACGGGCTAGACCATGTGGGTATTTCGAGGTAGCGCTTCAAGAGTATTCTGAGCAATAAGGAGGTCGCATTAAGTACTATGAGTGGACCTATTGATTTTAAAACATGCATGCTGTAATATTTATGAACATTTATAAATAACATGATTTTATTGATTTTATGAGCCGGTGGGGCTAGGAAGGTGGGTTGCTCCCTTCCCGTAAGCTCCTTTATTTTGTTAGCTAGAAAGTTTGTGTTAATGATATGATTTATTTATGGCCATTGATTTAGGACGGTTGGAAAATCGTATCTTATGCATGAGATGCATATTTATTTACGGGGGAGGAGTCATTATTGACTTTTTGTATTTGTTTGTTTTCTTCACCATGAAGGGTCGTTATATATATATATATATTATATATTATATATTATCATTGCTAGCTAGCCATACGGCCCCCACTTAAGGAAGTGAAGTGAGGCAATAATAGCCTTAGTTGGCTCTGACCCAAGCTTGAGAGACTTATTGTCATGGTGCAATCTCTTCACCATGAAGGGTTATTTCATTATTTAGTAGCCTCTTGAAAGCTCTGACCCTAGTCCGGGAGACTCTCCGTCCTGGTGAAACATCTTCCCGTATTTTTAATATTTATTTTTAAGCCAATTAGATTGGCAAGTGATGTTTTGATTTTCGAAAGGATTATTTGGAATTCTTTCCTAACGAGGCATGCACAAACAAATTTTTGAACAATAAAAGGGAGAACATTATAATCGGCATTTTCTCACCCTTAACTACTATTTTTGTTCACTCACTCTGTCGTCCTGTTTTTAAATGTTTTCCATTATTCCATTCATTTTTAAATGCCCAGTGTTGCAAGATTGCTGAAAGAAGATCGTGCGTATAGAAGACGGGGCATAGTCAACTAATCTGTTGTCGCTAATATGTGTATTTAAGTATTACTTCCATGTAGATTTGCTCTGATTACCCCTAGCTTAGCTTAGTTTAATTGATTGGTGATGCATAGTTGTGATTTGGAGAGCAGTGTGGCTCTAGGTGTTTGGATTGAATTATATATTATCTTGAAGTGCTTAATTGATTTAAGGAAGGGTTGTTTATTTAAAAGGGATTTCTGGGTGAGTCATAATAATATGGCTTAAGATGAGAAAAACTTCCTTAAAGGGAAGCCTAAATACCATCGTTAACCTTTTATTAACTACACACCAGAAGATCCACATCCCTGACTCCGACTCCTAAACTTATGCAAACACGCGTACAGGCTTTCTGTGTAAGAACAAATGGCTAACTTACCCGAGGAACAAATTTGAACAACACTGATGAACCTTCATCTTCCAACGTCACAACTCTCGTTGAGTCAAAACTTACACTTGCACACAAGGAAAATATGGCCGACTTAGACACGCGACCATTTTCCTTTTGACCAGAACCGCTTGATCTGGCATACGCTTTCCCTCAAATATTCTGTTGACTTCCCTTGTTAAGAAGTAATTCTCTTTCTTTGTCTGGTCATTAAATCGACCATATTCTCCACATACCGAACATATTTGAAAAGAATACGAGCGTAAATCCGCAACCATAGCCTTTAAATCTGGAAGATCCAAATCTCAAGATATCGAGATCCAACAATTCTTATTCCTCGTATGTACACAAATTGTCGGTCTACACACTGCCTATATAGCCATTCTGACAGGATAAATCTAGACTTTTTTACCAACAAGCCGATCATTAGAATCGCTAACTCAATTATCACTTCATGGAATTTACTGTATGATATACGACTGGTAATAACATACCACACGTACTATATTTAGATTAGGTGCCACCGACCTCCTTATCTCTTACACTAACCTTAAATGACGCACAGTGTAGAACCTGCACTTCAACCATAACTGTGTGTCAATTATACATTACTCACATCACGATCTGGAAGAGACTTTACCATTACAAGAATCTCATAGCCTTTATTACCCACTCATCAAAGATATTTCACTTCACTTATGCCTTCATTACCAATTCATCTACAACAACTGACAAATTTGAAAATCTAACATGATCGAACATCTACGCAAATTTAGTGCCACTAGTGCACACCCCTAGTAACCCTCTATCAAGGCATCTGAATCTAACTTCATACAAAAATTATATACATTGATCATCATGAACAAAGTCATCAAGAAAAAAAATTTATTGATTACCATCACCGCACTAGGCGCGTGATAATCACTGAGTCACCTCACACAACTAGATAGTTTCTAAACAAAACTGCCTCCATGGTCCAAATGTTTACCATCCATCGCGTCTTATATTTGAAATGATTCAAAATGCACAACTACTCGCTGTTATAACTAAAGAGGAAAATAACTTGCGTCCACTAGGAAACCAAATTTACCACTCCAGATCCTAGATTGTGTGAACCACTGCCATACAGTAACAACATCTCTAATCATATCTTATATACTTCATACCATCAACACAAAATTATAAATTAATTAACACACACACACACACACACACACACACATATATATATATATATATATATATATATATATATATATATATATATATATCTTATTAACAACTTTATATATACTATCAAATCATCACACTCAAAATCGATCAACTCAAATAAAACTCAAAATCAACATATATACGTACTTATATATCGCTCCACAAACTAATTCTGGACAAATTTCGACAACACTCAAACTTATACATATATATATATATATATATATATATATATCTACTACTTATTAACAACTTTATATATACTATCAAATCATCACACTCAAAATCGATCAACTCAAATAAAACTCAAAATCAACATATATACGTACTTATATATAGCTCCACAAACTAATTCTGGACAAATTTCGACAACACCCAACAATTTCGACAACACTCAAACTTTTTCTCCCTTTTTTTCAAATGAGCTGCTATCCAGATTTGCAAATATAAGACACTTTAGCCGAAAAAATTATATATTTCAACGGCTAAACTTTTAAAATTTCGTCGGCTAAAGTTCACAGACTATAGCCGATGAAAAAAATTACTTTAGCCGACAAAATTTTAATTTCGTCGGCTAAACTTGACTATAGCCTACGAAATTTTAACTTAGCCAACGAAGGAAATTTCTTCGACTAAAGTGGACTTTATCCGATAAAAAAAATTCGTTAGCCTGTTTTTTTTTCGTCGGCTAAAGTCTTTCTTCTGGTAGTGGTATGATTATTCTACTTGCTACGTTTTGAGCTAGTTGTTCTTCGTTCATTCATTCTCCTTCCTTCATCTTCATTTTTTCTATACTTGTTTGCAGACTTAATATTCTGCTATTTAGCTCCTGGAATTGGTTTTCGAGATCACTACTTGTTTCCGGGTGGCTCGTGGTCCCTTTGGCGGGTGGCACGGCTCCAGAAATAGCGTACTTCCCTGTACTCTGAGTTTTCCTGTGTAAAGAACAAACACGTCAAAGAGGCGTCCCCGGGTTTACCGAGGGAAGCCACTCCGATGCTTAAGTTAGACACTGTCAGCTAAGCATAAAACTCGGGAATAGTCAAGAAGTTTCATCGTACCTTTATGGGGAGGCATGTGCCGGTATTTATAGTAGCATTGAAGGCAGCATTCCTGTCCCTTTCCAATGTGGGAGTAGTTTCCCTTGCTTTACTTAGCTTTATGGCGAATTGGGCCCAGACAAAGGGCCCAGAGTGGCTTCACATTTAATTGTAACCCGGTAAAGGTGAAATATTAGGTTCCACCTATAAACAAGTCCCCCAAGTCCTCAGTCAAGGGGTACGCTTGGGTGGGGACTTAAAATCGTTTCTTTACCGGGTTACAAAGTTAGCAACCAAACCCGGGGTACCCAGTCCCCCAAGTCCGTACGCAAGCGGAACCCGCAGACACTCTTTACGTTGAGAACTCAAAACGACGTCTCCGGGTTGTAGTGGGGGGAAACTGAAAAGTTTTTCGGTTTTGTGAAGCGGCATGCGCGACACGTGTCGTTTCCCTCGAGAAACTGAAACGTCCCTTCAGTGCACGCCCTTAACTGTATAAATAGGGGTTGAGGGTGACAGTTTTGTCTCACCTCCAAACCCGATAACTTTTTCGTGCTTTTTGCTGTCGCTTTCTTTTGTCGCTGTTTCTTTTGAATTCAAGACTCAGATCGATCTCAAAAACCACTTCAAACACTCAAAACTAAGGTACTGTGTCTTCTTCCCTCCTTTTTGATCGTTTTGGGACGATTTGTGTACTGTTTCTGGGTTCCCAGGAAGGTTTTCTGGGTCTATGCGTCTGGGAATTTAGCTTCGTGACGCCGGGTTACCTGAGTTTTGTTGACGCCCCCGTGTTTTCTTGTTTTGCAGATGGCCAACGAAACAATGGACACTCACGTCCCCGAGTTTGCCTCCGTAACCTTCACTGATGGGACCGCTCTTGATCCTCCCGGGTACTCATTGACAGCGGAGGAGATCGTGGAGCTAAGGAGCAACTGGAAGATCCCCGAGTCTGTAGAAATACGGCCTTTAGAACCCGAGGACCAGTTCTTCGCTCCCGGGGATGGGTGGACGCTGTGCCACGAGTATCAGCTACGCTGCGGCCTGTCACTCCCGCTGAAGGTAGAGGTGCAGTACCTCTTGGCTGCGAGCAACTTCGCAATCGGGCAAGTTGGACCGAACATGTGGAGGCAGCTACTCGGGTTGTGCGTTATGTACAAGGTGTTGAAGCAGCAGATGCCAACCTATCACGAGTTACACGCCATGTACCGGGCCGAGTACTCCCGGAAGGCGGGTTTCAGCGGGACCATTCAACTGAAGTCCAAAGCGGTTTTTAAGAAGATCGTCGAGGACCTGCCATCTTCGGTGAGCAGGACTTGGAGGGAGAAAAGTTTCTTAATAAGAAACTTTCAAGACCCGGGATACGCATTTCAAGTACCGGGTGACTTCCAGCCACTGATGAGTGAGTCCTTCTCTCTCCGGATTCTTCTTTCTTTTCTTTATCCCGGGTTATAATTATGTTGTTTGTGTTGCAGATGTCCCCGACATTCCTCTGGAGCCGGTGATGGAGAAGAGGATCCGGAGGATGCTGTGGGCTTTTCGGGGGCAAGACGACCGGAGTTCATACCGGCTTTGTAGGCTGTATGTGTACAGCAGGTGCCGGTTGATGGAGCTCCCAGGTTTGTCTCGTGTTCCTTCAACTTTTGTTGTTAAATGCTTCTTGTGTAACGGGCTATATGTGTTTCTGCAGCTCTTCTTCCAATGGAGTTTACAAAGCGGAAGAACCCGGGAAAATACGACGGGTTTGAAGATAAGGCTGTTTGGGCCGGGATCCGGACACAAGCAACGGATGGTCAATTATACGACATTAACCTGACCACGAAAGCGGCTTTCCTGCGCCCAGAAGCAGAGCAAGGGGATACTGAGAAATTCCTCGTGGACACCTTGCACTTCAACGAGATCCCCGGGTACCTTGCTGAGGTACTTGGCACGGAGATGTACTAGGAGTTAGATGAAGAGATTGTGGGGAGCCCCGCGGAGGAGGTGGCGGAAGACCCGGTGATTGAAGAACCGGTGACTCAATTCCCCTTAGCAGACGAAGAGGTGGAGTTTGAAGAACCGGTGATGAGCGCAGTTCCCTCATCTATGCTCCCGGGTGAGGAGGAGTTTACCGAAGAGGATGACGACGGGGGTGAAGAAGTTGTCGGTTTCGAAGGGGTGGCGAGTGAGAACCCTGAGGGGAGTGATGGGAGCGACGAAGTGCACGAAGTGGAACCCGTCCCCTCCCACAAACGCACCCGGGAGGCATCCAGCTCGGCAAGGTCCGAGAGGAAGAGGAGGAGGAAGGAGAGGAAAGAGAGGAGGGAGAGAAAGCAGCACCGGGACACTGACGAGATAATGGAGGAGTTGGCGAGCGGGGGAATGGCGGACGTGGCCATCCAAAGGATGGTAGCGGACTTGAAGAACTGCGCCGCCGACTCCTATGTCCTGGAGCATGAGGACCCGCTGACTGTAGCCCGGAGGGCGCAGGAGAAACTGATGCGGGTAAGTTTGTCTTCTTCTTTTAACCCGTTCTTCTTTTGTTTGTTTCCTTGTACTAACCCGTTATTTGATTTGTGTAGGCTGTCAGGTTGTCGTACTTGGCAACTGATCGGCTCCTAACCGAAGGCATCCCCGAGCGAGAGAGAGTCCTCAGGGATGATCTCCGGGCCGCCCGGGACCAGGTGACCGCGAGTGAGGAAAACCTGGCTCGGGTCCGGGAATTCGCAAGCGCATCAGCCATTGCGTCGAGTGCAAAGTTGGCCAAGGCAGAAGAACACGTAGCAGACTTGGTGGCCAAGAACTCGGAATTGGAGAAAGTCATCGAGGGTCACCGGGAGGACCGGTGTGCTCAAGATGCCGCCATTGCTCAGCTTACTGAACAGAATCAAGCGCTGCAGCAACAAGTGACTTCTGTGGAGCAGCAGAAAGGAGAGTTGGTGCAGGCTGTTTCCCGGGCCCGGGACTCTGCTTTCTCCGAGTTTCTAGCGAGTCCAGAGTTTGAGCTGAAGCTGCGGTCGGCGAGGGCTGAGGCTCGTGCCGAAATTGTTAGCGCCGGGATTCGCCAAGGCTGGCTCGACAAAGCCGGTTATGATGGTCACCAAGGTCATGTCAGACCCGACGAGGCTGCAGGCACCTCCCGGTCGACTCCTGCTGTGGCTGCAAACCCTAGGGCTCCTGCAAACCCGGTTCGGAGTCCCCCAGTTCGTCCTTCAGCAGCCCGGAGAGGTATTTCCCGTGGTGGGATTGTCGGTGGTCCTCAAAACCGGCCACCGCTCCGTAGGGGACAGTTTATCATACGGCCCCGGGGAGGTCGTGGCGGCTCGAGCACTGGCGGGGGTGGCGGGTCTGCAGCGCCATGAGCTGGAGCTTCTCTTGGAGGATTCGTCTTTACTTTTGTAGACTAGCCTTTATTTTTGTAGCGGCTTTCTGCCTTGTAGCTGACTTTCGAATAAAAGTATTCAAATCCTGTCAAATAACACGTTAATTTGATGCATATCTCGCAAGTGTAGACAAAATTTACATATAGTGCCGGTCTGGCATGTTATTGTCATAAAATAACAATAGGCCCGGTAGGGCTTTATCGGTCTGTTAGGGCTTCCTGTCAAATAACACGGTAATGTGATGCATAATATACAAGTGTTGACAAAATGTACGCATATTGCCGGTTTGGCATGTTAACATTATAAAGTGCAAATGGGGCCGCTAGGGCTTTACGGGTC
Source organism: Comarum palustre (assembly GCA_951800085.1). Lineage (NCBI taxonomy): Eukaryota > Viridiplantae > Streptophyta > Magnoliopsida > Rosales > Rosaceae > Comarum > Comarum palustre. Next base: position 11,782,187 of record OX637586.1, read on the forward strand.
CGTTAGGACTTCCATGGGCCACTAAGGCCTTGGGTGGAAATGTCTTTCTATAACACGGGTTTTTTCCCTGTAAAATAACACGTTAAACTGATGCATAATTTGCGAATGGTGACAAAATTTACAAAATGCCGGTTAGGCATGTAAACAACAATAGCACCGCTAGGGCTTTACTGGTCCGTTAGGACTTCCAAGGGCCGCTAAGGCTTTACGGGTCCGTTAGGGCTTCCAACCCGATGCTTAACCTGCAAGTGTTGACAAAATTTGCATATAGTGCCGGGTTGACATGTTAATGTTATAAAATAAAAATATGGCCGCTAGGGCTTTACGGGTCCATAAGGACTTTCAAGGGCCGCTAAGGCTTTACGGGAGAATGTCTTTCTATAACACGGGTTTTTTTCCCTGTAAAATAACACGTTAATCCGATGCATAATCTGCAAGTGTTGACAAAATTTACACATATTGCCGGTTTGGCATGTTAACATTATAAAGTGAAAATAGGGCCGGTAAGGCTTTACGGGTCCGTTAGGACTTCCAAGGGCTTCCTGCCAAATAACACGGTAATCTGATGCAAAATATGCAAATGTGATAAAATTTACACATATAATGCCGGTTTGGCATGTAAGTAAAAATAGTGCCGCTAGGGCTGTATGGGTCCGTTAAGACTTTCAAAGACTGAAATAAGGCCGTGAAAGGCTTGCAATATTTCAAGTTATGGAGATTACCAGAGATTATCAGAGATTTATCGGAGCTTGCCGAGTTTTGACCATGAAATAAGGCCGTGAAAGGCTTGCAATATTTCATGTCAAATGGAGATTACCGGAGATTATCGGAGCTTGCCGAGTTTTGACAATGAAATAAGGCCGTGAAAGGCTTGCAATATTTCATGTCAAATGGAGATTACCGGAGATTATCGGAGAATGGAGATTACCGGAGATTATCGGAGATTTATCGGAGCTTGCCAAGTTTTGACAATGAAATAAGGCCGTGAAAGGCTTGCAATATTTCATGTCAAATGGAGATTACCGGAGATTATCGGAGATTTATCGGAGATTGACAGTGAAATAAGGCCGTTAAGGCTTGTAATATTTCACGTCATGTAGACCGGAGATTATCGGAGATTATCGGAGCTTGTCGAGTTTTGACAGTGAAATAAGGCCGTTAAAGCTTGCAATATTTCACGTCATATGGAGATCGCCTGCATTCACTCAACAAACTGATTGATAGACATAACCCGGCCGGGTTTTATGTGGGCCTGAAAGGCTTTATATATATAACATCAAGACATAATAAATTTGGACAGTTGTAGATAACTTGGTACCTATTATCAAGCGGGTGGGAGGGTAGCGGGTTTGATGTATGCACTGTCAAAAGTTCACGGGTTTTCATAACCCGGAGGATTCCATCATTGTTCTTCAAAATATTAAGCGGGAGGTCTTGAGTTCGACTCTCAACGAGAGCACCAATTGTTTCCGGGTGGCTCGTGGTCCCTTTGGCGGGTGGCACGGCTCCAGAAATAGCGTACTTCCCTGTACTCCGAGTTTTCCTGTGTAAAGAACAAACACGTCAAAGAGGCGTCCCCGGGTTTACCGAGGGAAGCCACTCCGATGCTTAAGTTAGACACTGTCAGCTAAGCATAAAACTCGGGAATAGTCAAGAAGTTTCATCGTACCTTTATGGGGAGGCATGTGCCGGTATTTATAGTAGCATTGAAGGCAGCATTCCTGTCCCTTTCCAATGTGGGAGTAGTTTCCCTTGCTTTACTTAGCTTTATGGCGAATTGGGCCCAGACAAAGGGCCCAGAGTGGCTTCACATTTAATTGTAACCCGGTAAAGGTGAAATATTAGGTTCCACCTATAAACACTACTCATCTTCTAGAGATAAGCGATCTTGTAATTCTGTTGATGAATTATCGTTTTGATATTGTCGTGAACAGTTTCTGTGAGAAGGAAAAAGCTGAAAGCTTTATCATCTTTCTGCTTTACTTTTAACTAAACTATGTGATTCATCATATTCGGGTGATTAGAGTTTCTAAAAGGTTTTTCAGTGATTCTTGAGAAGTTTTTAGTTCAATTTGTTGTTGGTGGATGTTGTCGGCAACATGCTCAGTTTGAACTAACTTCTTTTCAATATCCAACAAATATTGTTTTTCATTGAGATAATCAAACTTAACTTCAAGCTTCACGACTTTTGAATTTATCTCTTCAAGCTGGCTGATCTTGAGATAAAATCTCTCAAGTTGTTCTGATAACTTGTCTGGAGTCTTATTCCTAGATAGATGATCTAGGTATTCGACTATGCTTGGTCTGGAAGGATCAAACTCCTAAATTCCAATTTCTCTCAGGAGATGTATATGATCGTCGTAGAGCGTATTCAATACTCTACAAATGTACTCTATCGAGTACTGGTCTTCTTGAATATGTCTTGAATGAAAACAATTTTACCACTTATCAGTACCTTCTGTAATACAAAAGAACTGATAATTTTTGAGTTTGGATTCTCTTTTGTTGGTTAAGAGAAGCCAACAATATGAAATAAGCCTTGATAACGTGCTTTTGAGCCAATCAAGTTCTGATACCAGCTATGACAGATCTAACCGAGGCACAAAATGTTTAGAGTCTGATCATAATCAAAAACTTCTTAAAGAACTTCAATTTGCTCTTTTCTGAAGGAAAATATGTGATACAAGACCCTATTTTTAATCATATATATATATATAGACACACACATTATATCTAACTTAAGACATCTAAAATACTAATCTATGTAGTTATATTCATATATCTCCTTAAATATATCTCTAAATCACCAAAAATCAATAGTTATTTAACAAAGAAAAATGCAAATTAAAGAAATAAAGCTTACAAAAGCTTACAACATTAGTTGTATTGTACAAAAAATAAAAAACCGTTGAAGAAAAATCACATTTATGTGTGCCTTCGTCAAAACCGTAACCGACGAGGGTAAATCACATAATTAGTGATCATTTAGTGTAATAACTCAATTAGTTACTAATCAGATATTGTAGTCATTATGTACTTTGTTTTTACCTTTGTAATCTCATCTCTTAATAAAGGAGAACTTCTGATGAGAGTGAGTATACATGTTCCGTTCTATTTTTTCCGTAATAGAAACATATTAAAAACAATAGAAAAATAAATAATTATTAAGGCATAAAGGTCAGGATTTTAGGGACGAGATAAGTTCGGGTTGGGTATGGCTTTAAAAGACTCAAATGAATAGCGTCGTAAGGTATGACCTGTTTACTTTTGCTCGACCTTTACCCTACCCTAATTGAAAAAGTCTAGGGCCAACCTGCCCTAACAGAGGATCAGGTGAGACTTTGGCCCTAGAGGGTAAGGTGAGTTGGGATAAAAATGCCAAATGATGAGGCCTACCTCTTTGGGGATTGGCTCTACTAAAAATCGTCTATTTGTATATGTTGAAAAAATAGTGAAAATAACCATTTTATTTAACCAATTTAAATGGGTTATAGAGTGAATAACAAATAGTTATCCAAAGATGACTAATTGCTTGAAACCATGCATTATAGACTTTATATAGTCTATTGACCGATTGAATTCTATGAGCTATAACCTCACATAATGTGAAAGGTTGTAACCACACATTTATGTGAAAGATTGTAACTACACATTTATGTGAAAGGTTGTAAACAACCATTTATGTGAAAAATTGTAACCACACATTTATGTGAAATGTTGTAACTATAGAATGTCAAAGGTTGGAATTAATTCTAAGGGTTGCAACATATCAACCAGAATTCATGGCAATTCAAGTAGTAAATGGTTTTCCCCATGTATAAATAGGTGACATTTTCTTTGTTCTAAACACAATTGAAAACATCATCATTCGAAGCACTTTTTCGATAATCATCTCCTCCTCTCAAAGAGTTATTGTCTCTCTAGTTTATAGTATCATGGTGATAGATTGAAGATACTACAAGTTTGTCGGGTATTCTTGGTAGCAGTGCAGCTCCAAAGCACTAGTAGTCCTTATATCTTGGGAGGCATAATTTGTCTTAAGAAAAGTGTGTGAGACACACGACTCGACTTTATCACTTTCTTCGTATCCATCGTTTGAGTGTGGAGTCATAACACGTTTTTGGTGTTCTGTGTACTAAGTGTTCCAAGGCACGTGATTTATCCTTCACAAGTTATATTTCTCCTTGAATCAAGTGTGGTAACCAATATTGTTCATTGTAGTTATTTTTATGTTCATTATCTCATTATTTCTATTTATTGATTAATTATAAATTAGATTTATATGAATTTATATATGCAATATATAACCCCTTTTTTGTTTATAATCTTAATACAAATTATAGGTATTGCATATATTGGCGAGCACATACATTGATGGTTGCCTAAACTGAATTGATGCCTACACAGATTATGTTGCCTTACAAAATTTGTAGTTAATGATGTGTTGCCTTGAGAAATAAGTGGTTATGCAATTAACACTTATGGATGTGTTTCAGAAATGACAACCTAAAGTGGTTATGGAAAAATCTGAACCAAGGAGTCGACCTCAGTGCCGACCATGCATGTGAAAGTAATAGTACTGGTCTCAACCTCTTATGGAGGAAAATTTGAGATGTTCAATAAGCTTCACTTGAAGAATGAATATGTCATTCAAGATGTCTCTAAAATAGTGAGAAGAGGTGTTGAGTACCACATGTGTTACAAAACACATGAAGTCTCATGGTTTCTCAAAAAGATATGACAATAATGATGAGGATGGAATTGAGCATCCATGTTTATAAAGAGGCAATAGAGTTCGGGAATGAGACTATTGTAAGTTGTGAGTGGCCTTCAGTATATGTGAACATGTATGACGAACAAAGCATGAAATAAGTCATTACTGTAGAATAATAAACTTTGGGTTGTGGTATGACAAAGTCAAGTTTAGAAAAGGAGGTTCATGAGATGATCTCTGAAAATGAACTAGAATTTAAATAAAGAATTGTATGTTCCAAATGTCTTATGAGTTTAGACTTAATAATGATGATTTAGTTTTGTCCAAAATAAAATAGTGCAAAGAGTAGTAGATTATTTATATAACAATTGTGAAGGAAATAAATAAAGCTAGCTTTTTCACTCATATGCTTGAGTTTTCCATTTTATGGAATGGAAGATTAGAATATGTTAATTACGTTGCTTTGCAAAGACTAATTAACATGGATCATTTATCAAACATAATTGTAAAATCTCTGTTTGTGACAAAACTAATAAGTTCATCGTTCAGGAAAGAACGTTAAAACTCTATGATCATATCCATAGTAATATATGTGATTTGAGATGAACGCAAATAAGAGGTGGTAATAAATGTTTTATCATCTTTGTGATAACAATACACAATATTGCTATGAGTATTTGCTGGAAAGCAATGATGAGAAAATAGAGAAAGTGGTTCTCTATTTAAATGTGGTTGAAAATCAAACTTAAAGAGTTATGATGCCCAAAATTTGGAGAGACGCCAATTTTATGGCGAGTGACATTTTTTTATAAGGTACCCAAAAGGAAAAAAAGAAACTTCATATGAACTATGAAAATGAATGATAAGAATCTTTCCAACTAGGCTGACTCAATCCAACTAGGCTGACTCAATTGGACACAATGTCTATGTAAGAACCATTGAGGCAATTTGCTTAAGCGAGCCATGCTCCACTAAAACCTCACCATCTTATCTGACCTTGTTTGATTGGAATTACCGAAAGGATTGAGTAGTAATTTTTGAATTGTCCAGAGTCATTAGAAGTTTGATGTACTTAACGAGTTGTATAAATCCTGACATAACTTACTATGCTGAGAGCAAGTTATGTAGTACATGAGTAATTCTGAAGCTATATATTTGCAAGCAATTGCAAGAGTACTCAAGAACTAAAGATACACTCGAGGTTATAAGCTGCATTATACCAATTATCCAGCTGTCTTAAAGGGATACAGTGATACAAATTGGATTTGACATGAAAGAATCAAAATCCACTAATGGTTATATGTGTTTGCATTGGGAGGTGTAGCAGTATCCTGGAAATCCTCTAAACAGAAATTCATACTCAGATCCATGATGGAGTCTGAGTTTGTTGCACTGGATAAATGTGGGGAAGAGGGAGAATGACTATGCCAATTCATAGAGGATATTCCGGATGGACAAAATATGTGCTCAGAATGGTATTATACATCAAAGAACTATGTCTTATTCACCACAATCAAATGGTATGGCTGAAAGAAAAAATCATACCTTAAAGGAAATGATGAATGCAATACAATTAAGTTTTGGGCTGCCACCCAACATGTGGGGAGATGTCATTCTCACGGCTAATTACCTTTTAAATAAGGTTCCCAAAAAGAAGGCAGAAAAGACTCCTTATGAATTGTGGAAAGGAGTAAAACTATCATACGGTTACTTGCGAGTGTGGGGATGTTTGACTAAGGTAGCTATCCCTCTACTATGACAGTAAAAAATGGGCCAAAAAAGGTTGACTGTACGTTCATTGGATATGCAACGCGTATCGGTTCATTGTGAAAAAATATGAAATTGAGGATATACACAAGAACACGATCATAGAATCGAGAAATGCTTCATTTTTCAAAAATATATTTCCATAGAAATCTAAGAAAGAATCAAGTTCTTCTAGAATTTAGCCAAATACTCAAGAAAATTAAGCACAAGTAAATCCTGAAGAGGTGGAGGCTGAAGAGGTAGAACCTGAATAGGTAGGACCTAGATGGAGCAAAAGAGCAAGAATAGAAAAATCCTTTGGATTCGATTTTTTACATATATGCTTGAGGTTGAACCTTAGACAAATACATAGGCAATAAGGTACACTGATGCGTCGTTATGGAAAGAGGCGATTAAGAGTGAAATAGACTCAAGTCTGTAAAATCATACTTGAGAACTGGTGGATCTTCCACCGCGGTGTAAGCCCTTAGGTTCCAAATGGATCTTTAAAATAAAGATGAAAGTAGATGAGACCATAGACAAATACAAGGAAAGACTTTTCATTAAAGGATATAAGTAAAAGGAAGGTCTGAACTATTTTGACACATATTCTTCTGTGATGAGAATAGCCTCCATTAGCATGGTGTCTGTTATCGCAGCTTTGCGTAAGCTGGAAGTACATCAAATGGATGTGAAAAACTGCTTTCTTGTATGGGGATGTAGAGGAGGAAATCTACATGGAACTGTTAGATCCAGAAGTAAAAAGCCCATTTATAGAAAGGCAAGTGGACCGATGCCTGCGGTCAAGGAGGTCAGAGGACGCTTGGAGAGTCAAAAGCGCTCGCAAGGAGCACAGTAATAAAGCACGCTCGCGAAAGGGGATAGTTTGTTCGCAGGGGGAAACGCGCTCGCGAAGCGGGGCGTGTGTTAGCAAAATACGTTCGCGAGAGTATTATAAGAAACTGGACACGTGGTTGCAGGAGGTTAAGTTACCACCAGAATAGTGTTGGGCTTACATGATTGGGCTTTAAGAGTTTGTCTTGCACTACAAGAAGGATTAGTTGAGGCCATGCCTTGATTCGCAAGGAAACATCTACCCTAGTATTCACTATATAAAGGGGTTGAGGTGCAAGAGAAAAAGACAACTACATCTATCAACAAACAGACAGCAACTTCGCCACGCGAAAGTCTTCAAAGCCTCTCCGGAGCAACCAAGCCTGATCCGTCAGCAACCGTAGCCTGATCCGTCAAGCTGCACAAGGGACTTAATCCGTTAAGTTTGACAGGTTTCAATCCGTTGGAATCTCTCTACTCCCCTGTTCGATCCGTTGAGCAGTGCTTACTCCCGCAACCAGTTCTGGAGAACCCGTTCATCAGTCCATATCCTGCACATCTTGATACCCGCTGCTTAGTTTCGTAGCATACTAAGTAAGATTCGGCCATCCACAAGGGTTGGAGAAAAATCCTAGAGGGACTTTTCCCTTGTAGGTCTATAAAGAGAACCCAGCACAGAGGAAGAAGATCGGCGTCTGTCACGGTCGCTGTGAGAAGAAGTCAGAAGAGGGACGCAGACAGCATCCAACTTCAAGGTTGTACCTAACCCAAAGGTACTGGCACGCCTAGCACAAATTTACAAGCCGGTTGTTTGAAGGACTGCAAATTCTAGACCAAACATCTGGCACACCCGGTGGGACCGTGTCAAGATTACAGGCTTCGGCGAATATCGAAAGGAATATCCTTCGTGTTCCAAACCAGAACACATAATCGCAAGGCCACATAACTCGGCTCATTGTAGGAAACTAACTACAGAACATGTCATTAGCGAGTTTGGTGCCATGGCTAACGAAGGTCAGTCACAAAACCTTGTTGAGCACGTTGGAGCATTGAGCTCATCATTGGATAACCTGACTAAAGGTTTCCAGGAGGTCCGCGATCGAGCCCGGCAGCAGGACAAAAAGGCTGAGATTCAAGACCTGAGGTATGCAGACCTAGCAACTAAGATGAACGAGAATCAGCAAGCGCTGAATAAGAGGATGGATATGTTCATGGAGGCTTTAAATGCCATGAGAACTGAACAGCTTATCCGCCAACAACCTCCAGAAGAAGAGTTGCTAGAAGAGGTCGATCACCAGGTGGATAGAAGAACTGTGCACCGAGAGGGATTTGGCCCACTTCGTTTGGGTGATGACCAATTAGCGGTGCACAATAATCAGAACCCTGGAGGGGCTAGAGGACGACAGAGGGCTCCAAGGCAGCAACCACGTCGTTCGCCAACACCTAATCAAAGGAGACCTCAGCTGGACTGGGATGCAGTCCAGAATATGATACAGGAGGCAATAAGGGCAACTCCCGTCGTTGCTGTGAACACTGCATACGCACATCCGTATCCAGAATGGGTGGCTGAAAGCCCATGGCCAGAACATTATCGACAGATAAGATTCACTTCGTTCTCAGGAGAAGGATCTGAAGACGCAGCCACCCACATCGCAAGATTCACAGGCGAGTGTGGACCATATGGTACGCACGTTCGGGGCCTCATTGTCGGGGTCAGCACTGACATGGTACACCAAGCTGATACCAAGATCGGTCCTTGACTGGAACGTGATGGAAACCATGTTTAGAACCACATTTGGAACTGTGGAACCAGAGGTTGACTTGTCTTCTTTGACAGCTATGTATCAGCAACCTATGGAGTCATCTGTAGAGTTCCTCAAGAGGTTCAAGATTCAGCAGGCCAAATGCAAAACTCCAATCCCAGAGCCTGACTTGATCAAAATTGCAATTCGAGGGTTGGAGAAGAGGCAGAGAGCAAAACACCACGATGGAGTGTTCTCTAGCATGGCTGACCTAATGAACAGGGTTGGCAGTTACCAGTACTTCCTGAATGAGCTTGATGAGGAAGCTAACAATTCCAGGAACAACTTGGCTCTCATCCCAGGAACGCTGAGGCCCAGAATGCCTCCAGCAAGGCACAAGACTGTGGGGGCAATATATTCCCATATGGATCCCTACTATTCGGCCCCACAAGCTATGCCCTATGCAGACCCATACATGATGGGTTATGAGGAAGAAGTCGCTGCAGTAGAGTTAGCAGGCAGACAGCCTATCAAGTCCCAGGTGTTAAAAATGTCTAAGGAGCCAGTAAAGATTTCGTTCGCCGCGTTTGCCAAGCCGGAGTACGAATCTTATACATATAATGCACACAAGGCACCGGAGATTTTGGAGGATTTGACGGCATTGGGGAAGGTAAGGAATGACTTTGAACCTCCCCCTACACAGGAACAGCTCAAGGGAAAGAAGTACTGCAGGTTCCATAATCTCTGGAACCATAACACATCAGAGTGCATTCGCTTGAAAGACACTATCCAGACTTGGATCAACGAGGGAAAGCTCGGAGCGAATGAAGAAAAGACTGCGGCTTGGGTGGACATCGATCCTTTTCCCACAATCAATATGGTTGACTTAGTGCCATGTGAGGGAAAGAAGGAGAAGCCGCTACCAGCAAGACCAAAGTTCAAAGAGTACACTTATGACGCTAGTAGGGCTCATGTTATCCTGAACAAGCTGATTATGGCCAACGAGGTGGCCATCCCATGGGGAGTCTACCCCCCAGAAGAAGCAATAGCTGGTAAGACCTATTGTAAGTTTCATAACTTGTGGACTCACAAGACTCCTCAGTGCATGCAGCTCAAAGATCAGATACAACAGTGGATCAATGAGGGGTCAATCACCTTTTGTGATCCAGCGGTAGCAGATGTGGCTGTGGTTGATTTGGCTCGGGGTAGCAGAAAGCTGACGCTTGACCTGAGCACTATTGATGGAGAAACAGAAGTGGTCAAGCGGAAAGAATCAAGAGCAGGTGCATCAGTAGTCATGTTGTGTGATAGGTGCAAAACTGAATGTGGCATTGCTAAAGAGCCACAACAGGAGCAGAAGAGTACTGTTACTACACCCCCTGAAGCGTATCAGCCACACAGTCCAAAGCAGATGAGAAGATCAGCAAGTCCTAGTCAGAGGGATTCCAACCTCTACTTGCGGTTACGCCAGGCAAGAACGGAGCAGAAGAAGCCAGTGGTCTACCCGCAGGACGTAGTAACTAAGCCTTACATACCACCAGCTTCCCGGAATATCCTCAAGGACAACGTCTGGATGGTCAGAGAAAGAGGAAAGGTGGTAGAAGCTACGCCTACTCAGACTAGGAACGTGCAGCGGAGATATGGTAAAACCAAGAGGCTTTTGGAGGCTTTGGATAAGGGTCTAGTCAGCCCAGACCAAATCAGGGAGACTCCGGAACAGTTAAGGCGGAAGCTGGATTTATTGTCAGCTAGACCTTTTTGTCCTATCAGGAACGTTCGCGAGACCTCCGAGACTTCTACCACCAAACATAGCGGACAGAAGAGGGTCTCGCGAGAAGAAAATAGCGGCGAACGAAAGTCTGTATGGTCAAGGGTGGGCGCCGACAAAGGTCAACATACGTGAGAATCAGTCTGGTCGCGGGTAGGTCAAAAGGTGGTGGGTAAAATATCTGCTTCCACCTGTACTAAGACACCTGAGACGTCTCTGGCAAAAAGGGTTAGGGTATCAGAAGGTCCTAAGAACGAAGACATAAGGGAGACGTCGAAAACAAAGTTCGAATAGAGACCAAAAGCAGTTCAGCATCAGGATCAGGGGTCTCGAGAAACAGATAAGGCTGAACCTATAATTGAGGTTGAGCAACAGAAACCTGTTCCAGAGGTTTCTTTAGTAAAGCAGATGGCTGAAGCATTTGCCCGTGCAGAAGAAGAATCAGAAGTCGATACACCTCGAGTCATAGAAGATGATATGGAGGAAGATGAAGAAGAAACCGGGGGCATGGACGAAAGTTTGCCATGCAGCGTGCTTTACGTGGAAAACGAGCATGGTGAGATGATCTCAGACCAATCTGAATCTGCTCAGGTTTACGTGACGACCGAAGCTGTGGTATCAGCTCCAGAGGCAAACACTTATTGCAATATGGTGTATGTCTTACCTTCTATGTACGCATTGGATGAGCCAATTTCGTCTGAAGTCTTCCTCAACATGTCGGAAGATGAAACTGGAGCGGAGTCATCCGTTCGCAGAGAAGAGCTTGCTGTAAAGAAGGATAAAGAGGACATGGACCCTGAGTTGAGAAGGAAATACGTTTTGTTCTCCAAGCCCATGTTCGCCATGAAGCAACATTTGCGACCATTGTACGTGTCTGCTGACATAATGGACAAAAGGGTCAGTAGGATATTGGTGGATACAGGGGCTGCTGTAAGTGTCCTTACCGTACAGACCATGAATTACCTTCAGGTTCCGAAGGAGAAAATTCTAGAGAGCAAGATGAAGGTAAAGAGTTTTGCTGGAAACATAGCTCAGACACTTGGTGTGGTGATACTAAAAATTAGGGTTGGCCCATCAGAGATGTATCAGACCTTCTTCGTGGCTGAGTGCACTGCTCCTTATACTATGATCCTGGGCAGAGATTGGCTTCATCAAGCCGGTTGTGTTCCATCATCACTCCATCAAGAGCCCGCTATCTGGAACCCAGAGACTGATGAGTCTGAAATATTCAAGGCCGATCCTAGACCATTCTCAGTAGCAGCTTGCTTTGTTGATGCAAGTTATTACAGTGAAGACATGAGGCCTTTAAGAGTCAGTGGTATCACAAAGAAAGGACATCCGTATGGGGTGACCTCCACTGAGCTTACGCAATGGGGATTGGCGCAACTTCAAGCAGACGCTAGTAGACCAATCTCCATGGTTTTACCCCAAAACAATCAATGAAGCCACAACTCAGCAAGGAGGAGTTGGAAGCCTACGCTTCCCTGCACCAGAGATTATCTATTTTTAGGCAAGAGCAAGAGGCTTACCAACAGGTGGCAGTAGTAGAGTGCGTTAACGATGATGTTTTGGAATATGACGAGGAAGATGAGGAGATTATCCAGGCAGCTCCGGCAGCCTTGGATGATACTCCACCTAAGGTCAAGGATCCAGTAGAGAAAGTCAACCTGGGGACCCTAGAGGAACCAATAGAGGTTGGGATAAGTATGTATTTGGAACCTGAACAAAAACAGAAGCTCATTGAGCTACTTCACGAGTACAAGGATTGCTTCGCAGAAAAATACGAGGACATGCCTGGGTTAGCACCAGAGTTAGTTTGTCACAAACTACTAATCATGGATGGTTACAGGCCAGTCAGGCAAGAACCCAGGCGAATGCATTCTGATACAGCGGCTTCAGTTAAGGAAGAGGTGGAAAAGATGCTTAAGTCGGGAATTATTCGACCTGCAAAGTATGCCAAGTGGTTATCTAACATAGTACCAGTCAGAAAGAAGAATGGTAAGATGAGGGTGTGCGTGGATTACAGGAATCTAAATACTGCCACACCTAAGGACGTGTATCCTATGCCAATGGCAGACATGCTAGTTGATGCAGTGGCAGGGCATGAGCTGTTATCGTTCATGGATGGAACCGCAGGATATCACCAGATTCCTGTAGAGGAAGAAGACAAGCACAAGACGGCTTTCAGATGTCCAGGATTTACAGGAGCATTCGAATACCAAGTCATGCCTTTTGGGCTTAAGAATGCTGGTGCCACATATCAAAGGGCGATGAACCTTATCTTCCATGACATATTGGGGAAGATATTGGAGGTTTATATTGACGATGTGGTAGTGAAGTCCAAGATTAAGGCAGATCACATAGAGGATTTACGAAAGGTCTTCATAAGGATGCGAAAACATAAACTTAGGATGAACCCAGCTAAATGTGTCTTTGGGGTTCAGTCAGGCGACTTCTTAGGGTTTGTGGTTCATCAGCGTGGTATCGAGATTCCAGCGGACAAAGTCAAGTCGGTAATGGAAGCTCCAGCTCCAACTAACAAGAAGGAATTGCAGCAGTTACTAGGAAAGATTAACTTCTTACGCAGGTTCATCTCGAATTCAGCAGGAAAGATTCAACCCTTTACATCTCTGTTAAAGTTGAGGGCAGATACAGAATTTCGTTGGGAAACAAGTCACCAGGAAGCGTTTGACAGGATAAAACAGTATCTTACTTTACCGCCAGTTCTGATGCCTCCACGACCTGGTCACCCTTTGAAGCTCTACATTTCAGCATGCGAAACATCCATTGCTGCACTTTTAGCACAAGATGAACGCCAAGATGATGATAAAGTGGTTGAGCATGCTGTGTATTACCTTAGCAGGACGTTGATAGATGCAGAAACCAGATATAGTGACATGGAACGGTTGTGCCTCGCGTTGTATTTCGCCGGTTGCGAATTACGCCATTATATGTTATCTTTCACAACGGTAGTGGTGGCACAGACGGACTTGGTGAAATACATGTTAACTAGACCTATTCTTAGGGGTCGAATTGGTAAATGGGTGTTAGCTTTGTCTGAGTTCTCACTACAATATACACCTTTAAAGGCACAAACCGGACGGGCGGTTTCGGATTTCCTGCTTCATCATCCAATAAAACAAGACTTACAGTACAGAGAGTTAGACGTGGTGGCCATTCTTCTGCAGCCCTGGGAGCTATACTTTGATGGGAGCAGCACCGAGAGTCTATCCGGCGCTGGGATTTCTCTGGTAAGTCCTCTGGGGGCTCGTCATGCGTATTCTTTCCAACTAGAGTGGAAATGCACCAACAATCAGGCTGAATATGAGGCACTCATAATCGGATTGGAAATGTTGCTCGCAATGGGGGCAACAGTGGTAAGTGTTTTCGGCGACTCTTTGTTGGTAATCAATCAGCTTAAGGGAGCATATAAGTGCACAACCTTCACTTTGGTTCCATTTTGGGAAAGGGCTATAGAACTGCTGGAGCAATTCAGTGATGTCACTCTAGATTACATCCCAAGGGCACACAACTTTGCGGCGAATGAATTGGCACAAATTGCCACTGGCATAACTTTGGCTGATGGAGTCTACGAGCGGATTTTGAAGGTGGAAAGGAGGACATTAACTTCTTTCATGGCTCGGAGGGTAGACGCGGATGAATGGTATGTCGCTACGATAGAGGCTATCGATACAGATTGGCGTCAACCACTTATTGATTACTTGGATAATCCATCTACTCCAGTGGATAGACAAGTCAGATACTTTGCCACTAACTATGTGTTACGAGGTGGCGAACTCCTACGCAGAGGAGAGGATGGAGTTGATCTTAGGTGTATCTTTGGAAAGGAAGTTAAGCGAGTAATGAGAGAGGTACATTTAGGAGTGTGTGGTTCGCACCAGGCTGGACCAAAGATGAGGTGGCTGATCCGTCGTTATGGTTACTTTTGGCCTTCAATCTTGAAAGATTGCATTGCCTTTGCTCAAGGATGTCAGGAGTGTCAAGCGCATGGACCAGTGCGGCATGTTCCAGATGTGCCCATGCAACCCATTATTAAACCTTGGCCAGCAAGAGGATGGGCATTGGATTTTATAGGAATTATTCATCCAGCTTCGTCTCAGCAGCATAAGTTCATCCTATTGGAAACCGATTATTTTACAAAATGGGTGGAGGCTGTACCCTTAAAAGATGCATCTGCTCGTACAGTTTGCAGCTTCATCTTCAGCAACATCATTAGCAGGTATGGTATCCCAGAGTGTTTAGTCGCAGACAGGGGGGCAGCATTTCTAGCAAAAGAAACTGAAGACTTCATCACTGACTATGGGATTAAGTTTCTGCATTCCACACCATATTATGCTCAGGCGAATGGACAAGCTGAAGCTAGTAACAAAGTCATAATCAATATTTTGCGAAAGATGTTGATTGATAATTCTAGAGATTGGCATAATGAGCTTGATCATACTCTGTGGGCGTATCGAACATCTAAGCGGTCACCTACAGGAACCACACCCTATGCCTTGATGTTTGGGCATGATGCAGTTTTACCCATGGAGATAAATGTCAATTCCTTAAGGGTTCGCGAACAACATCAGTTAGTAGGGGAGGATTACGTTCAGGCCATGTTTCAAGAGCATGAACAGTTGGATACTACGCGTATGGAAGCCTTAGATCATATAATGGTTGAAAAACAACGAGTTGCTCGCGCATATGATGCCAAGACACGTGGCAGAAGTTTTGGAGTTGGCGATTTGGTTTGGAAAGCAGTACTTCCCTTTGGCGAACATGTTCGCGGCAGGGGTAAGTGGTCGCCTACGTGGCAGGGGTCTTTTGTGATTGACCAGATCGTGGGTAAAGGTGCTTATTATTTGCGAAATTTGGATGGAGAAGTCCATGATAACCCTATTAATGGGAGGCATCTGAAACAGTATTTTCCAAGTGTTTGGGCTTCTGACGATCCTTTGCCGCCACAGACCACAGAGCAGCCTGTTTGCCAGCAAGGGGGCAGAGTTTAGAGCCTTAGGGTCTCGTTCGCAGAACTGGGATCTCGTCAGTTTCATTCATGTTGCTTAACGCTTAACCTGTTTGAGGTTTTGGCTTTTTATGCACATGATAAAACTGGGGGGCACCATAGATATACAAACCAATTAATGTGGTTTTTCGAAATTTTTCGAAATTTTCGACAATTTTTGGGAAGAACAAGTTGTGTTTTTCAAGCCCTAATTTATTTTGAACCAACACCTGTGGTTTATACATTGAACATAAACAATTTGTGTTTATTGCATAATATTCATGGATACATTACAACAAATACAGTGTTGAACAAGAACTGATTGCAACAAGTACAGTGTTGAACAAGAACAGAGCTGCTTAAAGAAAGAGCTATTACAACTCCTTTCATAAAGTCTCTCTTCAAACTGTTGCAGGTTTTGCTTCATCTTCCACCTTGCGCGGCCAGCTTGTTGAAAGCAAGTCGACGGTGATGGGAGTAGAAGCAACTTGGTCTGACCTGGCGCGGAAGAGGCTCGACAAGAGGAATCCTGTCGGCACAGAAGCCTTCTTCGGTCCAATACCAGAAGTCAATCCCCTCATCAAGTGGAATTTGGTTCCAGTGATGTACTTTGATGCGACTTCAGGGCTGGGCGCAACAGATCTTATTCCTGAGGTTAGGTTGTGAAGCCTACCCAGGATTTGAGGTTTGGTTGTGAAGCCTAGAGGACAGGAAGGTTGAAGAAAGAGGTCTGGTGGAACTGCTTTGAGACTGAAAGGAGAATACATGTTCTTGGTTGTTGAAGGTGATGAAAGGAGTTGATCAATATTTATAGGCGAAACGCTAGGTTTTCACCGAAGGGAACTGAATGGTTTGCTGTTCGTTCATTAGTCAAGCATTTATCACGCGTGCTGTGTTAGTTGAATGCGGTAAATGCGCAAGTTAATGGTGCGACGTTGCAGTTAAAGATGGGGACAGTTTTCGAGAGGTCAAGGATATGGAATCAATTTGAAAAGATCTTCTGCAGTCAGAATAATACTCGCGAACAAAGTCAGAACAGATAGCCAGTTAAATAAATTTACTAATGTGCTTGATATTCGCTAAAGCAGTGTCAAGGGCGTTTTGGATATTCTCTTCGTTGATCAGGGAATCTTCGATCCTGTCGTCCACCTGGTTGATCATTTGTTGAAGAGTCTGATAGGAATTCTTCTCTTGCTCCAAGGCGTCTAAGTTGTTCTGGGCCTCCTCTTCGACAATTGCTAGCTGGGCCTCAATCTCAGCTTTTTGACGTTTGAGCTCAGCAAGTCGGTTAGGAAGCAAATGGGTCGCGTTATGGACAAGTTTAGCAAGACTGGTGGCTTTGGCAACCCGTTCAGCTTGGAATTTCTCTTTCTGCTGATGATACTGAGGAGCCTCCAATCGTGTGGCTCTGGCACGCTCAGACAAGGTTGCAGCATTGGTTGTGAATTCCCATAGACGCCGCAATTTCTTCAAGAGTCTTTCGTCAGCTTGAACTCGAAGGATACGAACGGCATCTTCAATTTGGATCCTAGTATGTGGGTGGAGAAGATCCTCGTGCTCCAGGTTGCGGAGGAATAATGTCGCATCAGCAATGGATTGGTTTGCTTGAAAAGGATCCAGCATTAGTTGGACTTGCTCGATGAGGGAAGGCGTAGCATGATCAGGAGAGGAGGTCATTGGAAGGTTCTCCGGAATCTGGCAAGTAAAGAAACAATAAGTGTTTGTAAGAATACAAACAGAAGCTGTAGAGTAAAATTGTTACCTTTGGGTCAGTTTCAGTTGGGATCACCGGTTGAAGCACTGGTTGAGCAATATCATTCGCGCGATCGGCATTCGCGATAGCAGTTTCGTTCGCGAGAGAGACTGTATTTGCGGGGGGAATTTCGTTCGCAGGAATATCAGTCACTTTTCTCTGAGGCGAACAGGAAATTGTCTCGCGGGGAATTGGCTCATTCGCAGCAACAGTTTGGATAGGAACGAGCTTAGCGCTTTCACTAAAGACCTCTCCCATCATAGTATCCAGGATCGGAGAAGCAACTGACTCGGAAGAAGAGCTAACTTCAAATACAGGAATCGGTCCCTGAAACGACAGAAGCACAATTGAGCTCAAGTTCATTGAAATATTTCCAATTGAGTGGGTTATCGAAACAGTACCTCTTGATCTGCTTCAGTAGGAGTCCCAGTGTCCAGGGTAGCTGAGGGAGGAGCTGCCTTTTGGGCCTCAGCAGAGGTTACTTCAGCCAGGACAGTCAGGTTCGGAGCACCAGAAGCAGTAGGATGTTGACTGCATTCCTCGGGGGATCGCGCGGCTTCAGGAATAGACTGCATAGGCCGATCCACCTGTCAGACAATCAGAAGGTTAGTTGACTTGACTACATAAGCATACGAGCTTTCAAATTAAATGAACCCATACCTGGGGTTGAGGAACGGCTTCTTCTGTAGAAAGACTTGGTTTGGACCTTTTGAGAGGGCGAACACCAATTTTGTTCGCATGCTTCTTGATTCTTTGGGGACGATGCAGGGAAAGAGGTTGGTCAGAAGGGTATGTAGATCAGGGAGTTGATCATTATAGTTAAAGGAGTTTAAAATACCTGGGGGGCAGGAGGTACTTCTGTTCGCACCTCAGGAACCAAGGAAGGATCAACGTTTTGGCAAGGGCCGTCGATGGCAAAAACAACCAAATCTTCGGCATGGCGGAATTGTTTCTGATATGGCTGGAAAATCTGTCTAAACACAGATAGGTGGTTTGGGTTCCATTTGCCCTCGTTGATTGAGGTCCACCACCTAGTGAACTCATTAGTAGACGCGAAGCTCAGACGTACTCCGCCAAGGGGATAGGTGTTGACAGGCTGAATGATGTCTTTGAAGCTGGAGGGAATGGAATCAGGGTCAGTCCCAGCATTATAGGTTTCTCGCCACGAAGTGAAATGGTTGCGGCTAGCCAATGGGGGATATGGAATGCTTTGGCACATTCCAAATTGCCTCGCGAAGAAGTTGGGGCATAGATTTCTACTCCGGCTCTCCCTGGTAGTTTGAGGTCGCGATTGGAAAGGAGGCGTAGAAAGAAAAAGAGCTGCAGGACGTTGTGGCGATTGCTGAGAATAAAACCTTCATTTACAAGAGAAGGGTATGTTCGTCTGCAGATAATGGTAATAGAATCCGAAGGCAGGCTTTCCATACTATACAGATAGTGGAAACAATGCGAATAGCTAATGGCTGGAGGATGGGGAGCGGACACGATGGTTTGGCCTAAAACCTTATCTTTCAGGAAACTGGTGATAGAAGAGGAACGGAAAACAGGAAAATAGGTTTGAAGCCATAAGTCCAAAATCCAAAGAGGACCGCTAACAGATCTGTGTTTAAAGGGCTCTAAGGATAGAAAGTGTAGTGACCTATATAGTAATCCAGTGGCTAGCTCTAAAAGGTTAAGAGGGATACCATTGTAAAGTAGCTCAGCCGTTCTGGCCCAGGCGAAGGTGGGTTTGTTGGTGGCGCTGCATTCAACATATTTGAGTAGCCAGAATTCCAGAAATGCTAGGCCGCTTAGATCATCGTCAGTACTCCCATAGTGACTGACCCACGCAGTGTATGAGTTGGGGCGAGGCTGATCAGAGGGGATTTGATGTTCCAGAGCAAGGTCGTTGAGAGGACTTGGTGCCTTGGCGAATGGAAACCCGGTAATTGTATACACATCCAGCAGGGTGATACCCATTGGGCCTGCGGGGAGATGGAAGGTGTTTGAAGAAGTGTCCCAGAAACAGACTGCTGCTGCCAGGGGAGCTCTGTTGCAACCAGACTTCAGGGAGAAGCAGAGGTCAATAGGATCGGCGATTCCAACGGCCTGCCATCGTTCAAGGTCTTTATTGCGGCGTTGTTGGTACCACTGGATCTCGACGTCATTGGTGTTCGGCCATTGCCCAAATCTGGTCTGGGCGTCAGACTTCTGCCAGTCGACGAAGGAAGCTTCTTCCTTGCGGAAGATTAAAGGGGGAATTCTGGATGCATGTTGACGGTAAGGCAGTTCAAGTGGGTTTGGGAAAACATCGACCCAAGGACCCAGGTCGCAGGTTTGATCAATCTTAACTTTCAACCAAGACCCCTTGTGTTTTGGAGCAGGTCGGAGGCCAGCCATGGCTTGGATGAAGTTTAGAGCTTCATGCTCAGAAGGGGTTCTGGGTGAGGTTTTCACGGCAGAGAAGGCGTGTTTGGGTGCCATTGATTTGGAAGTAGGAGCGGCGGCGGATTATCTCAGGAAGGTTTGAAAAGAGTTGCAGAGGGAAATGATGGTTGAGTGTTCTGAGGAGTTTGACAATGAAAAGACGTTTGCTTTTGTTTAAATCAATGCCAAGGTATAACTCTTTTCGATTTTCGCAAACGGGCTTAATCTCAAGAACTGGGGGGCAATGTTAGATCCAGAAGTAAAAAGCCCATTTATAGAAAGGCAAGTGGACCGATGCCTGCGGTCAAGGAGGTCAGAGGACGCTTGGAGAGTCAAAAGCGCTCGCAAGGAGCACAGTAATAAAGCACGCTCGCGAAAGGGGATAGTTTGTTCGCAGGGGGAAACGCGCTCGCGAAGCGGGGCGTGTGTTAGCAAAATACGTTCGCGGTTGGAAAAGCGTTCGCGAGAGTATTATAAGAAACTGGACACGTGGTTGCAGGAGGTTAAGTTACCACCAGAATAGTGTTGGGCTTACATGATTGGGCTTTAAGAGTTTGTCTTGCACTACAAGAAGGATTAGTTGAGGCCATGCCTTGATTCGCAAGGAAACATCTACCCTAGTATTCACTATATAAAGGGGTTGAGGTGCAAGAGAAAAAGACAACTACATCTATCAACAAACAGACAGCAACTTCGCCACGCGAAAGTCTTCAAAGCCTCTCCGGAGCAACCAAGCCTGATCCGTCAGCAACCGTAGCCTGATCCGTCAAGCTGCACAAGGGACTTAATCCGTTAAGTCTGACAGGTTTCAATCCGTTGGAATCTCTCTACTCCCCTGTTCGATCCGTTGAGCAGTGCTTACTCCCGCAACCAGTTCTGGAGAACCCGTTCATCAGTCCATATCCTGCACATCTTGATACCCGCTGCTTAGTTTCGTAGCATACTAAGTAAGATTCGGCCATCCACAAGGGTTGGAGAAAAATCCTAGAGGGACTTTTCCCTTGTAGGTCTATAAAGAGAACCAAGCACAGAGGAAGAAGATCGGCGTCTGTCACGGTCGCTGTGAGAAGAAGTCAGAAGAGGGACGCAGACAACATCCAACTTCAAGGTTGTACCTAACCCAAAGGTACTGGCACGCCTAGCACAAATTTACAAGCCGGTTGTTTGAATGACTGCAAATTCTAGACCAAACAGGAACAACCTGAGGATTTTTCCACCCTAGGTCAAGGGAAGAAAGTGTGCAAATTGGTAAAGTCCCTGTATGGCTTGAAACAAACTCCAAAACAATGACATGAGAAATTTGACAATGTCATGATCACCAATGGTTATAGAATCAACAAATGTGACAAATGTGTATATGAAAGATACACAAGACAGACATGTCATCTTATGTCTATATGTGGATGATATGCTCACTATGGGGAGCAATGAGACGGTGATCAAATTCACTAAAAATATGTTGCAATCTCAGTTTGAGATAAAAGATATGAACTTGCTGATATGATTTTAGAGATAAAAATCACAAGAACGTCGGATAATCTTGTGTTGAACCAAGCACACTATGTCGATAATATCCATGAAAAATTTGACGAGGAAGGCTCTGGAATTACCAAGATACTGGTAGATGTAACTTTACACCTGTCTAAAAAACAAAGGGGAAAGTATCTCTCAGTTAGAATACTCAAGAGTCATTGAAAGTCTAATGTACTTAATAAGTTGTACAAGACCAGATTTGGCTTATGCGATGAGTAAGCTAAGTAAGTACACAAGTAATCCAGGGGCTATGTACTGGCAAGCGATTGGAAAAGTATTGAAATACTTAAGATATACTCGTACCTATGGGCAACACTATACAACGTACTTGGATGTCATAGAGGGGTTTACTGATGCAAACTGTATATCCGACGATTCAAAGTCTACTAGTGGATATGTGTTCACACTAGGTGGTGCAGCATTGTCATGGAAATCCTCAAAATAAACGATCATAACAAGATCTACAATGGAATCTAAGTTTGTCGCCCTGGACAAATATAGGGAGGAGGCTGAATGGCTATGCCAATTCGTTGAGGATATTCCAAGGTGGATGAAACATGTGCCTGCAATATGCATACATTGTGATAGTCAATCAGCTATTGGCAAAGTACATAACAAGATGTATAATGGTAAGTCTCGTCATATCCGACGACGAAATAGCACCATTTGACAACTAATCTCAACTAGAGTTATTTCTATAGATTGTGTGAAGTCTAAGAAAAACATTACGGATCCGCTGACCAAAGGGTTGAAGAGAGAGCTAGTTGATAAATCGATGGAAATGGAACTAAAACCTATGAAAGAATAAAAATTTTACAGTGGACACCCAACCTAACTGAATTGAGATCCCAAGAATTAGATTCAAAATGGATAACTAAATTGTAGAGATTATGATGGATCACTGTAGGGATTCGCCCCATATCCATTCCTATGATGAAAACAGTGATTCCCATACGGAATGATGTTAAGCTAAAAGTTTTTAATGATTCTTATGCGTTGGTAAAACCAAACAAAGTAATGCGGGTTACTCTTAATTAAGAAACCACCTATATGAGAGAGAAGTGGGGCCGCTTCTAAGAGAGTTGTTGAGGGCACAACTCTTGTCAAACTCTTACAGAAGCAGACGCGTGTCCAATGCCAAAATAGACACAATAATTAGAATTGGAATGTGCCAGGGAGATTCCTGTGTGGGACATGCCATCATTTACATAAATGATAGATAGTTCAAAGATATCACGTCTACTATTTAGTAAGTAAAGTAAGCATATTTCCATAAGAGAGGGTTCAAAGACACATAACCTGCCTATCCTATGCAAGTTTCGACCGTAGAAATCTATCACCAAGTCTATCGAGTCTTTGGTCGCCTATTTCATTCATGTGGGGAATTATTGGAAAAATGGTGAAAATAACCATTTTATTTAACCAAATTAAATGAGATAATTTAAATGAGTTATAGGATGAATAAGAAATAGTTACCCAAAGATGACTAATTGCTTGAAACCATGCATTATAGACTTTATATAGTCTATTGACTGATTGAATTCTATGAGCTATAACCTCACATAATGTGAAAGGTCGTAATCTCACTAATATGAATGGTTGTAGCCTCACTGATTTGAAAGGTTGTAACCACACATTTATGTGAAATATTGTAACTACACATTTATGTGAAAGGTTGTAAACACTCATTTATGTGAAATGTTGTAACAAATATTTATGTGAAAAGTTGTAGATATAGAAATTCAAAGGTTGGAATTGATTCTAAGGGTTGTAACATATCAACCAGAATTCATGGCAATTCAAGTAGTGGATGGTTTTCCCCATGTATAAATATGTGACACTTCCTTTGTTCTAAACAGAATTAAAAACATCATCATTCGAAACGCTTTTTCGATAATCATCTCCTCATCTCAAAGAGTTATTCTCTCTCTAGATTATAGCATTCTGTTGATAGATTAAAGGTACTACAAGTTCGTCGAGTGTTCTTGGCAGTAGTGCATCTCCAAAACACTATTAGTCGTTGTATCATGGGAGACAAGTACCATCAAGCCTTTTGCATCGGTGGAGGAGACATAATTTGTCTTAATGAAAATGTGTTAAACACACGACTCGACTTCATCATTTTTCTCGTATCATTCGTTTGAGTTTGGAGTCATAACACGTTTTTGGTGTTCTGTGTACGAAGTATTCGAAGGCACGTGATTCAGCTTTCACAAGTTTCATTTCTCCTTAAATCAAGTGTGGTAACCAATATTGTTCATAATAATTATTTTTATGTTCATCATCTCATTAATTATTGATTAATTATAAATTAAATTTATGTGAATTTATATATGCAATATTTAATCCCATTTCAGTTAACAGTATATTCTGGACCCGATTGTTCTAGTTTTAACGTGTGGGTTAGGAAGGAATTTGGGGTTGGTAAATCATGGACTAGAGTTGTGCATATCCCATCTGAGCTTATACGTCAAAGCTTTGGACGTGATAAATACGGTTTGAATAAGAGAGGGGCGAGTTCTCATATATAATCTTTGATTGATTAGCTAAATTATATATATAGAAGGTCCTTTCATTAAGTGATTCTTATTTTTAGTTTATTTATAGGAATTTGCATTCAACAAACTTTTTAATCATATTTTTTAATTTTAACCAGTCAATTCTTAGGTCCTAACATATAGATCACCCCTGTAAAATTTCATCCAAATCGGCGATCGTTAAGATGTTCAAAACTGCGAATTAAAATTATAGGCATTAACGGTTCAAGTTTGGTAAATTTGATCTGTCAAATGATTTTCGTTATTTCAAAGCCTTAACGATCACCAAAATTGATGAAATTTTGCAGAAATGATCTATATATATGCATCTACATATTGAATGGTAGAAATGTTGTTATGTGATCGAAAAGTTTGTCGAATGCATATTCCTATAAATAAACCAAAAATAGAGATCCCTCAATAGAAGGATCCTATATATATATATAATCCTAAATAACATTACTTCTATTTCTAGTAGTAATTTTTGATAAATAACATTACTTCTATTTCTAGTAGTAATTTTTGATAAATTCCCTCTCCTTTTCTATAAATACAAAGGAAAGTGGAATTCATAATTGATGTTTCTCTAATGTGGTAATTTATAAAGTTAAGTATAAGTCAACTATTATATGATTTTACATGAAGCAACTAGCTAGGTTATCGATCTGTTGGCTTACCTTAATTGCCACTTAAGTCTTGACCCTTTTAAATTGAGTTTCTAGCTATCCCAATGGTCTGAACTCTGAAGCTTGTCTGCATTTTGGATAGCGGGGAAGTGGTAATAGCGCATGATGAGAAATGTTTACTATTGTACGATCCCAAAACAAGGATTTCAAAAGTTTATTCATGAGGACAAATATGATTCTAGATCTCCAGTTGAAGTTCTCACTTATGAGGAGAGTTTAGAGTCACTGCCAATAGCAGAAGCAGTGGATTTGGAGGACTGAACCTACCCATGTTTGGATGTAAAATAAATATTCCTAGATGAGCCGTATTCTGAACCAATATGGTGATTCATCGCAAAAGTGAAGAGTATCCTGGGAGATATTCGATATCTAGGCTAAGTCGAACTTATCCTGAGGTCAAGAAATCGCCGAGTGAATACAAATTATTATATGTATATCAATGATCCCGTAATAAATGGTGGCTCGCTTATGGATTGAACAATTATGGAAGACCTTGTATGAAGGAAGGGATTTGGATACATGTCGTGCTAGAGGTGATTTCCTATTGCACCTTGGCATAAGAGACATGAAGGTTTGCGTCACCATCATTGATTCCTTATGTGAAGAAAGTTTAATGCATGCATGGTTCAAAGAAAGAATGGGGTGGGCCTCGGAACCCGGAAACCTGAAAATCCGGTCTGAAAAACCTGACAAAACCCGAAACCCTATACTCGGTTCGGTCCAAAACCTGACCCGTTTTCTAAAAAATCGGTTCGGGTTTGGTCTCCATATTTAAAAGGACAGAAAGCCCGGCCTGACCCGTTATTATTTTACCTTAAGCTGATTTACTATTTACTAATTACCATATGATTTTACCCTAAGTCTCTAACCTACCTTCTCACATCTCAATTAGACTTAGACAGCCACCACTCCACCAGGCACCAACCCACCACTTCTCAATCTCCACGAAACCTCCTCTTGGCCTCTTCAAATCAGATTCCCTCTCCGTGCTCGCCAATCGCCCCCACCGTGCTCTTGCAAACTTGCAGTACTTCGGCTGAGACCCAAAGGTTCAGTTCTGCACCCACCAAGAAAGATAAGCAAAACCAAATTAGGAATTGCTTAATTAGTAATTCTCCTCATCCTTACTTGTTATTTGACTTGCTCGTATGATTGGTACTCTAGCTTGTTTGCGATGAATAAGATAGATTTGTAATTGGGATTCCTCCATTCCTTTGTTTCTTCTGACTCCCAGAGCACTTCTCTGTGTGCTCTTTATTCCTTCTACTTCGGGAACAGAAGAGGTCAACTAAGATTAGGGCTGGCTCCGGTCCACTTCGGTTCGGTTTATACCCCAAACCGCGAACCAAACCAATGTTATACTTCGGTTCGGTTCGGTTCGGTTTTTTACTATTCAAGAGGTCAAACCGCAAACCAAACCACACCTACGGTTCGGTGCGGTTCGGTTCGGTTTTTCGGTTTTTTTTTCCAAATTTATAATTTTTCATCTTATTATCATTATAGTGAAAAATGGTTATAGTTCACAAAGTTGCACATTTATTTACAACCTAATAAACAAGTTATACAACATTAGTATGCATATTGTGATTCCGATGACTAAAAGTAAAAATTAAAATTTGACCGTCAGATATGATCATTATGAAGAAATATGTATGTGGGAAAAAATTCAACTGGATCCGACAAAGTTAAGGGCTCGATCGAAACGGTCAACCCTGATCCATCGTCACTTATCACACGGAAACACTCATATCTACCTCTATATTACGTATTTTTGTCAAAACTTCTACACGAAAAACACTCACGTAGATGAGACGCAACCGCCCATATAAAATTTTTGAGACATTTACCTTCCGACGATAGGGCTCCCCCTAGGGAATAATAAAGGTAAATAGGGTAGACCGCTACAATCGGTACCGAGACGTTACCCGAATTACGTGATTTTTTAACCAGAGCTGTATTTCATCATTCCGAACACATCTTATTTCACGAGTTTTTTGATAATTTTGCTTCTATGTAGAGTTGGTTCATAAAGTTGTGCATTTGCTTAAAACCTAATAAACAAGTTATACAACATTAGTATGCATATTGTGATTCCGATGACTAAAAGTAAAAAATTAAAATTCGACCGTCAGATATGATCATTATGAAGAAATATGTATGTGGGAAAAAATTCAACTGGATCCGACAAAGTTAAGGGCTCGATCGAAACGGTCAACCCTGATCCATCGTCACTTATCACACGGAAACACTCATATCTACCTCTATATTACGTATTTTTGTCAAAACTTCTACACGAAAAACACTCACGTAGATGAGACGCAACCGTCCATATAAAATTTTTGAGACATTTACCTTCCGACGATAGGGCTCCCCCTAGGGAATAATAAAGGTAAATAGGGTTGACCGCTACAATCGGCACCGAGACGTTACCCGAATTACGTGATTTTTTAACCAGAGCTGTATTTCATCATTCCGAACATATCTTATTTCACGAGTTTTTTGATAATTTTGCTTCTATGTAGAGTTGGTTCATAAAGTTGTGCATTTGCTTAAAACCTAATAAACAAGTTATACAACATTAGTATGCATACTGTGATTCCGATGACTAAAAGTAAAAAATTAAAATTCGACCGTCAGATATGATCATTATGAAGAAATATGTATGTGGGAAAAAATTCAACTGGATCCGACAAAGTTAAGGGCTCGATCGAAACGGTCAACCCTGATCCATCGTCACTTATCACACGGAAACACTCATATCTACCTCTATATTACGTATTTTTGTCAAACCTTGTACACGAAAAACACTCACGTAGATGAGACGCAACCACCCATATAAAAATTTTGGGACATTTACCTTCCGACGATAGGGCTCCCCCTAGGGAATAATAAAGGTAAATAGGGTTGACCGCTACAATCGGCACCGAGACGTTACCCGAATTACGTGATTTTTTAACCAGAGCTGTATTTCATCATTCCGAACACATCTTATTTCACGATTTTTTTGATAATTTTGCTTCTATGTAGAGTTGGTTCATAAAGTTGTGCATTTGCTTAAAACCTAATAAACAAGTTATACAACATTAGTATGCATATTGTGATTCCGATGACTAAAAGTAAAAAATTAAAATTCGACCGTCAGATATGATCATTATGAAGAAATATGTATGTGGGAAAAAATTCAACTGCATCCGACAAAGTTAAGGGCTCGATTGAAACGGTCAACCCTGATCCATCGTCACTTATCACACGGAAACGCTCATATCTACCTCTATATTACGTATTTTTGTCAAACCTTGTACACTAAAAACACTCATGTAGATGAGACGCAACCGCCCATATAAAATTTTTGAGACATTTACCTTCCGACGATAGGGCTCCCCCCAGGGAATAATAAAGGTAAATAGGGTAGACCGCTACAATCGGCACCGAGACGTTACCCGAATTACGTGATTTTTTAACCAGAGCTGTATTTCATCATTCCGAACACATCTTATTTCACGAGTTTTTTGATAATTTTGCTTCTATGTAGAGTTGGTTCATAAAGTTGGGCATTTGCTTAAAACCTAATAAACAAGTTATACAACATTAGTATGCATATTGTGATTCCGATGACTAAAAGTAAAAAATTAAAATTCGACCGTCAGATATGATCATTATGAAGAAATATGTATGTGGAAAAAAATTCAACTGGATCCGACAAAGTTAAGGGCTCGATAGAAACGGTCAACCTTGATCCATCGTCACTTATCACACGAAAACACTCATATCTACCTCTATATTACGTATTTTTGTCAAACCTTGTACACGAAAAACACTCACGTAGATGAGACGCAACCGCCCATATAAAAAATTTGGGACATTTACCTTCCGACGATAGGGCTCCCCCTAGGGAATAATAAAGGTAAATAGGGTTGACCGCTATAATCGGCACCGAGACGTTACCCGAATTACGTAATTTTTTAAAAAGAGCTGTATTTCATCATTCCGAACATATCTTATTTCACGAGTTTTTTGATAATTTTGCTTCTATGTAGAGTTGGTTCATAAAGTTGTGCATTTGCTTAAAACCTAATAAACAAGTTATACAACATTAGTATGCATACTGTGATTCCGATGACTAAAAGTCAAAAATTAAAATTCGACCGTCAGATATGATTATTATGATGAAATATCTATGTGGTAAAAAATTCAACTAGATCCGACAAAGTTAAGGGATCGATCGAAACAGTCAACCCTAATACGTCGTTAGTTATCACACGGAAACGCTCATATCTACCTCTATATTACATATTTTTGTCAAACCTTCTACACGAAAAACACTCACGTAGATGAGACGCAACCGTCCATATAAAAATTTTGAGACATTTACCTTCCGACGATATGGCTCCCCATAGGGAATAAAAACAGTAAATAGGGTTGACCGCTACTATCGACACCGAGACGTTATCCGAATTACGTGATTTTTTAACCATAGTCCTATTTCACCATTCCTAACAAATCTAATATTACGAGATTTTTGATAAATTTTTTTCCATAATTAAAGTCTTTTTCCTTCCTACTACATAATTAAAGTCCTTTTAATTATGAGTTTATTTATATACTTATTTATTTATTTTTTTTCCGGTTTTTCGGTCCGGTCCGGTTTCTACGGACCCCAAACCGCAAACCGGACCATACATACCCGGTTCGGTCCGGTTTTTGTTTTTCGGTTCGGTTTGTCTTCGGTTCGGTTTTTTTCGGTTTTCGGTTCGGTTTCGGTTCGGTTTTTTTCGGTTTTCGGTTTCGTATGGCCACCCCTAACTAAGATGACTGCTCCCACTGGGGCAAGATGATCTTCTTTTTCCTTTCTTTAATTCTAGGCTTCCAACTAGGTATTTGATTCATTGGTGGCACGACATGTTGGGTTAAAACTTTGATGCTTTGCTTGAAGTCATTGTAACTTACAATTTGTTAGATATGATGATTAAGTCATTCTTTTTTTTTTCAAGAGATTCGAATCATGGCTTTATTGAACTCGCCCTCCAAATCATGCGACAGTGTTGGTAGTGATTACAATTCAGCCAACTCTGAAAGGAGTGAAAACTCTCACAGTTCAGATTCAAAATCATTGCCACAGTTCCAACAGATGCTTCAACCTCGATTCAAGACGAGAAAAATAAAAAAAGGAAGCGCCCTATGAAGAAAGAAGTTGTTGGGGCTGTTGGAGATGCCGAAGATGATGTTGAAAATGAAAAACCTGCATGAAGGTCATGGGTGTGGCTGCACTTCAAGAAGATCAAGAAGCCTGTCTATGGGATGAAGAATGGTAAGAAGATTCAAATTGATGAGAAAGAGAGAGCTTAGTGCACTCATTGTGGCACTGATCTTGCTTCTGATAGTGTTGGTAATGACACTAGCACTATGAAAAGACGTATTTTGAATGTGTGCAAAAAATATCCAAGAATGTAGCCGGGAAGCAGTGGCAAAGAAAGTGGACAACAAGTTCTTAGTATTGGGGTTACTAAGGAGTTAGTGATGGTTAAATGGAGTCAAGAAGGTTGTCGGGAAGCAGCGGTAAAGATGATGATTATGGATGAATTGCCTTTCGGTTTCATCCAGAATGAGGGCTTCAAGTACTTTAGAAGGTATGTTGTGCCTAAATGGGATGTACCTTCTAGGAGGGTGATTGTGAAGAAGTTTTTGTCTATGTATAAGACAGAAAAAAAGAAGCTTAAGGAAGAGTTGCAGGGTCATTACATATCTTTGACCACTGATACATGGACATCAGTACAAAATATAAATTACAAGGTTGTGACGGCTCATTTTATTGATTCATGTTGGAAAATGCATAAAAGAATTCTGAATTTCAAGATGATTTCTAACCATCAAGGGATTAGCATAGGAAAGTTGTTGGAGGAGTGTTTGCTTGAGTGGGGAGTGGAAAGGGTCATGACCATTTTAGTTGATAATGCAAGTTCAAACAAGATGGCGATTGACTACATTAGAGAAAAGATGTTAGGATGGGAGAAGCCACCTATGGTAGGTGGCAAACACTTGCATGTGCGGTGCCTTGTGCACATTCTGAATATCATTGTTAGGTCAGGCCTTGAAATGATGGGGGATTCGATTGCTTCAATTAGAAATGCAATACGATACTTCTGAAGCAGTGCACAAAGATTGGATGTTTTAAAAAAATGCTTTGAGAAGGAGAAGGTTGAGTGTAAGAAGGTCTGCATCCTTGATGTTCCAACAAGGTGGAACTCGACTTATCTCATGTTATCCACGACATTGGAATTGAGGAAGGCCTTTGACAGATTGGCAGAAGATGAGGACCGCAAGTATGAGAAATATTTTGATGAGGATGAAGATATTGATATGGAAGATTAGATGCTTATAGACTTTAGTGAAGTGAGTCTTAAGGATGTCACAAATGTAACAAAGAAACAGAGGAGGAAAAGGGCATGACCACCGGTGAAACATTATTGGCGGAAGGCTGAAATATTTGTGCATTTTTTGAAAATCTTCTTTAATGTGACAATGATGAGTAGTGCCTCGAATCACCCAACTTCGTGGAAAGCTTTTCATGATATAGTTGCCATAAAGGCTGAAATCCATAATTTGTTTACTAAATTCACACCTGATATGTGCACTGTTGGGTCGATTGAAAAGACTTTGTTTGATATGGCTACCAATATGAAGCTTAAGTATGAGAAGTACTTTGCTACAATATCTGCCTGCAATCAGCTATTTCTCATTACCTTGGAGTTAAACCCAAGGTATAAAATGAGAAATTTTGAATGACAATGCAATAAGCGGTTGAAGATGAAGTATATTGAAATTAAAAACAAATATGCAGAGGTTAAGGAGCTTCTAGTGCAGCTTTGTGATATTTACAGCTCATCAATGAATGCTGCATCAGCTTCCAAAACATCTAGGAGTGGAGAAAGCACTCTTAGCCAAGGCTCCAAATCAAAGAAAATCGTAAGGCTATAGAGGCTAGTGGAATCTTCAAGGACATGGAAGAAGATTGGGAGAGAGAATTGGAAGACTCTCATGAAGCTATTGTTGGACACGAATTGGACAGATATCTTTTGGATCCAATTGAAAAGCCTGCAAATCATGAAAAGTTTGACATATAAGAGTGGTGGAAGATGAATTGTGATAAGTATCCAAGTCTTGCTGCACTTGCCAAAGATGTATTAGCTATCCAAGTGAGTACAGTTGCAAGCGAGTCTTCTTTCAGCACCGGCAGAAGGTTTATTGATCCATTTTGGAGTTCGTTAACTCCCAAGACAGTGGAAGCATTAATCTGCTATCAAAATTGGATTAGGTCTGAAAGTATCACCGAAATTCAATATGTTCTAACTATAGAGGACATGGAATTTTATGAAGTGGAGGAAGGTGAGGTTTCTTCCTTTCTTGATCACTTTTACAAAGTTCAAACTTTCAATCAAGTTTTAGTTTAAGTTTCATTTCAAAGTTTTTTGGTTGTTTTTGTTATCATTTACAGAACAAGAAAGGGAACATGCTGATAGTACTGTGGATCAGCCAGAAAAGCTTTCTACCACCAAATCAACTAGAGCCTATAAAGAATCCAAGGGAAAAACTAAGGAAACTACTAAAGCTGTAAAAAATACAAAGAGGGGTGAAAGCAGCAAATAGGAAATTAAGGTATTTTGTCCAGTAAGTCAGTTATGTGATTGTTTTTTAGATGTGTAGTAGGGGCCAGTTCTAGTTTTTGATGCTTGTGATTGGTTTTTTGGCTGATGAGAACTTAAGAAGTCAATATCATATCTTTAAGGAAAATGACTTTTTTTACTAAACCAAATAAAAGGAATATTAGTGTTAATTAACACCTGAACATAATAAGATATTAAAAGAGATTATATAATGATGATCAGAGATTTCTATTGGGGCTTTTTGTATGGTCTGGATTAGTTTTTGATATATTGGTGTATGTGGGGTTTGATATTACGAGTGAAGATGATGAGATGGTGGCCGGAAACCTTATCAGAATTATGTAAACTTATAGTTGACATCAAATTAGTGGCTTATATATTGGTGTATGTGGGGTTTGAGTAATAAGAAAATAGAACCAAAGTGGAGAAGAGGGATTGGAAATGGGAAAGAGAATATTACTTGGCTGTGCTGTAGGTTGTAGGTCAGTTCTGTGATGGGTTTTTTGGTTGTGCAGTAGGTTAGTTCTAGTTCAAGCTTGTGATTGGTTTTTTGGCTATGTAGTAGGTCAATTGTACTTGATGCTATTTTGGTTTTTTTTTGGACAGTTGCTGACAAAAAATGAAAAATTGGTTTTTGATTGTGCAGATTGCAGTTTGGAGCCACAAGATGATATTGGTGTCCTGTTGTGTTCAAAATTGTAGCTTATGCTACTTCACTAAATCTTTTCAATTTGCTTTTGCTATTCTATTTGTGAGTTTGTAGGATTAATCTATTTGAATTGTTTTCTGTATTAATAATTATGGATTGAACAATTTGTGTTGTTTATTGGTTTGAATCAAACATGAACAATTTGTGTTGTGTCCAAAAAACGAAAACTGAGGAACTCATTTTTGGGCCCGAAAAGCCTGAAATCTAGCCCGGCCCGGCCCAGCCCGATTCGGGTTTTGCTCGAGCATGTCTTTCTAAAAACCCGAACCCAGATCGGCCCGAGTTTTTCATATTCGAGCTCGGTCCCTGACAATTTTTAGCCCGGCCCGTGCTCACCCCTAAGAAAGATTACATTCCTAGGATGGATTTTATACATGTGGAGGTAATAGATGTCTCAGAGGTGTCCAAAGAGGCAATCATATATTAATTCACTACTAAAAAAAAGTTTTTAGCCGATGAAATAATCAAAAAAGGACGACGAATTTTTTTTCGTCAGCTAAGTTAAATTTTCGTCAGCTAAAGTGGAATTTTCAGCAACGGAAAAAATTTCCGTCGTTAGCCGACGAAATTTGAAAAGTTTAGCCGACAAAACTAGGGTATTTCGTCAGCTAAAGTACATTTTAGTTACAAAATTGCACTAGGGATATTTCGATATCTGATTGACTATTGTGATACCAATCTGGAAGCAGAACGGCCCTATGGGATATTTTGGTCATCCGAGTTCGTTGAAGGATTCAAAATGAAGTTTTTCTAAACACTTAACACACGAAAATGCCCATATCTACACCTATATGAGGTATTTTGGTCAAACCTTCAACACAACAAACACTCACCATAATGGGACGCAATTGTCCATCTAAAAATTTTGAGACATTTACCCGTCTATGATAGGGCTCCCCATATAGATAAATAATGGTAAATAGTAGGCCTGTTGTGATTCCGGTCATCAAAATTCACAACAAAAAATACGCCGTCAGATATTATCAATATGTTGAAATATGTCTATGGTAAAAAATTCAACATGATCCGATAAATTTAAGGCTTCATCCAGACGGTCAATCCCGTAAATCAAACCCCTAAATTGTATTGACCGCAACTATCGGCACCGAGACTTTACCGGAATTACGTGATTTTCAACCATAGACATATTTCATCATTCCGGTCATATCTTATTTCACGACTTTTTTGCGTTTGAAGTTTCTACGTAGAGTTTGTTTTAAAAATTGAACATTTACTTAAAGCTTAGTTATACAACATTAGTAGGCATGTTGTGATTCCGATGATCAAAGTTGAGAAACAAAATTCTGACCGTCTGATATGACCATTATGTTGAAATATGTCTATAGGAAAAAATTCAACTTAATCTGACAACGTTAAGGGCTCAATCCTTACGGTCAATCTCGTAAGTCAAACCCCTTAACGCACGGAAACAGTCATTTGACCGTCTAAATTCCGTATTTTGCTCGGACCTTCAACTGAAAATAGTGTTAAATCGATGAGACGCAACTAGTGGTATAAATTTTTTTTGAAAAATAACCACCGGAGATAGGGCTACCGCTAGGGAGAAAGAATGAAAAATTGCGTTACCCGTAACTATCGGCACCGAGACTTTACCAGAATTACGTGATTTTTCAACCGTAGACGTATTTTACCATTCCGGTCATATCTTATTTCACGACTTTTTTTCGTTTGAAGCTTCTACGTATAGGGTTTAGGGTTTTAGCCGACGAAATTAGGGTAATTCGTCGGCTAAGGTTAAACAAATAAAATAAATAATTATAGCCGACGAATTACCCTAATTTTGTCTGCAAAAGTTAAATAAATAAAATAAAATAAATAACTATAGCTGACGAAATTTATTAAAATTCGTCGGCTAAAGTTAATTAAAAAATCAAATTTTTGGCGGGAATTTTTAAAATTTTAAAATTTTTTCGACTAAAATTTTGAACTTTAGCCGACGAAATTAGGGTATTTCGTCGGCTAAAGTTCAAAATTTTTTATATCTTTCATTTTTCTCCTCCTCCCTCCTCCTTCCTCCTCTAAATCCTCTCCTCCTCCTTCCTCTAAATTCTTCTCCTCCTCCTTCCTCCTCCTCTAAATCCTTCTCCTCCTCCTCCTCTCCTTCTCCTCTCCCTCTCCTCTCCCTCTCCTAATCTTCTCCTCCTCACCTAGCTCCTCTCTCTTCTCCTCCTCATCTTCTCCTCCTCTTCTCCTTCTCCACCACCGGTGTAAAAACGAAAAAGAAACAAAAAAATTTTAATCAAAAATACAAGAAATAAAAAAAGAAAAAAAATATATGAAAAAAATAATAAAATAACTATAGCCAACGAATTTTAATAAAATTCGTCGGCTAAAGTTAAAAAAAATTAAAAAAATAATAACTATAGCCGACGAATAGGGTAATTCGTCGGCTAAAGTTTAAAAAAAAATAAAAAAATAATAACTTTAGCCGACGAATTACCTTAAAATTCGTCGACTAAAGTTTAAAAGAAAAAAATAATAACTATAGCCGACGATTTACCCTAAAATGCGTCGGCTAAAGTTTAAAAATAAAAAAAAATAACTTTAGCTGATGAATTTTAGGGTAATTTTTCGGCTATAGTTAAATAAATAAAAATAATAGCTATAGCAGACGAAATTTAATATAATTTCGTCGGTAAGGTCCAAAAATTCGTCGGCTAAAGTCCATAAATTAAGCGACGAAAAATTTCTTCGTCGGCTAAATAAATGACTTTAGCCGACGATGAACAGTAATTTCATTGGCTAATGTCTTGGCTGACGGCTTTTTCCTGACTACTTCTTAGCCGACGACGTTTCGTCGGCTAATACTTTAGCCGACGAAAAAATTTCGTTTGCTAAACTAGTTGTTCTGGTAGCGATTGCATAAGAGATATGTATGACGTCTAGGGTTTAAAGGAATCAAAGTGCATGATCTTTGGTCATATGAAGGCTACCTTCCTTAATTTAATGCACGTCCAAGAGAAAAATCATGTTATAAAGCAATTTCTTTGCTTAGAAGAAAATGTCCGGCATATATCTTTTAAAAAATTAGATTTGAGGTGAATAATCTTCATCTATAATATCGTATATTTATGATACATGAACCGATACCTGCGGTCATAGTATCTATACATATTTTTCTTTTTTAATATGTCATGTGTGGCGAAATTTACAGTTGCTTGAAAATCTTTTCCGAGATATTTAGAATAGAGGCCTGATATGCCTTGATCTGTAAGTATTGAACAAAATCCTAATGTTCAATATATAAAGGGGTCGACAGCGAATGAAAAGGGGATCAATTCATCAACAAACAAAATATTTGCATCCTGCAAAACAAGTCTCCCTCAGAGAACCTACACAAAAAGACTTTTTAGGTCTTTTTATTCCATCAAAGCCCTACCCGTAGGCATTCCCTGCATCTACCTCACCAAAACCCGATTACTCGACAGTTCCCGCATCTACCTCATCAAGCCTCATCCTTGAGCAACAGTCTATCCCCACTTCATTAAGGCATATTCATAGGAGAATACCCGTAAAATCATTGTTGGAGTGTAATAATTCTAGAAAATATCCTTGTTTGTTAGAGAATCTTTTGGCGAACGCACTGCAATCCTAATTTATAGTTCTGTTTGACCACACCGGCTCAAGTAAGATTCGTCCGCTTTACTGCAAGCATCCTAGTCGCTCCTCAGCTAGGTCTGAGAAGAACCTGTGTCGGCTTGATCAGCGCTCGCACGTCAGTCGTTTGAAGAGGAAGTCAGAAGACAAACGAGCACAAAGAGCAAGGTTGCACCTAACCTAAAGGTGTTGGTATACTTCTAAGCTGATTTTTCGGAGGAATCCAAATTCATTCCGAACGCCCAACAATATCTCAATCCATTCCTTTTGTTTCCCTACTTTTCCCATCTAATATGGTCAAGTAGCTTCTTTCCAGTATGTATTATTTGAAGCAGAACACATGTATGTTGAGCGCATGGGAAACATTTCTTGATTTGTTCCTTCGTTTGATTAGGCTTTACTTTCACTTATGAGGTTTCAATCTTTTACTTCTAATTGGTGAATGAAATCAGTGAAATGTATTCGAGTTGTTATGTTTGTTATCTTTTTTTGTCTTCTGAATAAAAGTGATCCTTTTGCATTTCAAGTTGTATCTGCATACCTATGGTTATTGACATTAAAACATCTGGATAACTTTAACAACATGAATTGTCGAGTTTGTTCATATTTCAAGTTCATAAATTTGAGTCATCAAAGCAACCTCCAATTGGGATGAGTTCATTCGACTGCTGACAGAACTCAAGCAAGAGATACATCAAACAGAATGGCAAATTGGCAGGTTAATAAGTTTTTTTAGCAGGTGGAAAATTACCTAAAGAGACCAAAATCACATATCTATTTAACTGTTAGAAACGTAGTTACAATGTATGCACAAATACCACACATGACTACATCAGCAATTATAACCCCTAACAGTAGAGACAACTAAGAACTAATGGCATTTTGGCAAGAACTTATTCAAACCAATTACAGGTACACTCACGTTTTGTTTGAAACCATAAGAAAGATGAATCTCACATATATATCTCACATAGTAGTCAAAGTGCAAGTGTTTCTGCACCTTTATCATTTCTGGCCATTCCATCCTGCCCATCATATGGATTTTCTCTAAAATTAGAACTCGCTTCTTCATTCTCTGAGCAGCCAGGTCTTTCCGTGAGGAACTGTTCCCAGAAAACATCATTTACTCTAACTGGAACAGATGCATGCCCTTTACTGTGTTTTGTGGCCTCTTTTGGGGAATTTTTAGGCCTGTCTTCATCAGCCAGGTTATTGCGCAGAAGCGCTCTGATATCGGATACTTTGTCGTTGGCATTCAAACCTGAGGATGGGGAGTTGCTAATGTCCTGACCTACTAGGGGTACTGTAGCTGAATTCGGGCTACCGATCACCTTCAAGGGAGAAGATGATAATGTAAGATTTAAATGACATGCTATCAGGCCATCACTATCTTCATTTGCTGCCAAACCTGGCTGCAGGGAATGAAGTCCAGGGATTCCAACACTAGCTGATTTTCGTGACACTGAATCCATTTTGAATGCTAAGGATGTTCCAGTATCTGAAAGTTCTAATGGTTCATTTGCAACTAAAAGGCCTTCAGTTCTCATCTGTGCACCTTTCAGTTCATCCGATATCTTCCTAGTTGAACTATCCCCATCTTCATTGGAACTCCGGGTGCTACGAGAAACCGGATTAATATCTGAAACAGCTGGAGATAATTCCAGACTCAGCTTACTTGAAAAGTCTTGGTGGAAAATATTCCCAAACTCAGGTCTGGAATTACTTTGGTTATCCATTAAACTATTTTCCACAACTGGATGTGAGTGTTCCACATCAGGCAGTCTCCTTTTCTTGTTATATGCTGAGAAATCCATAGATTCAATTTTTCGGGCTAGATGTTCAACAAAGGCAGGGTTCTGAACAGCTGTATCTAAGAATGTAAGTAAATTCTTCTGCCTCTGTTCCATACCATTTACCTGCTGTGTCAGGTCTTCCAACAGAAGCTTTTCAGCAGATCGCTGCTGTTGGATCCTTGAAATGTTTGCCTCAAGTGCAGCCTTTTCGTTTGATAGCTTCTCTATTTCATCATCAAGAGCTGCTCTTTCCTGATCAACCATAGAACCCTGGGGATTACT
Organism: Comarum palustre; assembly: GCA_951800085.1. NCBI lineage: Eukaryota > Viridiplantae > Streptophyta > Magnoliopsida > Rosales > Rosaceae > Comarum > Comarum palustre. The sequence continues at coordinate 11,820,977 of OX637586.1, forward strand.
GTGGCTGTGAATGGGCTTTCTGCGATGAATATTCTTAAGAAGATGCTTTTGATCTTGTATGAAATCTTCATTAGCAAACTCCCATCTTTCAGGATCAATCTTTCGAAATCCCTGTGGCCAAGAATCAAATGTGCTTAGTGAAACTCTACTAAAGAACACTTTCACAAATAATAAAACAAAAATATAGAGATAATACCAAATTATTTTGAAGCCTGTAGTGCCTGCAATTGCAAGAGGGTTTTTGTGGGAAACAAATTTGTAAGGAGGCACTTAAGGTATACAAACGAACGAGCGTTATGTGGCATGTATATAAATGACAGTATAAGCTATAAAATAAATGAACATATGAATTCCTGACCTAAGATTTGCCTAACATTATTTGTTTATTTATTTTGGATGAATTCGCTTACCACTGAGCAATGGAATGTAAGGATTGGCCAACCTAAGGATGGCCATACAGAATTTACCTCATTGAACAATATATCCCATACAATAGTAAAGTAGATTTGAACATGATATGATCTAAGCTTACTAAAATTACCAGATCTGTAAGCTACAGATAAAAACACTGTAAAAAAGGAACAAATAAGAATTTAAAGGTTTATAACAGCGCCTTGATCGGAAAGACTGTCATATTAGCAAAACAATGTGAATGTATATTATCCCCTAAAACTTCCTATTGTGAAACTGCTATTAGTGGATCACTAGAATTGTACTAATCAGTGCACAAAATATCTGAACTTTCGGTCTGCCCTTGGTTCAAGGTAATCTAGATCACAATAGCTCTACACTTTGCTGCTCCAGTCCTTGTGTCTGTGTGCATGTTTTTTGTCTAGAAAAATGGTTTGTAAGGAGGGCTCATATACAATATCATGGGGCTCTATCACCTTTATGTTTCCCAAGAGATCATGTACATATAATCCCATTATGTTTGCACCATGCTTCCATTCCCGGCACTGTTGTCAAACTAAACCAACAGCCCAATGTAGCCCTTCCAATTCCTAGAGGCTGTGTTCAAGCAACTAATACCTACCACTACCAGGCACTAATGACTCCATATCTCCCCATGCATAATATATACTTGATCCATCATCATTTCAATTTAAAGTCACCTGTTTCATGCGAGGATTTGAAGCATGTCAGCTTAGCTATGGAAATGCATTTCCATCCGCTTTTGTACCTCAGAAAACTCAGAAGGCAAGCCAAAAGCACGGTCAACAGCCCCAACTCCCATTTGTATCAGTACAAATGTACGCAAAAGGTAACCAATACATTTTCTAAAGTGCTAGTGAACCCGGAAATAAAAGCTCGCAACGGATGATTCAACAGCACTGTGAAGCTTTGCAAGTAGAACTAACTCGAAGAACTCCATTAGTCCATCATAAGTTTCAACCTCACCTTAACTAAGTTATCAAAATTGTAGGAATCATGCATGATCTCATATCTCATAGTCCCACCTAAAATCACACACTTAACGATCGATATGAATTTTCGTTTTCGATTCAGATACCATTTTATCGTAAAAATGAGCAATCAGCAACACAAAAATACTAATCCAAACAAACGGGAGGGAAAATGTCATGGAAACAGCTATGATTCTCAAAATTCTAGTATCAACAAACAAGAAAAATCTCATAAATAAAATGAGAGCGAAAATGGAGTAGGGTGGCTCACGTAGGTATTGAGCTGACGGATGAAGCTAGAGAAGTTGTTGTGCTTGAAGTAGGTGGGGAGGAGAAGCCTAGCGAATTCTGGAGGGTTCCAGACGACGAAGCTCTTCTTGCTGGAGCTCCACGACACGATCTCGTCCGTCGCCGAGTCGTCCACCATTTCGTACGTCTTCAGCAAGAACGGCGCCGGACCGCCGCCTCCGTCCATATCGTTACGTAAGAGGAGTCGGGTCGGATTCGACTTGAATTGGGATCGGAACGGATCGTGATGAAGTGTGAGGGAAGAGAGATAGAATAGAAGACGTTCGAAGCTTTTGGCCGGCAGCCAGAGTTGACTTGAACCCTGTAGTTTATACAACCAAAACTTGACCTATATCTATCTTGAGGTTCTATTAGTTGTTGGTTGAGTTAATGTCCCAAATACCAGTCTTCGGCGTCAACTATTGAGAACTAAATAATAAACAAATTACAATAAAAAAAGTCATATTTTCCTATTAACACATCCTATCTCTTTAAACCAATTATGAATCAAATTTGTAAATAAAAATAAAATATTTAGATGTGAAAAGAAATGAGGTATGCTAATAGCTAAAAATGTGTGATAATAGCAACACCCAAAGAATATTAAAGAAAACAAAAACAAAACACCACCCTATGTGAATGCATGTTAGTGAGTTAGACCAAATACTAAAATTTTGACAGTCATGGAAATAACGACCTCCTAAAATATAGATATTTTGATGAATATATCATGAAAATATCGATAATCATAAAATTTTGAAAGATATTATAGAAATAATATAAAATATAGTTAGCATATATGTACATATAATTGTACAACTTTTAGCATAAATGAGAGTTAGTAGAGTTGGTTTGGGAGAATTGATTGGGTGACCGAGGTTCAAATATGCCCACCCACACCCTCACCCTTTTCCTTTCTTTCAATTTTGAAAAACTTGGACGGAAGTAAAAGTTGTAACTGTAAAAATATCGTAGATTTCGCGATAATTTTAGAAATTTTTTTGATTATCGCGAAATTTCAAAATTTCGTACAATATTCACATGGGTGTGTACAAATATTTACTAGATAAAAAAACAAAATTATCACAGACATTTCGACGATATTTTTGATTTTTAAGACATGGAGTTGGACACAATTTTCTGATTGTTTTGTTTGATAAAAAAACACACGATGTTTAGCTCATAGCTTATTCAGTCAAGCAATTCCAAACGGAAAAGGCGAACAAATGTTGTTGTGCCATATGTCGGCCTTGAAATTGTGACCAATATTTGCTACGTCATCCGTCGGAAGTTAACTTTCCTAAACCTATGTTGGAGGCATTTGATACGCCAGACAAGATTAGAATAGGATTTGAAATTAGATTAGACCAGACCAGATTAGATTAGAGTAGGATCAATGTTTTAAATAGTGAAAGCGTGAGGCGAGATGTTTTGTCGGAATCTTGCATCAGAAAAGCCTTGAGGCGAAAAAGATGAAAAAGACAAAGTCTTTTATGTATTTAAAATTAAATTAAGATAATTAAATTATAGAAATAAAATTATCAAAAATATTTAAAATTAAACTTTTAGTAGCAAGATCACAAAGATAATGTTTAAAATTCTTAATAACAAACACACAATAACATAAAATCATTCACTCATGATCTGAAAGAGAAGATAAGAAAAGTTGCTCAATAATGAAATGAAAAAAGTCAAACAACGCTATTTTTTCTCTTTAGATTTTACTTAAACGATGTAATTTTAGGGTATAGATTAAAAATAAACATATAAATAGTGACACCTCACGATGCCTTTGACCGCCTTAAGGCGCATTTTTCGCCTCAAGGAGAAAAAGGCGAGCTTAAGGCGAGCCTTTTGTGACAAAAGTCTTTCAAATGAAGCCTTGAGGTGAAATGGAGAAGTCACGCCACACCTTAAGCTACAGCGTACCTTAAGGCGCGCTATTTAAAACAGAGAGTAGGATACTGACCAGTATTGCGTTTGTGTAGAAAGACTGGGAATTAGATAAGACTTAAACAAAAAAAGTCATACTCGTCGATGAAACTGATATCAACAAAACCTATATCGATGTCTCCTCTAGCGACTTGTTATTTGGATTATTCGAACGAAACAAGGGCAAGATTGAGATAAAACCTCAGCCATTTGCCGGAAATCGTAATCAATCTCATATCTGATCCTTCACTTTTTTGATTCTACACAAAAATTGAATAGATTAGGACTATGCAGTCATTTGTGACAACTCTCAAGGACGTGGTGGTTGCAACGACCAGGGAGGTCTTGTGTCGGCGGCAATCAGAAAGGTCTATGACGACAGCTTCGATGAGATGGAGGTCAAGGTGGATTGACGGTGGAGGATGTCAATTGATGCAGATCCAAGAAGAAGATGGAATTTTCTTTTATTTTTCAACGAGCTCGAAGATTTGGGAAATTGGTCATATTCAGGTGGATAAAATTTAAGAAAAATAATCTAAATAGTGTCTGACTTTTTAGATAAGCAAAGCTTTGATGTCTCATTTTTTAAAAACTTCAAAACGGTATCCCAAGTTCTAACCCCGACTCAAGAAAGTCATCTGAAACCGTTAGCTCCCTTAAAAAAATCTTTTTTATTCTTTTTTCATCACTAAAATTCTCTGTCTTTAAAATTAAGAACAATAATCAATTGAAATTTTATGTAAGAGTGAATATAACTTGGTAAATTGAAAAGAAAATAAAAAAAGATTGTCATCTTCATCTCTATCAGAGAAAAAGAGAAGGAAGAAACGTCGTCGCCGGAAAAAGATAAAAGAGAGATGCGTCGCTAGAGGAGAAAAGAGAAAAGAGCAGCGTCGCCATTGAAAAAAAATTGTATCACGGTATTCATCGTCATTGTCAAAAAGACTTTGCCAAACCGGTAAACCCTTTTTAAACACAACTGTTTGTAGTCGCCGCTCAAGAAAGTTTCCACAGTTAAAGCCAAAACATAATCAAGCTTTCTATTACCCTCCTTCAAAAATCCATAACGATCAAGTGAATCATGGTTTGTCCACTCCGTCACGACGACCTCTCTATCTCTCTTAAAGTATAATACAGTTTCTAATGTTAAATACTTGACTTGATGCACTTGATAGTCAGCATTAGTCAACCATAGTCACCTAAACTATTTTGTATCAGTCATATTTTTCAAATATTTACGGTTCATGCTAAAATTAGAGAACGTTTATCACCATTTGGTGGTTATCAAAAACAAAAGTAGACAGATGTGGTCAATTTGAAATTTGAATGTTGCACTGGATCCTACAATAGTTATTAGGACCCACCCCCGGATTAACCCTTTTAACTCGAAGTAAACCCTGTGAGGTCCACCTCAAAGGAAATTTTACTGGAAACCCCACTTGAAATGGACAACTCTTCCTACAAACCTACTAAGCACTTTCACAATAATAAAATCCAACCAAAACACCTGGAGCCATCTGGCTCCCCAAATTACATCTACACTTCACTAATCAAATTCAACTAAACTAAACTGGGATAATCAGAGTGCTCTACGTGGAAGCAATACCTAAATAGAAATACTAGCGACATCGGATTAGTTGACCATGTCCCGTCTTTTGTACTCACGATCTCCTCTCAGCAACCCTGCAACAGTAGACATTTGAAAACGAATGGCCCAGAGGAAAACATTTAAAAATTTAACGTTAGAGTGAGTGGACAAAAATAATAGATATGGGTGAGAAAATGTCGATCATAATGTTCTCTCTCTTTTGTCCAGAAAAATCATTTATACATGCCTCATTGGGAAAAATCTCAAATAAACATTTGGAAATCAAAACATCTCATGTCAATCTCATTGGTTTAAAAAATCAATATTAAAAATAGGGGAAGGGGTTTCCACCATGACGGAGAGTCTCCTAGACTACGGTCGGAGTCTTCAGGAGGCTACTGCATGATATACGACCCTTCATGGTGAATAGATTCTACCATGACAAAGAGTCTCTCAAGCTAGAATCAGAGCCTACTAAGGGTGCTATTGCCCTGCTCACTTCCTTAAGTGGGGGGCCGTATGGCTAGCTAGCAATGATAATATATACGACCCTTCATGGTGAAAAAAAACATGAAAATACGAAACGTCATAAATGACTCTTCCTCCGTAATAAAGTATGCATCTCATGCATAAGGAACGGTTCCCCGACCGTCCTCAAAACAATGGTCAAAAACAAATATTTCCAAATATGATTATAATAAAACAAATTTCAGCTGACTTAACAAAAGAGGTTACAGGAGGGAAGAAAACCACATTCTCGGCCCCATCGGCTCAATAAATTAATAAGAATTATGTTGCTTAAAATTTTATAAATATTGAAGCATGTATATCTTAAAAAATCAAAAGAGTCCACTCACAGACTTAAGCCTTAGCCTGATGAAATCCGGATCGCTTCCCAAGAGAGAACTCCTCATCTCTTGTTCAACGAATAAAATTAAAACTTAATTGTCAAACGAATAATTATTTAAAATTGGTAAAATGATACCCTCGGCCAAATCTCTTAAACTTAAATCAACAAAAAATCCCCGACCTTCGTCTATGGCTTAGGAGTCCAAAAATATTTTTCAAACCTTATTCGGCAATAATCGATTGCCGGAATAATATTTTATTATCCGCCAATAATACTAAACTTAAAAAATTCCAAAACCTAACCAAAACCTCTCTAAAAATTACTAAATTTAAACCATAGACTCTTCTCATTTTACAGTATTTAATTTGCATGAAAAACTGCCCAAAAGTGGCAGCGCCGCCGGTAGAAATTCTGGCCAAAACTCTGGCCACCTCCAATCACCACCAAATTTTAACAGTTTCTTCGTCTCATCATTTTGAAGAACTTTGTAGTTCAGCTCGAATGCAAATTTAGTCTCTGACTAGGTCAATCGGTACAAAATTCAAAAATCTCGAATTTTTAAACCTAAAAACTTTAAATCGTCAATTCTCGCTCCACTCCAAATCATTCCATCAAATTTTAGGGGTGAATAATACTACTAAAACTCATTCTATCCATATATAGAAGTCACCATTTGGTGGCCTGAGAAGGGAGAAATCTGATCAACACTCTACACTGTACACTCGGCAAATAACTCGACTTTTTGAACAAATAAAGGCGAGATAGGTCGGAAAGCTTACCTAGAAATGAAGTAGAAACATAGGTTGGCCTTTTGGGGCTGGTGCGACGGCCTGAGATGGCTCGACGGCGACGAGAAGATCCAGAACACAAATCGCCTAAAATCGGGTTAAACAGTAACTTTTTCTGAATTTTCATTTTTTACTAATTCACCTCGGTAAGTTTTCATATTTATAGAATTTTTACCATGAACAGTACTTCATTTATTTTGATTTTCTATCGTTTTACCGCACGGTAACTTCTGTTTTTAGACCATAACTTCCACATATGAACTCTGATTTAAGCGTTTTACATGTCCATGAAATCGTATCAACGTCTTCTACGACTTTCATGAAGAATGGTTTTCTAAATAACGATCCTAGAAAAAAGTCAACTTTATACCCCTTACTATAAAGCAGTTACTACAAATGGGAAGAGACCAAAGTAACCTACCTTAAAGTAATACTAGGATCAGGATGTGACAATAGTCATCTATACCATGCGATCTCGACGAAGAAGATGAAGTCGAGACCGAGAGTGGATTAGAGGAGGCCGAGGAGCTCAGATGGGAGTGATGGTGGAAGGGATGTTGGTGACTCAGAACTAACAGTTTAAAATACCTTTCTTCATTCAGGGTATGAACGTGAGAGACCGTTTTGAAGTTTTTGAAACGTGAGACACTAAAGTTTTGCTTCTCTAAAAGGTCGGACATACTTTGGATCATTTTTCTAAAAAAAAGGATAAATTAGTCTTTTTACATCAAAAAATGTATGTCGTTAGTTTTTTAACAGAATTAACGGTTCTAGATACCTTTATGTAGTCAGGGTAAGAATGTGGGATACCGTTTTGATGTTTTTGAAACGTGAGACACCAAAGCTTTGCTTCTGTAAAAGGTCAGACACAATTTTGATCATTTTCCCTAAAATTTATAACACATAACTAATAGGATTTTAAATAAAGGTGTGACAATATTAAAATTTTCTTGCTACATCATATCAGGGTGTCCAAAGACAACATGTCACATCCCGATCCTAGAATTAGTTTACGGTTGGTTACTTTGGTCTTTTACCATTAGTAGTAACTGTTTTACCGTAAGGGAGCATAGAGTTGACTTTTTGTAAGATCGATAATTTGGGGAAAGCTCTCTATGGAATTCGTAAGGAAATCGATACGAGTTCGTAGACACGTGGCAAGCTCAAATCAGAGTTCGTATGAAGAAGTTATGGTCTAAAACCAAAAGTTACTATTTTTAAAAAGTGTTATAAAAGGAAACTTATCTGGAGTAGAAAGTTAAAAATCAGAAAACTTACCAACTCTCTCTCTCTCTCTTCCCTCTCAACCAAAAAGCCTGTCGGAGCTTCTCTCCGCCACCATGTTGCCGTCGTGCAACATCAGGTCGCCGCACCGGTCTTAAAAGGTCGACCGCCTCTGAGTCTACTTCATTTATAGGTAAGCTTTCTGACCTATCTCGCCGTATTTTGAGAGAAATGTCGAGTTGTTTGCCGAGGATACAGTAGGAGATCTAGGTCGAATTTCTCTCTCCTCAGACCACCAATTGGTGAGTTCTATATATGGATGTGATGGGTTTTAGGAGCGCTACTCACCCCCTAAAGTTTGATGGATTAATTTGGAGTGTGGATGGAGAATCGACGATTTGAAGTTTTTAAGTTTAAAAATTTGGGATTTTTGATTATTGTTTCGATTGATCTAGTTAAAGGCTGAATTTGCCTTCGAGACAAAGCTGCTGTTAAAATTTGGTTGCGCTTGGAGGTGTTCGGAGTTTTGGTCAGAATTTCTGGCGGTGGCGCTGTCATTTTTGGGCAGTTTTTCATGCCTATTAAATAGTATAAAATAAGAGGAGTCTATGGTTTAAATTTGGTAATTTTTGAGGAGTTTTGGTTAGGTTTTGAAATTTTTTCAAGTTTAGCATTAATAACGGATAATAAAATATTATTCTGGCCATCGATTATTACCGATTAAGGTTTGAGAAATATTTTAAGGACTCCTAATCTATTGATGAATGTCGGAGAATTTTTTGTTGACTTAGTTTGAGGGTTTTTGCCGAGGGAATCGTTATTGCCAATATTAAATAATTCTTTGTTTTGCGATTGAGAATTTTATTTTATTCGTGGAACAAGAGTTGAGGAGTTCCTGATTGTGAAGCAATCCGGATTTCGTTAGGCTAAGGCCTAAGTCTGTGAGTGGACTTTCGATTTTAATGATATGCATGCACTAATGTTTTATTTATTTATAAGCAACATGAATTTATTATTTATATTGAGCTGATGGTGCCAACTATTGTAGAAATAGAAAATTTGCTGAAACCAGTAATCAGTGAAGATCCTCAGTTATACTAGGAAAGAGATCCAGTATACTGTCAGCTCAAAATGCATGATGCAAATACTATTTGTCATGTTAAAACAATCACTCATTACAAGGAAGATGACTGAAAATAGATGGAAAGTCAAATTCAAGAGTTGATCGAAAAGAACCTGATTAGACCTTCCAATAGTCATCATCATGCTCCTGCATTCTTAGTAAAAAAACATGCAGAGCAAGTAAGAGGAAAAGCTAGAATGGTAATCTACTACAGAAATGCAAAATAAAAAGACAGTCAAAGACGGTTACTAGATAGCCCAGGTAAGGGTGCTTATCAATCGACTCAAAGGAGCCAAGATCTTCTCTAAATTTGATGCAAAATCAGGATTCTGGCAAGTCAAGATACATCCAGACTCCATTGCTTTAACATCATTTAGAACACCTCAAGGGCATTATGAGTGGTTGGTTATGTCATTTGGCCTTAAGCAGGCCTCATCTGTTTTTCAAAGGAAAATGGATAATATTTTCAAACCTTACTCAGATTTCTGTATAGTTTAAATAGATAGCATTCTTGTATTCTCGTGAACTATGAACGAACATCTGAAGCATCTTGAACAAATATGCAGGTTGATTGTCTAGAAGGGAATCATGCTTGGACAAAAGAAGATTCACCTCATAAAAGGAGAAATTGATTTTTTAGGCATCATGTTAAAGATGGAGAGATTCGTCTCCAAGATCATATTGTCAAAAAAAATCAGTCAATTCCTAGATCATATTCCTGATGCAAAATCCTTGCAGAGGTTTTTGGAAGTTGTTAACTTTGCGAGAGACTTTATCCCTCAAGTTTGTGGTCTTACTGCTCTACTCTCTCCAAAAACAAGCTCCAAAAAATGGTCATTCACAGAAGATGACAGTAATATTGTCAGAAGATTAAAGAACTAGCCAAAACCCTGCCTCTTTTTCAGTTACCTGAAGAAGAAGATTTGATCATTTTGCAGACTGACGCAAATGTTTATTATTGGACAAGAGTTATCTTGGCTATTGCCCCAGATACAAATCATGAAAAGATTTGTAAATTTCTCTTGGGAAAGTTTAACGCAACATAGTTAAACTATTCTATTAGGGATAAAAAGTCATTGCTCTTATTAAAAGTATAAAGGGGGCTAAGGCCTTTTTAGGGGACAAATTTGTAGTCAGGACTAATAATAAAAGAGTAAAAAAATTAAAAACTACAAATTAACTGATGCAGCAGATAGGGAAAGAAATGACAAATGTTTTTGTCACAGTATGAATATGATGCTGAAATGGTTGTAGGTAACAAGATTTCCTACCAGACGCCCTTACGAAAGAAATGACAATGTTTCAAAGAGATAACAAGGATGAAGGACGCAGCCCGAGAAACAAAAAACCAGATTCAAGGGAGAAGAATCTTTGGGAAAGATACAAGCGCGGTGATAAGACTGTATGTTCTCTCCATGATGGACTAGGTTATCAATTTATAGTATCTTTGGAGTAGCTGAAACAAGTCAAGCAGCGGGACATGACAGGATAAAACCAGCTGATTGGGATAAAAGCTCAGAATTCTCCTTGCAAAATGAGAGTCATCCCGGAAAGTCCAGTGAAGAAGAAAAGCTCACTCAGGAGTATTTGTTGTATCTCAAAGATACAACCACAACTGATCGGTCTCTGGGTAAAGATTGGCTAGACCGTCTCAAATGGTAGACGGTAAAGACATATCAAGTCTGTTAATGGCTACTGATTTGCCAAAAAGTAGAATATTCCCTTTTAAGAGAAACAGATCGCATGTGGTTACAGGAAAACAAACCGTTCATGATCAGTCTTTAAAGATTTTTAAAGAACCAGTTTTCCAGATGAAAAGGTTGTTGGCATTCAAGCAAAAGATTATCATAGATAATATTCTTTATACATTCCATGAAGAAAATGAAGATCATCTGCTTGGAACCCTTGAGACACTTACAGAAGAATTGCATAGAATCCATACAAAAGAGAATGAAAAGTCTAAGGTAGTATACCTACAAAATTCAGAAACTGCTAAGATCCGTATGCCAACAATGAAATGGTCCGAATGGTTCAAATTCCATGAGCATCTGGGAAAAGGAAATATACTTTCACCAACTTTGTCTGCTGTTCCTGGTCCATATTATGGGAGATATCTGGTTAACGTCCAAACTGGACACCATCAGAAACAAAAACTGTGGCTAATGGAGAATGATTTTGTTCATAATCTTTGGACAAAATCCAATGAAAACTTGGAGGGATTCCCTGAATTGATAGTTCAAGCTGTCAAGAACATTAGACCAGACGGATGTATCTTGAGATTAAAGTTCATATAAACTCCACCTGAGTGGATAATGCTGAAAGAACAAATGAACTATATCTCTTCTTATCATTATGTCAGGATAATTCAAGGTCCGAATAAAGGATCAAGCAGAATGAGCGGAAATGACAGTCCAAATCAGAGTATTCCATGGAAAAAGGCCATGACAATCATGTGCATAAAAAACATGGTTCAAAAAGATTATGATTCAAGCCTTCTGGCAAGTGAAGAAAAAATAATGGTTTCTTACTATAATCATCCTCCACCAGTGAATTGAGATATTTTCTTAGCCATCATGAGAAATGAAGTTGATTGCTACTACAGAGTGGCTTGAAAAAGTAGAGAAAGAAAATAGATATATGATTCCTTATCCCTTTCCTTATGATTCAGACTTAGACTGTGAAGAAAAAGATGAAAAAACATCAGAAGGGGAACAAGAGGACCAAGATTCGTTGGCTGATTATGATTGCACTGATGAAGAATATTAAAATACAGTAAACATGATGGAAAAATGAGCGGTGGCCATCACATCACGACAAAAGACTTTTTTTGTTAAAATTAGTGCGCTCATAGATAAAGAAATGAGCGGTTGCCGACGCTTCATGACAAAATACTTTTATTTTGTTAAACTTTGTGCGTTCTCTTTATTGCTGTCGATGGATAAAAACAAATAACTTTACTTTTGCTAAAGTAAAGTTTGATTTCTCCTATCTCCCATCTTTAGCTGTGTTTAATTCGGGTTTGGAGTCTGTGTGCTATATAAGGAGCTTCAAGCTTCCGAGAAAAGACATCGAAAAATTTGGAACAGAAGTTAGAAACACTCTCCAACTTCCTCTCAAAGTTTGAAAGCCAGAGAAATATTGTGTGTAAACGTGTCTCTAGTATAGTGAGAAATAAGAATGTGAGTGTGAGTACTGTGTCAAGATTTCATTTTGTAATCATTCGGTGTGATGTGTTTTTATTACAAGTAAGTATCTTGTGGTTGTAATTATAATTATGAGTAGCTAAACAGCTTATAGCTGTTTTACCCAAGAGCGAGGCTATGAGTTCTATATTTGTAGTTATGTTATGTTAAATAAATTCTGGTTTGTGCCCATAAATCCGTCACAAAAATATTTTTGTTTAGAATTATTCTAATTTCAGTTGCTAGTTTGAATTTTGTATTTGAGATTTTTGGCCTACTAAAATTTATGAATCTTCCAACTTAAGACAGCAGTGATTCTGTCAGTATAGTAACCATTTAGACATAAGGTCGTTAGGTGAAGTTTTTGCATGTTGAAGGCTAGTTCTTGAGTTGATTGATGATTAGATTTTAGTTTGTAAATTATCCTAAATACAAGCGCTTGTTATATAAAAAAAACATGTTCAGTTAGTTTTAACGGAATTTTTAACGGATTAGATAAAATGGTCGAATTTTTAAAGTTTAAGGGTATACCGTTTTATTTGAAAGAAAAAAAAAGGATAAAACTGTTTTTTGGGTTAAAGTTTGAGGGTATATAAGTGTTTAACTCATAGTTTCAAATACACAGTTCTTGATACACTAGAATATAGTTTGTAACTTTGTATGCACTGTCTGTTTAGAGAGCACATAGGGTGATGATACAAAGAAAAAAATGAGCAGATTAATTTAGACTAAAAGTTACTACCAGAATATTTCTACAGTCTGAGATTAGTTCAGGATATTCGACCTATGTTGTATATTGAATTGATTTTTCATATTTTGATGGTGTAAGATGCCTGGAGTTTCACTCAAATCTTATTGTCTTGACATCAAGTACCGAAAGAAAAATTTCTTCGAACTTAAAGCTGATGTTTCCTGTTATCTGAATCATGAATACTTAAAAATAAGCAGTAGAACAATCTGTAGCCTATTACAGCATCTTGCAGCCTTGATGACTTCTAGTTATAGCCATTCTATGTTGGCTTTGATGCGAGTCTCCATTTGTTGGATTCAAAACTCCACTTTAGAGAATATTCAGCTAATTTTCAAGAAATCCGGAATCAGTGGCGTAGCCAGAAAGTATACGAAGATGGGTCAATTTAGACAAGCTAATTATGTAGGGAGAAAATTTTACTTTGTCAAGGGGCAAAATAAGCCAAATAGCTTACATTACTCTTATATATAAGTAAAAATCTGAAGCACAACACACATGGAAAGATGGTGAGAAGGGTCATTTGACCCCTCTAGTCACCATGTAGCTACGCCCTGTCTGAAATGGAAGAACATGTGGGGAAGAGACATTTCATGGTTTTTGGTAGGCTGTGCTAGGACTTCAGCAGGCTACCAGATGATAGTTCCACATTGAGTAGTGGCATCATGTTATTGACAGTCCATGAACATATGACTATTAAAGCTTTTGGAAATTTGATATTTCCCGGACAGTGAAGTGTTTCAGACTATCAGTGATAGAAGTCATAGAACAAAGTGAGAAAACAAACAAGAAAGGCCTTGTTTGCTTTTGTTGGTGCACCAAGGCCTGACCTGCCCAACTCTCCTCCGCAAACTTATTGATCAGTTCCAATCTTACATTTTTTACAAGTTATTACAATGCAGTACCAGTGTGCATTGAAGAGGTGTTTTAAGGTTAATTTTAATTCTAGTTTACACTGAAACCAGGGCAAATATAGAGAATGAAGATGTATTTGATTTTGCTGTCGATGGAATTCTCAAGAGGATAGAGACTGAGGAAGGTGATTAGAGAGGTGAGGGATCCAAGCTAGTATTGGTTTTGCAGACATTGATAAAACCATGTTTGTCTTCTTCGGTCACCCACTGAATTATGTGATTCTAGCAAAGATACAACAAAGAAAAGGAAGTTTATGTTGTTTCTCTGGTCAGGTAAGAAATCTTACTCCCAACAAAATGTTGGTAGATGTTTCAAGTTTGAGTATCGTGATTAGATATATAAGAAAAGGTTTGGCAGTGCTAAACTTACCATGTAGTAGGCTATCTTCACAAGATTGCTGTTCAAACCTAGAACTCATATATACACTTCTTCCACTCTATAACATACCCCGTTCTAAATCATACAAGACGCAATCAACATCAATCAATCGAAGACTAACAATCGCAGAAGACAGTAAGAAAGCAGATCATTAGTATAGTTCTTGAATGTAAGTATCGAAGACTAACAATCGCAGAAGACAATATGAAAGCAGATCATTAGTATAGTTATTGCTATGTAAGTATCGAAGACTAACAATAGCAGAAGACAATAAGAAAGCAGATCTTTAGTATAATTCTTGCTATGTAAGCAAGTGTTCAGAGTGATACAATATTAACTAGGAAATTTCTACTTGCTTTTCTTTCTTTTCCATCAAAACTTAGAAGTAAAGAACATGCATTGTGTTTCTAAAACAAATTTAGTTTCATTTCTATACCTGCAGTTCTAATTTCACCACTTATAGAACGAATTTCATTAAAAACAAAGTTCATTCTAATGTCTTTGGAAATGTATACTTATAACTATCCTCATCAGCAAAACCTATGCTAGGATCCCTTCCTTCTTTGATTGTCTTCCTAACACTCTCTATCGTCTCGAGAATTCCCTTGATAGATAAATCAAATGCATCTTCAGTCTCTAACCTTGACATGGGATCTGCATACACTAGCTTTGGTATAAGCCTTATAACCTCTTCTCTCATCTCCAATTCCCTCTCCTTCGAAATTCCAACCAAGGTTCTCTCAATGAGGCCTTCTTTCAAATCCTCTACATACCTCACCGGAATAAACACCGAATAATTGGTATGATTCTTTGGTAAATGCCATAAATATTGCGAATATGCAGTACCCGGATGAAAGAAAACCGGAATACAGCCCGCCAGAATGGAGTCAAAAGCTGATTTCCTAGTGTATGAATCCCCTGTAGGCTGCAAGCAATAAACTGAACTCTGAAACACCCTCATAACACTAGCCGGGTTGTCACAC
Source organism: Comarum palustre (assembly GCA_951800085.1). NCBI lineage: Eukaryota > Viridiplantae > Streptophyta > Magnoliopsida > Rosales > Rosaceae > Comarum > Comarum palustre. The sequence goes on from OX637586.1 coordinate 11,836,379, forward strand.
TTAATCCCTCCAGAATTGCAATCTACCAACTTGCCAACACTTGAAGCTAAGCACTGATCAATAATCTTCCCCCGAATTGAGTTCTGCTGGTCAGGCCTTGGAGCACCAACAAAAGTGAACAAGTGAGGCCTCTCTAGCTTTCGCATTCTGTTCTGCCATTGAACCACATCACTATCCTTTGCAGGATGAAAGTTTGTTGGGTATGGAATAGCATAGTCATTTCTCCATGAGCTTCCTTCAACTGACAACATACTCATGTTCATCGATTCAGGCAAGAACCTGAGCTTATTCCCCCAATCCGAAACCTCATCCGTTTGCCTCCTGAAATCCCAAGAAATCCTTCCTCCAACCAAGAAATGGTCTCTCCCCCACATAGTCTTCCACTCAGGCCTCTTTGAAAGCCAAGCATTGAGATCTCTAGCCGAAGCATCTCTCACCGTTAGATTGGGATCCCACAAATGGAGGCTGGCATCAAGGCCAGCATAGAATGGAACATAAATGGCTGAAGCCAGAGTTGAGTTTTTAGTCAAACACTTGTACTGCTTCATCTTGTTGTGGAATATGACTTCTAAAGTGAACTGGTTTGTGGAGAACCAACTTGTATTTGCTAAAACCCCCTCAGTGTTTTCAATTGCAGGACCAAAACCCCAATTCTCAAAGAAAGGACACAAATTAGGCTTGTCAGTCCCTCTAGTAAGAAGCCTACAGTTGTTGAGCAAATCAGAGTTGAACTTGCAAGGAAGATCATCATGTATATAAACATAACGACCAGAACAAGAATCTGGGATCAACTGGGTAGTACTCAAAACGGTCTGGTTCTTCACAAACCCAACTGGGTGGCCTTGTTTATTGACAAAAAGACTGGCACCATTGTTGACACCCCAGAAAGCAGAATAATCAAATGAGAGAAATACAAAGCAGAAAAGGAAGGAGATGAGTATGCCAAACCAGAGGTCCTGAGAGCACTTGGGTATGAGTGCCTTCTCCATTGGAGCTTGGAAATGAGGGAGATGGAGTGAGTGAGAGGTAAAAGAGAGATGGGAATATGGGAAATGCTTTGGTTTGGGGGAGAGGAAAAGCATAGGGAAAGAAAACTGAAAACCCCAGTCCATTAATGATGGGAGGATTGAGAGAGCCAATGTGGCGTACAAGTACAAAATTAACTTAAGGAGAATCATACATGAGAGAAGGGGAGAGAGAATTTTGGTTTGATCCAACCGAGGAGTCTTGCTTTTCTCTTTTCATGGAAAAATTCTACTGAGGGAGGAGGGTCCTTCACTCTGTCGGTAGCTTTAAGTACGAAATAATGTAACAGAGAATTGAGACAAATTGACCATTTCAGCCGGTGATCATGGTAGGCTTGCTCATATGATGTATCAATTAATTTTTAATTGATAGATAAAATTTTATATTAATATCAACGGTTAAAATTAATATATTGATTTAATTAGTACGGTTGGTATAGTTGGTAGTGGATCTGCACCACGTTTAGATTGTGACCCAATAACATGAATGAACCAACTCATTTAAATCCATCTTTAGATTATCTAAACGCCTCAAATGAGCAAAATTTGTGTATCAACAATCAAATCGACCATTCAAGTTTCAACATCAAAGCATAACATCAAATCATCAATTACAATATTACATCACAACTTTGTAAGTTCTCAAATGATACTAGAGTTCCTCTGTGGCCTATGATGGTGAAATTGTAAGTGTATGATTGGTGAAATGATACCGCAGAGTTCCTCACAACTTCAGAAGTTCTCAAATTACCACTTCTAAGTTGCCTAATTCCATGACTGTTTTCCCATACAAAACAAACCCAAATGTGAACGTCTGCTTCTATTTCTTTTATACAATGTGGCATCTACTACTTATGTATATAGATTGTTTAATCATAACAGTGAAAGGTAACGTTCTCTTTGATATGGTTCACCACTTTCACGAGAAATCGATTACCTTCCCTGGCCACTAGTCTTGGTCCTCGGAATTTCACATTCACAGTAATGATCTTCCTTGAGCTGCACAACCTTGTGACATTGCGATACTGAATCTGTACGTCATGTATCAACATTCCAAGTTGGAAAATTTGACAAGCTAAGTTTCAATATTATGCAAGGCGAATTCTGGAGTCTACACAAAGGGTGTTGATTCATCAGCACTGGCGTCGGCTTGGCTCTCTACATCGTCCCATCATCAGTAATCTTCTTCATTCTACACAGTCTTTCCATCCCCTTTATACTTTTGTAATCTTGCTCACCATCTACCATCTGTTTGATGAAATGCTTCTGATAATCTATCTCTTTTTTACAAGCCCTAGTTGAATTAAATATGATAAGGTTTGCATATTGCAATTTCGATTCACAAACAACTCTACATTGAAGTTCAAAGTGGAAAATATATTATATATACAAAAGAAGATTATAGTTATAGCTCTGGAATGTATTAAGAGTAAAATGTGGAGATGTCATGTATGTTGGAGATAGTATATGTTGCCTGGGTCTGGGTGTATATAGCTGGTTATTTTTTAGATTATGTCAAGGGTGTGGTTTCTTAAGTTGTCAATTTATCATGTGTTTATCTTAATTTGCTTGTGTGCTTTGTTTCAATGAATTGCCTCACAATTTCCCATATCGAAAATTTTCTGAGCTTGCACAATTTGATACAGTTATATATTCTCTGAAACATCTCCTATTTTTGCAAACAAAGATTTTGTCTATTTCTTTTCGGTTAAGAGGGAGTGCATTAGAATTGAAAATATTGGTCACATGATAATCATAGTCTTATCCTTTTATCATAGAAAAACCATACGATTGTCAGTGACAATCGTCTAGTTACTCATGTTTCTTAGATATTGGATTCAAAACTAGTCACATGCAAAAATAACTAAACTACATGAACTTCGGTGTATTTATGTATTCTGATATTTAGTTAATGCTCAACCAGCAGAGCCTTCATGGGTACCTTGATCAGTACCAATCCATTTCAGTGCCTTCATACTGTAAACCCACGTATGGAAAGGCCTGCTCATCAAGGGTTGTAGGTTTTGGTTCAAGTTTAGTGTAATTTGTGGCTTTGTATTGTCATATTTGCCTGTTTATAGAATTAAAAGACCTCCATTATGAGGTTAGTGAGTTTACCTCGCGGTTTAATTTATTTTATACTATATTGACACTGTTTTTGTTCCTGTTTTTATTTTTTAGTCAATTGTACTACTAGTACTAGGATTTAGTCTGAAAGCACACCAGGAATACTGCTAGTACTAGGATTTAGTCTGAAAATTGGACAGGATTCTTGTTAATACACTACACAAATCAAGTTTTCAAGCTTTACAGTATCACACCATTTTACAAATTAAAGCTATGATTTCTTATTGCTTGTTGGTATCCATGGTGCAGAACAAGAAAAGGAAGAAGGTGCTAATGGTACTGTGGATCACCCAGAAATGCCTGTTACAACCAAATCGTCTTCAAGCTTCTAAAGGGAAGGCTATAGCATGTAAGGCATCTAAGTCATTGAAGGCATCTAAGCTAAAGAAGGAATGCAACAAAAACAAAAAATAAGGTATTGTTTTAGTGTTTTATAAAATTGTTTGTCCTGAAAGCTTTGTTTGTATAAGTGTTGTATGTTTGTAGCTGTGTTAGCGGAAGAGTTAGTGTTAGCATAATTGTTTCATTCAATTCATCATGGTGTAAGGGGATTAGGTTGTGATTTAAGGGTTAGCGTGTTTTCTTCCTCATGGTCATGCTACTCTATCCTTGAAGTCTCTTTTTGTTTTAATATTTCTCATTCTGTTTCGAAATGATTTATAGCTTTGCCACGTTCAGGAAAGTTGTAATGGTATTTGCCAAGCATATGTAGTATCTTTTTGATTCAATACATATTGTTCCAGCTGATACTGGCCTTAGAGAGCTTCTGGCACAGCATTCCTAAGTGACTTTGGTTCTTAACCTGGCTCTTTCTCCATCTACTTATTATTGTGTTGGGTCTCTGACAGTTGTACTTGGCCTCAAATTGGTCCAATGAATTTTTTTCCTGCTGTAATAGCTTCTAGCTGTACATATGTAACTTCACTAACTTCGTTTCTATTGAATGTTGCTTTGAATTTCACGGGTTCTTACTCAAATACATACGAGTGTAAGGTGAGAAAACGGGAACCAATTAGGTTTCGCACGTTGACAGTCAACCGCATTTTGTGTCACACCCCGAATCTTTTGAAGTTAATAAAAGTTATCTTCTGTAACATCCCGTACCCAAAAGTTACCTTTCACAGAGATTCACGAGTTACCGAGGACTTGTAATTGCGATCGGTAATTCGATAAGTTATCGCTCGAGTTAATTTTCGAGTTTTTCTAAACTCTCCAAATACTAGATTTAATGACTCGATGGTGTAGTACGAGTCGACACGAGTCTTCCGGTATTTTCGGAATATTTTTCGGAGCTTCCGGCTAATTTCTGTGAATTTCTGAAGTTTATGGTAACTTTTAACTATCCATCCGGTAAAAAGGAGAATTACCATTTAACCTTTTCTCTTTTTACCTTCTTTAATCTGGGTCGTCAGATCGTTCAGGGTTTTGATCCTGGCCATCGATTTCAGTATAAATATTTGGGAGAGGGTTGACTCGGGTCAGACCCTCCCCCCTGACTTCTCTCTCTCCGCTCGTTCTCGATTTCTCCCTTCTGCTTCGACTCGGCCACAGCGGCGTTCCGCCGTCTGGCCGCCTTCTGCTGGCGCACCACCACCTAACTAATCCCCTTCCTCTCCTTTCCAAAACCCAGTCCTCAAGTTTCACAGACAACTCAATCCGAGGGAGATCGATCCGAGGGCAGCTCCGCCACGTTACCGGGTCTCAGGCGAAAACGACGGCGGCGGTGGCAAGAAACAGGTAGGGTTTTGTCTATCCTTTCTCCCTCTTCAATTCCATGTTTGGGATTCCATGGATTGAATCCGAATTCGGAAACTCCCAATCTGACTTTTTGGGGTTGGTTGACGAGGTACTCCGGCGAGTGGTTCTCTGGAGTCTGGGTGTTGTCTTCGAGCCTCTGTCGATCTTTTGGAGTTCCGGTGAGGCTGCAGGACAGTGGAGAGTGATGCAGCAACAACTGCTGCTATGTTGCTCGAAGTGAAGGTGACAGCAGCTCGGGTTGGGCAAGGAGGAGCTGCTGGAGACCGGGAAGAGGGGTGGGGCGCATTGGTGGACAGGCAGAGACAGGGTTCTGCCTGTGAAAGAGTCTGACGAAGGAAGCAGTCCTGTGAAAAACCAGAGGTGAGGTTTTAGTATTAGGACAGTGTGTTATGGTTGAAATTATTGTTGGTGTTGTTGCTGAAATTGTGTTGTTTTGTGCTTGTGTCGATAACTGGGTGAATCGGAGGAAACAGGGAGGTTATGGCGAAATTCCGGCAAGTTACTGGAATCCGGCAAAGACTCCGGGAATACGGTTAAACCGGCAGAATGCCGAAGAGGTAGGAATCATTTCTCCCTGTTAGGCTTTTAGTCAAAAAGTACGGTTAATTCCTAATTTGAGTAACTACGGGAAATTGGACGTAAGTAGGAAGTTTCCATTTTGGGAAACTTCTCATTCTAAAGAACACTTGCCATGTTAGGAAACTTTCCATTTTGGGAAACTTTCACTTTTTGGAAGGTTTCCATTTATGAGAAGATGTTAAATCGGGTTGAAAAGGTTAAAGAAAAGGTAGAATTCAAGTTAAAGGTTTTGAAGTTAATTAGTGAAGTATGGAAATTAAAGTATGATAACCACTCTAGTGGTTGAGGAAGATGTTGACTTCCATTAACGGAAATGTCAAGTTGATCGTGGAAAAATAATCGGAAATAAGTGTAAAGTTTGAAAAGTTGTTAAAAGAAAGGAACTTGGTCAACACGTGGTCAAATAGGATTTCCTGGTCAAACTAGGAAAAGACCAAGTCAACGATGAAATGACTAATATAATGGTTTGTTTGTACGGTCTCTGATTGAACGTGAGACGGGATCGACTACGCGGTTAGTTCGAGGGTTTCGCTCGAGGAGCTTTCCGAGCGGGAAGAAGGTCGCAATAGTACTGTGAGTGGACCTTTGTTTTAAATCAAATTGCATGCTATATACTTTAATTGATTTCTCCTGCATATATGATTTCCTCCATTTATATGTTTTACGGTGATTTGGGAAAATGGAATTTAAGGATTTTAAAAGGCAAACAAGCCGGGAAAGAGGTTCATACCCTTCCCGTGATTTTGAAGGATTTTCCCGGGATATGGTTTTAATGATTATCACCGTTTTGGGATTATGGAGGGGAGGATTTTAAAAGGAGAAACTTGGCTCACGGATTTAAAGGGGTTTTCGATTTATTATTCCCACGAGGTTTTACGAGGTTTTACAGGTTTTAAAGTGATTTTAAAAAGGGAAAAGGATATAAGGATTGTATGCTAGCATGGACCCTCTCCGGTGGAGCTGGTCATTAGACCTTCCCGGATAGAGCAGGTCGGGGACCTTCTCCGGTAGAGCTGGTCATTAGACCTTCCCGGATAGAGCAGGTCGGGGACCTTCTCCGGTAGAGCTGGTCATTTGACCTTCCCGGATAGAGCAGGTCGGGGACCTTCTTCGGTGGAGCTGGTCATTAGACCTTCCCGAATAGAGCTGGTCGGTTTTCTCGTGGATGAGGTTAACACCCCACATAATTGTTTATATTTGAGCCAAGGGATTTATTTGAAGGATTTAATTATTTAACGTCCATGATTTGTTGCATGCGGATTTTCTGAGAAAACTCTAAGGGAGAGCATTAAAGGAAAGTAGAGTTTTTATATTGGATTTTCGTCCACTCACGCTAACAGTTTTTAAATGTTTCTCCCCTGGGCCCTTCGTTTTCAAATGCCCAGTGGTGCAGGGTTCTAGAGCGGAGGTCGTGCGCGTACAAGAGTCGAGGCATAGTCGATCAATCCGTTGCTGCTCGCATTTCCTTTGGGGTAACTTCTGTGTAGACTGCTCTGACTAACCCAGTTTAGCTAGTTAAGTAGGTTAGGGAGCAGGAGGCCTCCATGAGTTAGGGTTTGTTTTTAAATACTCATGGATGAGCAGAGTTGGTATGTAGGAAGGGTTGGCCATTTCAAGGGTGTTTCGGTAAGAAGTTTCCTTGAGGTGGTCCCCGCAGGATTTACTTCGGGTTAAAAGGATTTAACTCGGGATGGGTCCTGACATTTTGTGTAAAAAATGAAATTGAATTAAGGTAGACTGTTTCAATAGGGGGCGTAAAGAATTCAAAACGGGTGATTTTTTTCAGGAGAGATATTTTACCAGCATAATGATATCAGACAGTGGGATTTAAATTCTCACATTTTTAGGACATCAGATCCGCAAGTGGCTACTAAAGAGGTGTAAAAAATAAGGTTGAATTAATGTTGTCTGCTTCGATGGGGACGTAACGAATTTAAAATGGGATGAATTTTTTTCCAGTAGACCTATTTATCTGGGATTTTGAAAATTTTGAGGGCACTTTAGCCGACGAAATGTCATATGTCATCGGTTATACTTTAGCCCTATTTTCGAACGGTCAATCCCGTAAGTCAAACTCTTAAACGCACGGAAACGGTCATTTGATCATCTAAATCATGTATTTTGACTGGACATTCAACACAAAATAGTTTCAAATCGATGTGACTCAACCAGTGGTATAAAAATTTACTGAAAAATAACCACTGAAGATAGGGCTACCCATAGAGAAAAAGAATGATAAGTTACGTTAACTGCAACTGTCAGCACCGAGATTTTACCAGAATTACGTAATTTTTCAACCTTAAACATATTTCACCATTCCAGTCATATCTTATTTCACGACTTTTTTAAGTTTGAAGGTTCTACGTATGGTTTGTTTTTGAAATGAATCATTTATTTAAAATTTAGTTACTAAAGATCCCTTCTTTTACTATCACTTCAGTTGTACCATCCAATTTACATTCACCACACTCCATGTACATTGAGAATTTACTAGTAAAACTTCCTATTTCGTTCTTACATTGACCACCGACCAACATATCAGACACAAACCTCTCCGAGCAATTAGTAGTCATCACAGAATGACTTTCATTCTGATGAACCAGAGATTCCATTGAGCTGCAACTTTGATTATGACCCTGTCAAATATTTTGGACAACCACTCTTAGTTCATTGACAGCCCCGGAAGCTATACTCGCTTCAATCAAGCAGCTATCGAAATGTAAAACAAATACATATAAGAATTTCCTCCAAGGTGATTTGGTTAGAAATTAACTTGTAGAAGATAAACTGTATACCTTTCCAAGTGATTTGCTCCGTTGGGCAGCCTGGTCATCTTAATAGATTGGAGCTTCCGTCAGGCAAAATCGAAACACCCAAAAGACGGAGAGGGCCATACGGTTAGAGCCTCGAATTGAAAGAACCCACTGCAATTTGAGAAAAACGTCGGTCAGAGAAAAGGATTTCAAACCTTTTTGCGCTTCACCTCCTCCATTGAGTGGTCAACCCAATTAAATTCGATCCCGTTTCGGTCACCCCGATCAACACCATCTTCGATCTAATTTATATTTCTCTACAATAATCCGACATCGGGATACAGTAACCCCATCACTCGTGTTTAACACAGACCACAATCTTGTTCTTCATTTCACCCTTCAATTACAACTTCCGGTATTTACCATGAACTCCTAAGATACATCCCCGTATTTACCCTCAATCTCAACTAACTGACCACAAACGCTATCTACACGTGTTACAACCGTCAGGATAGACAGCCTGGATAGACGCCCCCTCAGGTAGATTCTTGACGTCTCCTACGTTTTGTGGAAGTCTTTAAATTCTGAAACGTAACACAAGTACTAATTTAAGATCAAACAGAGGCAAAATATCAAAATTAAACTTGGATAAGGATAAACACAGCTCTTATAATCCAACCAAATCAACTTTTAAACTAAACACACACACATAGCTCATATGAAACTATGAATCAATGAATATGAATGATCTATCATTGATTAAGATTCACAAGACAAACTTCGATTTACAAACCCAATCAATCAAATTTTGATTCAGAACAGTTAAAGTAAAAGAAAAATCAGATAGATTTAGACAGTTACCGGAGCAAGCGTCGAGGTAGTGAGGAAGCTCTGCCAAGTCGATAGAGGCATTGCGAAGGCGCCGTTAGGGTTTCTAGCCTTCTGGGTATGAAGCAAAGAGACGTCGCGTGTAAGACCCCGCCCCAAAATTTTCGGGATCAGACGGGTTACAGAGGGTTGGAACCGCGTTGTTAGTTTTCTCCAAATTTATATTCGAGATATTCTCGATTCTGGGGAAAAAGAATTTATATCCCGGTGTGATAGATTATGATAATACGAGTCCTCTAGTACGTCCGGAATATTTTTTCTAAGCTACGAGCTGTTTATTATGAATTTATTCAATTTACGGAAGTAATAGATGTTATTTACCTTATCGTAAAAAGATGATTTTGCGATAAGTCAAGAATTTGGGGAAAGTTCCTTTGGAAAAGTTGTAGAGGACGTCAATACGAACTCGTGGATATGTACTATGAATTAATTGGAGCTCGAATGCAAAGGTTATTCGAGATAATATGTTGTTACTGTGCAATAAATAGTAAATGGTAAAATATATATTTACTGTTCATGGTAACTTTTTATATTTCAATCTAGGCCATCAGATCAATCAAAGATTTGATCTAGGCTGTTGGATTTTTGTATATATATGGAGGGGGTGTTGACCGGGAGACTCTCTCTCTCTCACTCTCTCTCTTCTCCGATCTCACTCTCTCTCCCACGATCGACTGTGAGTCCCACCTCTCGAGACCACCGCCGCGCGTCTCACCTCACCGCCATCCCCAGCCGCCCCACCTCTGTCAGCCTTCCCAGATCCTCACTCACGCGCGGAGGCGCCGGATCTGAAGCTTTGTCGAGGAGTAGTGCATCGGAGGAATGCTCAGACAAGGGAGAGGTCAAGCCAGATTGGAGGAACACAGGGGAGGTTCCTGGTGGCTGTAGGATTAGCTCAGTGGCTTGAAGGAGGAGGAGAACGCCTGAGAGCTCCGTCAGAGAGGATCCGTTGAGGGAACACCCCTGCAAATCCCTTGAGGTATGAAAACCTCCACTACTCTCTCTATTTCTAGCATGGTTAGGTTGTTTAGATGTTGTGGGAGGAGGATTTGCAGGTTGAGGAGCCCTGTTGGCCGGGAAAACTCGGATTTCCGGCCAAACCAGCTGACCGGGAAACTCAAGGGTAAAAACCCTAGTTTTTATCGCGGTAGAATTACATTTTTACTGTTTTACCATGGTGTGAAATGTCAGAACTACCCTGGCAGTTTGGAGAAATTACAGGGGTGCCACTAGGGCTGAAATCCTAGAAATACTCTTGGTAGTTTTGTGTAATTACAAGGAAGCCACTAAGTTGAAAATTTCATAAATACCCCTGACTGTTTTATATAATTACAAGGATGCCATTGAGGCTGAAATTCTAAAAATATCCTTGACAGATTTGTATATTTACAAGACTGCCACTGAGGTTAAAAAGACGTTGTTGCCCTCAGTAGTGTTAGATAATTATAGGGCTGCCCTCGAGGGTGAAATTCCATAAATACCCCTGACAGCTTAGCTTATTTACCTAACTGCCATTGAGGCTGCATTGACAATATTGCCCCTAGCAGTCCTAGGTATTTACAAAAGTGTCATTTGGGATGAATTGACTATTATATCCTTGGTGGACTTCTATAATTATGTGTTTGCTTTTATTATCTGTTTTAATGTGTATGGATGTTATAGATATGAATGGTGGAATGTTCAGGATAATGCCGATAGATAATATGTCGGTGGATACCTCAACGGAGAGGTTAAACTCCGGATATGCAATAGGCGTTTGTTATCCATATTAATATATCGACCGATTTTTAGAAAAGCGGGATTTTCTCGGTTAGGACGTTAATTAAAATAAGAGCTACGTGTGGCTTGATCCTTGAGGACATGGTACGTAGGCAGCCTGACCGGGATTCGGGTACAGTCACAAATAATTTTTAGACCCTAGGTCCTCTAAAGTAGTTGGTTTGAGATCCAAATGCGGAAATCAGGATAACCTCTGGTTGTGAGGTCTATTCCGGTATCGTTTGGACTGTTGAAAATGGTTTTAAAAAAAGGTTATCCCTTCTCAAGGAGGATTACGAGTAAATCTCTCTTGGGATGGGTCCCGCACGTCCTAACCCAGGTTTAGGGAGGTAAACTCGGGCCGGAGCGTGACAAATGGTATCAGAGCGTAGGTTAAAATCTCTGACCAAAGGTTTGGGTAATTAAAATCCTTGAAAATGTTTAAATGTGTTATTTACTTTCCAAGTGGAACAATTCATTATACTTGTTAGTATGTGTGGTATCAAGGGTTTCCACTTGGGGTTGAAATTAGTAAAGTTAAATGTAACGATAAAGGTTGCGACATCAATTGCATTTAGATGTTGATATAGACTTTTTGTTGGATCGAAAAGTCGAGAGGTTCGTAAGTTTAGTAATGAGCCAGATTTGGAAAAGAAAAATTCGAATTTCAGATTTAGGTGCGAATAGGCTTAAAAGTGCGCCTAATATTATTCGAATTTATAAATCTACAATTCTCGAGCTCATTAGGGTTTGATCTTTGTTTATTAGTCAGAAAGTTTTGGTCAATTTTCTGGTCAACACATGAATGACTTGGTCAACCCTAAAGTCAATCATTGATTTTTCCTGGTCAAACTAGGAAAATTGGGCTGTTAGACTATTTGATAGTCGTTTCGCGTCTCACATTTGATTGATGGGTTAAAAAAGTATGTATGGCCACTGGCCAAATTAGACCCCTGGCCAAATTAGATCTCAACTTTATCAAGTAGATCTCCATGATCAATTAGATCTTCTACATCTGCTTGACTCCGTCGATGTCTTTGTCCATCGACTCAGGACCACCGTCGTAGATGAAAGAGGTGGAAAGAAATTGAGAAATCCAAGTCTTGTTTTCTATATTAGATTATGTGTTTTTTACATTAAATTATGTTTGTGTTGGTTTGAGGTTTTGAGTTTGCTGCAATGGATTTGAATTTGTAAAATGACAAATTTGGGAGATGAAAAACTAAAATCAAGACTTATCTTTTGGTTGTTTTTGGTGAGAAAGAGGTTATCTTGTGGTTGTTTTTTTAATGGATGTCTTTAATACTTCTTTCAGTTTCTCTATAAATTTTTGTAGATCAAGATGAAAAATGGTAATTAATATCAATAATATTTGAAACCAAATATAAAGTTTAGGATCAATTTCTCTCTCAACTTTTTTTGTGGCGGAATCCCAATCCCGTCATATTACCAAACATGATCGGCTCTTATGTGAAAGATTTTTAAAAATGCATTCCCGTCTTGTCCTAATAATTTATTTTCATAACGGGGCGCCTGTCTCTAGTTTATATCTTCCTTGTATATGTTGCAATAATTAATTTTCATGACGGAGTGCCCGCCCTTAGTTTACATCTTCCTTGTATATGTTGTTTTGTCAGTTGATAGAGTGTTTTGTTTTTAATAAAAGGCTGGTGCGATCTTCCTTAAGCCTTAATTAATGAAACCGTTGAATATAAAAAAGGACATAGAGTCTAAACCTCTGATTACAAAAACCTGAAATAATATCAGAGACCTATACAATACTCATGTACTTAAACAGATACCAACTAACAAAGAATATTGCATTGATACAGTGTTATGTAAGGTGTAGCTTGTTTTGTTGTCTTGTTACTTTAATTAAGGCCTAGATATGTGCTTGTAAGAGACGTATGGCGATGAAGTGTGTTTTATCAGGTAACCTCTCTTATATATAGTTTAGTGTCGTAACCTTATTTTCTAGCAAGAAAAATACTTGAAAAGCTTTCACAAGTTTTGTGTTCAGTTTTTCCTCAGCCTCCGCCTACGCCTAAGCCACCCGGACCTAAATTCCAGCTTCCACACAAGTTGAAAGACGCTAGTCTTCACACTAAAGAAAAGTAACCCAGGTAAACAGTTGGGTCATCAACTTGACCGGAAAAGTGAACCAGTGACCCAGGTCTTCATGCTAACAATCGACCAACTTCAGAATCCTTCAACGAAACAATGGTCGCTCGTCCCAACTAATTGTCATAGACGACAATTAAGAACGTTGCCAACGAGGAAAGACTTAAATCTAAAATTCCCAAGAATGCAAAATAATTCAAACTCAATAAATTCCATAGTACGATAACTATTGAGGGCGACGAGCGACTTGATTCTCATACCACATGTTGCCCAATTTATGGCCGGAGTTGCTAAAATTTGTCAAATAATCTAGAGATCAACAAGGAAGGACTAAAATATCCATAATATCCGTGATATTTTCTCGAAATTTTTGTTTTTTACAAGTGTTGATATTAATTTTCATATCTTTTCGATATTTTGTATTTAGTCTATTTTTGGTCGAATATACAATTTTAATATAATTTTTGATAAAATTTCCATCGATATTCGATATTTTCTCGATATATCCATCGAGATTTCTTTTTTTTAAATGACTAAAATTTTTATAATCATCAAAATTTTAGTCTTTCTCAACAATTATGTGCTTGTGCCTGTGTCTGTGTCATGAATCGGGAAGAGGGTCTGAATTTTTTAGAAAAACTGATTAATGTAGAGTCCACAAACGTCATATATCTGTCCACATTCTATCATTAAGCACAATTTATATATATTTTTATTTAAAAATCATAATTCCAAACTTTAGAAATTCATAACAATTGACTAGGGTGTCAACAATCATAATTGACAATTATTATTTTTTACACGATAAAGTTGATACGGCCCTCAAGTCATAATAAACAAAATAAAAAACACGTAATTGGGTATATAACGTAAGGGCGTAAACCCCATATCACAATTCATTTTAGAGTGGCATGTTGAGTTGAATTAAAGACGGTGTATGCTATGATTTTGGTATACTTTCTTGTTGGAAAAATCTACTGCAAAATTTCAGGTACATGCCATTGTAAAATGCTTTGCATCCATGGAGATTTCACTGATTTTAGGACTTAGAGCATATGCAGCGCTATAGGAGGCTTGCTACTCCTATTTGAGGAGATGCAGACATTATTTGAGGAATAGAAGGTACAGTTCATGTTTTTTATGCAACGGGGCAAAAAATAGCACCTTCTATTACTGTTCATTAATTAATTATTTTTAATGTTCAACTTAGTAAAACGAGAAGAAACCGTGGTTTGGGTCCTAAGCTCCGGCGTTGATTTATTAGGTGCCATGTCCCAATTTTTAGAAAAATTGGTTTATATTAGGATACGACAAATGATAATACCACAATAAGAAATGCACAATTGCAAATCTTCGGAAGCAAGCCAATTTGACATTTTTTTGTAAAAATACAAAGGAATGAAAGAGGAGATGGAATGAGATAATAAATTTGTTGTGCACAAATTGGTGTGAGATGAGAATGAAATTGATGTAGTATTAATAGAAAATTTGTAGGGTGTTATTTGCAAATTTTAGGGACTTTATAAGGATTTTTAGGGTTTATTTTCCCAAAAATGAAATCTGCCCGTTTTTTTTCTTTTGAAATGTAGTTGTTTCCTTCGAATCTGGATCGTTCGATCGAATTTTCGATTCAAAATGGGCGGTCCAGATAAACTTGACTGTTGGGGTCTAAATCTGCAAACGATAAGTACATGTGGCGCGCTCTTATTGGTATGTTATTTTTTTAATCTTTTACTGGCGCATGCAATACACCGGTCGAAAAAAAACAGGCGTGCATGTCATCATCCACGTGTGTGGGATCCACTACGACGACTCGTGCTCAAGATCGAGCAGAGACTGCTCGAGCAGCTGCTCGCTATCCCAGTCAACCACCGGTCGCTGGTGCTGGAGTGCACCTCTACACCTTCTGATTCGAGCAGCTCGTGTTATTTTTTGGTTAGGCCGGTGCTGGAGTGCACCTCTACACCTTCTGATTCGAGCAGCTCGTGTTATTTTTTGGTTGGGCCTGCATCCGTACCTCTCTGCTCGTGCTATTCTCAACACGGATGCAGATGCTCTTAGTAAACAAACATAGAATGCACAAAGTCGATAGAGTTGGAAGAACTATGACTATTCTTACTGCTTTAGTGAGAAGATAGATGAGTTTTAACTTTGTGTGCATGGTTGAGCAACTCTAGAAACTATAGTCGACGGTGAATCTACGTCACGTAAGAAGTTTGACAAGTCCATATATTGCGTGCAGAGACTGCCGACAATGCATCTGCATACATGTGAGTAGGAGAACTGTATGATGTAGGTGGCAGCAGGAGATGAAAACAGCAATATGGGAGGGATTGTGCCCTCAGAGTTATTAAAGACATGAAATGGGGGACGTGGGGAGGCAGAGCATGAGGAAGGGCCATTCCCAGTTTAACGCCTGTGATTCTGGTTTCTGTTCTCCTCATTCAATTCTTTACATGTCCAAGTGTTTTATTGATTATGACGCAAGATTCTTTATAACTTTCCCCCAAGCAAGAAAAGGAAAAGAAACCAAGCAGTAGGTGGGGAATGGGGAAGGTTTTAAAAATTGATATTTTCAGTGAAGTTTCTTCGAAAATTTTGATATTTTTAGACCTCTGAAATATCTTTTACATTTCAAGCATTTCTCATCTGAAAATTTTGAAATTTCTCGATATTTTCTGAAAATTTCTGATATTTTTCGAAGATTTCCAATTTTAAAATTTTTTTTTGCCTTAAATTTTCTAATCCACAAGTTAAAATTCAAACAATTACTTTAATGCATACTCTTACTTTAATCCCATATTTTTTTCCAAAAGTTTGTAATCCACCATATATGTACCCTTACGGCAAAAATCTAGTAATGTCTTATCCAATATATTTTATAACACCTTGTCTCAAAATTTACCTTTTACCGGGATCAGGCGGGTTATAGAGGGTTGTAACCGCGCTTAGTTTTCCCT
Source organism: Comarum palustre (assembly GCA_951800085.1). Lineage (NCBI taxonomy): Eukaryota > Viridiplantae > Streptophyta > Magnoliopsida > Rosales > Rosaceae > Comarum > Comarum palustre. The sequence continues at coordinate 11,852,348 of OX637586.1, forward strand.
GAATTAATATTCAAGTTTAATATCGAGATATTCTCGATTCTGGGAGAAGATAGAATCAATGTCTCAAAGTGGTAGACTTTATTAATACGAGTCCTCTAGTATGTCCGGAATATTTTCCAGAGCTACGAGCTGGTTATTATGGATTTATTTAGTTTACAAAAGTAATAAATGTTATTTACTTTACCGTAAATAAATGACTTTGCGATAAGTCTAGAATTTAGAGAAACTTTCTTTATGAAATTCGTAGAGGACATCGATATGAGTTTGTGGACATGTAGCACACTCAAATCGGAGTTCGTATATAAAAGTTATAAACAAAAATGTATGCCCTTTCCATTCCCATGAATATCTCCAAATCTCTCGTTCTCCCGCACAATCATGTCATGCTCAGTTGCCATGACATTCTCAACTGCCTAAGCATGTGTGGCCAACTGATGAAAAGTTACGACAGTCCTAATCTCCCACCCAGTGTTCTAAAAAAAAGGCCCCCTGGGCTGCTTAGGCGCTGGGCAGCAAGGCACCGTTCCGATTTTTTCGTAATCGGGCAAGCTGGGCGCTGACGTGAAAATCGGCCGCCTAAGCAGCCCAAATAGGTTTTTTAACTATGAAATACATAAAAACCTATCTAAAAATGAGTAAAATCAAACACAAAAACACAATATTATACTCTAAAGTCTAAATAAAGGATACACTATTTTATTTTTATTATTTCTAGGAACATTTTTGTTTTATTATGTATATTTTTGAAGTATTTTTGCTGTTTTAGAACATAAAAGTTTATAAATTTTATTTATATAATTATATTTATTAAATAAATAATATTATGTAAAATATAAAACCGCCTAGGCGTCGCCTGGGCACTGCCTAGGCGCTCTAGGTGCTAGGCGTTGGCTGTCTGCCCTGGTAGCGCCTAGCGTTTTTGAGAACCTTGCTCCCGCCTCAAATCCCATACGAACTTTCGTATCAAGGCTACCACATCCATCTCCCTAGCAAAACGATACAACTGGGAGAACTGAGCATCATACTCCATAACAGTCATATCTCCCTGCTCTAGCGTGGCGAACTCGATCTCCAAATGTTCCTGCACGGTAGCCGGGAAGTACTTATCTCGAATGAGTCATACAAACCCTTCTCATGTCAAGGTGGATATATTTCTAGCTCTCTCCACACTGCTCCACCACACCCTTGCCTCCCCTTGAGAAAAAAACGGTAACCTGTCTCTTCTCGATCGGCGAGCAAGCGACTAAGGAAAAACAGGTCTCAACTTCCTCAATCCAGTGGTCAGCCTCCATAAAATCTGTACCCAAGAGGAAATTCGGCGCTCACAACCTGATCATTCCCTGTGTCAACCTAGCTAGTCGCAGGCCATCATCTGTAGCCATTGGTGCCTGAGGCTCCAAATCCAAGTCATCCTTATAAAGCTCCTCTACAAGTTGAAACTGGCCTCTATCTCCATCCACCCCTGCTCCCTTGGCCTTACCTCGGCCCCTAGCTTTGCCCTGTTGAGGGTCCATCACCTGAGAAGCAAGTAAGCTTGATCAATACACGTATAAATCCTAACCCAAAGTATAAGTCCTATACACATTTGCATTAACCTAGACACCACTTCATACGATGGACAAAATTTTTCAACGTCTCTAACAGAGTAAATCATTACTCTGGCAACCTATCTTGAGACGACACATACCCAATGACATATCAATACCGAAAGGAATGGAGACCCGCTGCAGTCGGACCATCACTCCAAGGCACTAATTATCACCAAATATGTAAACCTAAGCTCTTATACCAACTTTCACGACCTGAATTTTAGGATAACCAAAAATCATAAAACTCGAGATATGCTAACCTTACCAAAAAGCTATAACTCAATAAAGTCGTGCTCTAAGGAACTTACTACTAAATCAACGACTGCTACAAGTAGAGTTCAACCACCGATGAGTAAGCTCCTAAGCCTCCACTCTGCAAATCACTGATATTCCCAAACTTGCAACATCAACCCTACATCATAGATTGATGCACCTGGTTGGAAAAACAAACCCTGTAAGCTTTTCAGCTCGAATGAGTAAATCTAAAGACAATCATGGACTCACACCCTAAAGATGCAAGAGCTCCTGAAACGAGAAAAGAAGGCAAGACGCGGAGATTTTGGTTAGATGAATAGCTTCTCTACACCAAAGGCCGCCACATACCGAAGTGAGGCAACTTAAGAAGAGATCTAATTAAGGAATTTCATGATTCCTTATGGGCCAGCCATCCATATATGAGGCGCACGCTTGTTCTTTTAAAGTTCATCTGCTACTGGCTGAGGATGCGAGATGGGGTTGAAGAGTATGTGAGGACATGTCTTGTGTGTCAACAAGACAAGATTGAACAGTAACAGCCAGGGGGCTTGCCTAACCCCTTACCCATTCCCGAGAGACCGTGGGAGAGCGTCTCCATGGACTTTATTACTTGTATGCTGAAGTCTGAAAGGTTCGGAAGCATCATAGTCGTGGTGGACTGATTTAGCAAGTATGAAACTTTCATGGCCGCATTAGCCGATTGCACTGCGGAGGAAACAACAAGTCTATTCCTTCGCAACGTGATTAAGCTTTGGGAAGTTCCAAGGAACACAACGACCGAGACCTACGTTTAACTGGGCGGTTTTGGACGGAACTTTTCAACAAGCTTCCATCCGCAAAGCAATGGTCAAACTAATGATCCATCCAAACTTCCACGTGAGCATGTTAAAGCCTTATCGTGAGGATGAGGAAGATTCATCAAGGAGAGTTTCACAACAGGCACCAACAACGGTTGTCACTTCTTTCGACAAAGAAATGGATGAATTACTCGTGGACCGCATCGTTTGACGTCAAGGTGTGCAAAGTTATAAGGAGTACCTCATCAAGTGGAGAGGTTTGCCCAACAATGAACCAAGCTGGGAGTCTGAGGATAAGCTTTGACAGTTCAAAGACAAGATCTAGGGCTATCAAGAAGAAGACGCGACGAGGGCGTCGCAGACTCAGGTGGGGGAGAGTGTCACAACCCACCAAGTTCCTTGGGCATTTTTGAAGCAAGCATTGTCTAAAGAAGATTTTGGAATACACTAGAGTGCTCAAGAAACATCTAGAACATTATAGAAAGCCTCAGAGGTTTCCGGAAGGATTAAGAAATGTTGGGAAGCCTCTAGGAAATTCTAGAATTCTCTAGAGTCCTAGAGGAGTCTCAAAGGCCTAAAACCCTCTAGCATACTCAAGGTATAAGTTCAAGTAGTTTGGTGTTCACTAGAATGTTCTTCAACTTGTACATAGCTAAAATCATCTATAATCTTAGCCAAGGGGAAGGATGCCTATAAATAGAGAGACACCCCTCTCATTTGAGACATAGAAAGCAAATCAAAATACTTGTCTTGTAAAGCTTCATTCAAAACTTAATACAAGTTCTCTTGCTTTCAAGAGTTCTTGTATTCTTTCGATTGTTCTAGCCGACGAGTTTGCATGAAGTAAGACTGACTTAGCATAGCATAATGCTAAGACCGCACGAGTAACTTAGAAAAAAAAAAGTAAGCTCGTAACAATATGCACCTATCTCACTCCATCAAACTAACATTTAATAATTGCTAACCTTTTAAATGATTTTATGAATGAGCTGTTTATTAATGTTTATCTTCTTTAAGATGTGTTGTTCAAATTGTGATGATTGTATGTCTTTTGGTTTTGGGGTGTAGGGGGACTAAAGCTATGGGAAGGTTCACATGACCTAGTAAAAGCTCTTAGCTCCCAAGTTCAAAATGGACATCTATCATTTGCTGGTAAACGAGTTTTAAAGGTGCACTTCCTGATAATTTCAGGTGAATGTATACTGTTCCCACCATGTATAAACATGTTAGCAATTAAGCATGCTAATTTGCTTTGGTTGCTTCTGTAGTTCTTGTTCACTGCTTTTGTTATTGAAATTCATAACTTCATAGTGTAACATATTGGATGACAATCAAATGTACAAGTATAGATACGTTTAGTCATCACGGTGCTTTTGTTAAATCGGAAACACGAGCTTCTTTGCCTTGAAATGCAGTCTAACCTTAGTTTTCATGATCTTCACGGACTTAAAGTAGTACACTGAAATTGTTATGATCATGTCAACATCCTCCATAAGTCTTTCTTGGCAACTTAATGATCTATGTTCAAGCTCGGAACAGTCAACTGTCAATCAGAAAAACAATAGTAAACTTGATTTCTTTTTTTTTAGAAGAAACGAGAAGACAATAGTAAACTTGATGGATACTTCAATCCTTTGTTATTCATCCAATGTTTGTTACTCCAAATCTCCAATGACCCATCCTTCAGTAAAATTATGTAATTAACTTTGTAACCTGATAAACTCTTGCGTGATAAGTTGTCATGGACTTCCCGGTATCTTTGCTTGAATTGAGGTTAGTTTTGTTTTGTACACTTGTAAATTTAGCATCTTACATTATAATCCTTAAGCCTCTGATGTTGCATCAGGGTGCAGCAGCTATTCATTTGCAGGACTTCAATGCTGAGGTCCTGCAATGTCTCACAATACCCAAAGTATTTGCAAATATTCCAAGCTTCCAACCTCTAGCACTATTGCAAGAAACAAAGTGTCATACAGGGACGGAAATTAGTTTTTTTTTGCTGGGGACTGGCGTGAAGTCCATAACCTTCTTCCCTATGCACAGAAGACTGAGAAGGATGTTAATGTTGTTAGATAATATTGGACTTTACACTTACTGCATTACATTAATATAATTACAATTGATTTAGCTAAATACAAATAACAAGAAATACATGAATATGACTCTATTTCTGGTTATTTGTTTAGGATATATCTCCTTGCAAAAGTAGGACACTCATCATTTTAATTACCTGATTAATATTAGGAGTTGTGATAAGTTTTAGTCTCTCTTAATAACTATTAAACAAGTATTAGACTCCTAATGGGATGAGTCTCTTATCTTGTTAAAGTGGCCAATATATATACAAGGAGAAACCCCTGCACTCAACACACTTTTTCATTCAGTTTAGTCCCATACTAACACTTATAGTGTTGAAGTGCAGAAGGTTTATCTTGGTTCTAGTGGAGCTATTTTACTAGGATGTCTACCTCAATGAACCAGCCATCAGGTAAATATTCTAGGCCTATTGTTCATATCATAATGGGATATGTGTTCATGATTTTATGATTTGATCTGGATGTTTTGCATCTTTAAGCTAACAGTGGTATCAGAGCCTGCGGGCTATCATAATAACATGAATCATATCGTATGTATTGTTTTGGCTGCAAAAACTTTAAGTTCAGTAAGATATGAATGCATTTTAAAAAACCTTCAGTGTTCTTCGAAAAATAGGGTTTAAGAAATAACCCGTTTCAGAGCCAAAAACTCCATTCAGAATAAAACAAAAAAAAGGGGAGAAGAGAACAACGTTCTTTTCGCGTTGTCTTCAGTATCCTTCTCTTCTACCTTTCGTTGTCTTCTTTCTGTTTTTAAAATTGGGGTTTTCTGAGCGCAAAGAGATTTAGCATCTCAAAGGGATTCAAGACCCATTTAGGCGCTCGGATAAGGATTGCTGCGATTCTGTTTTTGCTTGTTTCCGCTAATTTTGATGCAGCGCTGTAGCAGAGGCTAAGGTGTGAATTTCTGAACTTCTGGATTCTAAATCTTATCTTTCAATCTTATCTGGATGGGTTTTTCATGTAGTATGATATTCATGATGATTTGCTATTGAGAATTGAGTTGTCAGAAAACCCTTATGAATTCGTTTTCATTCCTGATTGATACTGTCGAATTGCTTTACTGATACATTGTTGATTGACTGTTGGAATGATTATGAATCTATTAAAGTTGATATGATTGAGATTGATTAAGGCATGTATTGAAATTGATTTTTGTTCAAAAATTGGTTTTGCCTGAATTGAGTTGCTGTGTTTTTACAAATACTTGAGTTACTCCCCCTATGCAAATAAATCTATATATATGCAAAACTTCAGAAATTTGTTAAAAGACTACAGTAAAGATTAATGAAAGTTCCTGTATGAAATCTGAACATATAGTATTAATCAAGTTTTGTGATTTTGAGGAACTGTTTTGATTATATTGCACAAAGCAAGCCTTCACTTCTATTTTTCAGAATCTTTGAGAAAAAACAAAACTGGGACCTTGTGTTTTAAAATTTAACATTACACTTATATTTTGACTCCCAAAGGAGTAGTTCACTGTGTAATTTTGTTTTTTAAACAGCAATATATGTTAACACAAAGACCAATACTGATAACTTGAAATTTTACTTTGTCCAAAGAGAAAGACTATTTCATGGGATACCAGGTTTTTGTAGTGAATAGTATATTGATAAAGAAATTTCATAATGCTAAGTTTTATCCCACAAAAGGATTACTTAACATCACTTCAGCTATTACTACAGTTATAAGATATATGTTGATTGCTGGTTTGATATTGAAAGCATATACCATTCTGGTACTTTAGAATTGCCTGTTTTGTAATGTTTTTAATTTTGCAATTTTTTCAGTGACACACCAAATGGAATATAGTCTTACACTGCTTTATTTTCTCTTTAGGATCTCTGTTTTTGAATGTGACTCAAGTGGAGTTGTTGCATGGTAATAATTATAAGAATTGGAGGAAACACATAGATTACCATATGACTATGATCCCAGGCATGGATCTCTGCATTGTGGATGAGCAACCTGATGAATTAAATGCTGATAGTAGCGCTGAGGAAAGGAGAGCCTATAAGGAGTGGCATAACAGTAACAGAAAAGCCAAAACCTTGATTAGAACCTCCATGGTAGACTCAATTAGGAGATCCATAGAGGAACCTGAAACAGCTTGGGATTTTTTGGAGGCTATCTCTGAAAAATATCTGGAGAATGATAAGGCTGAGATATTGAGGCTGAGTAGGGAGTTCAATGATATGAGCTTTTCTGGGAATGGTTCAGTACGAGAGCATATCATGACAATGATGGATCTAAATTCTAGGCTAAGGGATTTAGAAGTGGGTGTTAAAGATGAACAGGTAGTGGCACAGGCACTTGAGTCCCTGCCAGCCACATACAGTAACCTCAAAACCACTTATAATGCCTCTGAAGAAAAATGGACCCTCAATAAGCTCATTTCTATCTGTGTAAATGAGGAAGCTAGGATTAAAAAGGAGTCTAAAAAATCTGAACCTACCACTACGGTTAATCTGGTGGAGAAAGAGAAGGCCAAGTGGAAGAACTATAGCAAGCTGAAGGCTAAGAAAACTGTTAACACTAAAGTATCTGGAAAATCTTTAGAGGTTAAAACAGGAAAAACATTTAAGTATAAGTGTTTTTTCTGCAAAAAACCTGGTCACATGAAGAAAGACTGTTCAGGCTTCAAAGCCTGGATGACTAAAAGGGGTGAGTCTTTTCCAAATTCAGTTTTCTCTTTAGAAGTTAATTTTGTTAATGTTAGTCCACATACCTACTGGATAGACTCAGGCTCACCTATTCACATTACCACTTCATTGCAGGGTATAATAAAGAGGAGAGCCCCAAAGAAAAATGAGGCAAATGTCTGTGTTGGAAATGGAGCTAGAGTAGCTGTTAAGGCTATTGGAACTTTGAGATTAGATCTTGGTTTAGGAAAGTTTGTTTATTTAGACAATGTTTATTACATTCCTTCTCTTAAAAGGAATTTGATTTCTGTTTCTCTTTTGGTTAAGCTTGGTTGTAGACTCTCTATTGATTTGGATGGAATAAAGTTATTTCGTGGTTCTGAATATATTGGTTGTGGTGTTTTCAATAATGATTATTTGCAATTAAATTGTTCTGTTGCACAACAGGAAATTCTGTTAATTGAAAATAATGAAAACATTAAGAATCACATCAATAATATCACTGGAACTAAAAGAATCCTTTATAATCAACGGTCTGCAAACCTGTGGCATAGGAGGCTAGGCCACATTTCAAAAGAAAGACTTAAAACACTTGAGAAAAATAAACTTTTACCTACAGATTTATACTATACTGATTTGACTGACTGTGTAGAATGTTGTAAGGGTAAAATGACTAAATTCAGAAATAAGAAAGCAACAAGAAGTCAGAAACTCTTAGAACTAATCCACACTGACATCTGCGGACCCTTTAAGCATAAAACTATCTGTGGAAATGTTTACTTCATCACCTTTATAGATGACTTCTCTAGGTACTGCTATATCTATATGTTATCAGAAAAATCACAAGCTCTTCAAGCATTCATAATCTATAAAACTGAAGTAGAATTGCAGCTTGAAAAGAAAATTAAAGTAGTGAAATCTGATAGGGGTGGAGAGTACTATGGTAGGCATACTGAAGCAGGCCAACAGAATGGACCTTTTGCAAGGTACCTTCAAGAAAATGGCATTAAGGCTCTGTATTCTACTCCCCATAATCCCCAACAAAATGGAGTAGCAGAGAGAAAGAACATGACTTTATTAAACATGGTAAGGTGCATGATGTGCACAGCTGGTTTACCAATTTTCTTATGGGGGGAAGCACTTAAAACTGCAAATTATATTTGCAACAGGTTACCCTCCAAATCAGTAGAAAGAACACCTTTTGAATTATGGTGTGGTAGACAGCCCAGCTTGCATCACATTCATGTATGGGGATGCAAAGCTGAGGCAAAAATACCATATGAGTTAACAGATAAATTACAGTCCAAAACAATCAGTTGTAACTTCATAGGCTATTGTGAAAAATCTAAGGGATATAAGTTTTATACACCTCATAACTCAACTAGAACCTTTGAAACTAGTCAGGCAAAGTTTTTAGATGAAGGAGTTAATAATGTTTATGAAGATTTTTCTTCAGAACTTACAGAAATTGTTGAGGATCCAGATATTCAGTATAATACACCCTTAGATCAAACTCACAGAGCTGCTACTGTATTTACAGAAGACCATTTTCTATATCAAAATTCGATAGAACCAGAACCAACACAACCTGAAGTAGCCCAACCTCCACAGTCTGAACCTATAAATGACATGGTTATAGACCAGCCTAATGCAGTAGTCCAACCAATTGCTGAGAATTCTCAACCTAGAAGATCTGACAGACAAAGAAAACCTGTTTATGGGGAAAATAGTGAGTATGTAGTATACCTGCAAGAGACAGATGTACTAGATGAAGATGATGATCCAAAGAGTTACAAAGAAGCTGTAAAAACTGAAGAAATAGAAAAATGGCAGGAAGCTATGGAAGCTGAGATGAAGTCCATGAAAGATAATGCAGTCTGGGATTTAGTTAAGCAAAATCCAAACCAAAAACCAATAGGCTGCAAATGGGTCTATAAAACCAAAAGGGATGCAAAAGGGAATATAGAAAGACATAAGGCTAGATTAGTTGCTAAGGGTTTTACACAAAAAGAGGGTATAGACTATACAGAAACCTTCTCTCCAGTTTCAACTAAAGACTCATTTAGAATTATAATGGCTCTAGTAGCACATTATAATATGGAGTTACACCAAATGGATGTAAAAACTGCATTTTTGAATGGAGAGTTAGATGAAACAATCTATATGAGGCAACCCGAAGGTTTTGTAATACCTGGAAAAGAAGAATATGTATGCAAACTTAAGAAATCCATTTATGGGTTAAAACAAGCTTCTAGACAATGGTATAGGAAGTTTGATTCAGTAATTTCAATTTTTGGCTTCTCAGAAAACATTGTTGATGAATGTGTATACATTAAGACAGTTGGGAATAATTTCATATTTCTGATACTGTATGTAGATGATATTCTTCTTGCTAGCAGCAATGTGGAATTGCTTGAAGAAACTAAAGATTTTCTGTCAAATAACTTTGACATGAAAGATTTAGGTGAGGCATCTTATGTTTTAGGGATTGAAATAACTAGAGACAGGGCACAAGGTTTATTAGGTTTATCTCAATTGAACTATATCACAAAAGTTCTTAAGAGATTTAATATGGAAACATGTGCATCAGGTCATTCTCCTATGTCAAAAGGAGACAAACTGACCAAGAACAAAAATAAGATTACTGAAAATGGGGGGAAGATAGCTGCCATAGAGAGCAAACCTTATGCTCAACTCATTGGCAGCCTAATGTATGCTCAGGTCTGTACTAGACCTGACTTAGCATTTTCAGTAGGTATCTTATCTAGGTTTCAATCCAATCCCACTCAAGAGCACTGGGTTGCTGGTAAAAAGGTCCTTAGGTATTTACAGAAAACTAAAGGTTATAATTTGGTTTATAGACGAGACAAAAATCTTGAGTTAGCTGGTTATACTGACTCAGATTTGGCAGGCAATTATCCAGACTCCAATAAGTCTACTTCTGGATATATTTTTATGCTTGCTGGTGGGGCTATAGCTTGGAAAACTGAAAAACAAAAACTCATATCAACATCCACAATGCAAGCTGAATTTATTGCTGCATATGAAGGTGTCTGTCAAGGACTATGGATTAGAAATTTTTTGCTGCATACTGAAGTCTTAAGTTCAGTTGTTTCAGGTGCACTTAAAATGTACTGTGATAATGAGGCTGCAGTGTTTTTCAGCAAAAATAGTAAAAGATCAAATAACTCTAAACATATAGATCTCAAATTCTACAGTGTGAGACAAAGAGTAAAACATGGTGAAGTCAATGTGATACACATTGGTACTGAACTACAACTTGCAGACCCTTTTACTAAAGCCTTACCAATTAAGAAGTTTCAGGAACATGTCAAAAACATGGAAGTTTTGGAAGATTTGTATTCATGAGCTCAGTGGGAGCTATACAAGTTAGAATTTTATATCAGTGTATTAGTTTCCTTATTCAGTCATTTTGTTTCAAATTTGCTTGTAATTTTTGATTCAGCAAGATATTAATAAAATGAGGTATTTCAGATATATTCCATTGTGTCCTTCTGAAATTTACATATTTTCATTGTGTGTTATCAAGTGAGCTCCTTCATGCATTAAGAAGTTGCAATTCAGTAAAGGCAGAACATGAGCTTACTGGTGTTTTAGAATTTCTGCTGAGATTTCATATGAAATCATTCATTTGGGGTATGAGCAAAAGATATTCCAGGAAGATATACTTATCTTTTATTTGCTCTAGTTATCACTGCAGCTTATGTGATTACTGTGTGTGGTGTTAGTGGTTCTCAATCTTCTGGTTTTGTAAATCAGTATGGTTCTGAATTCTGCACTATATGCTTTAATTGACCAAGCTGGATGAGTTCTGAGTTCTTGTGTATTTCAGTGCACACTTCATTTGTTGTTTGTCTTCAGTTATTGGTTCAATTGTTGTCATGCAGTGTGTGTTAAGTCCAGTGGGAGAATGTTAGATAATATTGGACTTTACACTTACTGCATTACATTAATATAATTACAATTGATTTAGCTAAATACAAATAACAAGAAATACATGAATATGACTCTATTTCTGGTTATTTGTTTAGGATATATCTCCTTGAAAAAGTAGGACACTCATCATTTTAATTACCTGATTAATATTAGGAGTTGTGATAAGTTTTAGTCTCTCTTAATAACTATTAAACAAGTATTAGACTCCTAATGGGATGAGTCTCTTATCTTGTTAAAGTGGCCAATATATATACAAGGAGAAACCCCTGCACTCAACACACTTTTTCATTCAGTTTAGTCCCATACTAACGCTTATAGTGTTGAAGTGCAGAAGGTTTATCTTGGTTCTAGTGGAGCTATTTTACTAGGATGTCTACCTCAATGAACCAGCCATCAGGTAAATATTCTAGGCCTATTGTTCATATCATAATGGGATATGTGTTCATGATTTTATGATTTGATCTGGATGTTTTGCATCTTTAAGCTAACAAATGTTAGTTCATGGCAAATTCCAGATCCTCACTATGATATTATTTTGATGGCAGAGACAGTTTACTGTATCTCCACCCTGCAACATCTTTATGAACTCATAAAGAAGGTATTATCTATATAATTGTTCATTGCTGATATCGGACTGGAGCTGCTTTAGGTCTAGTACTGTTCAATTATAGTGCATCACTCGTCCGGATGGTGTAGTCTACTTGGCAGCCAAGAAGCATTATTATTGACTGCTGCAGATTTTGCAGTCATAATGTTTGGTGGCTTCATGGTGTTAGTTTTGGGTGCATGACTGTTTTTTGTAAATTATATTCCTCCATCCTTATCTCAAAGTTATATATCTACAATCTACTGATGTTAGACAAGAAACTGAAATTTTCTTTGGAATTTCTGTCTGCAGGTGTTCTGGTTTCTAGCATGATCGCTGAAGTTGCAGATGGCTCGTCTAATGTCAGAGAGGTGTGGAAGCTTTCATTTAAGTAGGCTTGGGGTTCATGTCAATTCAACGCTTCGTTCAGTGCCTTCGCTTCGTGACCTCCTGCTTGACAACTCAATACTTGGAAGCTGTATTTGTAACTCAGTTATCAGGAGTATGTGGGAGCAAGAACACTACATTGACTATACCGTACAGATGGTATCTGTTTGACCGACACAATTTTGTTTCTGGTAGAAACACTGATTAGGAACAAAAACACATGCTAGAACAGAGACAAATTTCTTTGGTGCGAAGAGTGCAGTAAACTTCTAGTGAAATTTCTATCAAAACCAAACGAAGTTTTCGCCAACTTAAACAAACCAGGTTGATTCTATTACAAATGTCAAATGAGAAGTTTTCGCCATTAGGATTTCTACACGTCAAAATCTGGTCTTACATGTTTGCATGAGTTTATTGAAGCAAAACCAAGAACAATACACTAGGATGTGTAGTGAAAATACATTCAAGCCTGCTGGTGTCTGATCATGATTTCACGAGTCGGATCTACACTGATAGTATTTAGAGCAGCCTCTGTCATACGTGTTAGCCGGAGGAGGAAGACAGCCTCCTGTTTTACTATAAGCTTCACCTCTAGCACCGCCGTTGCAGACTGGTTGGTCTTTCTTCAAAGCCCCAGGTGAGATATACTTCTTCTGTTCTAAAAACCTTCTGCTTATCTCTGACTCCATCAGCAGCTCGCTTTCTGTTTCGCACTCTGCCATAGAACCATTGGATGATGATGATGATGGTGAAGATGAGGTAGTTGCGCCGATATAGGAAAGGCTGAGTAGTAGTAGTAGAACGAAGCAAGATTGCAGAGACAGCATTTTGAGGCCTTTCGCTGCTTCGGGTGTGTTTGTGGCTTTGTATCTTCTTCCGTTTGAACTACTTTATAGACAGAATCATGTAATGTAGAAATGGTAGTGGAACGAGCATTATGCGAGGGACCGCACTTTACCAAACCTCAAGTGCGTCTATTCTATTTCTCATGTGTCGACCAAAAACTAGTTGAAAAATTGACTTTTTGCATACTGCTCAATTCTGTTTTTTTTACTATCTGAGATCACTTTCAATTTTTAGTTTACTATGGGGCTGATTTAACATTTCAACCTGTTCCACGTTTATAGACTCTAGTGGTCTACATGAAATAATTACTAGAAAAAGCTAAAACAAAAGTATTGTTGAACCATATTACGACATTAACAAATTAAACACATAGTTTATCTCGGAATGCTATTAATAAAAGAAAACATCTATCAATAAATTTGTTCTTTTTATAAAGAGAGTTATGTGGATTGTTTTTAGGAAAAATGACAGTTTACATAAAATAAGAAAAACCAAACCCAAACTAATAAATTAAAAGTCAAATGTCTATTTTAATATAAGGTGTACTTACTAATACCTAAATACACAAATCTCTATTAAATTAATAATAAAATATTATTTTTTAGACAATTTTACCCTTATTCCTTATACACACTTAGAGAAAAAAATGAGAGAGAAAATAGTTTGCCGGAGCATCTCCGGTCACCAACTGTCGGACTTCGATCACCGGGCGCAAGAAAATTACTGGTAGCCGAAATTTCGACAGATTTTTTTTTCTACTAGGGGCAATAAACTTTTACAAAAAGTTTACTGGAGCTACATCTACATCAAATCCAAGTATACTAACCTCAGTATACTCCAAATTTAAGTCTAATAACTCCAGTATACTACAAAATCAAATTTACTGACCCCAGTATACTCAAAACCAAGTCTAATAACCCACTGTATACATCAAAATCAAGTTTACTAACCCTAATATACTTTAAAACCAAGTCTACTAACCCTAGTATTTTATCAAATTCAAGTCTACTAACCTTAGTATCGACGTTTGGTAACGTCGACATGTAGACGACATGACCAGATCTGGATTTGACGCTGCTCTTCTGACTCAATGTTGCAGCGACCGACGAGGACGATGCGGAGATTAGGTGGAGGGGAGGACGATCTCGTCGGAGATGGTGGAGGCAAGGATGAGGTCGTCGAAGATGGTGGAGACGAAGGATCTGTGAGTGACAGTTAGAGAGAGAGGAGACCAGAAGAGAAAAATCAACCTAGATGAGATTAATAAAGTTTACTATCCTTAGTAAACTTTTATTGGGGTAGTAAACTTGAGCAGATGAACAAACTCGAGGTATTGACATTAAATCATAAATTTACTACCCCTAATAAACTTATACCAGAGATGGTAAACTTGTACCAGAGGTAGTAAACTTGCAAAACAGTATCTCCAAAGCCCATTATACACATTAAAAACAGTGGAAAATCAACTTAGATGCAAAAAACTAAAGTTTACTACCCTTAGTAAACTTTTACTCGGGTAGTAAACTCGAGCAGATGAACATACTCAAGACATTGGTAGTAAATCATAAGTTTATTACACCTAATAAGCTTGTACCAGAGGTAATAAACTTTACAAGAGGTAGTAAACTTATAAAACAATATCTCCAATGCATATTATACACATTAAAAACAGTGAAACATTAACTTAGAGTCGAAACATACTGCTCAAGTCTTCATCTTGGAGTTCCTCGGCCACGGCGACCACTCCCTCACTGTCACTAGCGCATCCCTCGTGCTCTTTCACTCCAGCATCCTGACGTTGAACTGTTGTGGCGTCTGAGTCGACGACGTGTTGAAGATGATAGAGAAAGCTCAAACTAGATCTGTGATTGAGAGAGAGGACATATGGACTCGCGTCGCAGACGAAGATCATGTGTGGCACAACACGTCGGAGGAGAGGATGGTGCACTCGACGACTTTGCAGGTAGAGAAGAGCTAGTGTGGTCGGTGTCGTCAAGCCTGCGTCGCGTCGGCGTTGGCTAGGAGAGAGAGAGGCATTGCCGTCATCAAGCCTGCGTCGCGTCGGCGTCGCTCAGAAGAGAGAGAGAGACGAGAGAGAAAAGTGAGAGATGGAAGAACTAGAAAGAGTTCGATCTGGAATGAGTGATGGAGAAGAGGGGTAGATAGAGTAGGTTAGAGGCAAAAATGTAATCTCAATAAGATTAATTGGAATGAGCAGGTTAAATCTGTTTTCATTGGAATGAGCAATCAATCCCTATAATTAGTACTATATGGTCAATTATAATTGTTTTTATATATTTTATTTTCTTTCCTTTTTTGTTAAAGAAAATATATTTTATTTTCTCAGTGTGGGGTTCGAGAAACTTTCCAGTAACACTATGTGACAATGTCTCGTGGTGTTACGTTTCAATTAAATTTAAACATGTAGATTTATTACAATTAAATTTTGACACGTGAATTTTAACTATTTTATTAAAGAACATTTTAGATTTTATTATTTTTTTAAAATACTTAACTCTAGACCGTATTTCCGCTAAACTATAAACTCTAATATAAACTCAATAAATATAATTAAATTTTATTTTATAAAAAATAAAAAACATTAATTTATATTTTAGTCGTAATAAATTTATATGACAAACTTTGGGTTTTTGTATTTCCATGTTCACAAAACCCATCCCAAATCACCAACCCCTAATTTCATCAATAACAGAACTGGCAGAAGCTGTGGGCTCTCACAAGGCTCGGCCGCAGCTGGCCCCAAAATCAGAATCTTGATTCTTCATTTCACTTGAGGTTAGATATTCACATCATCTTTTCTATTCACAACAACTTAATCGTATTACGCCGATATTGTATGCGATTAACACTGAAGAGTTCAGTACGCTTCAAAGCTTTTATCCTCTGAATTATGACCCGCATCGGGATGGTTTGGATTGAATTAGACTAGACTAGACTGAAGAGGTCAACTCCAATCGAATTCTGCATTTGATTACTTTGGCTACAAAGAGAGAGAGAGTGAAATGTGTTAAAAGACTGAAATTTAGTGTCAATTGCTGTCAAATCCTGCAAGCCATTATGTGATCAGGCAACTCTATTGCTTCCCTTTCAGATCAATATTGATCTTTGGGGTTCATTGAATTGCCCGTTGTAATGTCTATGCAAGTGTTTGGTGTTATGAAGATTGTCGAGGACATCTTTTGTTATGAATTTTAATCATATTTCCACTTTATGGTTTTTGGAAGAAGATGCTGCTGTTGGTAAACTTGCTTTATTCTACAGAGTACAGACCTTGAAGATTCCAGACTTTGTAGGATCTTTGAGTAGCATAAAATCAATCGATATTATTATTTCCTCAATTTGGTTAATTCTTTTTATTTTATTTGTCATTGGATCCTACAGTGATGACCCAGCTGGGTTTCATGGTTTATCAAGTTCATCACCTGAGAATAAAACTTCTATAATGATAAAGAGGGTAAAAGGAATTAGGATCATGAATCACTTAAAACAGATAAGAATTGAGTCTCATAGGTGACTTTGAAAGTTTGAAGTGATAGGCTGCATCAGATTTTCATGTGAAACTCTGAATAAAATTTGGGCACTAAAGAGAGGTTGAAGACAATGCCAAGGGGCCATATGGCATTATGTTTTTGGCTTTTCTTGTCTCAATATGATTGCTTGCAACTCTGTTTTATGATGCTATTTGAACTCTTGCAATCCTTCTAATGCAAGAGTATTTTAATGCATTAATTTTGGGTGTGACCGAAAAAAATATTGTTATGTTGTAATTATGGTGCCAATTTATGCTGTTAAAGAGTTTATGAAGTACATCTGCTAATGTATTCGTTTTGAGACTCTTCTACCTCCTTCAATTCAACTTTTCACTCTGTAAAAAACAAATTCACAGGAGGCCCCTTTCCTCCTGCCTTTGCCGTTCCGTTTTTCAAATTAAACCATGTTTATCTCTTCCTCTCCTTCCGATTTCCTCAACCATAGTTGTTGAAGTTGTGATTTCCTTCATCTCCTTGTGTACAATTCCTATTCAGTCTTTTGTGTACCATCTATCTTGGTTCTTAACTCCCCATATCCAGCCCAGATCCCAAATCTGACAATCTATTCCGACTATTTTCATCGTCTTCCTGTATAGCTGCAAAATTGGGGATTTTGGGCCTCTGGTATTATTCAAATGCACAGACAGCTTCAGCGACGTCTTTCTCTCTGTTTTACTGATTACAAACCACTTGTAAGCCTTGTACTTTATATCTTTGCGTCTAGCCAGGTACGCCTTCCACTTTTGGATTTGTTTTTGTACTTCGTTTTAGTTATATTTAGCTCAACTTCAGTTTTGGTAAGTCTTTAGTGCTTTGTTTGGATCATTATATCTTGTGTGACTGTAGTTTCGTGCCTTTGTCCCTGTTTTGTGTAGTTGCTCTTCTTTTTTACGGTTTGCTACTAGCTTTTAGTTTTATACATGAGTCTTATGTGTTGGAATTGTCGTGGTTGTTCACGACAAGGGTTTCTCTCCCAAGCTTCTCTGCTGAAGTTGTATCAGTTTGATGCTTTCTGTTTGTTAGACATTATGTTATCTGGGGATGTTGCAGATCGAGTAGTTTCTAAACTGCCATTTTCTAAGTACATATGCATCCCATCTTGGGTCAGAGTGGTGGATTACTCCTTTTATGGAACAATGTGTTCAATTTTGATATAGTTTTTAGTCATGATCGTTTTATTCATACCAAATGTGTTCATTATCCTTCTGGCAACCACTTCTCACTTTGCTTTTCTTTAAATGTATCCTCATAAGCCATTAAAACATCAATTGTGGAATGAGCTTCTTGATTTAAATGTTCTTTCTGATGAACCATGGATTATGATGGGAGATTTTAATTGTATTTTACATCTTATGGAGAAAAAAGTAGGTGCTAGAATCACAACCAGTTATATGGTTAGATTTCAAGGTTTCTTAAACCGTGCGGCTTTAGTTTCGTTACCTTTTACTGGTAGTGCATTTACTTGGGACAATAAACAGAAAGGCTCTGATAACATTTGTGAACACTTAGATAGGGTAGTTGCTGATACTATGGCTTATTGTCATTTCCCTCATATGTCTTTAGTAAGTCTCCCTATTTTTAGTTTGGATCATGGTCCTATTTTTTTATCTTTGTTTCATCCTTCTCCAAGGAGTAGAAAATCTTTCAAACTTGAGGCCATGTGGCTTACACATGACAACTTCCAAAATGTTGTTAATACTTCTTTCCAAAATATTGACTTCTAAAAATGTATTCTTTTTGAAGATAAGACTATTCAAAACTTTCTAATTCTTTCCCCTATATAATTAATTTAGTATTTTCAATGATAACCCGTAGCCAATAAATCCTTCAAACCTCACATTTGTATTTGATCGTGGTTGTAGACCTAAACTCCACCAAGCAAGGGCAGGACGACAGAGCTCCAACTCTAGTGACTCCCAACAGCAATTTTATCTTACTACACAGGTATTGAATCGTTTTCTTCAGATTGTATGGTTTTTCTTTTCTTCTGAATATCTGATGTTTCTTCTGTATAATTTGGAGCACAACACCCGTTAATGTATCAAAGTTTGAAATATGATTTGAAAGAACTCAGTTTTCAAGAGTAAGGTTTTATACTGGTAGTTGAAAACCTGTTTTAGACAAAAAAAGATGCAGCAGAGAAGATCAGCAGGGAGGCCTACTGGTACAGATGGCTCAGATTTCAACTACCGCATGGTTGTTGACTCTCGTAAGCTTCCATAATCTATACTCTTAAAGCAGCTATCCCCCTCTTCCCATATCTACAAGATTGATCTCACTTTTATCTGCAACCAAACATATCTATTGGTTCCCAAAATCTTTATATCTTTGCCTAATTCATATGGTTTCATTGAATTTCAGGGTATCAAAAAGTAGCTGATGGGAAATCTCGTCTCTACGCTCTTATTCTCACTCAGGTACTCTGATCTTTGTAATGTTTTGGCATTGTAATGTGTACTGAGTGGGACGGGATTTCAATTCTTTTCTTATCTGAAGTAAACCTGTGAATAGTGACTGTTCTTGGGTTCTTCAAGTTATTGTAACAAGGAATTTGATTCTTGTTGAGGTGTGAGGATACTGATTGTCGTTTACTAGTAATCAATTTCATACATCATATCCAATAGAATAAAATAGAGTTCAATAGTGTCAGATGTTTAAACAGGAATTCACAATCAATAGAGAAAACAAGACAACTTGCATGATAACATTCGAGTCGGTCTCAACTCCGTAAAAGCAGGAGAAAAAGAAAGGGTTTAGAGGCTGTGGTTTGTCCGGCGGCGCCTTCATTCCGGCGTTGGCCTCGTCAGTGGGGGTGTTGGTCGTTGCCGAACGGGCGTTGGGTGATGTCTCTCACTCAGTTGATGGCGGTGCGCGGTGGATCAAAAGCGTTTGCTTCCACATAAACGGATCGGAACCTGTGTGCTGGTTTGAGGTGTGTGGCGGGGCTGTCTCGACGGCGTGGTCGGTTGTTTGCTAAGGGGTGGAGGTTCGAGTTTCGAGGTGGTGAGGGTAGTCGGGTCAGTGGGGTGGCGTGAAGGGGAGAACGGTACGCCATGGCTTCCCGGATGCTTTTCAGATCTGGGTATGGCTACTGCGTTTCGATCTAGCAGCGAGGTAACATGATGGGTGGACATATACTCTATTCATGGTGGTCGCGAATGTTACTGCTTTTCAGAAGATGATCGGTGTCGACGGTGGTGGTGGGTGAAGCCAGGGCACTTCGGGCTGGTTCCTTGTGTGGGCATACCTTTGAGATCTTATGGGTTGGTTGGCCTTAGGTCCCTTTGGGCCTAGGTCTTTTGGTTTTGTTTTTTAGGTTTTTTTAGTTTGGTTTTGTTGTCCCTCCTCTTTGAGCGAGAGTTGGGGGTTTTTTGGGTAGGTTGGTGTTAGGGTCGTCCCTCTTTTGGACGAGGGTTTGGGGTTCTGGTAGGATAGTGTTGGTCGTGTCGCTAGAGGGCCATGGTTATGGTGTCGTATCCAGAGACTATTTAAATGTCGGTTAGTTCTTGTTGTCAATGTAATGGGGACGTTACCTGTGCATATATGCTGGTAACTTTGGCATGTAGTGTTTGAAAGGGTTGTTTCTTTTTGAGGTTGACTGTAACGATGTATCGGTACTTCTGGAATAGGATAGGTTACGGTTGAATCCATTTTGGTTCTTGCCCACAGTAATCATTGGGTTTTCGGGTAAGTAGAGGAGAGTGAGGAATTTATTTCCACCACCGTTGTCTCTCATGGTTGTACTATGTATTCCTGTTAATGAAACTCTCTATTGTTTGCTCTCAAAAAAAAGACAACTTGCATGGTTGTGGAAGAAGTTATCTCCACTGAGGAAAATATACACTGAAGAATTGGATAATGTGGTTGCTTCTTCTCCTCAAACCATATCTGTTATATGAACAAACTCTATGCAGTGGAAACAAATTAGCCAAGTTGTATCTTCTTTGATTTGTGTTAGATAGGGAAAGTTCACATTTGGGCACATACTGTGGAGTGTAGATAGATTGAACAGTGAGGGTGAATCCTGATAACCATGCCATACATTTCAGATAGCTTTGATTTTGATATATCAGGAAGTTCATTTGTGAGTTCTAACTAAACTCAGTTTCTTGTTCATGGTCAAACTTAGATTTAAGTCCAACCGGTTTACGTTATAAATTAAAAAGTACATGCATTAACAATATCACAGCTATTAGATTGCTACTAAAACTAATACCTGAAACTGTGGGAGTGGTCCAATTCTTACCTATTGTTGATTGTTTCCGTTTTCATTAAATTTCTCTATCCACTTTAGTTTATTGCTTTTGCTTTGTTGCTGCAGGCTGTCATGCAGCTGATAGGAATCCTATATATATGTCTTTCCACTTCCAGAGGGGAAGTTCCTAATGTCATTGCTATCAGTTCTATAGTTATCGGTTCAATTTCTTTGATACTTGCAGAGTTAGGTAGATATATGGATCTGTTATCTCTCTTTTAAGTGACTTCATTATTGTATCTGTTCTTATACCACAGCTTTTTGTTGACAAAGGTCGAAGGCGTAGTAGAGTGACTTTGTTGAAAGTTTACACGGTTGCATCATCTATTGGAGTGCTTCTTTCCATTGCTTGTGTTGCTAAGGGGAATGTATCATTACAGGTAAGTTCTACAATTCAAATTTGTCAGAATGTTAAGATACTTCTCAAGTTTTGATTTGAACGAATATCATGACAGAGAAAGTTTATTATGACAAGAAAGGCCTAACACTGTAATACTAATACTTTCCCATGATGTTATTTGGATGTTCCTGATTGTTGTTTGGATTCCGAATAGGTTCTCCAAACTCCCAGTAGATGGGAAACACACAAGTTTGAACTTCTTGAGGCGGCTTGCACTGCAGTTGGTGAGATTTATACTTCTCTTTCTGTAATGCTAATAGAATTGATGCTGGATGAAGCCTAATAATATTCATGTTTTACTCACAGGATTCCTGGTACAAATATTTACGGTCAGCACAATTACTTCTTTAATCAGCAACATGTCTCCACCGAAAAAAACCTCATAGCCTCAACCATATCAATGATGTATGTTTTTCGAGCTTTTGTGGAATTCAAAATTTACAGTTTGTGTGGGAGATAATTTGATTTCTTCCGAGGTAGTAAATTAGTTGCATTATGGATCTGATTAGACTGGTATTCCACAACACACGAAACTATTCACAGATAAATATTTACGTTTTAGTAACAATTCTGTTATGCGATCCATTAGTTGATGTTTGTGACATTCTCTCCTGCCACTAGGTTGGTATATGTCACTCTAGGATGAATTGGTGTTGCACTATGAAGAATGGGTATTGGTTCATCACTTATCACTGAGGCATCAATCAACAACCATATGGATGTAAATGGTCACAGTTTACACTAGGCGTAGTCTTTCGATCTCCTTATTAACCCTGTTAAGGGGATGCTACATTCAAGCAAACTTAAAGCACAACATATTTCGGTTTGGCGCCTGCTCTCTTGTCGATCATTCACTGAAGTTTATGGCCATTCTTTTCTTTGGAAAACATATCAAACCCTATGTAATGCCGCCTGAAGACAACAAAGAAAACTCTAAAGCTGGGGAAGATAGCAGCTGGATCAGATATATAGTAGATGAGTAGCAAAAGGTAAAAATAAGAACAATTGCTGTAAGGTCTGTGGAAAATCCGACAATGCTTTAGTTATGGACGTTTTCTCAAGGCTCAGACGAGGCTGCAGGCACGTTTGAACAGTTGTTTTTATATAAGTTCTGACCCTTTCTACACTTTCCCGAATCGCCTATTGTGATTACTTCGTGACAGCAACCGCATCCAATAATTTCATTTCATGCATTAAACCTTTATGTTTCCTCTAATCTTTTTAGTCCTTTGTGTTGCTCTTCTTACTCAACATTATGTTCTATTACTCAGTATGCTGCATATGATGAGAAGGTGTTAAAGAAAGCATTCGAGAACGAACACCAATCAATTACTCAGAGTAATAGAAGTTTGCACAAATAAATAACATCTTTGTAGAAATACTGGCACATCCTAAACAAACCAGAGTTCCCAACAAACCTACAAAACCTCTCCAGCTCTACAAAACTTCATACATGCAAAATAGCTACTGTGGAGCGGAAGAGTTCACCATTCCAAGATTTCACCACCAAGCACGCACCAACTACGCAGATGTCAGCTAGTTCACTATTACATCTACGCAAAATATACTCCAGTAGCACACAACTGCCCGAAGTATTACTAAGCACTTGCCATAAGAGATGTACACTCCACAAACTATTTAAAGCCCAGAGACTACCCGACACACATGGATCCGCTTCACTCATATATTTAAACCCAAGGACTACTCGGCACATGTATATCTGCTCTTACAACATTTAAAATCCGGGAACTTTCCGGCACACGAGCTTTTGAGTGTATTTACCTAACAAAATTATCATCATAAAAAAACACGTTTTTGTAAACGCTAATACGCTACAAATGAAACGAGATTATCCTAACTATTATTTTTAGGCATACTCTTGTTCACCAAGAGTCAATGACATGAATACAGATAATTCCCTAACGATTTCATTTTGCAACAAAAACGTGGGGAATTTTTCACAATTCACTCAACACTATAAACAATTGACTTAATTTCACAATTGACAACGTCAGCAACTACAATTTGTCCCATCTACATGGAATAATGACAATTTGCCCCATCTACATGAAGATCAACTATATACCCTATCTACATGGGAGAGCGGCAATATACCCCATCTACATGGGAGAGCGACAATGTACCCCATTTGCATGGGAGAATGACATTGTCATACCTTACAGACGGAAGGGACCAGCGCTCTCTATACGCTATAAGAAGTCTTACCGCCGTAAAGGGACCTGAGATCTCTTTGCCGCTGTAGGAAGCCCAAACCTTACATGGTAGGGATCAACGCTCTATCCGTTGTAAGGAGCCTTATTGCCGTAAATAGACCCATGATCTCTTACCGCCATAAGAAGGCAACAACATCGCCCTGCAAGTAATAAAGCACTATCAGTTTTTCTCTATCCGCCGTAAACGAACAACAGCTTACCACGACAAAATGCGAGATTTACTGCCTCTATTTTTCCTCACCAAAGTGAGAACGATAAAAGGCGAGACATACCACCACCCAGCTTTAGCTCACCAAAGTGAGAGATATCATAGCATTGATTCTCCAAGACAGTCCAGCAATAATCATATTCCGCTACATAGTTGAGTCACCAAGATTTTGTTAGCAGTTTGAAGAGACCCTTCTTGATTGAGGAGTTTGGGGACTAGTAGGGCTGGGCACCACACTGGTGGCACTTATGGTGGTGACATGGTTTAAACTCCCGAACCAAGAAAGTTTTCTTACTTAAGGACTTCGGTGACTTGTTGGAGTATGCATGAATATGTCTACATCGTCAAACATAGGTAACACCATTTATGTGGGCTCACGAGCCATAATAAGACATATACATACATACATACGTACGTACGTACATACATCTTCAATCCATGGTAACCCATCGATATGAAACCTTGAATAGCCCATTTGTGGATTATATGCTTCCAAATAAAAATTACGTATCAACAAGACTTCCTCCTCTGTAAACCTCAGTACTCAGTAGGGATGGAAGGTTATGACCAGAAACATCCACAAATCAAACTCCTTTGTCCAAGACTCCTTGACATTATAATCCTTCATCGCCCAAATACTTACATTTATATCCATAGGAACTATGAGGGACAGACATCCTCTCAACACTTGGAGCCTAGTCACTAAAATACCCTCCAACAGAACATGACGGTGGTGGAAGTTGTTGAAAACGTTCGTGTTCAACATCGAATGCCGAAAATTATTTGGTGCACGTGACCTGTCAATCTCATACCGTTTCATTAAGTTCTTATTGTTAGATGTATACACTGTTCACGTTTATTTTTTCTACATTTTTGCTTTTATTTGATATACAAAATACTGTCACAGTCATACTTTTTCCAAACTCAATGACTAAAGCCATTAAAATAAACCCCATTTCCATCCCTATCTGGGCGTGTATGAGCCAATCCTTCTCCAAACTGATGAGCCAACAGTCCAAACCATCACATCAGTTTCGAACCCATCAAAAGAAAATATTCCTTCTTCAGCTGGAGTCCTGAACAGAACTATTTTGTAGACATTCCTGACTGGACTAAACCTGAACCCCTTGGATGTAGGGGTGGACTCGGCCCAATCAGTTTAGTTTTAGGGCAAGAACCGAGAACCAGACTGTATATCTCGGTTACATATTTCTCAAAACTAAAACCGTAAAGTACATATAAGAAACCGCACCCGTCGGTTAACCGAAATTCGGTGCGGTTTCGATACGGATTTGGTTACAAAACCGATTTTCTGAAATAACTTTCACACATGGTAAATGAAAAAAAAAAAGATTAGGATACTTGAAGTTATAGAAACATAGAAATACAAACTTTGTGAACCAACTCTACATAGGAAGTAAAATTATTAAAAATATCATGAAATAAGATGTTTTAGTGTGATAAATGACGATGGATTAGGGTTTACAGTTTCGATCGAGCCCTTAACGTTTTCGGATCTAGTTGAATTTTTTACCATAGCCCTTAATAAAATGTTTACATCATTCATTTGAAACCTCTAATATTCATATATAGCAAAAGGGAATACTACATGAGAGAGAATTATGTTAGATTTAAACACTTAAAAATATAAACATGTTTGTGAAAGTATACTATTTGTAACTCATAATCAATAAGAACATGACACATAATGTAAAATTAAGTATTAATAAGTAAATGAATATATTTCGGTTCGGTTTAATAGGTTTTTAGAAAGTACGAAACTGCAAACCGAAACCGCACTAGTCGCTTTTTGTGAATTCTAAAACCGATTGTCTCGGTTCTATTCAGTGTCGGTTCGATACGGTTTTAACTGATTTGGGTTTTTTCGGTACCTAAAAGTCCACCACTACCTGTAAGGAAAGAAATTGTGATGTTCTGGTAAAACAAAAGACTGCAGTTATGGGATTGGCTAAGTAAAAACGATCACCGGTACCTTTATTTCTAGAATGATATAAGCAGAGCATGAACCCACAATGTCGACATTGAAGAGATATCCATTAAGCTTGAACAAGTCACGGTTGGGTATCGAGGTCTTGTCATAGAAATTTTAAAATCATGAGAATTATAATTTCATATATATATATATATATATATATATATATATATATATATATCTTGGTTAATGATGTCCTTATCATAAATTTGGTGCAGATTTTCTTAATTTGACCTATTTTTAGATCAAATTTTCTCATTTTAACCGTTCATAATCTAAATATATATATATATATATATGTATAGATCATCTCTGTAAAATTTCAGCTAATTTGGTAATCGTTAAGGTCTTAAAAACGTATAAATACAATGAACGAACCGAACCTGTTCAACCGGAACCATTCATGTTATTCTCTATAAATCACAGTTTTGAATGCCCTAACAATCACCAAATGAGCTGAAAATTTGCAGAGATTATCTACTCATATATATCTAGAAACTGAACAGTTAAGATGAGAAAATATGATCTAAAAGTAGGACAATTCAAGAAATCCGCACCAAATTTATGGTAAGGACATCCTTAGCCAAGAAAGACTATATATATATAATTAGATCATCTTTACAAATTTTCATTCAAATTGAAAATCGTTAAGACATTCATAAAAGTGATTTATTGATTATAAACTTGAATGATTCTTGTTTGACAGATTTGAATTGTTCATTAATTTGATTTAGTTCAATACCTTAACGATCACCATTTTAGCTGAAAATTTGTAGAATTGATCTTCTTATATAAACCTAAAATTTCAACTGTTAAAATGTAAAAATTTTATAAAAAAATGGATATAATAAACGATTAATTTAAAAATCTTCAACTATTTTTTAACAAGATTATCCATATTAGAACCCTCTCATATTCAACTATCTACTTAAAAACACACAAACTTTAAGAAATAAAATTAAATAAACAAACGGTCATCGTCCACGCTTTTTGTTCTTCTACACGCGGAATCACGCTAAGAGAAACAACGGCTCTTTGAGAAAGAGCTACAGGCCAAATTCCTAAGAAAAACTATATATACTAAGGATGGAGCACAGGGCAGAAATTCTGAGTTCTTGGTAGTAATAAAATGATGACATTTTGAAAAGTAGATATAGAAAAGTGGTTACATAAAAACCTTGTTAATGACCAATGCTCGTGATTCCCCTAACAATGTTGAATTTCCGAGGAAAATTTCTTGAATTGGTAGATGATCGGTTTCGATTTGTTAGAAAATCAAGTGCGGCACGTTGCAGAAACTTGAGCTTGGTATTGGAGGTAATAATTTTCAGCATCACACTCGAAAAGAAACCAGACTTGGAGGTCATGATTTTCAAGATCAACAAGTATGATTCGATGATAAAATACAAACAAGGACAGCGTTCACTTCGGCCAACCACTTCAGAGTGTTCATTCACTCTGATCAGTACACTCAAAATCTTCGAAACTTGCAAACTAGGAAATATAGATGGAACTCTATCAAGACTTGCTGGCATTCTAAACGGTTTTTGCTCATGTCTTTGTGAAAGTGTATATCCACGTAGATTTGTTGAGGTTGAGTCTAAACTCTTAAGTCCTGGGCCTTAGTAATATCCTAGCATTGCCATTGTTATTATACATACAGACATTGCTTATGCCACTATGCGGGTAATACCATACAATGCTGTCATAATGCACACACAATGGAAGGATGATTATTTCTCATACAAGATTGTGGAAGCTGCTTCTTTAGCTACTTTATTTCTCCCTGGAATGTAATTCAGTGCTTCTTTAGCTACGTTGGGAGACTATGATCCAGTCACACAAATATAAAAGAATAGAATTTCACTTGAACAGATTGTCTATCTGCTCCTTGTATCGAGCCACAACTCTATCCCTTCGAATTTTCATAGTCAGAGTCATCAAACCACTATCAATCTGCAAGAATAAAGATTAATTAGCCAACGAGTCTGCCAGAACAGATAAATATTTATGCTGACATGGTATTTTACCGTAAAGGGTTCATCTGCAATTAAGATCCGTCCAATTTGAAATGAACAACTTGAAGTCCTGCAAGAAATTAGAAGGTAAATTATGAGACACACGTACTGTCCACCTAACAGGAAGAATTACAGAGAAATGGATCTTAACATGACATTAGAACATGTCAAAATTGAATTTTCTTGGATAAGACAAGTGAATGCACGTGAATGGGGAATACATTTATAATTGAATCAAGTTACAAAGAAAGAGTAGAAACTAAGAAGACTTATAATTGCGTGATATGTGTCAGCCAATTCCATAACATCATTAGCATTTGTAGCCCAATATTGTCTAATAACTTACATTCACCCAAATCTCTTTCAGCATATCAAAAATTAACTGAGAACCTATCTTACCATTTCCGCAACTCTTGAGACACCAAGCTTTTCATTGTCTCCTTGCTTAGTTCAGAGGCATTAATATCCACAAGGGACAAATTCTTCGCTGCAAGTAAAGCCTCTTCTTTGTTCGGAACAATTATTGCCCCAAGCCGTCGTTGATCCTACATGTTCATCAATTGTTATTAGTGACACGAAATAAACAAACTACAGTAAAACTGAAAAACATGAGACTCAATCAACCTGGCCAATGACAACAATTTGTTGAATTAGACTACTTCTTGAGGCAGCTTCCTCAAGCTCCACTGGTTCAACGTTTTCTCCTAGAAAGAAAATGGCAACAAGCAAATTGTTCAGGGAAAAGAACAAAATGAAAAGAGAAAGACCATTATGTAGTCTTGGTGAATAAGAGAGTGAACATCTCAATATGACTATTTCGAAATAAACAAACAACTAAATAACAGCAGCCTCCATCTAAATAATGTATGAGACCCACAGGTCGATAGATAATTTCAATGAATGAATCAAATGGCAAGGTTGAAAAGCCTTCAAAAGTACTATTTTGCAATTGAGAAGGCAAAAGTATACAATGTACCATTAACATACCATGAATTTTTGAATAAGATCTTTTTGCCGTACATATGACTACATATATGGTTGGTACGTAACAAACGAACAATACTAGTGCACACAATGTACCCAGAAATGAGTCTATGTGTCTCTCTGGTAATAATCTCCAAGAATTTGTGTCCTGACATTTTATTTTACAGATCCAACAACAGCAAATGTACTGACCCCAAGTTTTTCGTCAGAAGTGTTCATTTGTAACTACAAGTATTTTGACTACAGTTATGTCACAATATTTGTTTCATCATCTCTATGAAATATATAGTCTAATATGCGAAGCTGAAGTCTGAATTTTTTAGCTATTTGTATGACGATTTCATGTAAACTTTGCCGAAGAAAACTTTCCGGTATACTTCTCTATGAAAGCTTTTAGTATACCTGTTGAAAGCACAATGGTGTCCTTTGAACGTCCTTCAAGGACAATCACACCTCCACAACGACGACTTCTCCCTACTGAATGATGAGGAGCTATCCATCCTATATCTCCAGTGTCTAGCCAACCATCTTTATCTAATACTTTTTCTGTAGCCCCTGGATTCTAGTCCAAACATGAATAAAAATGTTAATAGATAGTTGAACGCACAATAGCAGATATCTGAATTTTGATAACACCCCACTAAATGAGTATGATGACCTCAGTTCGAAATAGCAGAAGTTCATTACAGAAGAAAACTGAAATATTAAAACAGTAACTATGAGGGTATTACATATTACATACCGAATATATTACCTAGAAGCCGCTTATTCACTTGCGTTACATCGTAAGTGACAAAATATAAGTGTTTTGCTATTTTATTCAAGCGAGTGTACATTTAATTTGAAGCAAAGTTATGTATGAATAAATACAGAAAGCACAAACATACACATATACACTCAATCAAACATGACACAATGCTACATAAGTATAAAGAGCTACAATAACACAATCTTATACCAGTTCACTACTAATTTAGTACAGATACCAGTCATTTATAAAACTTATTATGACCTTTGTAATTAATGCTGGATTGATAGAACAAGTTTGTACATGATTCTTGGTAACAAGGCATAAAGCATACAAAAGATATACAAGATTAATAGCTACAAGGCCTAGGCCCTATAGACAAACATACAAGATTCACACTTACATGGATTCACTGACAAAGGCTTCAGAATTGTACTATTATGCTTTCAAATTCCTCAGTTCTAAACCAGTACTCTTATAATTTAGGGAATATTCTAGGGTACCTACCTGTTTGTGATACATATATTTACCGATATAACAACAAATTTGTTGTTATTTTGGTAAATATAGTTATTATTTAGGTAATATTTGTTCTATTAAATGTAATTACTCAACTTAAGACAATTTACAAGTTTATATACAACTTGTTGTCATTGAAGTAACTTTGTACAATTATATGTAAATGTATAAAATAAATGCAGTAATTTTGTTGTGAATGTTTTGTTGTGAAAGTTGTAAATTTTACTCATTTAACTACTTATTTTTGTTTAATTAATGGTAAATGGGTGTATGATATACATCCCAGTGCCGTAGACAACCCCTTTATTTAGTTATAACTACATAAAAATTTCTCTTAGAATATGCTCTATACATTTTTAGTTAGATAACTACATAAAAATTTCTCTTAGAATATGCTCTATACATTTTTAGTTAGTTAATCAACAATAATGATACCTTGTAGTATCCTTTCATCACTTGTGGACCCCTAACTTTTACAATGCCACTTAAACCAGGTAGGAGAACTTCACCAGTTTCAGAATCTACAACTTTGAACTCGGTATGTGGAATCGGATGCCCAACTGAACCAAGAACCTTCAGTAAAGTAAATGAAAAATAGTAAATAGTCCATTATAATAGAACTAAATGAGGTGTCTAACATACCACATGGCTTATAGTGACTACAACTTCAGAGACTTGTTCAACCAGAAAATTACTATTGACTGAACTAATGGGATAATATTAATGCAAGGTACAGTAACAAGTAATCACGGTGCACTACATATATTACAGTTCAAGCATTCAGGACATCTGTGCTTGTTCTGGTGAGGCCAACCTAGGTAAATCAATTATCAAGCATTCAGGAAAACCAAGATTACCAATAAGTGTAAGACCAGACAACAAGTAAAATTTGATCTGTACATAGAGATTAAACTCATCCTTACATTACAGCTTGGTTGTCTAGCAGCAACAACGGGAGAAGTCTCGGTTAAACCATATCCGTTCTGCAAGTTGATGCCAATTGCCTGCAAGTATACTACATTATTGAGATAGCTGATTATCGAAAATTTATACTTGGCAAGTATACAAGAGTAAGAATACAACCTCAAAAAATTTATCAACATGAGACGGTAGATTGCCTCCTCCACTAATGCCAGCCTGCAGGAATGTCTTATCAGTCACTTTCATTCTAAGCAACAGCAAAATGTCTTCTTGTATCACACAGCAAAATGTCTGCTTATATAAATAAGATTTAAAAAAAACAAAACTCTAAATAATATTGATCTTATTCTGAAATCATGAAACTTTGCAATGAGGAGAAAAAATGTAATTGAAATTAAATAACCATTTACAATTGAATTGATTTAATGAAAGGCAACTAAGGAATTCCCACATAAGCCATGGCTGTAAGTCTTTAACACTATAAAGAAGCTGACAACATATAAGTTAGAATTTAGAAATAAGATAACCTTGGTTATACCGATAGCAGATTGAATTTTACTATATATTAGATTATGTCCCATAACATGCAAAGGCCATAATAGTGCAGCAACAACTCTTGCCAATACCCAATCTGCTATCGGAACAAGATGTGGAGCTGGTTTGCTTTTCCTTGTCAAATATGTTCCCTATCAACCACATCAGAATCAAGTAACGCAGTAAGTTTGAGTGGAAAATAATTGTTAACTAATTGAAGAGACAACAGAAATACCAAATCAATAATCAAGAGTTAAATAAAACAAAATTGATAAATAAAAATCAATTACAGAGTTAAGGGATATAATATTTATCAGAAGATTCAGATGTCCATCATTCAAACAAAATTATGAACTAATATTTGGTTTAGAAATTCCAAAAAAATAAAAAAGAAACATATTTTAGCAAGACATTAGAAGTTAATGAAGAGGAGCATTGAGATCCATATGTAATCAAATTTATACATTCAACGACTAGCAGTTTGATGACAGTTCATCTTTCATTCATGACAATCACCATTTTTTATATACATGACGTATTACAGGTGAAGAAATTTGAAGTCCTTCATATTCATGTGTTTGTGGGTCTGCAGGGACATGTGATATACCCACATCACATGGTTATAATTTTAGTTACATAACTTTGAACTTGCACTACCTTTAGCAGCAAAGTTGTTAACTTGTTCCAGTGAGTGGTTACTATAAGTACTAGTGAATAGTGATTATCAGCAGCAAAATGGTTGTAACTATCTGGTAGAAATACAAACTTGAAGCAGATAATGAGGTTTACCAAAAAATTTATCTCAATGACACAGAAAAAGCCATGAAAATACAGAATTACTTTCAACGAAAAAAAAAATTAATATAAATTTAAGTTACAAAAATAATAATACAAATAACAAGATAAAATAAAGAAGATGAATTTGAGCATGAGACATACATACAGAATGTACTGTATTTAGTTGATGAATATGCAAATGGCAAATGACAAATAACAAGATAAAATAAAGAAGATAAATTTCAGGATAACCTCATAGATCCTCTTAAATTCCATGTATGCCAAACTAATCCTTATGAATGTAAGTGTAATAACCTTCAGAACTTTAGGGCTGGAAGAAATCTGTTTATGAATACCACTGCATATAGAATACAGATATTTTAACAAAAGAGAATAAGAAGGCTAGCTTTCCACACAAAAATGACATAAGCAGGCTAGAAAAGCATGCATGAACAATACTACTGCAGCGGGAGAAGAATGCATTATATCACAGACAAAATAACCAGAATTGTTAAAATTAATCTCTGCTTTTACATCAGAATTTCATTTATATACTACATCTGATCAGATAGTGTCTGAATCCATCACAATATTAACCATGCATTGAAAATGCTACCAATTAGACAACAGATATATATATATATATATATATATATATATATAATAAAAATAAAATAAAAAAAGAAAGTGGAAGAATGGACTCTGACCATATATAAGTATCATTTGTCAACAGACAATAGGAAATACCATTTAACCACATAGACTTGAAAGAGACATGCAGGCATAATTTCCAAGTAAAGGACATACCTGTAAAGTGTCTCATACACTAAAGGAACAGAAATTATAAATTCTGGTTGATACTGTCGCAAATCAGCCTGTCAGATGAGTATAAAAATTGTCACAAAAAATATTAATAATATAGAATAACCAAATCTAGCATACACAATATTAATGAAATATCAACTAGTTAGGTATGAAGTCAAATAGTTTTTCAACTTCCCAAAAATAAATATTCTTCTAACTTCTAAGTCTTCTAAAAATTAACTAGAAAGTAGTGTAGGATAGTTTCCAAAGCTAAATTGTGACAGCCAGTCTAGGACTGCATTAATCCTAGCAAATGGTATTTTTGGGAACAGAAATAAAAATTTCAAGATAAGAATAAAGGATACGTGATATTAGCAAGCACTAAATCAGCAAATTTAAATTACAATACCTTCAATTTCCTCACAGTTGTATAAAATTGTTCAATTCCCCGTGTAAAAGCAAAATACTCAGAAGCTCGTTCATAGCAATGCCAAGGTGGGAGCATACTAAGAAATTTGTCCCCTCCTACAGAAGGTACAATATCCCCGAGGTTCTTTATCTTGAAAACAACAAAGCAAATAGCTTCAAATACAAAATAATTGACAGATGAAGTATTGGCTACAGTCATAAGAAAATGAACTGGGAAATTATGTTCGAAACTAAATAAGTAGTTGGCTAAAATCCAACAAAGGAGGAAGACATGTGGGAAGGCATTGACTGTCCACAATAATTATTCTGGAACACTGGTCAAGTAAGTTGTCAGTTAACCTCACAGACAAGATCCCTTTGGTGGCAGATATTGAAACATAATTAGGAACAACCAAAAGGGTATTAAGTTTATTAATTGGAGTCTTCTTAAATAATTCACTCATGCTTTAGAGCATCTGACATAATCTAACAGCAGCCAAATGTATGTACCCCCACCCGCCACCCCCCGAGGGCGCCCTTTTGTATACGTTAAATATTTTTCCCAGTCAATTTCTGTATGGATTCATAGAGGGCAAATGGACGGAGGTCCCTATGTAACCTTTATTTTCAAAGTTATTTAGGCTTCTAATACAAACCATGGAAGTTTATTGAAAGAGAGCCAACAGTAATAAGTTTCTAGTGAAGAATGTTGTAAACTCCTACTCCTAGATCCCATAGCTTAGCCACATTGGATACAAAGATGACCGACCTGATGCAAAAGATTTCGATGAGTGAGCATGACACCTTTTGGGTTGCCGCTGGTTCCACTGGTATATACAACTGTAGCAATATCATCTGAGTTGATGGCTTCATACATAGAGTACTGTCCTGCAATTAGAATAGTTACAGTGGTTTGTGTATCAACTTTCAGAAGGTTGAAGGATATGTAGGAGTCACAACAACCAAACTCGCGGCACAGAAACACTGGTATGAAATATTGCTATCCAGGAATCATATGCAGTAGCCAAAAATAAATATAAAGTCTATGCACTTCTCTATTTGAGCAGGAAAAGATCAAGATCTAAATAAAAAAAATTATTAGGAACACAACATGAGATCTCCAAAACAAGTTATATGTGTATTGATCCTATGCAGTTTTGATGCAAAATACGAAGAACTTCTTCTCGCTGCTGACTTAATCTTTCAATATAAATAAATGAGATTTCTTAATCCAATTCTGAAACAGAAATGGAGGACACAGCTGCTGAGGCTGTCAATTTGTATGCTAAACATGTGTAAAATGCTAAAATTTGATAATGAAACAAAAATGGAGGACACAGCTGCTAAGGCTGTCAATTTGTACACACGAGTCCAAATTCATGAAGGCCATTATTGTATTTTTATCAAAATATGAATTCCTAGAAGAAAGAGTTGGATGACCTACGTCCATAATTAGATTCGAGCATACGACTCTCTCGTCCCAAATCTAGAATCTCTTCATATTCGAAAACAGGAATATTCCGATCATTGATCAAGCTTGATTTCTGACCCCAAAGAAGAATTACAAATTTCATGACAGCGTTGGAACAGAATTCTTCTGAAATCCGATTGAACAGTTCAGGACTGTCAACAGCAACTGCAACACTGTTATAGGAAGTTAAACTCAAGAGTCCTGGTGTAATCAAGGTAAAATGAAGGATGCATGAACATAATATGAAATATAAATACTTTTATTATTTTATAGGTCCAATGATCTCAACTTAACTTCCACTAACTTTGTCGAATAATGGACAATCAAGTTTTCCAACAGATATTATTTCAAGGGTTATTTATACTGGTAATATACTTTACAGGAAAAGAAAGTAAATTTTCAAGGGAGATCGTCTCCAAACCTATCTGAGTGATCATATATTTGTAGTAACTCTTTGACAGATGACCTTGAACCTCTTACCACATTGATTGCTCCTGTGGCCATTATTCCTGAAACAAAAGTCAATTAAGAATGAGCTTTGAATTCTTAGACTGAGGGACGCCACAGTTGTTTAATACAAGCTTCAGCCATGCCACAGAAAATTTTGGAGGAAAAAACAATGGATGTTGCCTAATAATTTGGAAGGTATGATTCGTTCACCTAATTATTTAGAAGGTATTCCCTTACCCCTAAATCCTTATTATGATTTGTTCCAACACATAATATATGAACTTGAAATCTGTTAAGATATGCATTCAGTTTTTTTTTCTTTTTCATGCACTTGAAATCCATTCACACATACATTTTTTGGTCTGTTGATGTATTCAATATATATCTAGCAGGATGTGATGAAGCAATAAACCTGAAGAGCATAATGCGATCTATCAGAAGATTCACAACAATATGGTGGATAGAGAAAATGAGCATACCACATCCTAGAGAAGATAATACAGATAGCTAGGAATAATTGATTCAATCAAACAACATTTGTTTGCAATTATGCCAAGAAACTGAATACCTTGATCTGCAACAAGCCAACGACATGAGTTCTCAGCAAAAAGTGCAATTTTTTCTTCAGGCCGTACCCCAACAACTCTTAGGCCTTCAGAAAAATCCAAAATTTCGTTCTCAAGCTGCAGTTTAGAACCCAAAGATAAAAGCTTTATGCATCAGTAGAATGCTTTACAGAAATGACATTATAAATAAGTAACCATAGGAAACCAAAAAATTAATTTCACAGACTAAATTGGAATTGACCAACCAAGTTAATGATAGTCAAATTCGAAACAAAAGCGTGTTACACCCCTTAACCTCTTCTGTATTTGACAGCATATTACTATTGATTATAAGAGCTTAAGCTGTTAGCATAAAAACCAAAACATGTATATCAGGAAAAATATCAACAACACAACTACCAAGCTGCTAACGTGCCATTGCCTTTCACTTTCAGCATCTACATTGGGTTCCTTCAAGTGTTTAAAGCACTGTGCATTTTGGAAAGGAAGTTTATACTTTATACTATCGATGGGTGATAAAATGATTCTTCTTGTCAAAGAATTTATTTGGAAGGAAAGAAATGACATAACCCTATAAGATATTGTAGAGGAAGTGAATTTAGGGTAAAGAATTTGGACACATTTATTCAGCCATTTTCATTTATCGAGACCTATGAGCTGTTCATGACTTCATCTGTCAAAATTTTTCTGGCAAGGCATGCAAGTGATACCTTTCTTCATCAACATAACTTAGTTCCAACAGCATGGATGTTCATTTCTTCTTAATAAGTATACTAGTTCCAATAAAGAATCATTCATTTCATAAAGTCCTCCATTTTGGTGAAAATGGAAAAAGACGAAATGGTCAGAAATCCATAAAATTTAAAGAGACAGTACAGTTAAAAATTAAACAGAAAATTTACCTGTTTATAAGTGAAAGTAGAAGGTGGATCATGGTATGGATCTATCAATGCAACAAGATCACCATATTTCTCAGACAAAGATTTCCAAATATCAGGAACTGCTTGCCAATCATCATGCACCAAACTGTGATTACCATTTACAGACGCACTTTCAAGGAAAGGTGAATACTTCCGTTTCTGCGTTTCCTCCGTCTGCACAAAACATGTTGATACAAAAATGTATGTCATTCAAGTATTTCAAAAATTTAAAGAAAAAAGAGGAATCAGAGTTCCTAATACTGATTACAGCATCTCGGCACTCTTAATGGAATTGGAATATCTTAAAATAATCAAGCAAGAATACAGACACAGTAATCAGTAACAGATGGGAAAAATCTAGCAATGAAATAGCCTCCTCTAAAGAATATACATAACCATATCTGATATCTCAATAAAAAAAACTTGTGCAAAAGAAACTAAGATGAATGAGAAAGAATGGCATATGTGCAGAAATATCATCTAGCAAAGTTTGAAGTTTAAAAATAATCAAGTATAAGATTATAGGAGACATCTGAAGGCACTTCAGCTGAGGACAGAACTCAACATGTGGGCATATCTCAATGAACTCTACCAAATACCAGTAGAAAGAAACCAAACTTCAACAAGGAAACAAAACGAAAAACACATAATTTAGAACAACAACATGCAGTCACAGAAGTCTAAGAAAACGAAGAGGGTGGTGTTGAAGAATGACCTTTGATTGGCAAAAGACATGAAACGGACGGTTAAGACGAAACCCAGTTGGGGTTGGATAGCGTGCTCTTTGTCTGCTTCTGAGTTTCTTGCGAGAACAGAGGAACTGAAAGGCGTGCCCAGAATCAGAACATGTGCCCAAAATGAACAAGGACGTCAAGAAAGGTGTGGCCATTAGAAGAAGACGAGGTGATAGGTTTGACGAGAGCTCGGAATATATTCACAACAACGAGAAGAAGATGATGATGAAGAGAGTCGTTCTGACAAGCAAAGATGATGAGAGAGAGAGAGAGAGGTGCAAGTAACAACTGCAAAGAGTGCGAGAAAGAGGCAGCTTTTTACCACATGTTTTGACGGATTCAAGAGAGCAAGTTTTCTTTGTTTCGCGGTTTTTTTTTGCTGCTACAAACTTGATTAATGGGTTGATGATAGAAAGAAGCATGATTCAAGAACAAGTGCATAGTTAATTCCTTTATTTCTAAATTTCTGGTGAATCTGGTTTGTTTTGGTCATGATAAGAAATACCGGTGTTTGCATTAAATGATTGATCAAAGAAATCAAGGAAAGTATTTAGATAGCAGCTCACATAAACGTGAGGCCAAAAGATTGTTACTTATAATGTAAAAAGAAGTGGAATATGCAGATAACATACTACTTTTCCATAGAAGCTATTTAGAGAAGCAAACATTGTTGAATCATTCATCTATGTGTGAAGCATAATGTTTTGGTGGAGATGAAACTAATTTCTACGGGATTCCAGTTTGATGGTGATAGTGTGATTATGTATATACTGAGAAACAAACAAACAATGTTGATGATCACTGGTACTGAAATTGTGTGAGAGTTAAGCCCTTGGTATCCTTTTGGACTTCTGATGTCACAACCTGAAACTAATAATTACTTATTTACCGGGTTGTAAATATTACTGTAAAAGATTTTAAAAGTTGACATTTCGTTAAGTCAATAATTTGGAAAAACTTCATTCATAAAAGTCGTAGAGGACGTTAATATGAGCTCGATAAAAAAGTCATGTCACTACCAGCATAAATAACACCGACAAAAATTAAAAAAACAGGCCGACGAAAAAAAATTTCGTTGGCTAAAGTCCACTTTAGCCGACGAATTTTTTTTCGTTGGCTAAGTTAAATTTTCGTTGGCTAAAGTGGAATTTTAGCCGACGAAATTTGAAATGTTTAACCGACGAAATTAGAGTATTTCGTCGGCTAAAGTACCTTTTAGTTACAAAATTGCATTACAGATATTTTGGTGTCCGATTGACTATTATGATACCAATCTGGAAGCGAAACTGGCGTACGAAAAACTCATTGCTAACACCATAACACTATAGCCGACGAAATTAACGTAATTCGTCGTCTAAAGTCAAATAAATAAATAAATTAAAATAATAACTATAGCCGATGAAATTTATTAAAATTCGTCGGCTAAAGTTAATTCAAAATTTTTTTGACGGGGATTTTGAACTTTTTCCGACTAAAATTTTGATGTTTAGCCGACGAAATTAGGGTATTTCGACGGCTAAAGTTCAAAATTTTTAAAATTCCTCTTCGTCTTCCATTTTGATTTTTTTCTATATCTTTCATTTTCTCCTCCTCCTCCTCTTCATCTTCCTTCCTCCTCCTCCTTCTCCTTCTCCTTCTCCTCCTCTTTCTCCTCTGGCGGCAACAACTCCTCATCCTCCTCTCCTCCTCCTCTAACTCTTCCTTCTCCTCCTTCTCTCCCTCTCCTCTCCTTCTCCTCTCCCTCTCCTCTCCTAGCCTTCTCCTCCTCCTCCTCCTCCTCCTCCTCCCCCTCCTCCTAGCCTCCTCCTCCTCTTCTTCTTCTTCTTCTTCTTATTTTTCTTCTCCTCCTAATCCACCATCGATGTAAAAACGAGAAAGAAGAAAAAAAAAATAATCAAAAATACAAGAAATAAAAAAAAGAAAATAAATAAATAAATAAATAAAAAACTATATAGAGGACAAAATTTATAAAAATTCGTCGGCTAAGGTTAAATAAATAAATAAAATAACTATAGCCGACGAATTTTAATAAATTCTTCGACTAAAGTTAAAAAAATAAAATAAATAATTATAGCTGACAAATTTTATTAAAATTTATCGGCTAAAGTTAAATAAATAAATAAAATAACTATAGCCGACGAATTAAATAAATAAAATAAAAATAATAACTATAGCCGATGAATTTTATTAAAATTCATCGGCTAAAGTTAAATAAATAAATAAAAATAAATTACTATGGCCGACGAATTTGAATAAAATTTCGTCGGCTAAAGTCAAGATTTTAAGCGACTTCATCGGCTAAAGTTAAATAAATAAATAAAAATAAATTAAATAAATTACTATAGCCGACGAATTTGAATAAAATTTTGTCGGCTAAGGTCAAGATTTTATGCGACGAAAAATTTATTCGTCAGCTAAATAATCTGTCAAAGAGTAATTTTGTCTGCTAAAGTCTTTGCTGACGGCTTTTTTCCGACGACGTTTCGTTGGTTAAGACTTTAGCCGACGAAAAAAATTTCGTCGGTTAAAGTAGTTGTTCTGGTAGTGCATTAGGAAGCTCTAGA
Organism: Comarum palustre; assembly: GCA_951800085.1. Taxonomy (NCBI): domain Eukaryota; kingdom Viridiplantae; phylum Streptophyta; class Magnoliopsida; order Rosales; family Rosaceae; genus Comarum; species Comarum palustre. The sequence continues at coordinate 11,892,565 of OX637586.1, forward strand.
GCAACCTACTCACAATTACCATGAAGTTTTAAACCAAATCAGAAAAACAATCAAACAGAAAAAGTATTGAAAAACCAGAAGTGTAAGTACCTCCTATGGTACCTAATGTATGACCAATTGGACAATTCAGTACATGATGTTTAAAAGATGACAGTTTGGTACCTTAATAGTTTTGCTCAGTTAGACAGCTTGGTAACTTTTCTGTTAAATGTGAGGGTAAAATACTAGGTCCTATATTTTTATAAAACTAGATAATAATAAATATTTGTATTGTGAATAAATGACAATTATTTTTGGGTCTTTTTTATTTTCTAGGTCTTTGAGAGTATACACCCATGAATTAATGTTTTTGGTTATGTTGATAAAATATGACATAATTTTATTATATGTTAAGAAATATGTATTTGTGATATGAACATGTATTAGTCATGTGAGTGTTTAGGTTAATTATACTACCTAAATTTTTTAAATATAAAATTTATATAATATGTTTCGGACGCAATATTATCTTTATATAGATGAATATTAGTTAAAATTATGGATATATATTAAGACCTGGACACAATACACATTAAACCACACAACAAATATTTTTTATGTTTATATTGATAAATAATATGTAAATACCTATTTTACCCTCGTACTTAACAAAAAAGTTAATGGAAATATCAAAATGTTTAACTGAGTAAAACTTGGGATACTAAACTGTCAACTTTTAAACATTGGGTATCTAATTATCTAATTGGTTATACATTAGGTACCATAGAAGATATTTTTTAGCATTTCTTACTCCGAGTTTCTGAAAGGTCATCCCCCACCCTCGAGTAAGTTTTAACTGTTATTGTTTTGATTATGGGTGTGCGGTTGAGGCTGAAACAAATATCCATTTTCTGGGAGGACCTTCTTGTTGAGGACTTTCTTCTTAATGGTTTATTACACCCACTTTTCAATCACATTTTTTCATCTCAACCATTCAGTTTATAGGTTTATATAAGTAGAACACTTCTGTTAAAGCATCTAAATACACCAAATCAATGGATGATCCAAATATGTCAAACATGAATCGTTCAAGTTTATAATCGGTGTCATTCATAAAAAAAGGTTTATAATCGGTGAATCACATTTATGAATGCCTTAACGATTTTCAATTTGTATGAAAATTTGTAGAGAATATATATATATATATATATATATATATATATACAAACTAGACGGTCGATATGTGAATATGCAATCACAAAATAGGGTGAAATGAAAAAGTTTTCAACAAGAATTTCCTTAATAGAACCTCTCCCTCCATTTTCTAGCAGGAAAGGCCATCTTCTCAATTTTTTTTGCCATCTCGAGCATCTATCAAAGCCCTTTACATGTATGCATTAGATTGACTTTTAATTTCATTACATACATGTCCTCAGCACTGGTGACCATAAGTTGCATGAATCGCATCACCTGGTTTCAGGTTCCCTATCCAGAGACAAAGACCCTTAACAATTGTTTGCGTCACCCTCAGGGCCGGTCTTGAGATTTTCGGAGATCGAAGCGAAGAGAAACATTGGGGCCCATTGTCAAATTTTTTTTGAAACAAGAAACACATAGCAATAAAACTTGTATTGCTCTCAAACATTTAAGCAATCCAGCAAGTCAATTTGCCCCTGCAATTACCTAATTTTCTAACTTTTGGAAAACTAACCAAAACTGGCAAATTCTAAGGTGAATTGATGTATAGCATGCATAAACTCTTTTGGATATTCGACAGTCAAATATAATAAAACTATGAATATATCTAACAGGTTAGATTATTCAATATTGGTAACTTGTCTATCAGGTAGCAAGTATTTTTCTTTTTAAAATTGTAAAATATATATGAAAAATAAAATAAAAAATATACAATTGAGAAAACCCTAAATTATAACACAAACTGAGGAAGACGGGACGTTTTGCAGTTTGTTCCTCGAAAAATTTTGAAATTACTTGTTGAAATTGCTTAGGACTATAACGAGTTGACATAGGAGTTGAGGATTTTGGCCGCAACTGAGGGGCCCCTGTGATTTCTAATCACAATCCCGATCCCACTGCTTCGATATGAAGCATTCCAAGCCTCATCTGGAATTATATCATTACTTGGTTTCAATCTGACACAGCTCAATTCCATACGACATGGGATTAGGCCATTTAGATGCAACAATTCTTTGAAACTGCAGCAGGGGCGGATGCATACTGAGGCTAGATTAGGCAGTTGCCTAGACTGGTTTTTCTTTGTTAGCCCTATATTATATAGGTTTGATGATGTAAAGTCATGTAAAAATGGCAGATCAGGGCAAAAACTAGAATACTTGAAGGAAGAAGGCGACTCCTGCAACAATTTTTTTTTATTTTTTTCCTATACAAGCAGTGTAATGATAAGCCAACAAGACATTTGTTTCAATAAAAATGAAAAATAAAGTAAAAAATCGGATGCAAAGTTCAACTAGGATTGGAGAGTAGGAGGTGCCCAGCGTTTATTTGTCTTCTATTTAAATTTCCATGTTTAGAGAAGAGTTATCGACTAAAGAAATGAGTAGACAATTATCAGTTTTTAATTTCTTATTATTTTCAGGTTCTATTGATTGTTTTCGATCCTAGAAATAGACTCATTCACAATCAAGCAAGTACTCTTGATATTGAGTTTTTTTTTCTCTAGAGATAGTCGTGTGTTTTGATGATGTTGCTTTGATAGTTTGATTCCTATCATTTAATTTGGCTTAGTCTGATCCAAAAATATTTCGTTATTTTCATTTATGCAACTTAGTTTCGAACTTGCCTAGCCTGATAAAATTTTCTAGATTCGCCACTGAACTGCAGTACACCATGAACAGTACTAATTTGCACAAAACTAAAAATAACTTAAAAAAACTCAACGTTTTTTCATCTTAAATTAGAAAGATATGTATACTGATACAACAATAGATGTGTTGTTATACAAGTAAATTGTTTATTAATATGAGTAAATTGTTGTTGTGACCCCTAATAATGTAATAAAGATCATTAAATTGTAAATCATGTCTTTTAAGATGTATTTGATTTATGTGACGACGGTTTTACATAGTTTATTGACAATTGACGTAAAAGTAGTAATTAATGTCGATTCCATGGTAATTCCTTATATGCGAACCATTTGATTTATAAGTTGACGAATTGTTGAAAAGGTTGTAATCAAGCTTCTTGTATTTGTAGTTATTTTTCAATTACAAGTTTAAGAACTATTTTACCAATCTGACAATAAATTGTCGTTATGATGGTTAAACGGATGTATATATGGTAAATAAGTTGTTTATGAAATAAAGTCATTTATCTTGTAATTAATACCTTACTTTATTTAAATTTGGTTATGATTGAGATAATTACCTATAATACAATGCGTTTACTATAAATTACAACAACCGAGGTATAAACTGGTAAATATGGTCGTATTCCTGATATTACTTGGAATAAGATCAATTTTTAAAAAATGATAATTTTTCCTTTAATGACAACCAATATTGTAAATGTTAATAATTCGACCTAAAATATATGAAATCGTTAATCATATAAAGTAGTTCTTTTTATGTAATTATGGTCATTTTTTGAGTAAATTACACAATTCATGATATTTTTACTACAAAAACCACATATAATGTATTTAGTTGTAATTATACTGGTAAACCAAGTAATTACAACATTTACAACCTAATTACAAGTTTTTGAACAATTCATGTATAACCTGATTAAAAAGTCCTTACAATTGTAATTTTTTACACATGTCACAATATTATTGGAGAACCTGTTTACCTGTTCAACATGTTTTTTAATTATATGTATTATTTAAAACTAGTTGATGCATGTTATGCATCAATTCACCCTAGTCTTTCCCACCAAAACAAACTACATTCTGTAAACAAAGCTTTTACCAAAACATCTCCTGATAGCAAAAACTAAGTATCATCAAGCCAAGCATGCACGAAATGAGCCGGAAATCCAAATAGATAAAATCTAACATCTAAGCTTAGATCAGTATCCAAAAGCACACATACATCTTCCACTGTACCAAATACTATAGATTCCCAATCTTTCTTCCTACTTTCTCATAACAAAAGCATATACAAAATTAAAAAGAATTAAAAGGGGAGGCCAAGACATACCGACGGAGAGAGATTAGGCAAAGGGCCGACTGTCACGCCTCAACCCAGGTTTACCTCCCTAAACCTGAGGTAGAACGTGCACCCAAAAGAGTTTTTCTCGTAATCCCCCTTAAGAAGGGATAACCCTTTACTCAAACCATTTTCATCTAATCCAAACGACACCGAAATAAACCTCACTATACCTGTGGTTATCTCGATTACTGAGTTGGATTTCAATTCGAACTATTTCAGAGGACCTAGCGTCTAGATGTTATTTGTGACTGCACCCGAATCCCGGTCAGGATGTCTACGTACTCTGTACTCAAAGATCAAGCCACACGTAGCTCTTATTTAACTTATCTTTCTACTCGGACAAATCCCAATTTTTGATTTAACGGTCAAATAACTATCACCGCTAGCAAACATCTATCACTAATGCGGAGTTCAACCTCTCCGTTGAGGTAACATTAAGCCAGCTATTTATCCGAATTATCCTAAACATTTAACCATACATATATACAACCTCCAGAAATAATAAGCAGATAATTACAACATAATGACAACCACATAAATAAACAAATCAACCAAGGGCATAAAAGTAATAACAAATAGAGGGCACTTTTGTAATTAACTTAAACTGCTAAGGGCAGTATAGCCAAATCGGCCTTAATGGCAGTATGGTAATTATGCTAAGCTTCCAGGGGCAATATTGTCTTTTTGGTCTCAGTGGCAGCCTTGTAAATGTGCAAAGTTGCCAGGGACAGTTCTGACATTTCACACCTACGGTAAATGGTAGAATACCGGATCTACCGTGGTAAAACCCAGAGATTTATCCCTTTTTACTTTAACAACACAGATCGGGCCACCGGCCGCGTTCAAGCCCTATTCCGGCCATCCCCCTCTCCCCTCTGATCAACAACACAATATACAATAAAACCAAACAACAAACAACCATCATCAGGGGAAAAGAAAGGGGAAGAGAAGCTTACCTCTCGACGATGGCGTCCTGGAGCAACAGCTCCACCGATCGGACCCCACGCTGCTCACCGGGGCTTCAACCTCTGCTGCGGTTCTCCTTAACGTCTGGAACCACTACCGAGCTCGATGAAGTGCAGCGCGTCCTCCCCGGCTCTCAGTCAAGCTAGTGTCCAAGGCCGAACCTGTAACTCCGCTGGCGACACAGCCTAGCCAGAGTTGGGCGAGCGGCGACACGGACTAGTCGGTCAATGATGACGTGGGTGGTCGGAGGCTCGAGGAAAGCGAACTGAGGAAGGGAGAGAACAAGAGAGGGCGCGGGAGAGGAGAGAGATCAGGAGGGAGAGAGAGAGACCGGTGTCCCCCCTATCCTACAGACACCGATCCCATATATATTCAAGAACCAATGGCCCAGATTAAATCCCTGATTGATCTGACGACCCAGATTGAACAATAGAAAGTTACCGTAAAAAGTTAATAGATATTTTACTATTTACCGCACAGTAACAACACATTATCCTTAATAACTTCCGCATACGAACTCCGATTAAATCATAGGACACACTCACGAGTTCATATTAACGTCCACTGCAACTTTCCTGAATGAAGTTTTTTTCAAAATTCTCGACTTATCGTAAAGTCACCTTTTTATGGTAATATAAATAACATTTATTATATCCATAAGCTGAATAAATCCATATTAATTAGCTCATAGCTCCGGAAAAATATTCCGGACATACCGGAGGCCTCACATTAAAATATTCTTCACCCTCGAGACTTCTAATCTATTTTCTCCAAAACCGAAAATACCTCGATATTACACTCGAATATTAATTCGGGGAATCTAATAACACGTTTACGACCCTCTGTCACTCGCCTAATCCCGGTAAAGGGGTAAATTCTTGGGTCGGGGTGTTACAGCTCCCCACCTTATAAAAATTTCGTCATTGAAATTTCAGCTTTGCGATATAAAACTAACAGCCATTAAACATGACATCACTCTTTACTCTACCAATAAATCCGATAACATATTATAACCGACTCATGTGCCGCCAACGCACCACATCAACCAAGGTGCCTAACATATCCATGGCACAAGCACATTTTCACCATGCAATACTTTTCACTCAACTGAACCTCTTTGAGATATTTCTGGACCCCCTTATTAATCAGCCTCTATACAATCTTGGAGGTACGATTCCAACGATAAGCGATTAAACAAAACCCCATATTGACCCACTACTGCAAATTGCCCACACAGAATTAGGTGTCACTATCAAACTACCCTGATAATAAATTCAAAATATAGATAATCATGGACAGCTACTCTTGTTTCATGATTCAGTGGGTTTTGCTCCACCGCTGCCACTTTTAATATTTTCTCGTGATTTGTCACAGCGTATAATACGACCAACAATTTTCAATACCCAATAAATCTGCTATTTTCCCCACATCTCAGGGTGGAGTATGACGGTTCCACTTCTCTCGCACTGTGCCACAAAGAAAATGTCCGATTACTTGCGCACTACGGTGAAATCTCACAACTGATCATAAAAGCTAATAAATCAATCACTAAACGACTACGCGCCAGTAAGGGTGTCATCTCTACTATTCAACCACAATTATATTTCTCATCACATACCCTGCAGACGAACACTTGCGCACTAAATAATCCAAAAGCTCAATACCTGAGGCATGAATACAAATTCCCATTTCTCAGTGACCAAACCCCATACGCTATCACAAGCAAAACTAACAACCGCCATCAGCATAAACAAATCTATAATCAGAATCCAAGAGCCTCATATTTCTAAATATAATTTTTCAATATTTTTCATAGTCTTATCAGCCTTCCCGGCCAGAATCGTAACCGCTCAGGCTCTAACTATTCCCGTTTTACCATAACCATATAACCGCCAGTCTCTCAGGCTCTGCTAGCCATTTCCTTTCATCATAACATTGGCTCTCTCAGGGCAGAGTCGGAGTTAAGAGCTATAATACATCCATTACCACCAATTACCAGAAGAGGAGCGTTGTAGGCTACGCGCTTCCACTACCACTCTGTCTTTAGCAGGGAATGAGCTATGAGCTTCTAATACCACCCTGTCTCTATCAGCGGAGGAGCTAGGAGCTGCCATTACCACCTTGTCTCTACCAGTGGAGGAGCTAGGAGCTGCCACTATCACCATGTCTCTACTAGAGGAGGAGCTATGAGCTGCCACTACCACCTTGTCTCTAACAATAGAGGAGCTATGAGCTGTGACTACCACCCTGTCTCTACTAGTGGAGGAGCTATGTAGATTAGTTAACCATATATATATATATATATGGTTAACTAATCTACATAGCTCCTCCACTAGTAGAGACAGGGTCGAGGGTCGGAGCTAAGAACTCTGACGTCTCACCCACCCTCAGTGAGGACGCAATCCCGCGCTAAACTACCATCTCCCCCTTTGGGAGAGGAGCGCAACAAGTTGTGCGCTTCCACTCCACCGAATGAGGAGCACTGCCCGGTGCGATTCCACTCCACCGAATAAGGAGCGCTGCCCGCTAGCTAGCTAAAATAAATTTGACAAGTTACGTGCTTCCACTCCACCGAATGAGAAGCACTTCCCGACACGCTTCCACTCCACCGAATGAAGAGCGTTGCCCTCTAGCTAGCTAAAATAAATTCGACAACCCTCATATAATCAATAAATATATAATCTCATGATATCAAATCTAAAATTATCAGCAAGCGGATATTTTAATCATATCATAACCAATATATATAGCTAGGGTCCGTACGCTCGATCTCGGCAAGAATAATAAAGCTCTAAACCAGCGGAATCTGGCGACCCAGATAATCTAGCAATTCTTGCCACAAACCCTATTTAAATATAATCTAATAAACACAATTGGGAAAATTATTTGAATACCCATAATCTTCTGGTCCGAGGGTTTGAACCTAAGCTCTGATACCATTTGTCACGTCCCAACCCGAGTTTACCTCCCTAAACCCGAGGTAGAACGTGCGTGACTCATCTTAAAAGAGATTTTCTTGTAATCCTCTTGAGAAGGATAACCCTTTACCCAAACCATTTTCATCCAATCCAAACGACACCGAAATAAACCTCACTATACCTGAGGTTATCCCGATTACCGAGTTGGATTTCAATACGAACTATTTCAGAGGACCTAGCGTCTAGATGTTATTTGTGGCTGCACCCGAATCCTGGTCAAGATGCCTACGTACCATGTACTCAAAGATCAAGCCACACGTAACTCTTATTTAACTTATCTTTCTATTTAACGGTCAAATAACTATCACCGCTAGCACACATCTATCACTAATCCGGAGTTCAACCCCTCTATTGAGGTAACATTAAACCAGCTGTTTATCCGAATTATCCTAAACATTCAACCATATATATACAACCTCCAGAAATAATAAGCTGATAATTACAACATAATGACAACCACATAAATAAACAAATCAACCAAGGGCATAAAAGTAATAACAAATAGAGGGCACCTTTGTAATTAACTTAAACTGCTAAGGGCAGTATAGCCAAATCGGCCTTAATGGCAGTATGGTAATTATGCTAAGCTTCCAAGGGCAATATTGTCTTTTTGGCCTCAGTGGCAGCCTTGTAAATGTGCAAAGTTGCCAGGGGCATTTCTAGGATTTCTGCCCCAGTGGCATTCCTAAAATTAACACCTGCGATAAATTGTAGAATACCAGATCTATCGTGGTAAAACCTAGAGATTTACCCCCTTTTTACCCTAACAACACCAATCGACCCACCGGCCGAGTTCAAGCCCTATTCTGGCCTCCCCCTCTTCTCTCCGATCAACAATACAATATACAACAAAAACAAAAAATAAACAACCACCATCAGGGAAAAAGAAAGGGGAAGAGAAGGTTACCCCTCGACTGATCGGACCTCACACTACTCACCAGGGCTTCAACCTCTGCTGCGGCTTCGCCCCAACGTTTGGAACCTTTGTCGAGCTCGACGAAGTCCAGCTCGTCCTCCCCGACTCTCGGTCGAGCTACTGTCCAAGGCCGAACCTGCAACTCTGCTGGCGACGCAGCCTAGCCAGAGTTGGACGAGCAACGACATGGACTAGTCGGTCAACGACGACGTGGCTGGTCGAAGGCTCGCGGAAAGCGAACTGAGGAAGGGAGAGAAATAGAAAGGGCGCGGGAGAGGAGAGAGATCGGGAGGGAGAGAGACCGGAGTCCTCCCCTCTCCTATAGTCACCAATCCATGATTGATCTGATGGCATAGATTGAACAATGAAAAGTTATCGTGAACAGTAAATAGATATTTTACTTTACTATTTATCACACAGTAACAACACATTATCCTTAATAACTTCCGCCTACGAACTCCGATTAAATCATATGACATACCCACGAGTTCATATTAACGTCTCATACAACTTTCTCGAATGAAGTTTTCCCCAAATTCTCGACTTATCGTAAATTCGCCATTTACGGTAAAATAAATAACATTTATTATTCTCGTAAGCTGAATAAATCCATATTAATCAGCCCATAGCTCTGAAAAAATATTCCGGACATACCAGATACCTCACATTAAAATATTCTTCACCCTAGGACTTATAATATATTTTCCCCAAAACCGAAAATACCTCGATAATATACTCAAATATTAATTTGGAAAAACTAAAAGCGCGGTTACGATCCTCCGTAACTCGTCTAATCCTGGTAAAAGGGTAAATTCTTGGGTCGGGGTGTTACAGGCGGTGTTAAGAATCTTCGAGAAGTCACACCAGAGCTGTGATGGCGATTTTTACTGGGAGAGAATCAGAGGAAGAGAGAAAACTGAAAAGGATAGGACTATTGAAGAGAGGGGGTTAGACCGTGACCTCCTTTGAATTTCACGACCCAATGTTTTTTACTATGTGTGTGTGTGTGTGTATATATATATATAAGGAGGAGAGAAAACTGAAAAGGATAGGACTATTGAAGAGAGGGGGTTAGACCGTGACCTCTTTTGAATTTCACGACCCAATGTTTTTTACTATGTGTGTGTGTGTATATATATATATATATCTTGATGAATTTTGGGGGCCCTTAAAATTGGGGCCCAAAACTGGTGTTTTAGTGGTTTTAGCCTAAGGTCACCCTGTGTGTAAAAATTAGAGGACAGAGTGATAGAGATAGCTTGTGACCAATATGTGGATAGATATATTTTTTTCTCCTGATAATCTTCCTCATATATATATATATATATATATATATATATATATATATGTGTGTGTGTGTGTGTGTATTTTGAAATATAATCATAGATTTTCATTGATAGACAAGAACCAGAATGACATCATACAAGAGTTCTAAAAAAGAGGACAATTAAGCACCATTACATTGAAACCTTACACTCATATCAACATGAGCCTAGCAGAGACAAGACCTAACAAATCCTATAATCTATGAGAAAACATAAATTATAAGACATTATTCTAAACACAAAAAAGATTGAAAAGGCAAAATGGGCTAAAAGGTAGGGCTGGGTTTGGGAATTATCGGGACGGGATTGCATTTTTAAAAATGTATCCCGTATGGGATGATCCCGTTCGGGACCAGGACGAGATCATAAATTTTTGAAGAAATTTTATTTCTATTTTTTATAAAGTCAATGTGAACCCATCCAATATTGATGAAGGTTTTATTGTGTATAATATTATATATATATATATATATATATATTCTATGGTGTTACTTTTTCATGATATAATTGCTATAGTTCTAAAGTCCCAACTCCATATAAGTAGAAGACGATCAAAAATTGTAAAAATGAAAGGGGGATCAATAACCAATTAATTAAATGCTTGTAATTTGCATCTACCTAATTAATTAAGATCTGGATAAAACTCTCAAGCATGAAAAATAAAAGGAGCTTCAGTTATTGCTACATAGCTTCCTTGTGGCGACCGATATATTTCATATGATCATCATCACCAAATGTGAATGAATTATCTAACTCTTACTATGTGAAACTAGTATTGTGAATTTATGTTAAAGTTTTGGGCGTCTCATTGAGTGTGTTTGAGTTCATTGTAAGATTATACACCCTAAAAATAAGACGGTTATGATCAAGTACATTTATATTTTCAGGATGGTCTCGTCCCGTTTTCAAACTATCGAGACAGGACGGTATGATAACGCCATTTAAATTTGTGTCTCATCCCGCCAATTTTCGGTACGGGATCAAGATTGTGGTACGAAGTGCCCAACCCTACTAAAAAGACTTAGCTCATCCCACTAGGCTGCATAACAACCCAGATAGGCTAGGCCAAAGCCCAAAAAACACACATCCCATGTCCTTCCCCAAACGGGTTTGACCGGAACTCTAAGACCCGCTCCGACGGTCTCGACCTCTCCTCCACCATTGAAAGACCCTTCAAAATCTAGAAACAACCCCAAAACCCTAAACCTGATTAAGGATCCAATCCCAAACAAATACAAGCTCTGACCGATGAACTACACCGAACCCTTGACACCTTGTAAGATCTTGTCCAAAGCGAACTGATCTCACGAACGACATCCACCTCCATCCCTCGAGTTTCAGATCGTCATTGACAAGAAGCACCCGTTTGAAACCTATCATTGATACCGCATCTGCCAAGTCTACGACCACACGAAGCCATCTTCAACCCCAACCAAAACACGATTTAGAACTGGCCCTCCACCGCCGAAGCCGTAGAAGAACTTGCTCACGCCACCTAAGCATGATCAAAGCCGCACACAACCCTACTAGCCGGAGATTAGCAAGGATCACTAATGTTGTTGCCGCCAATCACGATCACCCTCTCCATAGGAGAAAAACCCTAAAGGATAGCCACCACCGAATGAAAAAACCACCCGGCAACAAGACCAAACCACACCAACGTGGCCGGAAGCTGAACGCCGGTGGGTGGAGGCGCCGCTGGACAAGCTGCACACTCGAACAAACCTAACCTGTCACTCCTGTTTTTGCAGACCTTCCTCATATATAATAGTTTAAAAGTTTGAATTTAATTTAATTACAAAGTGCGTGTTCCGATTTTCCTATTAGTTTCTATAGGATTATTATTAAGTTAATTTAATTATCATCCATTAATTGCATCTTCAAAATTTAAATAAATACCAGCGCTGATTTGATCCATGGTGGGATACAGTGAACAAAGTTTTTCATATATTCACAGTATGAGGTTTACAGCTACAAGTTCAACAATCTTAGGCCTACGATTAAATACTACCACAAGTATACAAACAGATAGATCCAAAAGTAAATGACTAACTTGTTGTGATGATTCCTTCCTTATCTGCTGAGATTCCTTTCTTGACTAGTGCAGCAGGATCTTCTTCCATATGAGCCCCTCAAATTGGAGTGTAATTATTTACACTAAACTTGCTAAGTACAACTTTAAATTTTGCTGCACTCATCGGCTTAGTGAACAAATATGTGGTTGCTCTTTGGTTCTAATATGAGCTATTTTAATTACTCCCCTCTACACTTTTTCCTTACCACAACAATGGATCTCTATATGTTTTGTATACTCATGAAACATAGGGTTTGAAGCTATGATGATTGCAACTTGATTATCACGGTATATTTTAACTGGTTGTTGGAAAATCACGCAATATGCTAAGCAACCAAGTTACTTCATAACATGTTGTTGCCATATATCGATATATTTTGACTCTGCATTGGAGTGTTCCTGTCAGGACCCACCCCGATTTAAATCCCTTTAACACGAAGTAAATCCTGCGGGGACCACCTCAAGGGAACTTCTTACCGAAACCCCCTTGAAATGGCCAACCCTTCCTACATACCAACTTAGCACTTCCATGAGTAATTATAAACAATCCCTAACTCATGAAGGCATCCTGCTCCCTAACCTACTTAACTAGCTAAACTGGGTTAGTCAGAGCAGTCTACACAGAAGATTACCCTAAGGAATTGCGGCAGCAACAGATTGATCGACTATGTCTCGACTCTTGTACGCGCACGACCTCCGCTCTAGAACCCTGCATCACTGGGCATTTGAAAACGAAGGGCCCAGGGGAGAAACATTGAAAAACTGTTAGAGTGAGTGGACGAAAATCAAATATAAACACTCTATTTTCCTTTAATGCTCTCCCTTAGAGTTTTCCAAGAAAATCCGCATGCAACAAATCATGGACGTTAAATAATTAAATCATTCAATAAATCCTTTGGCTCAAATATAAACAATTATGTGGGGTGTTAACCTATCCACAAGAAAACCGACCTGCTCTATCCGGGAAGGTCTAATGACCAGCTACCACCGGAGAGGGTCCCCGACCTGCTCTATCTGGGAAGGTCTAGTGACCAGCTATCACCAGAGAGGGTCCCTGACCTGCTCTATTCGGAAAGGTCTAGTGACCAGCTACCACCGAAGAGGGTCCCCGACCTGCTCTATCTGGGAAGGTCTAATGACCAGCTACCACCAGAGGGTCCATGCTAGCATACAATCCTTATATCCTTTTTCCCTTTTAAAAATCCCTTTTAAAACCTGTAAAACCTCGTGGGAATAATAAATCGAAAACCCCTTTAAATCCGTGAGCCAAGTTTCTCCTTTTAAAATCTTCCCCCTCCATAATCCAAAAACGGTGATAATCATTAAAACCATATCCCGGGAAAATCCTTTAAAATCACGGGAAAGGTATGAACGTCTTTCCCGGTTTGTTTGCCTTTAAAATCCTTAAATCCCATTTTCTCAAATCACCGTAAAACATATAAATGGAGGAAATCATATATGCAGGAGAAATCAATTAAAGTATATGGCATGCAATTTAATTTAAAACAAAGGTCCACTCATAGTACTATTGCGACCTTCTTCCTGCTCGGAAAACTCCTCGAGCGAAACCCTCGTACTAACCACGTAGTCGACCCCGTCTCACGTTCGACCAGAGACTGTACAAATAAATCAACACATTAGTCATTTCATCGTTGACTTGGTCTTTTCCTAGTTTGACCAGGAAATCCTATTTGACCACGTGTTGACCAAGTTCCTTTCTTTTTAACAATTTTTCAATCAATACGCTTAAATCTGAATATCGACTCGAAGTTTGGTTTCTGACTTCGTAATCTCAGCGTATCGACTTTCCTTACTATTTCATTTGAAGTTAGGTCATCGCATAATAATTTTGTGAAATTACTATGCACATCCAATCCACGGCTTAAACCAAATTACTAATTGTGAGTCGATAAATCTAATAATAAATTTACCCAACTCATTCACAACAACCTAGGTAGTCACACAATCTTTTACTCCATGCCTCCCATATTTACCCAAATCCTTTACTATTGAATTTCACCTTCCTTCATTTAATTCACTTCCCAAATATTCACTTTCCATAAATAGAAAGTTTCTTAAATGGGAAGTTTCCCAAAATAGAACTTCCTACTTTTGTCCAATTAACCGTAATTAATCCAATTCATTAATTTACGGAAATTTACGACAATTAGGTTATTGAAAGAATCGATTCCTACCTCTTCGGCTTTTGCCGGAATTGTTTCCCAGATTCAGACCGTCGATCAAAATATTCAGCCGGTTTCCGGCAACTTGCCGGAATTTCGCCATAACTTTCCTGTTATTCTCCATTCACCCAGTTATCGACAAACATGCACCACCACACCAAAATTTAGTATTCAACACCCAAAGAGGCTCACAACAACAAAGGGAACTGAAATTACCTTCTCTAGTTCTGAAACACGGACTCAGCGCCTTATCCTTGCCGGATCAAAACGTGTAGCTCCCTCCTCACCCAAAACAAACTGGAATTCCACCAGGGTGTACCTGGACCTCCTCGATGTACAACAAAGCTCACCAGAACTTGGTCCGCGTCGGGTACCATCCTGCTCGATTCGGCAGGGTTGTTGTACCAACCCAGTCTAACTGCTAACACTCTTAGCTCCACCATCAAGCACCTAGTCCCCAACAAGATATAAAAATACTCTCCAAGACTCGACGAGATCCTCGGAGACGCCAAAAAAACTCGACAAGAGGGACCTCAGTGTTCATCCAAGAAAACATAAAAGGGGATATGAAATTAGGGCTAGAATTCGACTTGTAGAAGCATG
Source organism: Comarum palustre (assembly GCA_951800085.1). NCBI lineage: Eukaryota > Viridiplantae > Streptophyta > Magnoliopsida > Rosales > Rosaceae > Comarum > Comarum palustre. The sequence continues at coordinate 11,907,779 of OX637586.1, forward strand.
GGAAGGATGAGAAAGACAAGAGGAGCAAGAAAATACCCTCAGTTCGTCGAATCTCCGCCTGAGCCGTCGGATTTCTGTTGAGGACAGTCACCGTCCTCGTCCTCCGATCTCCGTCGTTATTGGCTTAAGGTTGGGTGTGTTGTCTGGGCTTTGTAGTGGAGAGGAAGAGGATGAGTTTGGTGGGGGTGCACCGGCGTGGGGTGGCCGGACGCGCCGGTGGAGACTCCGTTCAGGGAGACGGGCGACGCTGTGTCGCGAGAGGAAGGGGGAGAAGAAACTCGGGTTTGACCCGATTTTTGGTCTTTTGACCAAGTCAACTCAATAACTCCCTTTTTATACTTGAATGGACGGTCCAGATCAATTCCCCAAATGATCTGATGGTCTAGATTTAAAGAGAGTGAAAAGTAAAAAGGTTAAATGGTAAAACTCTTTTTTACCGGATTGATAATTAAAAGTTACCATAAACTTCTGAAATTCACAGAAAATAGCCGGAAGCTCCGAAAAATATTCTAAAAATACCGGGAGACTCGTGTCGACACGTACTACAACATCGAGTCATCAATTCAGGTATTTGGAGTACTTTTAAAAACTCAAAAATTAACTCGAGCGATAACTTATCGAATTACCGATCGCAATTAAAAGTCCTCGGTAACTCGTAAATCTCTGTGAAAATGTAACTTTTGGGTACGGGATGTTATACTCTCCCCACCTTATGAAATTTCATCCTCGAAATTCCAATTACACCACTCGACACCTTCGACCACCCTTCTCGGGTCAAAACTAAGCATCTGAAGTCTTACCGTGGATCACAATGATTTTCTCTTGAATCATTGATTAACTGAATCACCGAATTCTTATTGTACTCCATCTCATTTATGAGGTGGAATACTACACTACTTATCACTGATCCACCAACTGTAATCCTCGCGAAAATCACTATTATTTTTACGCTGAAAACATCCTTTGGCAACAATTCTCTGTTGCCTAAACCAGATTAAAACCATATCCTTGAAAAATCCAACTGCACAACACAACAACTTCGACCAGTAACCAACCTCCTATCCCTTCTCGTTTAACCAAACGAACACCAACATTTGTCCTTACCAACCGCATGTGACGTCGTCACAATACCGCTAATACTCATTCTGACTCAACAACCCCTCGCTTGTCGCGAGTAAAATTTCTTCAAGAATTCTCGTATTCTTTCGTTGAACCAGAATGAGTATCCTTCGGCTAATGGATCCTCTTGGTCAAACCATAAGTCTTCAACTGATGGTAGAAAGGAGAAGGAATCCTAATTCCTAAAAGCTAAAGGATACACCCGTATCATTTAGATATCATCTCCCACATTCCCTATGCAGGAACTGATTACCACACCTGAGGAGTAGGGTTCGATGTCACTAATGGATTTAAATCCTTCGATATCAATATCCAACGTGGGGTCAAAACCCAACACAACATGCCCACGGGAAAACCATGACGACTTGTTTACACAAACCATCACCTCATTTGAACCAGGCTCCCTGATCTGGTTACGCTTCCTATAAATTATTCTGTCGAGTTGTCCTGTTGTAGAGTGATTTTCTTCCCTTGATCTATCCTTACTCAAACCACTTGCACACACAGGACATGAGTTGCCATGAATTTTAGCGTAAATCCACAACCATAGCCTTTAAATCAAGGAGATCCAAAAGCTCCTGACCTCTTTACTCACCAGCCAAACATTAGGGTCGCCAACTCAATTACCACTTCGTGGGGTCACAGCGTACTTAACAACTGGTAATACATAACCGTACTACTCATAGGTGAGGTGCCACCGACCGACCTCCCTATCTCTTTCCTTAACTTGGAATGACGCATAGTGCAGAACTTGCACTTCAACCATAACTGTGCGTCTAATGAACTTATCCGCAACACAATCTGGAAAAGACTTACCAATAAAAGAATTCCAGAACCTTACCCGCTCAACCAAGATATTTCCTTCATAAATACCTCCATTACCAAACCGTCTGGTAATAACCGACAAATTTGGTCATTTAACCAAATCGGACATCTACATAAAATTTAGTGCCACCGGTGCACACCCAAGGTAACCCCCGATCAAAGCATCGGAAATTAGTTCCACACCGAACTTAACCACATTGAGCACCGAGCATCCAGTTATTAAGGCACAATTCATCGCATGCCATCACCGCACTGGGCGCGTAAACTTCACAGAGTCAATTCGTACAACTAGACAGTTTCTAACAAAACTGTCCCCCATGCTCTGCAAGTTTACCATCCACCGCATCTTCTGTTCGGTAAGATTCAACAAGAACGACTACTTACGTGCACCTGGAATCAACTACCACTTCAGATCCTAGATTACAAGATCCATTGCCATACGTTAACATCTCCTCAGATCATCACTTAATCTGGACGTGGCTTCAACACTCCACGATTCCTAATAAGATGTCGCTCCACTTAGCAACATACCTTACTGCTCTTGTAATAAATTGGTTTCCAAAACCTTGACTCATAATACTTTTTGAGCCATCAAGGAAGACCTTTCCTAGTTCCACCGCACTTCATACTTACCGAAATGTTGACAATTTCGAAAGTCACCTCCAATGATCTTTCTTGCTACCATTCTACACTTGTGGCGTCAAGAACTGCCGCTAGGTCAATAATTCCTAACAAGTAAGGTCACTACTCAAATGACCAATGACCATAGTAATGCCAACAATATTTTAATCCTTTCAGGATTTCATTATATACACCAAAATTCAATTTCCCAGATCTAATCCTCATTCCACAGATCGAATTGAGAATATTTCCTGTCACTGCAGTGGATGTAACTCATGAACCCCAAACACGACTAAGTACACCTTCGGTTACAATACTTGATTAAACCACAGCCAGTGAGTGCACTGATTCTCATGCCATCAAGCTCAGTTAATCACCCCCGATGAAACCAAGTGTCATAACGGACGACTTTGGTTGCCGGTTGAAGCTTGAGCATCCACAAACATTCTCACTCAAATTCACTGATCCAGTAAATCTTACCCCACTACTGTCACTTCACCACTTCCGTGCATTTATCTCAGAAAACATCTGACTACCTACTAACGACATTTAATAATCTCGCTAACCATCATAAAAGTCGGAGCGACTACAAATAACTCACTTCCGACCTGTTCTTAAAGGGTTAGACCATTTAATTGACGTTTTGCACAGAACCTCTAACCAAACGTCCTTACTCTCTGTTCTCAATAATGGAACTCCTCATAACACATTCTTAAGATGATGTCATCATCAGCCTTAGTCACTTACCTGGTGTCATTTTGACCACACACAGCGGTACAAAATAATTATGCCTTACCAGCATGTGCTACCCAGATTTCAACTCACCACTTCCCTACAAAGGAGGGTACACGTGCTCATGTGGGGTATACCCATGTACATCTTCAACCGTCGAAACAATGCCGTTTGCACCACGACTGGTTCCTACACCACCATAATACAAAGTCAATCAAGACTCGTATCACTATCTCCGGTACCCCAAACACTCTTGGTCCATGACCCGGTGGCTTGTTGCCACTTCCAACATGTTTCTTTAAATTCCGAAACCAATTACCTTTAATTACAACTAGTAACACTCGCTCGATCTGAAAATCGAACTCTATCACAGCCAACCTGGAGACCCCTCCGCCGGTGTACTAATAAAATTCCTTGACCACAGGTGGATAACTCACCTTATAGTTGACATGAGCCCCAAGATCTGGTGACACGATTTAATTTCTGCCTCCACGATAAATGGCCCAATGACCATTGTCACCAACAATTCAAACCTTTCTAGTACCCCAATCATGGGTGGCTGGAGTGAAGAGGATCTGGTCGTAGCTGACGACAACAATGTCAGCACCAAAGGTGACCCAAGCCATTAGTTTCAGTGGTTGTCCCATAAAGCATCACGTGACCAAACTAGCCTTTACTTCCTTGATATTCTCCAGTAGTGTCACATCATGGACTCGTCACTAGATCCAGACCACAAAATAACAACACTCAACTTCCTTGAGTCATTCCCCTTTCATATGTCCGTTGGTTTCTCTGAAACCACACTAAAGACGAACATCAACAAAATCTTGGCAATCGTCAAATCTTAATATCCATCTTCTCTGAATAATCGCGCTAAGCGACTTCAACTCCCCTTTTTCCATCGCAGGATGCAACCTCTTTCATTAACTCTTACGACTCTTCACTTCTAAGAGTCTCATAACTCGAACACCAAGGCCTCGCCCCAGGTTTCTACAACATCCCTGTCAACAACCATGACAGCCTTTTTAGGCGTGAATCAAATGTATCACCACCGAGCACTTACACAAATGCTCAAGCTCGTTAAATAGCGTGAGTTTCCGCTCGATCCCCAACTCAAATCTCAATAAATCCTTTTAAAACAAAATCCTTGGAGAACTCATAGAAAATAAATACGTAACGAGCTTACCTTGTTCCTTACAGGAACTCTCTGTGAGGTCGGCGTACTGAGGCATAGTCTTGAAGATTCAAATGTTTATAGGACCACTCGGTCCATAAATCAAGCAGGAAGTACTACTCATATCCTTGATAAACATTAAGCGTCCAAAGCATAAAATGCCGATGGATCTGCCGCGGTCGGACCATAACTCTATAGACACTAAGTGATACCAAGTATATGAGGTAGTAACAGGAAACGATAACCTAATGCTCTGATACCAATTGTCAGGACCCACCCCGAGTTAAATCCCTTTAACCCGAAGTAAATCCTGCGGGGACCACCTCAAGAGAACTTCTTACCGAAACCCCATTGAAATGGCCAACTCTTCCTACATACCAACTCAGCACTTCCATGAGTAATTATAAACAATCCCTAACTCATGAAGGCATCCTGCTTCCTAACCTACTTAACTAGCTAAACTGGGTTAGTCAGAGCAGTCTACACAGAAGATTACCCTAAGGAATTGCGGCAGCAACAGATTGATCGACTATGCCTCGACTCTTGTACGCGCACGACCTCCGCTCTAGAACCCTGCATCACTGGGCATTTGAAAACGAAGGGCCCAGGGGAGAAACATTGAAAAACTGTTAGAGTGAGTGGACGAAAATCAAATATAAACACTCTATTTTCCTTTAATGCTCTCCCTTAGAGTTTTCCAAGAAAATCCGCATGCAACAAATCATGGACGTTAAATAATTAAATCATTCAATAAATCCCTTGGCTCAAATATAAACAATTATGTGGGGTGTTAACCTCATCCACGAGAAAACTGACCTGCTCTATCCGGGAAGGTCTAATGACCAGCTACCACCGGAGAGGGTCCCCGACCTGCTCTATCTGGGAAGGTCTAGTGACCAGCTACCACCAGAGAGGGTCCCTGACCTGCTCTATTCGGGAAGGTCTAGTGACCAGCTACCACCGAAGAGGGTCCCCGACCTGCTCTATCCGGAAAGGTCTAATGACCAGCTACCACCGGAGAGGGTCCACGCTAGCATACAATCCTTATATCCTTTTTCCCTTTTAAAAATCCCTTTTAAAACCTGTAAAACCTCGTGGGAATAATAAATCGAAAACCCCTTTAAATCTGTGAGCCAAGTTTCTTCTTTTAAAATCATCCCCCTCCATAATCCAAAAACGGTGATAATCATTAAAACCATATCCCGGGAAAATCCTTTAAAATCACGGGAAAGGTATGAACGTCTTTCCCGGTTTGTTTGCCTTTAAAATCCTTAAATCCCATTTTCTCAAATCACCGTAAAACATATAAATGGAGGAAATCATATATGCAGGAGAAATCAATTAAAGTATATGGCATGCAATTTAATTTAAAACAAAGGTCCACTCATAGTACTATTGCGACCTTCTTCCTGCTCGGAAAACTCCTCGAGCGAAACCCTCGTACTAACCACGTAGTCGACCCCGTCTCACGTTCGACCAGAGACTGTACAAATAAATCAACACATTAGTCATTTCATCGTTGACTTGGTCTTTTCCTAGTTTGACCAGGAAATCCTATTTGACCACGTGTTGACCAAGTTCCTTTCTTTTTAACAATTTTTCAATCAATACGCTTAAATCTGAATATCGACTCGAAGTTTGGTTTCTGACTTCGTAATCTCAGCGTATCGACTTTCCTTACTATTTCATTTGAAGTTAGGTCATCGCATAATAATTTTGTGAAATTACTATGCACATCCAATCCACGGCTTAAACCAAATTACTAATTGTGAGTCGATAAATCTAATAATAAATTTACCCAACTCATTCACAACAACCTAGGTAGTCACACAATCTTTTACTCCATGCCTCCCATATTTACCCAAATCCTTTACTATTGAATTTCACCTTCCTTCATTTAATTCACTTCCCAAATATTCACTTTCCATAAATAGAAAGTTTCTTAAATGGGAAGTTTCCCAAAATAGAACTTCCTACTTTTGTCCAATTAACCGTAATTAATCCAATTCATTAATTTACGGAAATTTACGACAATTAGGTTATTGAAAGAATCGATTCCTACCTCTTCGGCTTTTGCCGGAATTGTTTCCCAGATTCAGACCGTCGATCAAAATATTCAGCCGGTTTCCGGCAACTTGCTGGAATTTCGCCATAACTTTCCTGTTATTCTCCATTCACCCAGTTATCGACAAACATGCACCACCACACCAAAATTTAGTATTCAACACCCAAAGAGGCTCACAACAACAAAGGGAACTGAAATTACCTTCTCTAGTTCTGAAACACGGACTCAGCGCGTTATCCTTGCCGGATCAAAACGTGTAGCACCCTCCTCACCCAAAACAAACTGGAATTCCACCAGGGTGTACCTGGACCTCCTCGATGTACAACAAAGCTCACCAGAACTTGGTCCGCGTCGGGTACCATCCTGCTCGATTCGGCAGGGTTGTTGTACCAACCCAGTCTAACTGCTAACACTCTTAACTCCACCATCAAACACCTAGTCCCCAACAAGATATAAAAATACTCTCCAAGACTCGACGAGATCCTCGGAGACGCCAAAAAAACTCGACAAGAGGGACCACAGTGTTCATCCAAGAAAACATAAAAGGGGATATGAAATTAGGGCTAGAATTCGACTTGCAGAAGCATGGGAAGGATGAGAAAGACAAGAGGAGCAAGAAAATACCCTCGGTTCGTCGAATCTCCGCCTGAGCCGCCGGATTTCCGTTGAGGACAGTCACCGTCCTCGTCCTCCGATCTCCGTCGTTATTGGCTTAAGGTTGGGTGTGTTGTCTGGGCTTGTAGTGGAGAGGAAGAGGATGAGTTTGGTGGGGGTGCGCCGGCGTGGGGTGGCCGGACGCGCCGGTGGAGACTCCGTTCAGGGAGACGGGCGACGCTGTGTCGCGAGAGGAAGGGGAGAAGAAACTCGGGTTTGACCCGATTTTTGGTCTTTTGACCAAGTCAACTCAATAACTCCCTTTTTATACTTGAATGGACGGTCCAGATCAATTCCCCAAATGATCTGATGGTCCAGATTTAAAGAGAGTGAAAAGTAAAAAGGTTAAATGGTAAAACTCCTTTTTACCGGATTGATAATTAAAAGTTACCATAAACTTCTGAAATTCACAGAAAATAGCTGGAAGCTCCGAAAAATATTCTGAAAATACCGGGAGACTCGTGTCGACACGTACTACAACATCGAGTCATCAATTCAGGTATTTGGAGTACTTTTAAAAACTCGAAAATTAACTCGAGCGATAACTTATCGAATTACCGATCGCAATTAAAAGTCCTCGGTAACTCGTAAATCTCTGTGAAAAGGTAACTTTTGGGTACGGGATGTTACAGTTCCACTCTGGTTTATTTCTTTGCCAAACATGAAACTGGTGCATTACCATGGAGTAGACAATAGCCTGACATAGACTGTTATATCTTTACATCAAGCCCGATCAACATCGCAGAATACTATAAATTCTAAAGAACATACCTGAGGAAGGCAACAATATTCCTTGACCTGGATTTTGCTTAATATACCTCAAAACTTTGTTGCTGTTTTAAGGTGTGGTCATCTTGGTTTGTCTATGAACTACTGGCTCAATATGTGGTTAACATAATACCAAGTTCTGTCTCGTAATGCTCAAATATATGAGCTGCCCCACAAGCCTCCAATATTGAGAAGAATCTCTTATAACAAAACTCCATCTCCTTTTGGGTGAGTGATAAATTCTGCTCAACTGGGAAACTATTAACTTATGAATAAAATTACAACATATGTCATTTTGTCGATGAGTAATAATTATAAAATATGTTTTGACACAATCTAAGGATGTTACCTTCCCAGAATTTTAAGAAACAAACAATAAGAACAATATAACCCTGAAAAGGTTAGTCATATAAATATAAACTAAGGTAGCACGAAAAACTTTGTTCACCACATACGATGATTTATTGATATATCAAAATAGTCTAAGGTAACCAATACGAGATCGATAATAAGTTGTTACAAAGATTAATTTTTTAATTTTTTTTATCTATTTCTTTTGTATGAACACATACTTCATAAACCCTAACTCAGAATTTATCATATTCGATTGTTCGGAGTCTAAAAATGCTAACAATATTCAACATGAATATAGGTGAACTGTTTGTATTTTTTTATTCTCTTGTTTCTTTATGCTTCGTCTATATTTTTACTCATTATTTCACATGTCGATTTTTTATATAACTATCTATGTCTAGCCGTAAACTTTTTTGTTTTTTTTGTTTTTGTTTCTTTCATTAGCGCCCGATCGAGCTTTTTCGAAGTCCCAAGTTTAGCAAATGTATGGTGATAAAGTACCATAAAGTAAATTTAAATTATATATGTACACACACAACCCCTTTTCATTGAGAGATTCCTATTTTGGTTTATTTATACGGATAAAGCATTTTACAACTTTTCGATCAAAAAATCACATCTTCACCGTTCATTAAGTATTTCTTTATGAGTAGATTACTCTAGCGAAATTTTATAAATTTTGGTGATTGCTAAGGCATTCAAATATGCAATTTATATTTATAAGCATGAACGGTTCATTTTAAGTAGATTTGGTTCATCCATTGATTTAAACTTGTTCAACACCTTAACTTTCTCCAAATTAGTTGAAAATTTGTGGAAGTGATCTAAATATTTGGACCAACAAATTGAACAATGAAGATGTGATTTTGTGATCCAAAAGGTTTGTCAAATGCCCATAGGATCCCTTTTTAACTTATATGAATGATGAGGAATTTCACCAATTTTTCGATCACATTTTTAAATCTCTACCGTTTAATTTGTAGGTCCTAGTATATAGATCATTTCTAGAAATTTTCATCCAATTTGATTATCGTTAAGGTGTCAAACTGATGGAGAACGAAAAGAGGGCAAATGTTGGCATGAAATAATTAGAAGAAGGAAGTGGCGAATAATTAAAAAGAATTATCTAAAGATTGATAATTCTCTTATAAAGAGGTTGCTAGCTATATATTGGAATATTCAAAGAAGATGTTATTTTGGACTTTTAGGGTTTGTCGCGCAAAATATATTAAATCTAATTTAGAGTAACTTTTGGCCAGAATGTTTGTTTGGGATGCATGAAATATTTTCGGAATGGGAACGACTAGATCTACAAGACTCACTTTAGTGATCCCTGTCAGATTTAAGGCAAAAGATGTCGTCTTAATTATCCGATTCGACATTTAGTATTTGTTTTGGTTTTCTAATTTATTTTAGATTTTGTTTTATTTTAATTCATAGGCTTTAGATTGCTTGTTAGTTGTCCTATAGTTTGTTTGCTCCTTAGGGAATAAGGAATTTTTATCAGTTGTAGTCGTCAACTCTTTTATAAATAAAATCTTAAGTTTATGTCATTATCTTTTGGAATTGAGAAACCTCTAGTGGATTCAGAAGTTTAGACTTGTGGATTCAAGTAGTCATTGGTGGATTCCAACATTTATCTATTTCTGTTGAATCACAAATAAGATTATATTAATGAACGAACCAAATCTGTCAAACATGAACCGTGCATGCTTATAATTCTAAATTGTAGTTTTGAATAGCTTAACGTATCCAAATTGGATAAAAATTTACAGAAATGATCTATACACTATAACCTACAAATTGTACGGGGAGACGTAAAAAAGTGATGAAAAGTTGGTGAAATTCACCATCCCTCATATAAATAAAAAAGGGATCCCTCACTAGAAGGGTCCTATATATACAGTAATATCAGTTTCTATTCAGAGCGGAGCCCTGTTTTGAAATTAAAGTGGTTATGACTCCTTATTTGGCTCATTTTAGGGGTTAGATTTTCACAACTCCGCATTTCAATGTCTAAAATACAATGTGTGGATTATTTCTGTCATGTTTCATACAATTTGAACATCATTTGAGTTTTCATAATCGTGATTTACACAAATGGTTCTGCTTGAATAGATTTTGTTCTATTGACTTATTTCATCTAATTCGGTACCCAAATGACATGAAACTTTGTAGACATGTTATACACACTATAATTTAAATACTGTACGATGAAGATGTAGAAATCTGACCTGAATGTGAGCCAAATAAGAAGCCCCACACTTTAATTTAAAAGTGGGGCTCCGCTCTGGATATATATATATATATATATACATACATACATACACACACACACACGGGTGAGAGAAAATAATGTAGGATGAACAAAGTAGACTTACAATTAAAAATATAAATAGAGCATGAAAAAATATGAGATGAACAAATTGGTTTGTGGAGTGGCAATCCACGCACCATAAACTAATTGTATAGTTTTTTTCTATGAAATAAACTAATTGAATGGTTGAGAACTTGAGATCATAGCCCTCGTACTAGTCTATCAAGTCCATTTGTTTTTTTTTGAAATAAGGACGAGGTCCTTCCTATGCAAGGTGCCACCATGATATTATTAATAGAATCAAAGTACAACGGGGGACATAGTACCTAAACCCCGCGAATTATTATGCTGATCTTCGAAAAGAACATTCTGGATAATCACAGGACTCTCTTCAAACCAAATCTCATTGAGACCGCTCAAACTAGCAAGGTGTGTTAGCCTATTGGCTACACCATTAGCTTGTCTATAGATATGCTTGAATTGGATGAAAGAAAATGATGTAACGTACCTTCTACAATCTTCAACAATCCTGCCTACCTCTGATAAGTCATCATCCTTCTTAAGGGCATTAACAAGCACAAAACAATCCAGCTCGACCTCAACCTCATCTCATCCTTGATGAACAGCCAGCAGCAGCCCAACTTGAAGCGCTTCAACTTCAGCGTGCACAACCGATTGCACATAGGGGATCGGTCGGGCTACAACCGCCCTTGCACTCCCTGGTTTCATCACGCACAATGACACCCACACCATCACTTCTTGGTTACTCTCTAAAACTCTCATCCACATTTACCTTCAGCCTTCCGTACTAGTCTATCAAGGCCATTTGTCTTTATCAGATCAAGAAAGGGCTTTTTGTCTAAATCGCGGCTTTCCAATTATCAATTATCATATATATATATATAGCATATATAACAGAAATTTCAATAGATGTGTAGCTCCATATAAGGCCTTCCCCAGTGTGAGACCTATGGCGTCCGTCTTGGTCCACTGCCAAACGACAGTCTGACCAACTGTTATCAACTTTGTGATATCCGGCCGGCTGATTCAAACATATAAAAGGAAAAGCCAATCAAGCCATGCCCAATGCTTAGAAGATATGCTATATATATGGCTGATATGGGTCTCTCGATTTCATACCCTCATACTGTCATTGCATGCAAAAACTCAATGCCTTTGTCTGCATGAAAATTTTCATTGACAGAATATTATTAGGTCTTTGCTGACTCTTTGTTGTAAGGTCGGGGAGAGAGAGAGAGAGAGAGAGAGAGAGAGAGATGGACGTTGGAGAAGGTCAGCATGAAGACATTGCAACAAGAGCAGTGTATGAGGCAGCAGTTGCGGGATCAGTATCATCATTGAAAAGATTGATCCAGAAAGACCCTCTCATACTCAACAAAGTTTCACTCACTCACTTCAGCGATACTCCGCTGCACATCTCAGCTTTGCTCGGCCACTTTGATTTCACCAAAGCTCTTCTTACTCACAATCCGAGACTTGCCACTCTGAAGGACTCCTTCAGACGCCCGCCTCTCCTTTTGGCATCTGCCGAGGGCCATAAGGAGACTGTCCAAGCTCTTTTGAAAACCTATCCTGACGCTTGCTTGTTTTGGGATCAAGAAGGTAAAATTCCGCTTCACTATGCTGCTATGAGAGGACATGTTGAGGTGTTAGCTGATCTGATGCGCACAAAGCCCGAATCAGTCACATTTAGGGTTCTTGACAGAGGAGACACAGTTTTCCACTTGTGTGTTCAATATAACCAATTAGAATGCCTGAAGCTATTGGTGGAAGAGGTAGGAGACGACAAAGATATCCTCAATGCTAGAGCCGGTTGTGATGGTGGTATGACCATCCTCGAATTAGCTGTGATGCTGAGGCAAATCGAGGTATATTAACTGTATATGTTTCACCTTTTCTTTTCCTTAATTTTATGCTTAACAACACACATGCAACCCTAAACCCTAATCACGCATGCCATATATAGAAGCGTAAAATTCCTGAAATATAATCATGATGAATGAAGTTAATTTGAGCACTTTAGTCATGCAGATTCAAGTTAGATATGGACATCATCACGTACAATCTCTTATTGCCACAATTTCTAATTGCATTCTATTTTTATTTTTAGATGTCGTTTGGATCAGTTTCTATGAAACTAAATCTATGAAAGACAAATTAATAAACATGGAAATTAATCCACTGTGCGTGCAGACCATAAAATACTTGCTTTCGGTACCTTCTGTACGACCTGAAGAAGGAGATGAAATACATGGGAGGGTTCTAAATATGTTAGAAAATAGTCCAAGAGATTTCGTTAGATTGGAACTTCAACGAGTTTTCCTGGACACTGGAATCATGAGAAATGGAAGGAAAGAAAATGAGCAACAACCATTAGGAAACAAAAAATCGAAGAAAGATGGAAAAGAGGGAAGGAAAAGTTCAAAAAAAGTGAATGAGAAACGCAGTAGTAAGACGACTGGGAACAGCTGGGTGGAAGAGAAACGCGGCATGCTGATGATTGTGGCTACCATGATGACAACAATGACATTCCAAGCTACAATTAATCCACCAGGTGGGTTTTGGCCAGAAATGAACACCAACATGACTTATAATGGACAAATTGTTTGCGATGTGACGAACCCTTGTGTTCCCGGAACTGCAGTATCAAGCTACATAAATCCATCTAGATTCAACTCCTTCCAGAATTTCAATATCGTATGCTTCCTTTTCTCTACGAGCATCACTTTTTTGCTTGTATGCGGATTTCCTCTCCGTAAACGATTACTTGTGAGGCTTATGTCAATAGGGATGATTCTCACTCTCATATTCTTGACGCTGACGCTCAGCAAAGGTGCACATTTGGTAAGACCCACAAGCGGTAATAATGATATTACCACTGACACGATTATCGGTTGTATCACTTTGGTTTGGCTTCCACTGCTTGGACTGGTAGTTTTAATTCACACTATTCGTCTTCTCACTTGGCTGGTAAAGAAGTTGTGGCACCAAATCCACCCAAAAAACAAGACGACGATCAACAACAATGCAAAGCCTCATCAGCTAATTTCCATAGACTCTCACAAGGTGATCAGTCGGTCGTACGCCTAAGAGGACCCAGATGATTGATACTCGATCGATCGGTTGGCATGCATGTTTACATAATTAGCAATCATAATAGCTGGCATGCTTATTGTTATAATTAATTATTTCTCCTTGTTTAATTCACTTATAATTTATAAATACGTATACTATATAGTATATAGTACGGTGTCCAAACAGTGAAAGCCAAAACGCTGGAACCCCAATAATCATTTAGGTTTATTTAAGACAAGGAAGATGATCAAGTTTAGCATCATTCCGCATCAAATACCGCCACTTTGGTCAACAGAACTGAGCTAATAGAAGCTGTATCCTCATCCATGCCAATTTGGTATCAACCAAACAAAATAAATATAAAGAGCGCGCATAGCTCTACTAAAAATAAGAGGGCCGCCGAACCGAACGAAGAAAACCTGCTTCATTTGAACAGCTCCTGCAGTTCTAACACATTCGTTAAATTGGATGCCAGCTCCTGCGTCTTTCGTGGGCATTAAAATGAACAGTTACAATAATTTGAAAACTGGGAGTCTTATCTCACGTTTGATTAAATTTGTGAGAAAATCAACAATTATGTCTCTCATGTATCTAACTAGGTTGATAGGCCGCGCGTTGCCGCGGGTTTTATAGGTTCAGTGCAACTTGTTGATTTTGCTACCCGGCAACATACATCACTACTAGGATATGGGGCAATAGGGACGGGCAGTTTTCCGTCCCTATTAGGATTATAAGGGACGAAATCCGTCGCTCTAAGGCCTTGGACACGATTTTTCTGGGTGTGCCCCCATGTACCATCTCCATTTTGTGATTTTGTAATTTAGGGACGGATTTTCCTGTCTGTCCCACCCTGAACACCGTATCCACATGCGCTATCATTTTCCTTTCTGACATACAATATAATAATTTCATCGTCCGTCGCATTTTGAGTGGTGAAACTTGATACACCTTATATTCATCCGTGCCCAACCCGCTAAAAACAAAAAATATTTTGTATTTTGACAATACAGTCCGTCCCCATATTGAATGGTTAGAGTTGACACGATTGGACTCTATCCGTTCCCAATTTGTATAAATTTAATAAAAAAATAATTACAAATTAGAACAAAAACCAATCTGCAATTTTACCGGTTTTCAAATATTTTACTGGTTTGGTTTACTATTGGGTCCAATTTTGAATTGGGTCCCAAATCATTCTAAACATCTTATTATAATATAAAGCCAACCATAGATTAAAAAATTTAATTCCAAATAAAAGCAAATAAGTAATTAAGTACAGAAACACAAAACAATAAATTGACATAATCTAAAAAAACCAAGAAAAAAAATATCCCAGCAAAGTAGTTATGTTAACACATTGAACAAATTTCATGATTCACAGACAGAAATTGAACACAAAGCAACTATTAGTTTGACACTGAGCCTAAGACAATTTTCTTCACAAACTCTAATACCAGCAAATCCTATGCACGGACCACATCCTACACAAAAGTAATCATACCAAATCCTAAAGAAAAATCACTACACAACTAGCCACAGACTATTTTCTTCACAAATTCTAACGATCACCTGCAACAATAGTAGTAAATAATACCAGAAAATGCTATACACAGAAGTAAACGTAGCAAATTCCTAGACAAATATATGTACAACACAATTGCAGAAAACAAACATGAAAACCAACACAAAAGAACACATTTGACACAAGGTATTTTGGTTTATAACCCATTATCATATATCCATTTACATATACAATGTTAGGAAATGTAGCGGCCTATACTATCTATACATCAAAAGCTACATCACAACTTCAATATACCAAAAGCAAAATTCATTCTAAAACCACATTTTTTGGATAGAATGAAATTTGATTCTATTAATCCAGATCTAACCTAACCAAGTATAGATCCAAAAGCTGTTAATCTAACATTCTATATACATATTTCCAAAAATAACAGTAACTAACTTCAAAATATATCTAACATGGCAAAAGGTTGTAAGATCTAACCATTACCTAAGAAGCAAGGAAGCTTTGGTTGACAATTCAAACCATTTGGTCATCTGAATGACAGCTTTCTTGAGGATTCTCCGGCTTCTGCTCCATGAGCATCGCTCAAGGCTTTTAGCTGATGTTTCAAGCCATTCTTTTGGGTAGTAATCCCTGGAACATCAACCCAAGTGGCACCACAACCATATCCTCACACCCTATTACGCTTCTCAGGGCCCATAGCCCTTTGAAATATCTCATTTCGAACATCATGAGTTACTTCACGACCCTTGTTTCGTGCTTCATTCTCAAGCTCTTGAAAATTGTCCTGCAAAAAATAAATCATTTAAAATATAACACCCTGTGACATTCTCCTAACTATATGATTACTTCTAAAAGCTCTCAACCATCTTCCACAAGATGTTTAATACGCATCTATATACAAAGAGAAATGCTAAAGACACCAAAAAAATATACAAAAAATCTATACCAAATGATGTGGCATGTGCTAGTTCATTCATTTTAATCCTTTTCATTTCCAACATGTATACCTGATAAATTAACTTGGCAAAAATGAAAATTAGCAATTACAGTAAAAACATAAAAAATAAAAATATTTCTTGCATTTGGGATTTGATATCGATTACCATAAAATCCAAGCATAAACAAGACCCAATCAGGTTTGACTACCATAAAGGCTTCACTAGGATTTAAATCTTAATATGAATCAATTTGAATAAAATTGTTTGTTTGTCCCAAACTCCCAATCCCTGATATCATACCATCAAAACTAACAACTTGTAAGGAGTTGCTGATAAACGCACGCAATCCTGCTATATATTCATCACTTCTTCGATCAAGGAATACCCACTCTTTATCTATACCAACAAAGATGTCTGTAAAACCATACCAAATGGAAATATATGGCTGTAGTTTAGATTGCAAAATGACAATATGCAAGCTAAACATATACTATGTTATAAGCAATCTGGCAATGCATAATTTGGGCTATAAGATTGAATTCATCCATAGAGAGGTTAGAAATTCATGAACTCTTTCTACGCTACGATAATCCTCGTTCATCAAATTTGAATTCCAAAAATTGTCTATACAGTAGAGGAAACCGATGGGTATTCTCATATATCATCCACCAAACTTTGAAAAAAAAAGAGTTATTCAACAACCTCAATCTCTGATTCACACAAGGTGAAGCCATAAAAATATCAAATTGATTATATAGAGACAGAGACCTTGTTTCAGAAAATCTGGCCGTATGTTGTAGGGGATAAGTTTTTCAGCGTCGATTTCTAAATTTTTCTTCTCTCTGAAACGAAGAGATCGTTCACTTAAAAAAATTGATCCAGAAAGATATGGTGTGTTGTTTTGCCAGTGAAGAGGAAAAGATGGATGTGCGTTTATATGATCATGCGTCTCCTACAACTAAAATCTAATTTGATTTCTTATATTTCTTTTAAGCAGTAGACTTCAGAAAAAACAAAAGTAAGAGATGATAAATTAGCGATGTAATATACTTATCCAATATTATCTCATGAGGGATCTTATAATTTAGGGATAGATGTTTACATGTCCGTGTCCTTATTCTTTCACATGTGTAGCATTGTGAAATGGGGATGGATGCATAAACTGTCTGTGTCAAATTGTCACATGGATAAGTGGTGAAAAATTTTGGCACCAGTTTTTATACCAGTTTGGAACGGACAGTCAAAATGTTTGTACTCATATTCTATCACAATTTGGAGAAGGTTGTTAAAATAATAAAATGTATAGTCTGGGACAGAAGGCAAAGTTGTCCGTGGCCAAAGTTCATATCACAGGTAACGTTATAGAGCTTTTGGGGACGGATGCAAAAACTGTCTGTAGCCGATTGGTCACTCTGGGGACGGTTGTCCGTAGCGAAATCGTAAACAAGCGCGTGGGTGGAGTCTTTGTGGGAAATTTGGGGACAGCTAGCTTATATTTGTCCCTTTTATGATCATAAGGGTATTGACAACAAAGTCGTCCCAGTTTCATCTGTGCCTATTGCCCCATATCCTAGTAGTGCATGATATAGACACTGCTGCATTCATATTCACAACAAAAGTATTGTTCATCAATTACAATAAACATAGACGTGTTTCAAAACTATAAGGTTATGCCCAACAACCTATTGATTATATACATCTACTATACAAAAATTTCATCCATGCCATCAGCAAAAGCTATAATTAAGGCATATATGTCCCTTTGGGGGTGTTTGTTTCACCGGACTAACATGGCTAAGCTTAATTTCTACAAGAGTCACTACCAGGATAAGCACTTTAGCCGACGAAATTTTTTCGTCGGCCTGTTCACCATTTTCGTCGGCTATAACCTTAGCCGACGACACGTCGTCGGCTATACTCCACACCTTAGCCGACGAAATAATATAAAAAATTCGTCGGCTATACTCCAAACCTTAGCCGACGAAATAATATAAATATTTCGTCGGCTATAATCCAACACTTAGCCGACGAAATAATATTAATATTTTGTCGGCTAAAGTTTTTAAAAAATAAAAATTAAATAGAGAATAGCCGACGAAATTAGCACACTTTCGTCGGCTATAATACTTTTAGCTGACGAAATTAGCACACTTTCGTCGGCTAAAGGTTGTTGGAAAAAAAAAACTAGCATAGCCGACGAAATATGGTAAATTTCGTCGGCTATAGTACTTTTTATACTAGAAACCCAAACAAAATTTATACATTACCATCCAAGCAAGCTGCAAATTACAGAAACAATTTTATAACCAACAACAACACACCATCTAAAGTAACATAAACATTTTGCATTAAATTTTCAATTCATAAATTGTTCATAAAACCTAAAAAGTAAATTAATATTTGTTCATAAACCTAAAAAAATAAATAAATAATTGTTCATAAACTTAAAAAACTAAATGAAATCGATATCGTCTAAATCAATATCTGCTCCAGGATGAGGTTGTTGGGGAGGTTGGGGAGGTTGCGGCGGCTGAGGTAAGACAACAGGCGGGGGCATGGGCGGAAGCGGAAGTCCCTGCTGCTGTGCAGCTATAAAATCTTGCATGTACTGGTACATCTGCTGCTGCTGTGTCTGCTGGGCGGCATGGCATGCTATAGTGTACTCCTGTAGAGCGGCAGTATATGCTGCTTGGGCGGCCTCTCTCGCGGCAGTATATGCTGCTTGGGCGGCCTCTCTCTCGGCAGTATATGCTGCTTGGGCGGCTTGTTGTTCCCGTAACATCTGAACTTCCGCCTCAAGCTGAGTCGTTCTGCTGCTGGTCGAGGCTCCTTTTTTCTGAAACCCAGGAGTGGTTTTCAGTACCCCCTCGCCCTTCTTTCCCAGGCCCCGACAGTAGAAGTTATTTCCTCGTGGTGGGAAGGCTGTGCCCATGATCCTGGCCCCAACGCTGAGATCCGAACTGTCGATCCGGGACATGGCTTCGGACATGTCTTCCTCTTGCGTGTCAGACCATGTCTCCCTGACTATAGCAGCCATCACCTCGTCACTAGCCTGCCTCACCCTCGCCTAATTTGATAGGAAAAAAAATTAATTAACATTTTAAAATATATATATATATATATATATACATATAATTTACTAAATTTTAAAACGTAAAACGACTTACAATATTCTCCTGGGAGTCAGGATATGTCTTCTCGTACGTATAGACGTACTGGTTGACCTCTGGATGTTCTCTGGCCGCCTCCTCCATCAACGATGCGAACGGTCTAGAACCGGTATGATGGTTTCTCATGTTGCGTTGCCGGTTTTGAGCCTTCACCCGGGAAACGGCCTACAAAGGAATCGAATTAGTAAAATATTTTAAAACGTATTAAATATAATTCAATATAATAAATAATTATTTTTAATTACTTGTTTATGTGGGTTGTTGAATTCCGATATCAGAAGCCAACGCCACTCGTACTCCCTGAACTGGAACTCAAGGTGGGTGCCGGAACGTTCGTTCCCATGTGTAGTCCAGTGGGTCCGTAACTCGTTCTTCCACTCCTTGTACCTGTAATACGCCAAAAAAAATATAAATATTATAAATTAAACATAGTTTTTTTTGTCCTTAACTTTGCAACGTACCTTCCCCCGTGCACAACGTCCGCCCAGGTGTTCCTCAGGTACTCGGGAACGTCAAACCACACCTGCATTTAAACATTTATTACTTTAGACGTTCATAAATCTACAATGTAATAAATAATGTTAAATATGAATTTTGTTATACTTACCGACATGGCGTTGTGGACCATGTCCTTAACCTCCTGTGGGACCTCGCCCCAGTCTGACCACAACATAGGGACTCTATCCCTAATAAGCGCTCCCACGCGGCCAGAGTACATCCTCGTCTTGCCGCCCGATACTACGTTCCCATCCTCGTCAGTATCAATGACGATCCTTCCCGATGTACTCACTGTCTTCTCGAGAGCTTTCCTCGTGACCGGACCTCTCTTCTTCCTTGTCGGCTTGGCTCCGACGGTACCTATCATAAATTGATGATTAGTAAATTAATTTTATTATAACATTATAACATAACAAATTACTTATATAATCATTACCTGAGGGCGTTGGGGCGGATGCGACGGACTCCGACTCTGTCGCCGACGATGATACCCTCGCAGAAATTAACTCTGTAGCAAACGGCACGAACAGATACACCGCTGATGGGGTCACCTGGGGGGTAGTGGATAAATCGGCGCCCCTGAGTCATCGACTGCAGGTATTGCCGGTATGAAGCGCGGAAGGAAGAGAAGAGGCGGCGGCATCTGTACCCCGGAAGACCCACCCTCCGATGCACTAGGGCCTGGTGCCGGTGCCCTACGTATCTCAGGCATACGTGGTGCAGACACCTCCGCCTGAGTCGGAGGCCACAGCTGCCTCGAGGAGTGAGGGCCGCTGGGCTGCCTGTAGGAGCGAGGGGCGTCCTGCTGGCCAGAGGAGCGAGGGGCGCTAGGCTGCCTGGAGGAGCGAGAGGCGTCCGGCTGGCCGGAAGAGCGAGGGGCGCTAGGCGGCCTGGAGGCGGGAGGGTCATCTGGCTGCCTGGAGGAATGTGTCGGCTCCAGAAGAGACGCCCGTCGGGCCGTCATTGGGCCCTGAAACGAACCGCGAGGGTTGCTAGACGTTTCCTCTGACGATTCACCCCGGCCCTTCAAACTCTTTGATCTGCTGAATAATCCTTTCATCCTAAATAAAATAATTAATATTTTGTTAAATTAAAAATGAACAATATACCAAAAAAATAATTAATATACGCAAATATATTAAATATACTAAATACACCCAAATATATTAAATATACTAAATACACCCAAATACACCCAAAATCAGTAAATACACCCAAATTCAGTAAATACACCCAAATACACCCAAATACACCGATATATACTAAATACACCCAAATACACCGATATACATCCAAATATACTAAATACACCCAAATACACCCAAATATACTAAATACACCCAAATACATCCAAATATACTAAATACACCCAAATACACCCAAATTTACTAAATACACCCAAAATACATCCAAATATACTAAATACACCCAAATACACCCAAATATACTAAATACACCCAAATACATCCAAATATACTAAATACACCCAAATATATTAAATATACTAAATACACCCAAATTCATCCAAATACACCCAAATTCAGTAAATACACCCAAATACATCCAAATACACCCCAATACACCCAAATACACTCAAATACACCCAAATACACCCAAATTCACCCAAATACAACCAAATATACACCCAAATTCAGTAAATACACCCAATATAATTCAACATTATCACAACATAATACAATTCAACATTATCACAATATAATTCAACACAATTCAATATAATGCAATATATTGAAAAAACAACCCAAATTTGTTCTATAATACAATATAAACATGAAATTGCATACCTAATTGGTTTGGGAGATGAGGGAGGCGCAGTGGAGGCCGGAAACTGTCGAAAATGGCGAAAGAAAATCGAGAGGAGAGGGAGAAACCGTCCGGCCGAGAAGGAGAAGTGGAGAAAGTGGGGGTTCTGTCGCTGCAATCGAATATATAGGAAGAACTATAGCCGACGAAATAAAAAATTCGTCGGCTATAGTCCCACTTTAGCCGACGAAATAAAAAATTCGTCGGCTATAGTTGGACTTTAGCCGACGACAAAACCCTAATTTCGTCGGCTAAAGTGAACTATAGCCGACGAAATTTTTTAAATAATTTCGTCGGCTATAGTTCAACTTTTACCCGACAAAATTACTGCGAATGTTAGTAATTTCGTCGGCTAAAGTATATTTTATTCATATTTAGTAATTTCATGCACAATTTATTTGTTTTATCTTGTGAAACGGAAAACCGACCGTCAGATATCATCATTATGTTGAAACATGTGTGAGGGTAAAATTTCAGCATCATCGGACACAAGGTCGAGCTCGATCCGCACGGTCAATCCCGTTGGTCAAACCCCTAAACACAAACAAACAGTGATTTGGCCACCTAAAATACGTATTCTGTCCGGACCGTCAACTACAAATAGTTTCATATCGAGGAGACGCAACTAGCGGTATAAAATTTATAAGAAAAATAACCGTCGGAGATAGGGCGTCCTCTATGGCGAACGAATAGAAAAAATGCAATGACCGCAAGTATTGGCACCGAAACTTATCGGAATTACGTGAAATTTCAACCGTAGACATATTTCATCGTTCCGGTCATATCTTATCTCACGACTTTTTTTTGTTTGAAGCATCTACGTATAGTTTGTTTTTAAAATGGAACATTTACTTAACACTTAGTCAATTAGTTATACAACATTAGTAGGCATACTTTGATTGTGACAATCCATCTTGTGAAACGGAAAACCGACCGTCAGATATCATCATTATGTTGAAACATGTGTGAGGGTAAAATTTCAGCATCATCGGACACACGGTCGGGCTCGATCCGCACGGTCAATCCCGTTGGTCAAACCCCTAAACACAAACAAACGGTGATTTGGCCACCTAAATTACGTATTCTGTCCGGACCGTCAACTACAAATAGTTTCATATCGAGGAGACGCAACTAGCGGTATAAATTATTATTTTATTCATTTAACTTTAGCCGACGAAATATTAGGGTATTCGTCGGCTATACTTTAGGGTTTAGGGGTTAGGGTTTAGGGTTTAGCCGACGAAACATGTTATATTTCGTCGGCTAAAACTGTCAAATAGATAAAAAAAACAGTTGGTTTAACCGTACCCATAACAATTTCCTGCATATATAACCAACATTAAGATACATTATGAATTGTAGAGCTTGTACCATATAAAACACATCCAATTGTAGTACAAATTCAAATAACTAAGAAGGCTCGTAATCAGAATCATCCGATGAGTCTTCTTCGGTGTCAGAATTAATTTCCGGTAATCTATGCATTTCTACATCACAAGAGTCGTCGTCTGTTTCTTGATTTGGATCCACATCAATAAGGCGAGCGTCTAAATCACGAATTCGAACCGAACGACCCGGTTTAAAATTATTAAGGCGAATTGTAGAGGAGTCAGGAATATCTATTGCACTGTGTTCTTGATACGCAACATTTTCTTCCTCGTCTTCGGCCTCTCCAAGTGTAGCCGCCCGGTAAATGTTTCGAGGGTGCACAAGATTGACTACTTTCCACGCGTCACCCTTAACAAGGTCATCAAGATAAAACACTTGTTTCACCGATGTCGCAAAAACAAACGGGTCATCTTCGTAACAGCTTGTGCCAGTGTTCACCGATAAAATCCCGTACTGATCAATCTTCATACTCTGCGAGCTTCTAGTATCAAACCATCTACACTTGAACAGGTGCACGGTCATGCCTTGCCCATAAACGAGTTCCACCACTGAATCAAGAACACCATAATAATCAACTCCATTCCGGCCACCATGCGCCATAACCCCAGAATTCTGTGTTCTTCGTCTGTTGTCTCTCATTTCACATATAAATTGCACGCCATTGACCTTGCACATCGGGTAAACTCTTGACATTATCGGCTTCATAGCTAGAAGTCTTAGTTCGTGAGACCAATTTGGGTGACCATCAAATTGAATATGGTTCATCTGCAACCAAAGATTCAATGTATTATAAATTAATATGAATAATTATGCAATCAAGGAGACTTGCAACATACAAAATTGGAGAATTACATACCCAATCGCCAAAATAGTTCGCGAACTCCTTGTTGTGGTAGTCGAGATCACCTTGAATGTCTGGACAGTGTAGATGAATGTCTTTCCAGTATTCAACTTCTTGACAGTTAATCAATACCCACCAATGGGCTATGACGAGCTCATGGGGTTGCAACTTGTAGGACTCTGGTAAAATTCCATAAACTTCAACATCATTTGAGACTATGGAAAGGTTAAACTTCGGTTCATCAACCAGCATGGTTTGTGGAGTTTCCTTCAATGCTCCTAGATACAACTTCATGTAGGTGACGCACTCGTGCGCAATATATGCTTCTGCTATACATCCTTCAGGCGCGGATTTGTTAGCCACATAAGCTTTG
The DNA here is from genome assembly GCA_951800085.1 of Comarum palustre. NCBI lineage: Eukaryota > Viridiplantae > Streptophyta > Magnoliopsida > Rosales > Rosaceae > Comarum > Comarum palustre. Next base: position 11,932,068 of record OX637586.1, read on the forward strand.
TAGTCTCCAAGTTGTCTGTAAATAAATAAATTTGTTGTCATATGTTACGATTATACAATGAACATGTACAATAAAAACATTAGGTGTAAAAAACATACCTTTCCATAGGATACATCCAAGTATAGTGTACTGGACCGGTAAGCAACAATTGCTCGGGAAGATGGATCATCAGGTGCGGCATGATGTCAAAAAAATTTGGAGGAAATATTCTCTCAAATTTACACATGATATAAATAATGTCCTGTTGCATTTCCCGGAGATCAGATTTTGTCACTTCCCTTGTGCATAACTTCCGGAAGAATCTTGACAACGCTACTAACGGCTCCACCACCTGACGGGGAAGGAAGGGTCGAATGAAAATAGGGAAGAGACGTTGTAGCAGAATATGACAGTCATGACTCTTTAACCCGTACATTTTATTGTCCCGAATGTTTACACACCGGGCTATATTTCCTGCGTAGCCTGAAGGATACTTCACAGAACTCAACCACCTGAAAATTACGTTCTTCTGTTCAGGCTTCACGGTGTACGGAGCTTGAGGCATTTTTTTCTTCCCTTCTTTCAACCACAAATGTCTTCGTATCTCCATTTTTTTAAGATCAATGCGTGCCTTCGGACCGTCTTTCGTCTTTCCCTCCAAGTTCAGCACGGTTCCCACCACACTGTCACACACATTCTTTTCTATGTGCATCACATCTAGGTAGTGCCTGATCAACAACTTACTCCAGTATGGGAGTTCCCAGAATATGCTCTTATGTGTCTAAAATTTATACCTGTCGGGTCTGTCAGGTATTGCCGCCACTATATTGGGATGATTGCTGAGCTGCCCAAAATCATACTCATTAAGCACTGCTAAAATTTCTTTCCCTGTCCATCTTCTAGGAGGCACACCAAGTTCTACAGTCCCATCAAATGTCTTGTCATCGAACCGCCATTCGTGATCATACGGAAGGAGAGTACGGTGACCCAATCTACATATCTTGTTGCAATGACTACTGCTCCCCTCATCGCTTAGGCACTCTGGACAAGCCTTGTATCCAATGACAACGTTGCCCGACAACATCCCACGAGCAGGAAAATCACTAATGGTACCAACAACCATAGCATGCATCTGGAACATCTCGTGCATGAACTTATCATAAGTGGGATGACCAACGTCCCAAAAAAACTTAAGCTCTTCAATCAAGGGTCTCAAATACACATCGAGACACTTCCCTGGATAACCGGGTCCCGGAATCAACAAACTCAACATATTGTATTCCTTCTTCATGCACATCCATGGAGGAAGATTGTATGGTACCAAAATCACCGGCCATACACTGTATTGAAGACTCATGTTGCCAAAAGGATTGAACCCGTCGGATGAGAGCCCGAGCCTCACATTTCGGACCTCAGACGCAAAATGAGGAAACTCCCTGTCTATATGCTTCCAGGCCTCCCCGTCAGCAGGGTGTATAAGGGTATCTTCGCCTTGCAATTCCCTATCAGCGTGCCATCTCATAGATTTGGCCGTGTGCTCCGACATGTACAACCGTTCCAGCCTATCCCTCAACGGGAAATACCGAAGTACCTTCATAGGTTTCCTATTGCCTGCAGGAGTCAACTTATACCTGTCACTCTGACATACTGGACATGTGTCAAGGTCACCAAGGTCATTCCCTTCTGGATCTTTACCCCAGAAGAGAACACAATCATATCTGCATGCATGGATCTTGATGTAGGAAAGCCCAAGATCTTTCAGTATACATCGGACCTTATGATGAGTGGTAGGAAGACGATGACCGTGGGGCAGCATCGAAGCAGTGTACTGTAGATACTCATCAACAGCCTTCACAGTCGATTTTGTCTCAACTTTAATCTTCATAACGTCCATCACACTTTCAAGAACCGTTTTCTGACAACCGGGATACACAGGGGTCTGTTGGAAAGCAAGTAGTTTGTTGTACCTGTCAATACCAGCAGTGTTGACAACTCTAGGGAAGGGCTGCACCGGGTCAGACATATACGGTCCTTCAGAGCATACACCCCTCTCATAAGGAAACATATCGTTGATGAAGGCCGTTGTTGGATCGTTGGATGTACTGCCCGTCTCAGAAAACTGCCCATGATCATGCGGACCCCTTGATGATGTTTCACCGTGATATATCCAACATGTGTACTTCTCTCAAAGCCCATTACTTTGAAGGTGCTGCCAAACCTTGTCAATTGGAAATTGATACATATCGCTGCGACACTGACATTTAGTGCACGGACAATAGAAAATTGTATTCCCTTTAGCATTATTGATCACATATTCAATAAAACTAACAACTCCTTTAGCATATCTTTTGTCCCATTTTGGAAGCGAAATCCAACTCTTATCCATATCCTGAGAAAATAACATAATATATATGTATAAACGCTAATTAATTAAATTTACGAATCATTCAATTTATATTATATCTGAGTTAACGTACAATTAATATATATAATAATTACTAATTAATATAATCAAATTAATATATATATATATATATATATATCAACAACTTCATATATATTATCAAACCCAAATCGATCAACTCAATCACACTCAAAACACAATATAATCAACTCTAATTAAAACACAATATAATCAACTCTAATTAAAACTCAAAATCAATGTGCATAACGAAAATAAAACTCTTAAATCAACTCAAAAACAAGATATATACATATACGTACCTATATATAACGCCACAAACTAATTTCAGACAGATTTCGACAACACCCAACAATTTCGCCAACCCCAAAATTTTTTCTCCCGTTTTTTCTTTCAAATCAGCTACTGTCTAGATCTGGAAATATAAAGAATTTTAGCCGACGAAATTATATATATCGTCGGCCAAAGTTTTAAAATTTCGTCGGCTATAGTTCACAGACTATAGCCGAAGAAAAAAACTATTTTAGCCGACGAAACAACATTTCGTCGGCTAAAGTAGACTTTTAGCCGACGAAAATTTCACTTAGGCGACGAAAGTTTTTTTCGTCGGCTAAAAGTCCACTTTAGCCGACGAAAATTTCACTTAGGCGACGAAATTATTTTTCGTCGGCTAAAATGGACTTTAGCCGACGAAAAAAAATTTCTTCGGCCTGCTAATTTTTTTTTCGTCGGCTATGATACTTATTCTGGTAGTGAGTCATGGACTCTTCTAACTCGGGTTATGCTATGTAGACACATAAATTTAACGAAAATAAAATCGTTGAATATTCAAAAAACATGTGGGCTCAATGAAACGTACAAGTGGCTTCTGAGTCAGCAATGTCAAAGAGACTCCGTAAACGACAAGTGACGATGTGTGACTTGTTGGCCAAGAACAGATTTGTCAAATTCTGACTAAAGGTAAACATTAAATATCTTATGTCAATCAATCACCAATCAAATTAAATTGATTGTCAGAATTAAAATCAGATATTTAATCAAATCAATCATGTCTTAACAGGAATAATTAAATCAATTAATTAAAAGGTGACTTGATATAATTATAATAATTATCAACCAATCAAAATTGATTGATTTAATTATTACCGATAAGAAATGATATTCATTCGGCGCCTTCATTACTACATGTCATATACGGAGGAGTGTCGACAATATAAATACCTCCTCTCATATCAAGATGAGAACTTCTGGCAAGAAAGAACAAATCACTGATAAGAACTAAGTCATGAAAACACTTGTGAAGAACTATCAAGATTCCAAATAGTCAGTTCCTCATGAATCTCAAGCCTAGAAGTCATCAAATCTCGAAGAGTCACTAAGCTGTCAAATAGCCGATCTCTTCACCAACCTTCATTCTTAGAAGTTGTCAAGCTCCCGAAGAATCATCAAGCTTCCAAATAGCCGATCTCTCCACCAACTTCAAGACAATGAATAAACCACCGCGTGAAACCTCCCGCAATCCAAACTCGATCAACATCAAGCCTCGATGACTTTTGATTAACAAATCTAAACTTCTACCGATTTCTTTAACAAGCTCGTGGAGAATCAACAAGCACTAAACACATGTACCGATTCATCCACTATCAAAGCCGAAGAACATTCACTACGTGACACAACTCGTGGTCTAAATCCTATCAAGAACAAGCCTCTACGACCCTTAGTTAACATCTTCTCCAAATCGTCAACACCATAGAAGGATCAAATTAAATCCAATCGATTCAAGAATAAGTGTTTGTCACCCTTGGATCAAATCAACGTTGAAGATCTAATCAAAGGACATTCTTGTTAAAAGAATGCCAACAGAGATTGTAACCTGCAAATTTATCAATACAAATATATTATTTTATGCACGCGTGTTTCTATTATTCGTCACATAAATTTTTTCATGTTTACAAAATTGGCACGCCCAGTGGGATAATCTCTGCCTCTCATCTCATTCTTCGACATTCTAGCAATCCTCTTCCAATGGAATCAACGATGGCACAAATCAAATCATCAAATAAGACCCACAAGGTAGCTAATATGAAAATATGTAGGTACCTTAGCAGTTGTGCTGCTTATAGTGAGTCATTTCAACTCACGGCATCCAACCATCATTCCTCAAAGTCGTTTCAATTGATCGACGCTTGGGCAACAATGGGGGAAAACCTCATGAAGTAAATGCGTTCAACATCGTCAAGCAACTCCATGAATTATTCTCCTTCGTCCATGATTGATGTTGATTTGGAGATATGCTGACACATGAAATGTCCCTTTGACAATCAAATTAAAACGATTTCAAAAGACGACTCTTTCACCATTCAAGTCATGACGATAGGAGTGACTACCATAGAGGAATAAGAGGCCTAAATAGCCTAATTAACTGAAGTAGTGAAGAGGCTTCAAAAGACCATTGAAGAAAAGGATGTAGAGATTGCATCACTTACAGAGAAGCTAGAAGTTCAACATGACGATGACTCAAATAATGACCTGCATGGCGATAAGGACATGGCTGGTGGATCATCTTCTGAATGAAAAGGAGAATCAAATTCTATCTTAGCTTCATTGTTAGTTCAACAGCTTCAAGACATGATTGCTTACACAATCTAAGCTCAATAGGGTGGTTCGTTTCGAAATACATTGACGTATTCCATGCCTTACACCAAACGGTAAGACAATTTGAAGATGTCAGCTGGTTACCAACCTCCAAAGTCCAAACAATTTGATGACAAATGTAACCCCAAGCAACACAATGCGCATTTCATCAAAACATGCAGTAGCACTGGCACAGATGGTGATCATCTTATGAAGCAATTTGTTCGCTCACTCTGTGGTACATCATTCGAATGGTTCATGAACATGGAGCCTAAATCCATCGATAGCTGGGACAAAATGGAAAAAGAATTCTTGAACTGCTTCTTCTACACACTTCACATGGTGAGTATGTTAGAGCTCCCCAACACCAAGCAACGAAACGATGAACCTGCTATATAATTCATCAATCGTTGGCGCGCACTAAGTCTTGACTGTAAAGATTGACTTAGCAGTCGAGATGTGCATACAAGACATGCATTGAGAGTTGTTGTACATTTTGCAAGGAATAAAACCTCACACCTTTGAAGAACTAGCCGCTCGAGCTCATAACATGAAACTTTGCTTGGTAAATCATGGCCAAAGAGAAGGTGACATCATTAAACCATATAGTCATAAGCATGTTATAGAGTCATTTGCAATTAGCACAGCTCCTGCAAGGATTACAGCGCGAGTCAAATTAAATGATCAAAAGAAATTACATTCAACCCAGGATCAAACAAGAAGGCACACTTTAGAAGAGATAGAAGCTAAAAGTTACCTTTTTCCAGATTCTGACATTGCTGAGATGTTGGTAAACTTGCTTGAAAAATAACTAATCAAATTGCCAGACTACAAACATCCAAAAGAGATGTATCTCGTCAATAACCCAAGATAATGCAAGTACCACAGTGTTATCGGTCATCCAGTGGAGAAGTACTTCGCCTAGAAATATCTCATTATGAAACTCACACAAAAAGAAAAAATATGTTTAGACAATGAAGATAACATGGCTCAGTCAAATCATGCTACCATCATCTATGAGCAACTCGAAGCGTTGTCATTAAAGCCTTTGTTGGAGGCATGCAAACTCATATAAACCACTCAAGAGTCATCACACTCCTTGTTCGCATGAGGTTAAACTGTGAATGACAAAAAACGCTCCTTGTCTGCACGAGCTTAAACTGTGAATGACACAAATACACAAGATTATGGCTCATAGCCAGCATGAGCATAAATTGCACAAGTCATCCAAAAAAGCTTCTTGTCCACACGAGCTTAAACTGTGTATGGCACCTAAAAAAAATCTTTGAACTACGCCATGACTTGATCTCTTTCTTATAAGAGTACGTAGGTAGCTTGGAATATGTTTCTAAGTGCAGACATAACAAATAAAAAAAAATATGTTTGTTCGCGGATTGTTCTGAGTATGATCATAACAAATCAAAAAAATATGTTTGCTCGGAAATTGTTCTAAGTATTATTACAACAAATCAAGAAGGTGAGTTTGCTCGAGGTGTCACCCAAGTTAAAGAAGAGACGTACAAGACTTAAAAGAGGATGACTTTACACACTCTGGATTTCCACTCTTCCTTTCGCGGTCGGAGAATACGCGAAGCCCAAATACCTTAAATGATTCATTCTACTTGCAAAAGTGAAATGAATCAATCATTAAGGTTGTCCGCGTTCTTCAATCACCTAATGAGTCATCCATCAGAGGGTAATCTTTGATAATCGACACTAAAACATGTGGCTCGGTGCGCGTCGTTAAGGCTCAAGGAGAGTAATCTGTGATCACCGGTGGAATGAAACATGTGTCTATGTGAGCGTTCGCAAAGGTGCACGAAGAAGAAATATGGTGTATGAAGGGAGTTTTGATCATGGTGGACAAACTTCAACATCAACGTTTTAACTACCCAAATCCTAAACACGATAAGCGGTTTGTCTCACGTTCAAGACGTGGAAGAAACCTAGCGGTTAGGGGTTCACGTTCTTCAAGTCGTCTCCATGGTATGCAAAGTCTAAACACTTTGAGTGATTTGTCCCACGTTCAAGACGTAGAAGAAACCTAGCGGTTAGAGGTTCACGTTCTTCAAGTCGCCTACATTGTACGCAAACCCTAAACACTTTGAGCTATTTGTCACACATTCAAGACGTGGAAGACACCTAACAGTTAGGGATTAACATTCTTCAAGTCGCCTCCACTGTACATAAAGCCTGAGCACTTAGAGCAATTTATCCCATGCTCAAGACGTGAAAGAAATCAAATTGTCAAGTGTTCGCATTCTTCAAATCGCCTCCAAGTTATGCAAAGCCTAAACACATTGAGTGGTTTGTCTCACGATCAAGATATGGAATAAACCTAGCAGTTAGGGGATGATGTTCTTCAATTTCTGCCGAAATTCTGAAAAGAAAAGAAAAAAGTGTAGTACTTTCGAAAAAAGGGTACCGTCGGTGGAGGTGTTGCTCCTAATCATTCTTTGAAAAAAAAATTGAACAATCACACGTGAAGGAAGGATGGAACAAGCATCCATGGAAAAAATAATTTCTTCACAAGGATGGCATGTGGACCCTGATCTTTAGTACATTAGCTCTCTGCTCAGGTCGGCATAGCAATTAGGGTCTTGGGGGCAGATTAACAGAGCCTGTAATCTGCAGATTGACAAGAAAATTTGTATCAGTACAGATTTGATATTAAAGGTTAATTAAATTAAACGAAGTAAACAAGAGGTGTCTCAAGTCTAAGGTTCTTAGGATGTGATTGTATCGGAAAATAACTCTGTTGTTCGATTGGCACTTGGTCTTCTCTGACAAAGTCGATTGTGTTCTGCAAAAAAAATACACCCACATTAGAGAAGTTAGCTCGGTCGAGGCCAATGGAAAACAAAAGCGAGAATGAAAGGAATAAGGCATTGGTGGCGGCTACAAAGACCTTAGGTTTGGTAAGTTGATATGGTGAAAGGTTCAGACTAGAGACTAATTTATATTGGAATATGGTTTTCCTACGTAAGTAATTTCCTAGTTCGGGCCAAAAAATTATGGAGGGAATAAAAGATTTCCCGCCATATGGCGTTAAAGTATTTGAAGTCTAAAATCATCAAATATAGAAAATCTTGCAAGCAATTAATCATATCAAGGAAGGAAATCATCAAATTTTCTTTTTATTTACGATCGACGCTTCAAATCCAACCAAATCAAAATGTCTAAGGATCCTTACAAATTTGAGGAATCTCTAACAATTTGGGAATCTGACAAACTAAGGGATCCCTCCAAATTCAAGTGAGCCTTACAAATTTAGGACTCCCTGCACACTCAGGAATTCTTACAAATTCAATAGGATTCCCCCCACATACAGTGAAAGCCTAAGAAGTTTGCACTAATTCATTCATATAAAAAGAGTGGACTTCTCACCGCATCTCCGACACACGACGGTGACATGACTACGATACATCTTAAAGTGGAGGCATTTGTAAACACATAAATTTAACGAAAATAAAATCCTTGACTATTCAAACCACATGTGGACATGAAACGTACACGTGGCCCGTGAGTCAGCAAAGTTAAAGAGACTCCGTAAACGACATGTGGCGACGTGTGACTGGTTGGCCAACAACAGATTTGTCAAATTCTGACTAAAAAAACATTAAATATCATCCGTCAATCAATTGTGAATCAAATTAAATTGATTGTCAGAATTAAAATCAAATATTTAATCAAATCAATCATGTCTTAACAGGAATAATTAAATTAATTAATTAAAAAGTGATTTGATTTAATTATGATAATTATCAATCAATCAAAATTGATTGATTCAATTATTACCGATAAGGAAGGATATTCATTCGGTGCCTTCATTACATGTCATATTCGGAGGAGTGTCGACAATATAAATATCCTCTCTCATATCAAGAGGATGACTCCCAGCAAGAGAGAACAAATCAATCCCGAGAACTCAGAAGTCTTGAAAACACTTGTAGAGAACTATATATCAAACTTCCAAATAGTCAGTTCCTCATATTAATATTAAACATGTTTAATATTAATATGAACGAAATTTAACGAAGGCAACAACTTTAATTTAGATCATACTTGTTAGTTTCACTACCAAAAGAAGGGCTTTAGCCGAGGAAAAAAAACTGACTGACGAATTCATTTTTTGTTAGACAAAAAAATACTTCGTAGCTAATCAAAAAAAATTTTCGGCTAAAGTTAACTTTAGCCGACAAAATTAAATTTTAGTCGGCTAAATTCATTTTTTCGTCTGCTATATTCTATGAAGTTTAGTCGATGAAATTTTAAAAAGTTTAGCCGACGAAATATATAAATTTTGTCGGCTATAGTTATTTATTTTATGTATTTTATTTATTAATTTAACTTTGGCAGACGAATTTTAATAAATTCTGTTGGCTTAAACCCTTAACCCTAAACCTTAAACCTTAGCCAATGAATACCATAATATTTCGTCGGCTATGCTATAATAAATAAAATAAAAATTTTAAACTACTGGTTGTGTCTCATCGATTTGAAACTATTTTCAGTTGAAGGTCCGGCCAAAATACGTAATTTAGATGGTCAAATGACTGTTTTCGTGTGTTTAGTGGTTTGACTTACATGATTGACCGTAAGGATCGAGCCCTTAACGTTGTCGGATCAAGTTGAATTTTTTCCTATAGACATATTTCGACATAATGATCTTATCAGACGGTCGGATTTTCATTTGGCAAGTTTGATCATCGGAATCACAACATTTCCTACTAATGTTGTATAACTTGTTTATTAAGTTTCAAGTAAAGCACAACTTTGAAAACCAACTCTATATAGAACCTTCAAACTCAAAAAATCTCGTGAAATAAGATGTGACCACACAAAAGCAATAATGACTCGATCCAATCGAACGTCACACACCAATTCTCCACAACAATCAACCATAATTTATCGAACTTCATCACCCCTTAATTACTCTGAAACACCTAACGAATTTACCCTAGGTAGAAACCGAAGGTAAATAAACTTCAACAAAACACCACGCACATAAAATGATAACCGAAAGCGGCAAATTATATATTCACACGCTCGTACCGACCAGTTAATGAAGCTAGGACAACTCACTGCCCCTGAGGATGTCAGATGCGCCGCCACGTGTTACCACAAGCGGATGCGTGTGGGCCCCACACATCAAGAAAGGGGAACAACTTTAATACCTAGGGTTTTGAGCAATTCAGACTGGAAGCAGCTCAAAACTTTCTCGAATGAAAGAAATCATGATTTGCAGCTCCACACTCTGAATTGATCTTCATGGGTAGCATGGTTGTGCTCAAAAAGAGGAGACAAGCTATCTAGGTAGTTTCCAACCCTTAGAACCACCACATACGGAGGTGCAACAACCAAGTCGAAATTGAGTCGCCACAGCCACTGTATAGGCCCAGTTACGCCTTCTAGGCCGAACTGGACCATGCTGTCACCACAGGGAGACTCGTACGGAGGAGAGGAAGCGATCCTGACTGGCCTCGCCGTAAGAGTCGGAGCTCGCCGTAAAAGTCGGGTCGGTCGGGTTCGGGTCAGGTCGGTTGGAAAACTTTGATACTGAAAGAGAGCGCGTACGAGAGAAAAAGAGAAGAAAGAAGGAAAAGTGACCGGTTTCCAAAAATGGAAACCCACTCTCTCCTATTTATATACTATTTAAAATAGGAACCCGAGTTCGGTTGGCTATAATTGCTTCATACTTTATCCGATGTACATATGTCGTGTGCCCATGAATTCGTATCGTCGAGCGCTACGACCTTCATGAAGGAGGTTTTTCGAGAAACTCAACGTAACAGAAAGTCAACCCTTGGCCCTTAAAATAAAACGTTTCCGAACGTCCCTTGAATCAGAACGCTTCGGCACTGTTCTTGAAAGTACGAATACGCACAAATTCTACTAAATAATCTCTAAACAATATTAGAAATTAACATTTGAATTTTCAGGTTATTACACTCACAGAGAGAAAACCCTCAAAGAGAGGAAGAGGCAAAGGGAATTTTTCGCATACGAATACTTATAATCGTGGTTAATCAACCCACACCCACGAAACATAAACGTAGGTATAGCTGTTTTTTTTAATGAAAACTTGCAAAGGGCTTGTGAATTTCGAGTAAAAGATGAACGCCTTGAGTCTAATACTGAGTTGAATGAAGAAGTTTTGGTTCCAATTTGTTTGCTTTAAACTCTCAATATATGAAATCAAGAAAATAAAAACAAATGTAGATATGTAACACTATCTGGGTAGAGAATGAAACTGTATACGAAATTTACACTTTTTCGATAAAACGTATACCGATGTCGACCTTCTCAAATCTTAAATTTGCCATTTTTGTCTCAGTCTCTATTTTAAAATGATCAAATCTTGGCCTTATCGATAATCTTCACCATCTTTTTTTTGAGAAGACACGTAATTTTATTAAAGCAAACTTGGGTGCAAGACAACAATCAGTTACAAAAAAACTAACCACAAATTAGAAGTAGCTGCTATCCAACAACCAAAATACTACCTATCCAAACTCATAGCATACGGTACACACAGTCAGTCATTACCAAACTAAAAAGTGACTAACTCCATTGTTGTATCGTATACAAAAACTAAAAAAGAAGGAATGAAAAACCTACTCAATCAATCAACCAAACTCAAACTGCACGGAAGAAAAGAAACTACATAGAACCCAACCAGTAAAATAGCTAGCACGGAAGAAAGCAAACAGACTCAAAGCCCAAGCAACCAACAAAACTCTATCACCAAAAGAGCCCAACAGCAGACAGCGCCCAAAGGAGAGAACCCAAACATTGTGCATCGACAGTACCAACATTGAGGTAACACCAAGCACCATCGCCTGTGTACTAATTTGGCAGTCCCCAACAAGATGGAAAACACATTGGGTCTGAGGTGACAGAGCAAACCAGATGCCACAAGACACACCACAAACAAACCGAAAGGTAAACCCACAGAATTACACAAGGAGAATTGTCAGAGGTACCACCGGGGAAAACAAAAAACGTCGCCACCGTAAAACCGACAACACCATTCGGAAAACATGTTCTGCAGACTGGATCCGACCTAGATCGGGAAATCTAGTGCAAGTCAAAACAACCAGACAAAATCGAACCATCAAGAGCGATAAGGTTTGTTGGGATCGATGAAGCATGCAAGATTTGATTTGGAGATCAATCAAAATCTAGAGCAGACAGATATGAGTGAAGAAAGGAATAAGGAAAAGAAGAGCAACCTGTGGTGGGAGAGATTGGACGGCAGAGAGTGAAAACAAAGGAAAAGTGGATGGATGGGAGGGAGAGTGAATTGAATTGAATTGAATTGAATTGAATTGGATTGAATTGGATTGGTGCTACTTAAAGTTGATACTATCTTCTAGCTTGAACAATTTTCGTAGCACCATATCTTCTAGCTTGCACACTCGGAACAACTCCCAAGCTTTTCCTCATTCTATCAAGATATGTACCTTTTTTTTTCTAAGCAGCATTTTTATATGTACCTTGATAGTACTAGCAAGATATGTACCTTGATAGTTGATACCTGTGAATTTACAATTGTATTTGCTCTCCAATAGAGGACAGAATTGTTTTTTTTTTCTTTTCAAATGGACAGAATTGGTAAGAAAATAGGAAATATAGGGTAGCTTTAGTTAAGAAAACATTCATTTTTGATTTTCAAATGGACATAATCCTCAATATGATTACAACAACACAACAATACAGAGCACGTTATTTTCATCTTACATAGTTACCGTAAAAATCACCAAAGCTACATTTAACAAATATAGTGAGCAATCACCATCAATCGTCGTAATGAATTCTCTTTATGAAGTGCCCCTTCTCCGGCAATGGTTTGTAGTCATTCAACGGACGCTTCCCGGTCAAGTCGATATCATAAACTGGATTTCCATCAGGGTACAGCAATCCCCAGTGCCTCTCTGTTCCAGGGCCACCCTTTTGATTTTCATCATACAGAGAAAATATGAATGTTGGTATCACCACACCAGGCCTTGCTGGTGTCCCAATGGTTGGCTTTGTAACAATCTTTTGTACCAAATTTTGGTTATATGTGGCGGCATTCTGTACATTAGCCCCCGGTTGGTTTTGTTCCCCACCGGAATTTGGCCAGCCGGTCTCGGCTATCAAGAGCCGAATGTGGGGGTAACCGAGCTTGGTCATGGCGAAGATCAACGAGTCGAGCATTTGGTCTAGAAGATTGGTATAGACCAAACCACTTCCCGGGTCAGTGTACTGTAGACTACTGTTGTTACTAATATTGTTCAATAATGCGAAGTCTAGGCTAATCTCTTGGGGGTTTGAGGACCATGGGAAAAAAGGGTACACATCAATGAAGAAAAATGACTTGGTCCGGTTCAAGAATCTGAGCAAAGGAACCATGACCGTTTCCGAGACATCTGATCGGAAAGCACCACTTGATGGTGGGAAACTTGTTTGAAGCACGTCCATTGCTAGTGGTGTACCTATTTTGATATTGGTGATATTCTTGGCTTTAAGAGAGTGCTTGATTTTAGTCATGGCTGGGACTACATCATGCCATAATCGGCGATCTTGATCGGAGAAGTAGCTGAGGATTTCGTTGCCTACAAGGAGGTACCGGATCATGGTCTCCGGGTAGTAGGGGATGACATTGTTTGTGACCCATTCATCTGCTTTGGCTTGGTCTGAGGCAATGCCAGTTATTTCATTGTTTGGGACCATGATGGAGACGGAGATATTGGTTCCGGATAGAAGTCTTAAAATTTCAGGGTTGGCATCATAGAGCTTCACACGCCCTATTTTCATTGATTTGATGAGCTCAACGGAGTGGTTTGGTGATGGCAAATTGCTTCCAACCTGCCCGTAGTTTATGCCAATTTTGCTCGAAATCTCGGCAGCTGCCAAAGATGACAGAAAAGAGGATCATTATTTGAATCAAAGATGAATATACTTAACCGTCATAACAAATAGGAAACATCCAGTTAGATTAATGTGTACTCATGCACAAACATACCTGAAAAGCAAACGAAAGGAAATAGCAGAAGGAAAGCCAAAGGTGCCATTGATCTGTAGGAGCTTTGCTCTTATGCAGAATGGATGTGTTTTGCTGCTGAAGAATCCCATATAGGCATATCTATATATACTGTGAGCCTTGAAGATATTAATACTGGAATGCAGAATGTGTGCAGATTAGAATGGATAATATAAATGTCCATGCAAGAAGGTTAGCTTGCTGAGTGAACTTTGTGAGGGTATGAAAAGAAAGCTTAAATGATTCAATATGTGGTCAAGAAAATGGTGTGATCTAGTTGATATTGATTGATAAAGTAAAAACGCAAAGACTCTGGCATGACAGAAATGGCTATGCAGCTTGATGTTCCATTTGTTTTTTGTTCTTGTTCTGTGAAGAATCAAGCTGTAATTTATTCCAAACTGATACACATGAAAATGAAGTGCTACCTTAGGATAAGATTGGGCCTGGAACATATGCCATGGAAAAATAGCCTCGTATCATATCAAAATGGGTAACTTTTGTTGGACAACGTTAATAGTCACATACACTAAATTAATCACCTACTCGATAATTTATTAAGAAGTAAATGTGAAGCTACCTTTGAATGTAACTCTACAGGTGAATAAATCTACGATGCGTGTTGTCACCTCGTAAATCATTTTGCATGGCTTATATTTTTTTACACTATTTATATACTTTTAATTTTTAATCTACTTTGTTTATCTATATACGATACATAAACTACAAGTTTCCTAGTTCTATTTATTCACGTCACATATTTAGATTTATGTATCAATTATTAAATAAATGAACTTCTATGTGTGTATCGATAATTTGATATATATTGGGTTCAAAGTGTTGCCATATCAACACACACAAAGTGTAGCCTAGAGTTTATAATTTGCAAGCTTGGACACTTTTGATCAATTTTAGTAATATTTTTGTCGTCATTAGTCATTCCTGATCCGCCCTATCTTGGATCTAGAACTGTTACAATAAACATGTATAACACAACTTAATAGTCAACACTAACTTAGACGTTTTATTTTTTTCTCAAACTATAACCATTATGTGACATTAATAATAACAATGATAGGCAAAACAGTGTACAACTTCATCGATTCTTCACCATAGCAGCTATTTCAGCTAACATGGCGAGCAAAGTACCGGTGCAAATCTTCTGTCCCCAATTCCCTGCCTCTCCATTCATCTCTTGACACGTAAGCATTTCAGACCAACTCATCTCACAGTGGTTTAGCTCCGTTAACTATAAGTTTAACCTACCAGAATCAAATTCAAAAAACTGACAAATATAATAAAAGTCTGGGAGTGCAGCGAAATCCCTTAAAAATTATCAAAGCAATCGACAAGGTCCTCGTCGATTCCATCTCTCTTCTTCTCTCCAATTCACACTGATTTTGTCGACCATTTTCCTCTTCAACGACCATGACATAAAGCACTAGGTTTCAGATCAAGCATGCCCGAACTTGAATCGCGTGTCCGCGACTTAATGCCTACTGATCTAAAGGGCCATGAAAAAATTAACTGTTATTTTCAAGATATTGATTACTGATTATCAAAAAAAAGATATACAACATGCAGTATAAATTTGTGTGATACCTCCATGTTTTATAACACTTAAAGAAATGAAAGGTACTAAACATCTAAAGAAGGAAATGAAAAGTACTTACTTAAATGACCCAAATAAGCTTTTTAAAATTGGAGGCACCTAATTATATAATATGTATACATATATATAATAAATTGGAAGTCAAAGTAGGAAGAGAATAGTATTAATAGACCATACTCTATAGTTTAGTTCATTATGTACTGGAGCTTAAAACATGTCTTATTATAATCCAGATATTTTAGGAATACAAAATGACCGAACAGTCGGATTGCTACCACGTCAGATCTCCTCACTTATTGCGCATGTAACACCCCGTCCCGAAATTAACGTTTTTACCGGGATTAGGCGAGTTACAGAGGATGGTAACCGCATTGTTAATTTTCCCTGAATTAATATCGAGATATTCTCGGTTCTGGGGGAAAATAGAATTAATGTTCCGAGGAGTAGATTATGTTATTACGAGTTTCCCGGTATGTCCGGAAGATTTTCCGGAGTTACGAGTTGTTAGTTACGAATTTATTCAATCTACGGAAGTAACAAATCTTAAGTTACTTTACCGTAGAAAAAGATAACTTTGCGATAAGTTGGGAATTTGTGAAACTTTTCTTCGGGAAAAATGTAGAGGACGTTAATACGAACTCGTGGGTATGTCCTATGAATTAATCGGAGTTCGTATGTGAAAGTTATGCGGAATAAAGTGTTGTTACCGTGCGGTAAGAGTAAATAGTAAAATGCCTATTTACTGTTCATAGTAACTAATCTTTGGCAAATCTGGTCCGTTGGATTTGTGGAATCAAATCTGAGCCGTTGGTTGTTATATATATATATATAGGTTTTGACCGGTGGGGGAAGGGGGATTTTCCTCCGGTTCTCACACACTCTCCCTCTTCCTCTGAGCTCTCTCCCTCCCGGATCTCTCTCGGTCTATCTCTCCAGATTCTCTATCTCCCTCACCTCCACTGCATCTGCCACATCCCTCACCTCCACAGCATCTGCCACATAGCAGGGTCGAACTGCTGCCAGCGTCGAGGCGCAGCCTGGTTGTTGGAGACTCGAGCACAAGGCAGGGGGTGGCGACGAGATCCGATTCTCTTCCTGACGTTAAGGCGGAGCGGCCGGAGTTTAGGAGGGCCACGGGAACTCGTTCGAGGCAGAGAGGGCGAGGCACTGTCGTGCCTCTTTGGTGAGTCTCGAACCCGATTCCCCCTTCACTTGTGGTTTCACTGTTGTTGGTTGGTGTTGGTAGAGGTTAGGGTTGTCTGTTAGTTGGAGAGGAGGGGGTTGGCCGGTTTTGGCCTGAAATCCGTCGGGAGGCCGACGGGGACCGGTAAGGGTAAAAAACCCTGGTTTTACCGTGGTAGATCTGTAATTTTTACCGATTTAATGTGTTGGAAAAATGACAGAACTGCCCTTGGCAAGTTAGGGTAATTACAGGGGTGCCACCTGGGTTGGAATCTTGGAAATACCCCTGGTAGTTTTGTTTATTTACCAAGCAGCCACTGTGACCAAAATGACAGAAATACCCCTGACAGATATGTATAATTACGAAACTGCCATTAAGGCTAGATTGTCCATGTTGCCCCTGACAGTTTTGGGCTAATTACACGAATGCCATTGAGATGGTAATTCCATAAATACCCCTGGTAATTATAGTTATTTTCAGGGATGCCAAGTAAGAGGAAATATCTTAAATGCCCGTGGTTTGGTTTATTTACGTGGATGCCACTATGTTTTATGTTTATAGTTATGTGTGATGGTGGTTTGTAATCGTGTGATTGTCTTTATTATCTGTCTTGTCGGGTATGGATGCTATTATTATGAATGGTAGAATGTTCGGTTTAATTCTGAGGATTTTAGTTGGTCGGTGGATGCCTCGTTTGAGAGGTTAACTCAGGATATACGTTAGGTGTCAGGACCCACCCCGAGTTAAATCCCTTTAACTCGAAGTAAATCCTGCGGGGACCACCCCAAGGGAACTTCTTACCGAAACCCCCTTGAAATGGCCAACCCTTCCTACGATCCAACTCAGCACTTCCATGAGTATCTACAACAAACCCTAACTCATGAAGGCATCCTGCTCCCTAACCTACTTAATTAGCTATACTGGGTTAGTCAGAGCAGTCTACTAAGATGATTACCCTAAAGAATTGCGGCAGCAACAGATTGATCGACTATGCCTCGACTCTTGTACGCGCGCGACCTCCTCTCAAGAACCCTGCACCACTGGGCATTTGAAAACGAAGGGCCCAGGGGAGAAACATTGAAAAACGACGTTAGAGTGAGTGGACGAAAAATAACAAATAAAAACTCTACTTTCCTTTAATGCTCTCCCTCTAGTTTCTCTAAGAAAATCCGCATGCAAGTAAATCATCAATGATGCCTTGGCTCACACACAAATAATTAAAATGTGGGGTGTTAACCTCATCCACGAGAAATCCCGACCTGCTCTATCCGGGAAGGTCAAATGACCAGCTCCACCGGAGAGGGTCCCCGACCTGCTCTATCAGGGAAGGTCTAGTGACCAGCTCCACCAGAGAGGGTCCCCGACCTGCTCTATTCGGGAAGGTCTAATGACCAGCTCAACCGAAGAGGGTCCCCGACCTGCTCTATCCGGGAAGGTCTACTGACCAGCTCAACCGGAGAGGGTCCATGCTAGCATACAATCCTTATATCCTTTCCTTTCCTTTTCCAAATCCCTTTAAAACCTGTAAAACCTATAAACCTGTAAAACCTCGTGGGAATAATAAATCGAAAAACCCCTTTAAATCCGTGAGCCAAATTTCTCCTTTTAAAATTCATCCCCCTCCATAATTCCCAAAACGGTGATAATCCATAAAACCAAATCCCGGGAAAATCCTTTAAAATCACGGGAAGGGTATGAACCTCTTTCCCGGTTCGTTTGCCTTTAAAAATCCTTAAATCCCATTTTCCCAAATCACCGTAAAACATATAAATGGAGGAAATCATATATGCAGGAGAAATCAAATAAAGTATAAGGCATGCAATTTAATTTAAAACAAAGGTCCACTCATAGTACTATTGCGACCTTCTTCCCGCTCGGAAAGCTCCTCGAGCGAAACCCTCGAACTAACCGCGTAGTCGAGCCCGTCTCACGTCCGACCAGAGACTGTACAAATAAACCAATATATTAGTCATACCATCGTGGACTTGGTCTATTCCTAGTTTGACCAGGAACTCCGATTTGACCACAAGTTGACCAAGTTCCTTTTTATGACACTTTAACCTTTTTGACTTCCTTTCCCGGTTATCGACTCTTAAGTCAAATTACCGGAAGTCCGACTAAGCTTCCAAACTTTCCTCAATCACTTTAACTTGACGTTAGGGTGTCAAGTATTAATTCGTTGAATTACTATGGACACCCATTCAACCACTTCACCAATACCTTAGGAGTCCTTAAAATAAATCCTTAAACCTTAACCGGCAATAATCGATGGTCGGAATAATATTTAATTATCCGCCAATAATACTAAACTAGAACAATTCCAAAACCTAACCAAAACTCCTCCAAAAATTACCAAATTTTAACCATAGACTCCTCACAATATGTACTAATTAATGGGCATGAAAAACTGCCCAAAAAGTGGCGGCACCGCTGCCATCTCCGCCGCCGACGGCGGCTGCCGGCAGAAATTCCGGCGACCTCGGATCGCCACCAAATTTTACCAGTAGCTTCGTCTCGTCAATTGGGACAACTTTCTAGTTCAACTCGAAGGCCAATTCGGCCTCTAACTAGGTCAAAAACTCGATGAACAGTAGACCCCGAAAAATTACACTACCAAACTTCAAATCCTCAATTCTCCCTACACACTTCAAATCAAGCTACCAAATTCTAGGGGATTGTAGTACACCTAAAACCCATCCTAAACATATAAAGAACTCAACAATTGGTGATCTAGGGAGGGAGAAATTCAATCCCGAAAATCTACTGTACACACCAAGAACAAATCGGAATTTCTCCCGATTTATGGCGAGTTAGGTCGGAAAGCTTACCTAGGATTGAAGTAGACTCGGAGGCCGAGCTTTTGGGACCGGTGCGCCGGCCTGAGGTGGCCGGACGGCGGCGCTGTGGCGGCCGGAAGCTCCGGCAGCGATTCCCGTCGGGGGAGAGGAGAGAGAGCCGGGTGAAAAATCTGATTTTTCACCCCGGTAACTCCTATATATAGCCGTTTTACCGCATAGTAACTTTATACTTTTGCTCATAACTTTCTAATACGAACTCCGATTTGAGCGTGCTACATGTCCACGAACTCGTAACGACGCCCTCTACAACTTTCATGAAGGAAGTTTCCCCAAATTCTCGACTTAACGAAAAGTCAACTTTACGATCATTGTACGGTTAAACGGTCACTTTAAATGGTAAAAGACCAAAGTAACCAACCGTAAAATAATTCTAGGATCGGGGCGTGACAATTCTCCCCACCTTATAAAAATTTCGTCCTCGAAATTTCTATACTCAAAGTCCAACACAGAGGGGGATAGTACCACTTAAAATAATAACATTGTTCTCCAATATTCACTTCCTTCTGAGAACTCTTCTGAGACGCCTCACGAAAAGCATTGTCAAAACCTAAACACCTGCTCTTTACGATCAACATCCTTACTGTTCCTCCTTGAAAGCCAATTTCCAGTACCAACCAGAAGTCTATTGACATAGGATGTAAGGTAGTAAACTTATTTACGTAACATGGACATACGTGACACTAGGTATCCATTAACTCTAAGGATACCCAACATATTCCTCAAACTCATGTATCCTTGTCACGTGTCACATCTAGCCAACGTAGCACTCCTTCCTACGTGGATGATAACCTCCGCTACTTCCCCATTTTCTGACACCCGACCACTCTTCTTAGGTCAAAACTAAAGCATAAGGTCTTACCGTGGATCACAATGATTTTCTCTCGAATCATTGATTAACTGAATCACCGAATTCTTACTGTACTTCATCTCATTTATGAGGTGGAATACGACACCGCCTATCACTGATCCACCATCTGTAATCCTCGTGAAAATCACTATTGTTCTTGCGCTGAAAACATCCTTTGGCAACAATTCCCTGTTGCCTATACCGGATTATAACCATATCCTTGAAAATCCAACTGCACAACACAACAACTTCGACCAGTAACCAACCTCCTATCGCTACTCGTTTAGCCAAACAAACACCAACAACTGTCCTTACCAACCGCATGTGACGTTGTCACAATGCCGCTAATAATCATTCTGATTCCAATAACCACTCGCTTGTCGTGAGTATAATTTCTTCAAAAATACTCGTATTCTTTTGTTGAACTTTAGATATCAGCTCCCACATTCCCTATGCAGGTAATGATTACCACACCTGAGGAGTAGGGTTCGATGTCACTAATGGGTTTTAAATCCTCTGATAACACAATACAACGTGGAGTCAACACTAATGACAACAAGTCCACCAGAAAACCATGACGATTTGTGTTACACGAACCATCACCTCATTTGAACCAGGCTCCCTGATCTGGTTTACGCTTTCTATAAATTATCTTGTCAAGTTGTCCTGTTGTAAAGTAATTGTCTTCCCTTGATCTATCCCTACTCAAACCACTTGTACACCCAGGACACGAGTTGCCATGATCTTTAGCGTAAATCCAAAACAATAGCCTTTAAATCAGTGAGATCCAAAAGCTCCTGACATCGAGATCCAACAATACTTACTCCTAGCATGAAGACAAATTGTCAGGCTTCACACTGCCTACAAAGCTATTCTGACCGGATAAATCTTGATTTTTACCAACAACCCCAAACATTAGAGTCGCTAACTCCATTATCACTTGTGGGGTTACAGCGTACTTTATAATTGGTAATACATCACCGTACTACTCATAGGTGAGGTGCCACTGACCTCCCTATCTCTTACCTTAACTTGGAATGACGCATAGTGCAGAACTTGCACTTCAACCATAACTGTGCGTCTAATAACATTATCCATAACACAATCTGAAATAGACTTACCATTAAAAGAATTCCAGAGCCTTACCCGCTCAACAAGGATATTCCATTCCCAGATGCCTCTGTTACCCCATCGTCCGGTAATAACCGACAACTTCGGACATTTAACCAGATCAGACATCTACATAAAATTTAGTGCCACTGGTGCACACCCAAAGTAACCCCTGATTAAAGCATCGGGAATTAATTCCGCTCCGAACTTAACCACAATGATCACCGAGCATCCAGTTATCAAGGCACAACTTCTCGCACTGGGCGTGTCAACTTCACAGAGTCAACTCGCATAACTAGACAGTTTCTAACAAAATCTGTCCCCCATGCTCTGCGAGTACACCAACCACCGCATCCTCTATTTGGTAGAATTCACGATTCCCAATCACTTACCATTCTAATTGAAGAGGAATATAACTGTGTACACAGGAAATCACATTACCACTCCAGATCCTATATTACAAGATCCACCGCCACACGTTAACATCCCCTCAGATCATAACTTAATCTGAACGTGGCTTAATCACTCCACGATTTCCAATGAAGTGTTGTTCAACTTAGCAACATACCTTACCAATCACAGTAACAAATATTACCACACTTAGACTCGTAAAACCTTCGAGTCATCAAGGAAAACCTTTCCTAGTTCCACCGCTTTCACACTCACCGAAAATGTTGACAATTTTGAGGGTCACCTCCAATGACCCTTCTTGCTACTACTCTACACTTGTGGCCGCTATGTCAATAATTCCTAACAAGAAGAGTCACGACTCAAATGACCCATGACAATGGCAATGCCAACAATTCTTTAATCCTCTCAGGATTCCATTAAATTAACATCAATAATTGATCCCCAGATCTTAATCCTCACTCCATAGATCACAATTGAGAATATTGCCTGTCACTGCAGTGGATGTAACTTATGACCCCAAACACGACTAAGTACACCTTCGGTTACACAATTGTTTAAACCACAGCCAATGAGTGCACTGATTCCCATGCCATCAAGCTCAGTTAATCCCCCTCGAGGAAACCAAGTGTCATAACAGACAACTTTGGTTCCAGGTTGAAGCTTGACCATCAACAAACATTCTCACTCAAATTCACTGCTCCAGTAACCCTTGCCCCACTGCTATCACTTCACCACTTCCGTGCAATTAACTCAGCACGCAAACAACTACCTACTAACAACTTTTAACAATTTAACTAACCATCTTGAAAGTCGAAGCGTCTACCAATAACCCACTTCCGACCCGTTCTTAAACGGTTAGACCATTTAATTGACGTTTTGCACAAAACTATTGGCAAACGTCCTTCACCTCTGTCTTCACAGTATGGGACTCTCACAATACATTCTTGAAATATATGAATGTATCATTTCGACCACACACAGCTGCACAAAAACAAATTATGCCTTACATGTATGTGCTACCCAAATTTCAGCTTTACCACTTCCCTACACAGGAGGATACACGTGCTCCTGTGGGGTATTCCCATGTACAACTTCGGCCGTCGAAACAATATCGTTTGCACAACGACCGGTTCCTACACCACAATAATACAAAGTCAATCAAGACTCGTATCACTATCTCCGGTTCCCCAAGCATTCTTAGTCCATGACCCGGTAGCTTGTTGCCACTCCTATCATCTCCTTAAATTTCGAAACCATAAATCTTCAGCTACAAATCAAAATGCTCACTTAATCTGTAACCGAACTCCAACACAGCCAGCCTGGAGACTCCTTCACATGTGTACTAATTAGGATACCTTGACCATAGGTGTATAACTCACCTTATGGTTGACATGAGCCCCAAGATCTGGTGACACGATTTAATTTCAACCTTCACGATATATGGCCCAATGACCATCGTCACCCACAAGTCAAATCATGCTTGGACTCACTAACAATCCAAATCTTTCTAGTACTCCAATCATGGGTGGCTGAAGCGTTAAGAAACCGCTCGTAGCTAATAGCAGCACTGCAAGCATCTAGGGTAGTCCCAACTATTAGTCTTCGTGGTTGTCCCAACAACATCAAGTGACTGAACCAGCCTTCACTTCCTTAACATTCTCCAGTAGTGTCACATCATGGATTCGTCACCAAAAACAAGTCCGTTGATCCTAAAATGACTACACTTAGATCCCTGAGTCATTCTACTTCGACACATTCGCCAGTTTCTCTGGAACCACGCTAATGACGATCCTCAACAAAATCGTGGCAATCGTCAAATCTCAATATTCATCCTGTCTGAATAATCGCTCTAGGCGACTTCAGCTCCTTTTTCCATGGCAGGATGCAACCTCTTTCATTAACTCGTACGACTCTTCACTTCTCAGAGTCTCATAACACAAACACCAAGGCCTGGTCTTAGGCTTCTACAGCATCCCTGTCAACAACCATGATAGCCTTCCAGATGTGAATTAACTGTTTCACCACCGAGTACTCATACAAAATGCTCAAACGTTAAACAACGTGAGTTTCCCAGCTCGATCCCCAACTCAATTCTCAATAATTCCTTTTAAAACAAAATCCTTGGGGAACTCATAAAATAAATGCGTAACGAGCTTACCCTGTTCCTTGCAGGAGTTCATTGTGAGGTCGGCGTACTGAGGCATAGTCTTGAAGATTCCAATGTTTATAGGACCACTCGGTCCATAACTCAACCAGGAAGTACTACTCATATCCTTGATAAACACTGAGCGTCCAAAGCATAAAATGCCGATGGATCCGCCGCGGTCGGACCATCATTCTATAGACACTAAGTGCTACCAAGTACATGAGGTAGTAACAGGAAACGATAACCTAATGCTCTGATACCAATTGTCAGGACCCACCCCGAGTTAAATCCCTTTAACTCGAAGTAAATCCTGCGGGGACCACCCCAAGGGAACTTCTTACCGAAACCCCCTTGAAATGGCCAACCCTTCCTACGATCCAACTCAGCACTTCCATGAGTATCTACAACAAACCCTAACTCATGAAGGCATCCTGCTCCCTAACCTACTTAATTAGCTATACTGGGTTAGTCAGAGCAGTCTACTAAGATGATTACCCTAAAGAATTGCGGCAGCAACAGATTGATCGACTATGCCTCGACTCTTGTACGCGCGCGACCTCCTCTCAAGAACCCTGCACCACTGGGCATTTGAAAACGAAGGGCCCAGGGGAGAAACATTGAAAAACGACGTTAGAGTGAGTGGACGAAAAATAACAAATAAAAACTCTACTTTCCTTTAATGCTCTCCCTCTAGTTTCTCTAAGAAAATCCGCATGCAAGTAAATCATCAATGATGCCTTGGCTCACACACAAATAATTAAAATGTGGGGTGTTAACCTCATCCACGAGAAATCCCGACCTGCTCTATCCGGGAAGGTCAAATGACCAGCTCCACCGGAGAGGGTCCCCGACCTGCTCTATCTGGGAAGGTCTAGTGACCAGCTCCACCAGAGAGGGTCCCCGACCTGCTCTATTCGGGAAGGTCTAATGACCAGCTCAACCGAAGAGGGTCCTCGACCTGCTCTATCCGGGAAGGTCTACTGACCAGCTCAACCGGAGAGGGTCCATGCTAGCATACAATCCTTATATCCTTTCCTTTCCTTTTCCAAATCCCTTTAAAACATGTAAAACCTGTAAACCTGTAAAACCTCGTGGGAATAATAAATCGAAAAACCCCTTTAAATCCGTGAGCCAAATTTCTCCTTTTAAAATTCATCCCCCTCCATAATTCCCAAAACGGTGATAATCCATAAAACCAAATCCCGGGAAAATACTTTAAAATCACGGGAAGGGTATGAACCTCTTTCCCGGTTCGTTTGCCTTTAAAAATCCTTAAATCTCATTTTCCCAAATCACCGTAAAACATATAAATGGAGGAAATCATATATGCAGGAGAAATCAAATAAAGTATAAGGCATGCAATTTAATTTAAAACAAAGGTCCACTCATAGTACTATTGCGACCTTCTTCCCGCTCGGAAAGCTCCTCGAGCGAAACCCTCGAACTAACCGCGTAGTCGAGCCCGTCTCACGTCCGACCAGAGACTGTACAAATAAACCAATATATTAGTCATACCATCGTGGACTTGGTCTATTCCTAGTTTGACCAGGAACTCCGATTTGACCACAAGTTGACCAAGTTCCTTTTTATGACACTTTAACCTTTTTGACTTCCTTTCCCGGTTATCGACTCTTAAGTCAAATTACCGGAAGTCCGACTAAGCTTCCGAACTTTCCTCAATCACTTTAACTTGACGTTAGGGTGTCAAGTATTAATTCGTTGAATTACTATGGACACCCATTCAACCACTTCACCAATACCTTAGGAGTCCTTAAAATAAATCCTTAAACCTTAACCGGCAATAATCGATGGTCGGAATAATATTTAATTATCCGCCAATAATACTAAACTAGAACAATTCCAAAACCTAACCAAAACTCCTCCAAAAATTACCAAATTTTAACCATAGACTCCTCACAATATGTACTAATTAATGGGCATGAAAAACTGCCCAAAAAGTGGCGGCACCGCTGCCATCTCCGCCGCCGACGGCGGCTGCCGGCAGAAATTCTGGCGACCTCGGATCGCCACCAAATTTTACCAGTAGCTTCGTCTCGTCAATTGGGACAACTTTCTAGTTCAACTCGAAGGCCAATTCGGCCTCTAACTAGGTCAAAAACTCGATGAACAGTAGACCCCGAAAAATTACACTACCAAACTTCAAATCCTCAATTCTCCCTACACACTTCAAATCAAGCTACCAAATTCTAGGGGATTGTAGTACACCTAAAACCCATCCTAAACATATAAAGAACTCAACAATTGGTGATCTAGGGAGGGAGAAATTCAATCCCGAAAATCTACTGTACACACCAAGAACAAATCGGAATTTCTCCCGATTTATGGCGAGTTAGGTCGGAAAGCTTACCTAGGATTGAAGTAGACTCGGAGGCCGAGCTTTTGGGACCGGTGCGCCGGCCTGAGGTGGCCGGACGGCGGCGCTGTGGATGCCGGAAGCTCCGGCAGCGATTCCCGTCGGGGGAGAGGAGAGAGAGCCGGGTGAAAAATCTGATTTTTCACCCCGGTAACTCCTATATATAGCCGTTTTACCGCATAGTAACTTTATACTTTTGCTCATAACTTTCTAATACGAACTCCGATTTGAGCGTGCTACATGTCCACGAACTCGTAACGACGCCCTCTACAACTTTCATGAAGGAAGTTTCCCCAAATTCTCGACTTAACGAAAAGTCAACTTTACGATCATTGTACGGTTAAACGGTCACTTTAAATGGTAAAAGACCAAAGTAACCAACCGTAAAATAATTCTAGGATCGGGGCGTGACATTAGGTGTATGCTATCCACATTTAGAAAGCAACCGATAATTAGAATAGCGGGATTCGCCGGTTAGGGTGTTAGTTAATACAAGAGCTACGTGTGGCTTGATCCTTGAGGACAGGGTACGTAGGCAGCCTGACTAGGATTCAGGTGCAGTCACAAATATTATTAGAACCCCTAGGTTCTTTAATTGGCACATTGAGATTCAAATGTGGGAAACAGGATAATCTCCGGTTTGAGGTTTATTCCAGCACCGGTTGGACGGTTAGAATTGGGTTATGAAGAAAAGGGTTATCCTAACTCAAGGGGGATTTCGAGTAAATCTCTCTTGTGTTGGGTCCCGCACGTCTTAACCCAGGGTTAGAGAGGTAATCTTGGGTTGGGGTGTGACAGCGCAGTTATCGACGAGGCGTACGGGGGCACGAGGGTTACGCATGCCGTAAAAGCACAATTACAACGCAAAAAGTAACCATTACCCATGCCACGTGTCCATAAATGACCAGGTGCTTGCATAATTGGCCACTTATAAAAGCGCGAGAGATATGGACCATCATCGGTACTGAACTGTCGCTACACACGCGACCGCTGCATTATGTGACATCGCTATACATGTGATCCCTCACTGCGCGAACTGTCGGAACACACGCGACTACATCATTATGTGACATCGCAACACACGTGATCCCTCACTGCGCGAACTGTCGCTACTCACGCGACCGTTGTATTATGTGACA
Organism: Comarum palustre; assembly: GCA_951800085.1. Lineage (NCBI taxonomy): Eukaryota > Viridiplantae > Streptophyta > Magnoliopsida > Rosales > Rosaceae > Comarum > Comarum palustre. The sequence continues at coordinate 11,959,811 of OX637586.1, forward strand.
TCGCTACACACACGATCCCACACTGCGCGAACTGTCGCTACACATGCGACCACTGTATTATGTTACATCGCTACACACGTGATCCCTCACTGTGCGAACTGTCGTTACACATGCGACCACTGCATTATATGACATCACTACACACGCGATCCCTCACTGTGAGAACTCTCGCTACACACGCGATCGCAGCATTATGTGACATCGCTACACACACTATCCCTCTCTGTGCGAGCTGTTGCTACACACGTGACCGAAGCATTATGTGACATCGCTACACACGTGATCCCTTATTGCGTGAATTGTCGCTACACACGCGACCGTAGCTTTATGTGATCGCTACACATGTGATCCCTCACTACATGAACTGTCGCTACACACGCGACCACATCATTTTGTGACATCACTACACACACTATCTCTCACTGCATGAACTATCTCTATAGACGCTACTGCTGCATTATGTGATCACTACACATGAGATCCCTCATTACGCGAACTGTCGCTACACACGTGACCGCATCATTATGTGACATCGCTATACATGCGATCCTTCACTGCGTGCTCTCGCTACACACGTGAACTGTCGCTACATATGAGGCCGTTACATTTTGTGACGTCGCTACACGTGATCCCTCACTACGTGAAATCTCGCTAACCACGCGACGTGCCCCTATAGCGGCACGACACTCTTCGAATTCCTCTAAAACAGAACACCCTAGTCGTCCTACGAACTCATGCATGGAGACTTGGGGACTCACGACCATGCCTTGCTCCCAGACGGACTTTACTCGGGTAGAAACTTAAGAAACTCCCCACCCGAGATTCCTCATCGATTGGGGACTTGGAGACTTGTTAACAGCAAGAGGAAAACCTCCACTTAGGCCGAAAAAGTTGTCCAAGGTCCGGTCGCCAGTGGTCTTGAGTCCCACCTGCCACCCCTAAAGACATTAAGGGTAGGTAGGTGACTTAACTTGGAATCAAACATGCCAAGCCATTCTCCCTGTAGCTCACCTCCCAAACCCCTTGGGGGTTGAGAAGGGTCTTCCGGGCAGTCTCACATTGAGGAGGAATGGAGCGGTTCCCAAGGCACAACTATATAGGCAAACCAAAGAACCATGAGAAAGGTAAGATTCTTCTAGCCCCAAAGCTTTATCAAGTCGTTCACACAACAGTTCTAACTTAGGCATCGGAGAGTCGAAGACTGGGCCCACCATGGTCTTGACTCCTGACGTTGTTGCTACTTGTGCAGGGTAACAGATCGTCAGATCAGTGATATTCCTTCGTCCTGAACTCTCGGAACAGGAGTAACAGTTGTGCAAGCAAGTTTGTCGCAAGTCTATACCAGAGTTCCAACTGCCCCCAATAGGCCGTTTACTACCCATAGTATGTCGTATACTGCCCCTGGTAGGTTGTCTACTACCCTTAAAAGAACATGTTAGGTTTGACTATAAGGGTTTCCAGGTCTGTACCAGGGTTCCTACTACCTTCAATAGACAGTCTACTACCTCTAGTAGGCCATCTACTACCCCTAGTAGAACCTGTTAAGTAGTAAGGGTTCTTAGGTCTGTACCAGGGTTCTTACTACCCCCAATAAGCCGTCTATTACCCATAGTATGTCGTCTACTGCCCCCAGTAGACCCCGTAGTTGCCCTTAATTGACCCTTAGAGAGACACCATACTGCCCCCAATATATACCCTCTAATGGACCCCTTAGTTTCCCCTAATAGACCCTCGAGAGACCCCTACTGCCCCCAATAGACCCCCTACTGCCCTCAGTAGACCCCCATCGTTAAGAGTCCGGACGCCACAACTCGATCAACAGCTGTCGGAGTTCGGTCAACAGAGTCCAGTCAATGGTCATAGAGTCTTTATTTCAAAATAGATTCTATATTCCCTTACAATGGTCTATTATAGTTTATTTAATTCATTAAAGGTATAATTGATTTTTTCTTGTGTAAGTTGGCTCTTGAAAATTTAAAAATCTGATCTGGTGCGTGAGAAGAAAAATCAAGGCTAGTGGCCATTAACCCTAAAAAAAAGAGAGAAAAAATCTCACACATGTAGCACGTGTGGAAATCTAGGAAAATAAATTGTGTTTCGGTGTTCATGTCCTTGGGTCTAGTCTTCGAAAAAGAATGTTCGAAGAGGACGTCCTCCAAAACCCCGCAACCTGTCCTCCTTCAATCCCCGGCAATCGATACCTTTCACGACCAATCATGAAGAAACCCAAGCTCTCCGATTCACAACAACAAGACCCAAAGCCCTCTATCCTCCAATTGCCCAACCACATCGCAGTCGATATCTTCTCCAAGCTTCCCATCACCACTCTCATCCAATGCCGCTGCGTCTGCCGCTCATGGCGCCGTTCTCTCTCCGACCCCCACTTCACCAAATACCTCCTCTCCCTCACTCCCCCTTCTCTCCTCATCAAGCACCGCCGCACCTTCTTCTTGGTCGACCCTTCCCCCCAAAACGGCGTCGTTATCAAGCTCGCCGAGGACCCTTCTTTCCTCAGCCCTCACCTCGAAGTCGTCGGCTCCTGCAACGGCTTGCTCGCCGTGAGGTACAATCTTGGCCAGTTCTACATTTCGAATCCCATTATTGGTGAGTTCTTGAGTCTTCCTAGGCCGAGGGCTGATATCAACTGCTCATTCGTTTGTGGTTTTGGGTTTAGTCCTGTGAGTGATGTGTATAAGTTGGTTATGGTTTCGATTCCGAGGAAAGGGACTGAGGGTTTGGTGGAGGTGAGGGTTCTGAGTGTTGGCTCTGGGGTTTGGAGGAGCATTGGCAGCTATCTGTATCCTTTTTGGATTCAGTCGTCCGGGGTTTGTCTCAATGGAGTCATTCATTGGATTGTTGGGACCGGCAAGGAGAAGCTGAAGCTGGAGGATTGTTTTGTGATCAATGCGTTTGATGTTGAGAGTGAGTGTTTTCAAGAGTTGCCGCTGCCGCGTGGTACCTTCCGTTCGGGGAAGGTTGAGCTTGAGCTTGCTGTTTTGCGAGGTTGTCTCACTGTATATGCTTGTTACAAGAATACAATCAGTGTTTGGGTGATGAAGGAATATGGTGTTGAAGAGTCTTGGAGTAAAGAGTACGTTATTAGAAACAAGGCTGGAGGCACATTTCGCTCGCATCCAGATATACCTCGAGTATTGAGAGTTACAGAGGAGGGGCAAGTAGTTTTGTTTTTAAAGCATGAGCTGCAGGTTCATAATCTTGGTGAAAAGGGCCTTTTCGGGCTTGAGCTTGACAGGATGCCGTTGGTGGTTCACGGGGCTTGTGTTCATATTCCGAGCTTTGTTTCACTCAAACATGCCATTGCCAGATAGAGTTCTGAGGTAGTTTGTAACTTTATATTTGAACTTAGTCAATCATTTTGTGTTTTGTCTATGAACAATTTCAAACTTCGAAATGGTTTCTGATACTGATAGGATGTGATAGCAATCTAGTTAAGTTTAACTTGGTCAGTAGGTCAGTATAAAGATTAATTTTTTGCCATTGAATTATTTTACTATATCTTCCTACTTAAGATTATCAAGACATAAGATAAGCCTTTAATAACTAGTTGCAAAAGGGAGTCTACGATATTTCAGATTGTGGTTATTCAAACTTGCTTGCAAGTACGAGCCCTTTCATTTTATAAAAGGATGTGTTTATGAGGTGGACTTGTAAAAAACAAGAATTTACAATCTTTTATATGTAGCTAATTGTGGTTACCTTTAATGGGTGAAAGAATTGCACATATTTGTAGGGGAAAACCCTCATTCTATACCTTTGCCATAATTATTTTTGTAATATTAAGGTTGCATGCACATTTAAATTTGTGATTAGCTCATAGCCTGTGTGTTGAGTTCTTGTTGGTATGTAATCTTCTAAAATAATAGCCGTTAACGTTTCTTCAGAACAAAAGATAAAACTTGCTAGGTAGTTTCACATGATTATTTCGCATTTTGCTTTAAATTCCCTAGTATTAGTGGGAATACCTCTGCATATTGGTCTATTCCCCTAGGTTTTCATATGGTCTATTATCTTGCTTTCAACTAGCGTACCAATATGCAGTTTTCTGCTTATTTCAGTAATGACACAGTTTTTTTTTTTAAATTTATGATTCACTGGATCTGAAATTCACTACGTTTGGGATAAGTCGCAACTTCTAATTGTAACACTCCGTTTTTGTTGTGGATGTATGGCCTTCGGATTCTTCCACCTCTTAAATTTCTGAATCTGTTAAAGCTTAAAACATTTTTGCTCTGGAATCTAGAAATGCAGGGCAGGCTAAATTATATGGAATCCATTTGTTTTGCTATTATTTACCAGTTAACTATTTCCGCAACCCTAACAAAGGAAGAGAAAAAAAATCTGATACAGTCGTCAGCACAGCTTGAATTTTTTTGTCAAACCTAGTTACAAATTTCTTTCTTCCATGCTTTACGCAATTCGGAAGTCATTTTGTGGGAGTCATTTCTGTTAATATCTCTAACAATTGTACCATTGACTTGGAAATACTTTTAAATTATTGTCTCAATATTTGTAATCTTACACAGCCAACATATATTGGGAAGTGCCAACCAGCCGTTAGGTTTTTACGTTTTATTGTTTTATTTTTTGCTTGTTTGTTGTAAAAATAAAATATAGTGGTGTGCAAAGGAAACATGAATGTAAAAGTTCATATTTATTCGTTTTTTCGTTTTGCTTTCTGTTATTTGGTGATGACTTTAGGCATATGCCATTTCTCTTCCAATTTGGTTGATAAAATGGTTTATCTTGACATATGATGGTAATGATGCAGGGGATATCAGAAAGAAGCAACTAACCTGGAGACATTATTGGGAGTTGAACAAAGGCTATAAAGGTTTAGATTCACAATATAATGTTATCATGAGAGCAAGGTGATAATAAAATTAGATGCTTTAGTTATGTGGGAGAGACTCTTGATCAGTGATAATTTTAGGTGATTGAAAGCCTGTAGTCTGTCCTTTGGGGGTGATGAACAGTATTCTGAAACTTCTTGTAACAGGTTTTCTATTATGTAGGGGTGAGGCCTTTGCTCTAACTAGGAGTGAATCTAGCAAATCTAGTTTCTGTATCTGATCCAAATTGCTCATGATTATGATTGTGTTCTTACTTCATTCCAAGTTTCCAACTCACTCTAATGGTACGTATTGCCTTGATTAATTGATGCAGCAAAGCTCTGGAATGAATATGCATATGTACGCACATTTAATCATGGTGTTGACTCAAATCTTTAATTTCAGTATTTTTTTCCTTCTTATAATTGGACTGTTGCATCCTTTATCATACTTGCAGGAAGGAATTGAGTGCTACACTTGGACGTTTCAGAAAATTTAGTAGATCTTTTAAACTATCAAGAGTTTGGTGTTCTGTCGTTGCTCATGCTTATTTTTCTGGTATAACCTCCTCACTCTTGCTTGGCCCTTTTTTCGATCATCTCTTCTTAACTTCGGTTCTTTAGAGTTTGGATTGGCAACTCCAATTAAGTCTCATTTGGGGTGCTAAACTCATTTTGACACCCCTTTGAGCATATCCCATATTCCATCCCGTACCCATCTAGATGCCTGCTTCAATCTTTTTTTTTGAATAGAAAAAAAAACTTTTTTTTGTTCTTATATATATAAATATCCATTTTACAGTCCGAGACCAGTGTTGTCATTATGTTTTAAAGTTTTGATGGGTTGTTTTTCTTCTTCTTCTTCTTCTTTAAAATGACTTATTTTTCGACAATCCTAATATTACCTTTTTGGTCAATAAAAGAGTAAGCGAAATTAACGCATATACAGTTTGAAGGAAATTCAAGCTTTAGCATATATATTATTGGGGAGCGGATTCGTGAACTCAAATTCAAGCGAAATTAACGCATATACAGATTATACTCTAAATAGTCTATTAGATCTATGACAACTAACGGTTAAGATTTAAGATTATATATTTATTAATTTAAAATCTAAATAATACTGAATATCATATTAAGAATTATACATAAATGTTGTTATTTCTCTATCTCCTTTTTAAAATTATTCATATTGATTATCTCTGATTAGTAATTGTTAACACACGGTGTAAACCTTCCTCCCGTGCCGAAAAACGGACTTATTTCTCAATTGTTGTAAGTCATTCAGGGCTAGGCACCACCTTCGGTGTAGGCCAAACGCCTAAACTCCTAAAGATGGGAGCTAAACGCGCCCATCAAGATCTCCTTAGATCGTTTTCAGACCCCTCAAACGAGGACGAGGACCACTGAACCAGTCCCATATAGGGAAAGGAGGGTGTGGTTCCCAACATCACTCTATAAGGCAAGGGGGCAAATCCCGCGACAGGTAAGTTTTCCCTTCCAGAACTCTGCCAAGACTCCTTCCTACAACGACACAAACTTAGACATCAGAGAGTCGAAGACTGAGCCCACCTCAATCTCGGCTCATGACGTCTCCTTTACTTGTGCAAGATATCTTGGGCCGGGAACATCATACTACCCTGTGTCAAGATATTGTGACAGGAAGTAACAGTTTGACCAAAAATACCTCATTAGATGCAGATATGAGTGTTTCCGTATGTTAAGTGGTTATAAGATTAGGGTTAACCGTCCCGATCGAGTTATTAATGTTGTCGGATCAAGTTGAATTTTTTACCATAGACATCTTCCGACATAATTATCATATCAGACAGTCAGATTTTCGTTTGTAAATTTTGATCATCGGAATCACAACATGTCTACTAATGTTGTAAAACTTGTTTACTAAATTTTAAGTAAATGTACAACTTTGGAAACCAACTCTACATATAACTGAAAACCTCAAAATAGTGAAATAAGATTTGACCGCTACTATTGGCACTGAGAAGTTACCCGAATTATGTGAGGCCTTGAAAGTATGGACTATTGGATTATGAGGTTTGATCTATAAATTTTATATTGTGTTTAATATATATGGACTTGAACTATAGACTTTAAACTATTTTTAGTTTTTTAATTGTGTTTTCACTTTTTATACAGTTGGTATTTGGTCTGTGGTTTTTTATAAAATGTTTGGTTTGTGTTTTTTTTGTAAGACATTTGGTACGTTTGTGGCTTTACGGAACTAAAAATAAATAAAGTTGATTAATTTATTAACATTTTACTAGAGTTAAGACACTGTCAAAACTATATTTAAAAAAAATTGAAAAAACCGGACCCAACCGTAGGTGTGTTTGGTTCTCGGTTTGGTGTGACTAAATTGAAAAACCGAACTAAACCAGACCAGACCAAATTTTATCTCCGGTTTGGGCCCTAAACCGGGCCGTTTCAAACCGTTCCCACCCATAGTTGTTATGTTGCTAACACGAGACTCTTGTTTACAAAAACTTCCAAACGTCGAGCAAAGGTGTTTCACATCAATCACTTGAAAATTTAGATAAGGTAAGTCATAAGGTACATTTTGTTGCCCCCCACGTATCTTTGTGGTTAGGCCAATCATGATCTTCAACTGCATTTTCACGGGCGGTATAGTGTTGAGATCTGCCTTGTCGCTGACTATCATATCGTAATGCATGGCCTCGTCAGGAATAACCACGCATTTGTTATGAAAGAGGATCATTTGCTGGTCTATTCGTCATATGAAGAGTTTCACTGGAATTGAACTCTTGTAGAATATTATCAGACCGGGGCACCAACATATAATTTTTATCATATACTGGTTTCGTGTCATAATCAAATTTGAAGACACTATAGACCAGCGAATTCATCTCAACCTCAACCACAAGCATACGAAAGCCATGCATACCACCATGTTTTGATGATGCCAACACCTTGTAGCACCGTCGTCATCTCACTCTAATTGAATGTTGCAAATTAGAGTGAGATGACCTTGATGATATTCAACTCTACACCCATGTATAATGAATTTGCAAACTTGGGTGTAAAAGTGTTTCCCACATACAATAATAAAGGCGTAATTTGGCATTTAAACTTGTATGCAAAGATTCCAATTATATTGGAATGTAAGGCCACGAATTGGCAAGGGAATACTATATTCATAGTCAAGGTTTAGAACTTGACCAACTCCATGCATACATCCAGTAGCTAGGTTTAATTGATCAAATACTTGATTATTACGAACATGTCCAATAGTAAGACCATAATTCAACGGGTCTTTGATTTCTTTCTGGTGGTTGAAAAGGTGAGTTTAATGAGTCTGACCAGTATATACCCACGTGGTTCCAACCATGGAGATGGCTTCTTCCCCAAATGCCACTTCACTATCAACAGAGCAACCTTGTTGTTCATAGTCTCTCTGACGATCCTCTGTTAGAGGTGGAATTGTCATTGATTGGCAAAGTGAGTTATTCTTTAGACGTTGGTTCGTCCAGAGACAGATCTTCACCATTAGATTAGTTGCTAGGCAGTTCAATCTTTTTAGCCAGGACATGCTTGTCAACCGTAGGCCTTAATTCTTGATGTTGTGAAGCCCTTTCATTGTGTTGTTTTACGAGGAGCAGTACTCGTGTCATCTTCCTTTTTGCCAATCGGTCCGTGAAGGTTGTCCATCATCGATGCGACTCTTCCTCATAGGGCAACCTTTCGTTTGGGGCAGCCTTTCGTTTGGCCTCCCTTTCTCTTTCATGGGCCATTTTTTGTTCAACACGTCGCCTGTCATTGACTGCTGATTCTTTGAAGAACTCTGCAATCCATCCTGTGGCATCTTGGGTTCCAACCAATGAATTGATCATGGTTGTCGTGTGTGAATCTGAGTTGTCCCATTTCATGAACGTTTACTCATTTGAAACCGTGACGAACCGCACTGCTGTATGGCTTGTTCAGTAAACCTTGATGCATGCAGTACGTATGCTCGCTTGCTTTCCAATGACAGGTGACGAATGAGACTACTCCGGTCCCACTGGGCGTGCTAATCTTTTGGCCTCGCTTCCAGCTAGAGGGAAGTAGTACAAATGCAGAAATTAAAGTGTAAAAAGTAAATAACACAAACATTAAAAGAATGTGCGGGCGTGTCACCACACGGTTACGGAATGTATAAGTCTGAATAAGGAGAGGTTTTGCTCCACCTGTGCTTCTAATCAAACGAATGTTGGTCATCTGTATAACCTAGAAATTCAAATATTAATTTTTAATATTTTTTAGAAATTAATTAGTGTAAATTGATGCGTATTCGTACCTTCGAGAAGAGTGTTGAAGTGTTTGGAGTCAAGGGACCATTGGAAACGTTTTCATTTGAGGGTCAAAGGGTGACTTTTCGCTACGTCGAGTTTCTTAGAAAAACTTCCTCCATGAGAGTTGTAGTGTTCGACGATACGAGTCAGTGTACACGTGGTAGGTGTGAATCAGATATCGTTTGAAGAAGTTATTATCGTTGAAGTTGGGTTTCCGATTTTGTAAACTATATAAATAGAAATTTTAGGTTTCCAAAATAGGAAACCTTCCTTTACTATATTTCCTTCATTCTTTTCCGTGCAATCTCTCTCTCTTCGGTATCTGAGATTTCCAGCTGACCCGACCTGAACCCGGTCGACCCGACTTGGTCTTTACGGCGAGCTCCGGCCACCACCAATGTCAACACTTTCTAGATTTTTTCCTCTCCTCCATTTGAGCTTTCCTGTGGTAGTGGTGTGATCCAATTCAGCCTGGATTGTGGCAACTATGCCCGCACAGGGCGGCAAAATCCGGTTCCCGACCCGACTCGTTCACCGGTGTGGGGCGCCGACGAGGGCTGAAACCAACCCAAAATTAAAGGCATTGGTTTTCTGGGATGATCTCATGTGGCACTGAAGCTCGACGTGGCGGCAGGAGCCGCTGAGCTTGGAGGCAGCATTTCAGGGTAGTTTTTGACTTCTTCTGGTCCGAATTGATCGAAACTCCATGTATTAAAATTGTTCCTCTTGCTTTGATCTTCAAGTTTCATGTTGAAAGTTTGTTGAAATTCGGCGTTTTTAGTGTTTAGGGGTGCGTCCGGCAGTTCTAGGGGTTATGGTTGCTTCTATAGGCTTCCTAGGGTTGTTGTAGTTTCATGTAGGTGTGTTTTCGGTGGAGATTACAGGTTTGAGGGTGGTGGCGTCTGGGACCTATGCGCAGCCGCTTGTGGTAGTGCGTCTGATATCCTCAAGGGTAGTGGGTTCTTCCAGCTTCATGTACTCGTCTATACGAGCGAGTGGATATATAATTTTCCGGTTTCGGTTATCGTTTTATGTGCGTAGTGTTTTGTTGAAGTTTATTTACCTTCAATTTCTACCGAGGGTAAATATGTTGGGTGTTTCGGTGTAGTTGAGGGGTGATGGCGTTCGTTTAAATTGTGGTTGATTGTTTTAGAGGATTGGAGTGTGACGTTCGGTTGGATCGAGTCATCATTGCTTTTGTATGGCAATAAGGTTGATTATATATATTTTTAGCTATTTTATTGATCGACTTAGTGTTGTGGATTTATCATGTGGCGGTAGAAGACACAGCGGGATTTTGAGGTGAGGAAATCTCACTAGGGTTCATATTTTTTTTATATATAATTATTTGGGCGTAATTATATTGTTTGTTGCGGATAGAATTTTATGTGAGAATATTTGTGGTAATATGCATATATATATATATATATGAGTTTTATATATACGTGTATGAATATAATATCGTTAATATATTACGGAGTGATGCAGTTAGATGATTTTCATGCGGTGAGCATATCTCACCTGGTTTACGGTAGAACCATTATTTCATTTAAGGTTTATTGAGGTAAAACTATAAAATTGCTCTTCTTGAAAACCGAATTATTGATTTAATATAAATGGACTTGATCGACTATGGTGCATTAGATTTTCATTCATAAAACGATTTTAAGTGGTTTTGTGACTATTAACTATAAAAGGGTGTGATGACGACTTGAGATTACGTCATCTTGGAGAATTGAAGCATTGTTGAACAATATTTAAAATGAGAAGGATGTGTGTGTCGACCGTCGTATGTTAACGTTGAAGCCTCAATGATTGTGAGATATCAGATGGAGCTAAAGTATGGACTAGTGGAGTCATCGATGCTGACTCACGGTATATGTGTCGGGTGAGACGTTTATATGACTTGTAATGAGCATCAAAATTGTGCGGTACTAAAGTGGAGTAAGTAGTTGTGCCTCATGATTTGTCCGAGGACTTGTGCCTTAGTGGTGAGAGTTTGTGTTAGTGTTTTTATGTGGGTGTGTTGCCGTTTGGTTTGACTATTGAGTTAGTCACAGTTGGTGGCGTAGGGTCACAATTGGTGACATAGTGGTACTTCATGGGGGACGACTAAGTGTTGACGAACCCATAAGTATGTATTTGTTGTTAAGGCCACAGTTGGTGACATAGTGGTGCTTCATGGGGGACGACTAAGTGTTGACGAACCAATAAGTATGAGTTTGTTTGTTAGGGTCACAATTGGTGACAGTAGTTAACACTTCATAAGGGACGACTAAGTGTTGACGAACCCATAAGTACGAGTTGTTATTAGAGTCACAGTTGGTGACAGTAGTTGGTACTTCATGAAAAATAACTAAGTGTTGGCGAATCTCATAAGTACACGTTTGTTGAGTTATTTATGAAGGATAACTAAGTGTTGCAGAACTCATAAGTAAACTTAGGAATTAGGTTTGATTAATTATGCTTTGCTTTATGTGTTTTTGGGTAATTTCGGAACTATCCTTATTTGCTAGAATTTTCCTGTTTGATTTATGATTTTCTTTGCATTTTTCTAAACTAATCTTTATGCAAGAAATGTATGATTTTATCGTTATATTTATTTTATATCAATGAATGCTTGTTTTATTTAATCTTTACTTTTTGTTATTAAATCTTCTTATTTCAGAAACTCGCGTATCTTTGGGGTGTGAGTCCGTAATTTTCTTTAGATTTACTCATACGAGCTGAAAAGCTTACCGGGTTTGTTTGTTTACAACCCGGTGCACGAATCTATGGTGTAGGGTTTGATCTTGCATTTTTGGAAATATCAGTGATTTGCGGAGTGGAGACTTAAAAGCTTACCTGTCGATTTGTCAGTGGTCGGAACTCTGCTTGTAGCGGTCATTGATTTAGTAGTCAGTTACTTGGAGCACGACTTTATTAGGTTATAGCTTGTTGGTAAGGTTAGCATCACTCGAGTTTTGAGATTTTTGGTTATCCTACAATTCGGGTCGTGACATCACCGATGTCAGCTTGTAGGAATAATTTACAGTAGTTTCTTTATCACCAATATCGATACTCTTGTAGAGACGAGCAGAGCAACCAAAGCAAAAGGCAGAGAGAGTAACACTCTGAGGAGCTTGGAAAGAAAGGTGCTAAGGCTTAAGGCTTTAACGTTGTGTTGTATCGACAAGGTTGAGTTGTTTGTAGTAGTTGTTGTAGTTGTTCGTTGATTGATTGTGTGTGTCAAAGTTGTTTGTGTCGTTAAAAAATTTCAAAACTGATGCGACGAAATATTTAAAATTTTGTCGCATGAGTTTAAACTGATGCGATAAAATTTTAAATCTTTCATCGCATGAGTCAGGGCTAAGGGGAAGTTTGGGAGAAAATCCAAAACTGATACGACGAAAATTAAAATATTTCGTAACATGATTATGAACTTATCCGACGAAATAAAAAAATTTGTCGCATGAGTCAGCACTATGCGACAAAATATGTTTCGTTGCATCAGTTTAGAATCATGCTATGAAATTTATTTTCGTCGCATCAGTGTGAACTCATGCAACGAAAAAATATATTTTCATCACATGAGCCATTTCCTCTACTAGTGATTCTCCTCTTCATCTTTCTTCCTCCTTCTCGTCCTCTTCATCCTCCTCCTCCTTTTCCTCCTCCGGCGGCAACTCATCCTCCTCTCCTCTCCTTCTGCTTCTCCTCCTCTCCTTCTCCTTCTCCTTCTCCTCCTCTTCTCCTTCTCCTTCTCCTTCTCCTCCTCCTCCTCCTCCTCCTCCTCTCCTTCTCCTCCACCACAACTCATCCTCCTCCTCCTCCAAAACCACCTCCGCACAGTGGTATGGTGGTGGAAAAAAAGAAAAAGAAGCGAAAAAATTAATCAAAAATATAAGAAAATAAAATAAATAACTATAACCAACAAAATTTATTAAAATTCGTCGGCTAACGTTAAATAAATAAATAAATAAAATACATATTATAAAGTAAAATAAATAACTATAGCCGACAAAATTTATTAAAATTCGTCGGCTAAAGTTAAATAAATAAAATACTAAAAATAAAATAAATAACTGTAACTGACAAAATTTATTAAAATTCATTGGCTAAAGTTAAATAAATAAATAAAATACATAAAATAAAATAAATAACTATAGCTGACAAAATTTATTAAAATTCGTCGGCTAAAGTTAAATAAATAAAATACATAAAACAAATAACTATAACCGAAGAAATTTATTAAAATTCTCTTGCTAAAGTTAAATAAATAAAATACATTAAATAAATAACTATAGCCGACAAAATTTCGTCGCCTAAAGTCCAAAAATCCGTTGCCAAAAGTCCAGACTTTAAGCGACGAAAAATTTCTTCATTAGCTAAAATTCTGACTTAGGCAACGATGTATAGTAATTTCGTCGGTTAAAACATTAGCCGACAACATTTTTCAGACGACGTCTTAGCCGACCAAATTTTTTAATAGGCCGATGAAAATATTTCATCGGATAAAGTAGCTGTCCTGGTAGTGCAAAGACAATTTGTGGAAGAAAATTCATATTGATTATAGCAAAAATTGGAGTGGTAATCCTAAAGATCCAACACATGGTCCTCGCTTAAAAATTCTGCTTGAATCACGTTTTCCGCGTTTGAAGTAATTGCTTAAGAAGTGGCAAGCATGTTTTCTACATTTTGTGCTCGTAGCTTATTTACGGTCATTTTCAGATCATAAAATTATAAGATCATGTTACGTGTCAAATCGTTATTCGTCGAAAATCTAATGACATTATTTGCCGACAAACACGTGTCACTTTTTGATTGGTCAAAATCCCATCAGAAATCTATAACATTATTTGGGTAATAAGAACACTTTTTGATGTGCATCGGTGATATCACGACCCGAATTGTAGGATAACCAAAAATCTCAAAACTCGAGTGATGCTAACCTTACCAACAAGCTATAACCTAATAAAGTCGTGCTCCAAGTAACTTACTACTAAATCAATGACCGCTACAAGCAGAGTTCCGACCACTGACAACTCGACAGGTAAGCTCTTAAGTCTCTACTCCGTAAAAGGAACTCTCCAAGATCTGGCCCAGTCCAACCAATTTGACCCAGTCCAACCAATTTGACCCGGCTCCAAGTCTAACCTTGCTCCAATTCCACCTAACCTGATCTGGCCTAGCAACCATAGACCCGGTCCACTACATTCAATTCAGTGTATTCTCACATAAGTGCATTTTCACTTCGGTGGAAGTCCACCTAAGTGTAGGTACACCTAAAAATGATTCATTAAGATTTCTTTCCGCTGAACATTTCAATCGTTTCAATGACGGGTGATGATCAAAATGAGCTGGTTACCAAGACCAACGAAGTTTAGAAAGTTGAAGTCCTGGTTCGAAGCTCACATGGTGGTTCTTTTGGGGGTACCAAACTCAACGGTACCAATTACCGGACTTGGAAAAAAAATGATGTCGTTTCATCTTCGTGGCATGCACAAAATTGAACATGTAACCGGAACTACCAAAGCTCCGAGTGAAGATGCATTTGCCAAATGGGAGGATGATGATGGAGCTGTGATGGGAACCTTGTTCAAGGCCATGAATGATGATGTAGTACAGTTGATGGAGGAGTGTGAAACTACTGAGGCGATATGGAAGACCTTAGAAATTCTTTATACAAATGAATCTGAATTTATTCAGGTTCATGGGTTGATGTGCAAAGTGGCTGGAATGCAACATAATGGACAACCAGTATCGTTGTATTTCACCAAGATGAAGAATGTATGGGCTGAAATAGATCAAAAACGTCCGTGCAAGATCAAAAACCCTGAGGACATTACTTGGTACCAAAAGGAGAAGGAACTCGAAAGGGTTCACGTGCTCTTGAGAGGACTTGATGCGAAATATAACAGTGCTAAAGGAGAGTTGCTATGAATTTCAGATCCTCCCAGCTTGACTGCTGCTACATACATTCGGAAGGATGAGTCTCAGCAGGATTGCCTCAACCAAGCACAAGTTGAAGTGTCTAGCCTGGTTGTTCAAACAAAACCACCAAATCCTCCCCTTCAGCAACAGAGTCCAGTTCCACTTCATCAACAAAGACCTCCACTTGGCTTCGGTTATCGCCCTCATCACTGTTCTTATTGTGGTGGTAGACATATATACGAGAATATTGTTGAAAGCTACACCCACACCTCAAACCTAAATCTCTTGGTTCTCGCCCTAAAGTTAAAGCAGCTGCAGTTCAATTAATTCAAGAACCAGATTTCTATGGAGTGACTGGACAAGATCATCATATCACTGGTGGAGCTACTCCCATAGCCTCTATAGTTGGTCGTGGTAAGATTGGTATGGCTCTAAAGGTCTCTAACTTTGTTGGTTCTGATACTTGGATTATTGATTCTGGTGCTAATGATCATATGATTTACGATAAGTCTTATTTTACTAAGTTGTCTTCCCCACTAGTTTCCCATGATACTAGTGCTAGGTGAAGCATTTCCAGTATTAGGAACATGATCTGTTCAGGTTACCCCCACCTTAGAGCTCGATAATGTGTTATATGTTCCTGACTTGTCACATCACTTAATATCTGTCCCACAGTTGAACACTGAGTCTAAATGTTCTATAACTTTTTATCCTATGTATGTTGTTTTCAGGATCTTCTCACCAGGGAGATAGTCGGTTGGGGGTATCTAAGGGGCAGGTTATTCCGTCTGGATCAGACATATGCGTGGGAGAAACTAGGAGCACAGTCCCGTGTCGCTTTAACTTCAAATTCTGATAGACTGTGTGAAGTTTGGTTGTGGCACCGCCGCTTAGGGCATCCATCCTTTAGTCTTATGAGAAAAACCATGCCTACTTTGTTCATTAGTGTGGATGAGTCTACTTTACATTGTGAAACTTATGTCTTGACCAAGAGTCATCGTGTTACTTATTCTCCTAGTGTTTCTAATAAAAGTGTTTTGCCTTTTGAGTTAATTCATTCTAATGTTTGGGGACCTTCTAGAGAACCCACTGTGTTTAGTATGCGATATTTTGTGTTGTTTATTGATGAATGTACTCGATTGTCATGGGTTTTTCTTTACGGACCAATGATGAAGTCTTCCCATCCTTTCAAGCTTTTCGTACTCTTGTTCAAACACAATACAATAGCACCATCAAAATCCTTCGTTCCGACAATGGGGGAGAGTATGTTAATCATGTTTTCTAAGATTTTTTCCTAGCACATGGGATAGTGCATCAAACTACATGTCCACATACAGCAGAACAAAATGGCGTTTCCGAACGAAAAAATCGTCACCTACTTGATATAGCTCGTGTCATTCTTTTTAGTGATCATATGCCTAAGTATCTTTGGGGAGATGCTGTACTAGCCTCCTCACATCTAATCAACCGCCTTCCATCTAGTGTCCTTCAAGGAAAAATTCCTTTTGAGGTTCTTGCATCTCATATCTCTATTCCCTCATTCCATAATCTTCCTACTCGTGTCTTTGATTGTGTTGCTTTTGCTCATGTCCCTAAAAAACAAAGGTCCAAACTTGATGCTCGAGCAATTAAGTGTGTGTTTGTTGGTTATAGGGGATATCAGAAAGGGTACAAGTGTTATCATCCACCTACCAGAAAGTACTATGTCACAATGGATGTTACCTTCTTTGAAGATATGAGCTATTATTCCTCCTCTGATACATCTCTTCAGGGAGAGAGTTACTATTTCAAATAGTTGTATCATGGTGAGGGGGAGGAATTTAAAAAACAAGAAGAATGCTTGGATACTTCTGCAGCTCCAATGGAGATTGATGTTTCCCATAATCCAAATGTAGAGGCTCATCTAGAACCTGAGCCACCAATCCCAATGTCTGACGATGGAGCTAAAGACACAACTGTCCCTTACGCTATTACTTCTGCCCCCTACCCACAACTCTCTGATATAGAAGATCACTCACTTGAGGTATATTCACAACCCATTAGTGAGTCTAGTGTTAGAAAATATGTGTTGTCAAATATGTCTACTAGGGCTCAACTAGCAAAAAGATATGAACCTATTGTTCATGCTAAATCAAAGTACCCAGTAGCCAATTACATGTTGATAGGAAGATTATCTAAGTCATATGAGTCATTTGTGAATCAAATATCCGTTGTATCAGTACCTAACAAAGTGCAGGATGCATTGGGGGATCCAAAATGAAGGAAGACAATGAAGGAAGAGATAGAGGCGTTGCAGAAGAATGATACATGACAACTTGTGCATCCACCACAAGGCAAGAAGGCTGTAGGTTGTCGTTGGGTGTTCACTGTGAAACACAATACAGATGAGTCAGTTAACCGATATAAAGGGCGTCTTGTTGCAAAGAGATTCACTCAGACGTATGGAATAGACTATGATGAGACATTTGCTCTAGTTGCCAAAATGAATACTATTCGTGTTCTACTTTCCTTTGCTGCTAGTTTAACCTGGCCACTCCGACAGTTTGATGTCAAGAACGCTTTCCTGCATGGAGAGTTAGCTAAAGAGGTGTACATGAGTCTTCCACCTGGGTATGTAGCTAGTTCTCCAGGTGAATTTGTGTGCAAATTGAGAAAGTCTTTGTACGGTCTTAAATAGTCACCTCGTGTGTGGTTTGGGCGATTTTCACAATTCATGTGTAAGATTGGTTACAAACAAAGTAATTCAGATCATACCTTGTTTCTCAAACATCACGTTGGGAAGTTAACAACCTTGATTATTTATATCGATGATATGGTGATCACTGAAAATGATACAATTGAGATGGAGAGGTTGCAGAAGCAGTTGGCCTCGGAGTTTGAGAGGAATGACTTAGGTGATCTTAAGTACTTCTTAGGTATTGAGGTAGCAAGGGGGAGAGAAGGGATCTATTTGTGCCAGAGAAAGTATATCCTGGATCTATTGACAGAGACTGGTATGTTGGATCGCACACCTATTGACACACCTATTTAGCAGAACCATCGTTTAGCAGAGTATCTAGACCAATTACTTACTGATCGAGCTAGTTATCAGATGTTAGTTGGACGCTTGATTTACTTAACTCATACTAGACTAGATATTACATATGCAGTGAGTGTTGTGAGTCAGTTTATGCATAACTCGAGTGAGAGTCACATGGATGCTGTTGTGAGAATTTTAAGGTACTTGAAGTCAGCTCCAGGAAGATGAGTAATGTTTTTCAAACATAACAACATTTTCGATGTTTGCGGCTTCACGGATGCAGATTGGGCTGGAAACATTACAGACAGAAGGTCGACATCATGTTACTTCACCTTTGTCGGGAGTAATTTGGTTACATGGAAGAGCAAGAAACAGAATGTTTTGGCACGATGGAGTGTTGAAGCTAAGTACAGAGGAATGACTCATGGAGTGTGTGAATTGTTGTGGCTAAGGAATTTGTTACGTGATTTGGGTGTTCATCCCAAAAAGGCTATGCAGTTGTATTGTGCCAACAAAGCTGTAATTGATATATCACAAAATTTAGTTCAACATGATCGTATTAAATACATGGAGGTTGATCGACACTTCATAAAGGAAAAGCTAGATGCCAAAATTATTAGCTTTCCCTTTATTCCAACTGAAGAGCAACTTGCAGATATACACTAAATGGGTTACCAAGAAAACACTCTATGACTCACTAGGCAAGTTGGGCATGGTTGATGTATATGCACCAACTTAAGGGGGGAGTGTTAGCGTGAGTCAGAATAGGAATGCAAATATATTGTAGTTATGTCGTAGATTAATTTCCGTTATTCTATAGTTAATAATTACCATTTGTATTCCTTGTAAACTCTTATATAAACCTCCATGGAGAGATGAATAATATGTTATAAATTTTATTCTCTCAATATCGTTATATTTGAGTTGGAAATGTCACGTGTCGTTTGCTAATTGGTTTATTATCTTATATGAAATCCAAATAATGAAATATTGAATTGATGAATAATGATTACTAAATTGATTGAGCTGCACTGCTGTATAAAAATTGACATAAAAAAGTAATTTACAGTGAATAGTAATTGATAGAAGCAATTCAATTAGTGAATCGATAGTTTGATGGATTGAGACGGGTGCATATACTCTTGTAATTTCAAACCTTAGACAACAAGAAACCTTTAGATCTACGTACGTAACCACAGAACATGCAGGAAACCATTCGACTTATTCGATTCAACTTTATTTCTAGCCCATGAATCAAATGAGAAGAAACAAAAAGTCATTATACCTGTCTGCTAGCTTGTCCTCATCAAATCTCCATCTTTCTCATTTATGTTCCTGTCGTCCACAACGACCATGACCATTACCAACTAGCCTATAAGTTCATAACCAATCATTCCATCAATTCTATGTGTATTCTCTTTTACTGTATATAGTAATAAGCGAGGAATAATGTTGATCATCATGCTGTTCTTGACACATCTATTATTACCTTAGCAGTTCATTATCTTTTTCTTTTGAGTAACACTAATGCTTAAATAGGTTTGTGTGATATGAGTTTTTACTTGAAGTGAAATGAATGTCGTAGTTAAAACTGCCTGGTCGGTCTTTGTAGAGTTGCATGATAATTTGTATACATGATAATTTGAATGATTGGATACACTAAGCTAGTAGAATCATCCATGGATGATTGCCATGTTGGATGTTGACCAGTTGATACTGGTCGTAGTCCTCCTCGTGGCTTAAGAATGACATTTGAGACAGAGATGATGACGAGAAGTGCACATCTTTGTTTTCTAATTCCTCTCAGCTTTCTCATCTTAATTAATGGAGGTGACGACACGTGACTGTCTGCACTTTAATATATATATATATATTTCAGATTCTTATCTAAAGCGGAATCCCGTTTTGAAATTAAAGTGTGTGACTTCTTATTCGACTTATTTTTCCGTTAGATTTTCACATATCCACCGTACAGTGTCTAGATTATAGTGTGTATAACATGTTTACAAAGTTTCATGAAATTTGGAGATCATTTAGGTACCGAATTAGATGAAACAAGTCAATAGAACAAAATCTGTTCAAGTAGAACCAGTCGTGTAAATTACGATTACGGAAGCTCAAATGATGTTCAAATTGGATAAAACTTGACAAAAATGATCTAAACATTGTATTCGAGACATTGAAATGCAGAGTTGTGAAAATCTGACCAGAAAATGAGCCAAAGAATGAGCCTCACACTTTAATTTCAGAGCGGGTCGGAGCTCCGCTTTGGATAGAGACTAATATATATAGGTCTCTTCCATTTAGGGATCCCTTTTTTGGTTTCGACAACTCAAGTTTTCCGCACTCTTCCATTAAAGTGCAGGACTCCTTATTTAGCTCATTTGTATGTCACATTTTCACATCTCCACCGCATAATGTTTAGAACATAGAGTGTTGATCACTCCTGCCAAGTTTCATCCAATTTGGAAAACATTTAAGCTTATGTAATCACGATTTACACGAACGGTTCTTTTTGACAGATTTTGTTATGTTAATTCATTTAACCTAAAACGGTACCCAAATGATCTTCTAATTAAATGAAATTTGGCAGGAATGATCTACACACTATGCTCTAGATATTAAGCAATGGAGATGTAAAAATGTGACATACAAGTGAGACAAATAAGGAGTCCCGCACTTTAATTTCAGAACGGAATCCCTCTCTAGATATGAACTATATATATATACCCTTCTACTAAATGATCACTTTTTTGACATATATGAGGTATCAAACATTGGACCAACTTTTCGATCACATATCAACATCTCCACCGTTCAATATTTATATTCATATATGTAGATCATTTATCTAAAATTTCATCTAATTTGTTGATCGTTAAGCCTTTGAACTAACTGAAATCAATTGACGCATCAAATCCGTCAAACATGAACCATTCATGCTTATAATTTTAATTCGCAGTTTTTAGTACCTTATCGATCACCAAATTAGATGAGATTTTACAGAGATGATCTTCATATATAAATCTATATATTAGACGGTGGAGATGTGATTTGGTGATCAAAAAGTTGGTGTAATCATTGATGTCTCATATATGTCAAGAAAATAGATCCCTCATTGGAAGGGGGTTGTATATATATATATATATATATATATATATATATATATATATATATATATATGAAATCTTGAGTTGTGGAAACCCTAATTTTCAGAACTAGACATTAATCTTCGTAGTATATATGTAATTGCAAGTTTAATCACTATATTTCAAGGATTTAGAATCATATAAGAAGAAACGACTTGAAGTCACAAACGAAGGAATACATGTAGGAAAATGGACAAAAAGAACGACAAAAAAAAGAGAGTTAAGCAACCCTTTTTTTCTTGTTTCTTTATTAGCAGTACGTGAAGCTGGTAATAACCTAGTTCTTCAAGGCCGTAAGCGTTCGTCAATCTCCACGACAAATGCCTTCAGATTTTTGTTAAATGAACCACCATCACTCACAGCCTCTCTCGCCAACTCCTTCCATTTCTTTGCATTCATTCGCAACTCTTCATTGCCCATGACCAAATCCAGACACCTCTTAATTTCCTCACCGACGACAACACCCTCCTCATTTGTTTCTACCCTCACTCCTGTCTTCCACGCATCCTCTATCAACTTGGCATTTGTGACTTGGTCTGACCACTGAGGAAATGCCACCAACGGAACCCCGGAAACCAAACTCTCCAAGGTTGAATTCCAGCCGCAATGTGTCACAAAACACCCTAATGAAGGATTTGAAAGAACGTCCATCTGACCACACCACGGTACTATAATCCCAAGCTCATCTAGTTCCGTTCTACAACTCAGTTCCTCTTCTTCTTTTTCTTCCTTACCTTCTCCCTTCTTTTGGTTTTCTCTAATCACCCACAGAAACGGACGCCCACAATCTAGCAACCCTTTTGCAATTTCCTCCATTTGAATCTTTGACAGCACGGTAATGCTCCCAAACGAGATATAAACGACCGACTGTTCAGGCTTCGAATTCAGCCATTCCATGTAGGAGGATTCTCTTGCTTTCTGGAAAATATCGAATCCGAAAGATTTATCAGATGAATCCTTGTCGTCCAAGAAAGCAGACGGCATTAAAGGGCCGACTCCGATCATGTTGTACTTGTCGATTGCTTTTAAGGCCTCGGGTTCTAGTGCATCGAAAGTGTTCACCAGTATGATTGGCTTGCTTAGTTTTCGAAGGTCCTCAAACTGATCTTCGAACATTTGGACAACCAAACGGTGTATGTCCTGATT
Source organism: Comarum palustre (assembly GCA_951800085.1). Lineage (NCBI taxonomy): Eukaryota > Viridiplantae > Streptophyta > Magnoliopsida > Rosales > Rosaceae > Comarum > Comarum palustre. The sequence continues at coordinate 11,982,194 of OX637586.1, forward strand.
CGTAGCCAGTATGAAGGAGGGGAGGTCGCGGCTCTTCAACAGTAGAGGGAGTCCCGGTAGTTGTAGAGCAAAGGAAGGGTCATTGTTATCAGCACCGGTATTGTTCCTGATCAGATCTTTGTAGCCATTGAAGTAATAGTAGTATATGTCGAACACTGTTGCCGGCTGAATCCAACCGAGAGCGCTCGGGAGGTGAAGCTTAGTGGCCACTTCCGCGACCCAAGAGAGAAGTAGAGTGTATATTATGCAAGTGTAAGGGCGGCCCTCTTTCGCACCAGAATCGACTAGATCGACAATCGCTTGCGAGCTGCCACGCTTTAGACCATCAAGGACATGCTGCTTATCATCTTCAGGCTTGACCCCATCGTCGTACCCGTCAGAGAAGGGAGCAATTGTCAAGCCACTAGGAGTAGTTGAACCGTTGGCCATGCGGCGGAAGGCAGAGACGGCGGTGACAAACGTGACATGAGCGCCGGTGGTGCGGATGAGGCACTTGGCCAATTGGAGGGCGGGATTGATGTGGCCTTGAGCTGGAAATGCTATCATGATGAAGCGATGTTGAACCATGGTTGTGGTACTGAGTACTCTGGAGTTAATTTGATTAGATATAATTAGGTGTTAGATATACAAATGATTGGTGAAGAGCAAATGGTGTGAAACTCAAACTGATGTTAAGAGATGAATAGACTAACAATTATGCGAGGTGACATAGATATAGATATTAGATATCTCTCCGTACGTAATTGTTATACTTTTGTGTTAATTAGTAGGACATACATGACATGATTGTCTCACCTAAATTTCTTTTCTTTCACTATAAAACGACCATCAATTGGTAACACTTGAATGGATGGATCCGACTAGGGTTGCATATGGATTTGAAATAGACTCAATGCTCGTCAACGTACACAAGTAAATGCCAAGTGTATGATAAGTAATGAGTATAGTTAGCTACGCGACTATAGTTGTGTGGTACCAGCATCAGATTACAACGGTGTCATCAATAGTGAAATGCAAAGCATAATAGGAACAAAGAATATTTCCAAACAGAAACATTGCCGACGACGTCACTGACTCGCTAATAATTGTCTGTTTTCGTTAAGATTGTTTCTATTTAAGAAATTTTCTTTGTTCGAGAATGAAACACGTACCTAAACTGATGAACATACAGAGCCATTATTGGGTACGAACGATGGTAATGTAGCTTATTGATTTTGCATTTTCGAGAAAAAATACGTACTCAAGAGTTTATGGAACTTTTGCAAAACCCATTCTAGCTAACTGAATTAAGAAAATGATTATAAGCCTTAATAAGATCTTAGATTTGTGGTTATAATGACATGTCACATAAACACATCATTAATTTAAAAAATTATATATGTCATATCATTTTTAAACAAAAATACAATTTTACCCTTCTCAAATCTAATGTTTTAGATTTATTCTATATAAAAATATTTTCAAAATCATCTTTATTACATCCATGTTTAATTTAACACTAGTGGATTTTCACTCTTAGCTGACGGAATCTAAACTGTTTCATCGGCTATGATTTTCTTACCCGACAGAATAGTTCATCAACTAAACGCTTCTTAGCCGACGGAACAAGATTCATTACAAGGAGAATGTGTTTAGCCGACGAAATTTAAAAACAGGTTGACAAAAATTTTTTCGTCGGCTAAAATCGACTTTTGTCAGGACCCACCCCAGACTAACCCCTTTAACCCGAGATAAGCCATGTGGGGACCACCTCAAGGAAACTTTTTATCGAAAAATTCCCTTAAAATGGACAACTCTTCCTGCAAACCAACTAAGCACTTCTAAAAACAGTATAGCTCAACCATGACACATGGAACCAACATGCTCCCCATACCTCATTTACGCTTCACCCAACAAATTCAAGCTTAACTAAAATAGGGTAATCAGAGCAATCTAACAGATAAAAACCTAATCAAATTCTAGCGTCAGCGGAATACATCGACTATGTCTCGTCTCTTGTACGCATGACCTCTTCTCAGCTACACTGCAGACTGGGCATTTGAAAACGAAGGGCCTAGGGGAAAACATTTTAAAATAAACATTAGAGTGAGTGGACAAAATTAAACTCGATAAAATGATGGCTCGAAGCCAAAATTTATTTCATGTTCTCTCACAAATAAACCAAAAATAAATCATCTTTATGGATACTCGTAATAATTCAAAAATAAAGTCTTGGTCTTAAGCCAAACACAAATACTCTAGGCCTTATGCCTAATAAAATCAAATGTTGGCCTTACGTTAAATATAAATAAATCTAGGCCTGCAGCCAAATAATAAACGAAAACAAATCCCGACTTGCAGCCTAATCATCAAATAATAGGGGAAGAATATCACAAATAATTCATCTCTCATGTCAGGGTCGGAGCTAAGAGCTCTAGTGTACCACCTACCCTCAGTGTGGACACAATCCCGTGTTAAACTACCATCTCCCCCAACGGGAAAGGAGCGCAACAAGTGGCTCGCTTCCACTCCACCGAATGAGGAGCGTTGTCCGCTAGCTAACTAAAATAATTTCGACAACCCTCATATAATCAATATATATAATGCTGTGATATCAAATCCAAATGTTTCCCCTTTTTCCAACCAAGGTCAAATATAAAACATTAATCCAAGCCCTTGGTCAAATTTAATAAAATCCAGGCCATTTGCCAAATATAACATAATCTCGGCAAATGCCAAAACATCAAATATAATAGTCAAATGTCCAAACTTAAATTCTAGTAAAACATCGGGTCCGATTCTCATCTGTACGACGGGTCTCTCCCGTCGAAAATCATTTAAACCCAAATAAATCATATACAAGCCAAAATCGATAATGCATGTGAAATAAACAAATAAAAACCCGCCATTAAGGTTCTCGCATATACGAAAGGAATTGAAATAGATATAACCTGAAAACCACAATTTACTGAGAAAATCCACAAAACCATTTTAAATCTCAAAACATGGCACGCATTCATTTATGCAAAATAAAAGTCCACTCACAGTACTTAATGAGGCCTCCTCAATACTCGAAATACTCCTCGAGCGTCATCTTGAAATATCCACATGGTCGAGTCTAATCCCATGTTCGACCATTGGTTGTAAAATTAATCCAACAAATCAGCCTTAATACCATTGACTTAATCTTTTCCTAGGTTGACTAGGAAATCTTAACTTGACCAAGAGTTGACCAACCAAATCATTTTTATGAAACTTTAACCTTTTTAGCTTGCTTTTCTGATTATCGACTTTTTGCTTACTGGGTAGAAGTCCGGCTTAACCCTTAACTTTCTTTAGCCATTTTAATTTGACACAAGGTAGTCACATAATAATTCGTTGAATTGCTATGGACACCCAACTAATAGAAGCACAAACTACTACGATATTAACGTATTTTCTACCATATTCAGTTATGTTATTCTCTTAACATTGTCATTTCTAACATGTTTTGTGTTGTAAAGGTAAAAAGACGGAAATGTAGGGAATGAAGCTAAAATCGGCAAATTAATAAGGATAACTCATTTAGGAAACTTTCCTGTTTTAAATTGGGAAAGTTGTCTATTTCATTTTGTGAAACTTTCTTATTTTGATTTAGGAAACTTACTACCTGTGAAACTTTCCCATTCTGACTTTCTAAATCCATTTTGAGAAACCTTCTATTCTTAAATTCAAGAAATTGCCAAAGAAGGAATGATGATTAAATGGAGAAGATGATGCTCATATGGAAATCAGAAATTTCCAAGGGATTTGGCTGAAATTATGTGAAGATTATGGAAGCAAATTTTGAGAGAATTACTCCTTGAAAATTGAAGATAATTGCTGATTTGTAATTAATCAAGCAAATTAAGGGAGATTCCTACCTTTAATTTCTCCATTTAAATGCTTAATTTTCCAAGATTAAATCTGATTTTTCTTCTTCTTTTTCAGGAATATTAATTGACAATACATATGGAAGGAATAATAAGCATGAATTCGAAATTATCAAGAAAGGAAACAAGATTCAAATCGGCAACTATCAAGCAAAAATCAGCCGATTCCATTTGAAGAACAAGCAATGTATTCGGCCACATTTCAAGCCAAATTCGAAGAATCAATGCACAAGACATATATGTAATATTATTTGATTAAATTGTGCTATTATTTATAGCCATTGGATCAGATTTAAATCAAGGGTGTAGAAGAAGATTCGACCACTATATAAGGAGGCTATCTACATCAGAAAAAAATGTCGTTCATTCACGTTAAAAACTAGAGAGACACATAACATTTTCGAGCAGCCCCTTCTCTCCACCTTTGTCGAGTTCATCCTCTTTGCAAAGCCTTGAAGGACTTCTCCATGAAGGCAGCAACGTTGGTGACTTGAAGCATTGAAGCCCAACATCCCTTTGTCACCATCAAGCTTCCTTGAAGACCGATAAAGTGTAAACGTTACCTCTACTTTTGTTTAGACTTCTCTAGCAGATTTAATAGCATGTTTCAGATGTTAGACTTGAGTTTTGGAAGCATGTTTCGATTGTTATTATGCTATTTGGATTCGAAATTTTATAAAGTATGTTGATATCTTGTTGATGATCCTTCTAATAATCTGATTTTGTGATTCTTGTTAATTGAAAGTTTGCATTTTTGTTTATTTACTAAGGGTAGAATGCATGCTAGCCGATTGTCATGATTTGTACTAAGCTTCTTTAAGTATAGATCTAAAGTGGTGGAAACTATGTAATAATGGTTGAAAACGTAAACTACAACGATTGCATGTTACGACTTCTCAGATATGTTGTTGTTCAATCTTAGTAGTTCTTAATGGTTCATGTTTATTGTGAACAAATATTCTTCAATATTGAATGCAATTACATGAAATATTCTAAGTTCTAGACTTCTCTGTGCTTGCAATTTACATGAAATATTCTAAGTTCTAGACTTCTCTGTGCTTGCAATTACTTGATGAAATTATATGAGATGCATGTCCTCTTTAGGTGTGTGTTTCGAGATTGTTTCTTTAAATAAGAACTTTGCATGATTTCAGATTATTAGGAATGAAACTTGATATTGATGTGTGATTAAGATTCAAGTTTATCTCTTAGTTGCGATGTTGAATAAACCGACCAATTGTACATATTAGTTAGCTTTTATTTTTCTGTTTTTACGATGTTAAAAATCAAACCAAACCCCCACCTTAATCACCTTGTATCATATGTAAATTTGGAAATAAAAATCTGTAAATGTTTGTATTTGTGTCTTGTTTTGTAAATAAATATTTGTTTGTATAACTGTACTAATTTTTCGAGTAACCATGAATGCAGGAGGAGCGCCCTTTAAGTCCCCGGATTGATCGAATCCTATTTACCAATGCTATAAGTGACACAAAAAGGGTTCTTAAATTGTAACGCGTCCGGTAACGGGCACGTCATCAACGTGTCTCTTAAACCAAATCTTTAATATTAAGTCGATATACCGATTATGAAATTATCTAAATTTACAACAATCAACTCGATTTTTTATCAAGATTCCTGAGTTGACCAGATTCTCATTTAAAGATCCGATTGATTTCTTTTAACCTGTAAATACTAAGATTGAATTTTCCTTTTTACCGGTCAAGTTTCCTGAGTTGACCAGATTCTCATTTAAAGATCCGAAATACTAAGATTGAATTTTCCTTTTACCGGTCAAGTTTCCAAAAATAGAAACTTTCCTAAAAGGGAACGTTTCCAAAAATAGAAACTTTCCTAAAAGGGAATGTTTCCCAAAATGGAAACTTCCTATTTATGGCAAGTTTTCCGTAATTAGCCCGATTTACGATTTAACGCAAACTTTGCGAACTTAAGGTTATCGGGGAAATTGAATCCTACCTCTTCGGCTCTCTATCGAAAATTCTACTATTTGGCCTGATTTCGACAAGTTGTTGGAATATTTTGCCAGATTCAGGCAATCTTGCAGAAAAATGGCCATAACTTCCCTGCTTTCTCCATTCACCAAGTTATCGACCCACAATAGCAGAACACAAACAATTTCAATCACCAATCATCAAACAACAACACAGTAGCCACAACTTTATGTAAAAAAAGTCTTACTCTCTGTTTTCTCAAAATGAAGTACCAGTCACTACATCTCTTCGCACATCCTCCACGACCAAACACCAGACTCATGCCTCGACCCCAAATAAAGCATCTGCAACTTAGGGGGTTCCTAATGCTTCAAAACTCACTCGAAGGTCCAACTGGACTCTCCTTCAAAGCCACAGACCTCACAATACCTCAGAAAGCCCGCTGGAACTCCAAGAATTCTCACAGCCGTTGGAGGAACGGAAACCTAGAAACATAGAAAAAAGGGAATTTCAGATCGAGGGCTCGAACCGAAAGATTGAGAAAAAGAAATTGAAGAACAAGGGAAGAAGAACAATACCACTCACGTGCCACCTCGTTGCTTGAACAGCGAGCTCTCGCAGGAAAACATTCGAAGCTTCTTTCGTCTGATCTCCCTTCACGGTGGACGTCAGGGTGAATAGAGGACTGGGCTTTGTAGAGGGGAGGAAGAGGATTGTTTTTGTGGCAGTGTTCCAGCAGGAGGTGGCCAGACGGCGGAGCGCCACTGTCCTTAGCCGGAGCTGTCGAGAGAGATCGAGAGAGGGGAGAGACTCGGTTGACCCGAGTTTTCTCTCTTTGACCGAGAGTCAACACCTCCCCCTATTTATACTTGAATGGACGGTTCATATCAAAACCATACATGATCTGACGGTCTAGATTTAAAATGGGTAAAAAATAAATGGTTAAATGGTAAAAACTATTTACCATAAGGGTAATTGAAAATTACCATAAAAATCGAAAATTCGTAGAAAATAAACGGAAGTTCCAAAAAATATTCTGAAAATATCGAGAGACTCGGGTCGATACATACTACAACATAGAGTCGTTAAAAGAGGCATGTGCAGAGTTTAGAAAAACTCAAAAATAAACTCGAGCAATAACTTATTAAATTACCGGTCGTTGTAACAAGCTCTCATTAACTCACAAACCCCCCTATAAAAATGTAACTTTTAGGTACGGGATGTTACAACTTTAACCGTCAAAAAATTATTTCGTTTTATAAGTTATATTTTCATCTGCTAAACTATTTATTTCTTCGGCTATAGTCTGTGGACTATAGTCGATGAAATTTTAACAGTTTAGCTGACGAAATTATATATTTCGTTAGCTAAAGTGTCTTATATTTGCATATCAAAATTATATATTTCGTCGACTAAAGTGTCTTATATTTGCAGATCTAGACAACAGCTTATTTGGGAAAAAACGGGAAAAAAAGTTTGGGTGTTGTCAAAATCTGTCCAAAATTAGTTAGTGAAGTTATATATAGGTACGTATATGTGTATATATGTTGATTTTGAGTTGATTTAAGAGTTTTATTTGAGTTATATAATATTGATTTTGAGTTTTATTTGAGTTGAATTAATGGATTTTGAGTGTGATTGAGTTGATCGATTTTGATTTGATAATATTATTTAATTATAATATTGTGTTGATGCATGGTATGAATTAAGTTGTTGATGATATGTTGATTATGATTTTGTGATGATCGATGTTGATAAATAATATTGTTATGTAATTATTAATTTGTATGTATATATATATATATATGTGTGTGTTAATTATTAATTTGTTATTATTGTTGTAGAATACTAAATGATTTGAGATTTTATATATGGAATTAATTAATTAGAGTTAAACATATATATTTTGTTATATTTTCAGAAAATGGATAAGAGTTGGATTTCGCATTGATTTGCGATTGACAAAGTATGACAGCACCTAAAGACTAACGGGTTTTGGGAGAAGTACACATGTTGGATATATCACGGTAAAACATCATCAAGGGGTCCGCATGATCATGAGCAATTTTTTGAGACGGACAGTACATCCAACGATCCAATAACCGCTTTTATCAACGATATTTTTCCTTATGAGAGCGGTGTATGCTCTCAAGTACAGTATATGTCTGAGCCGGTGCAGCCATTCTCTAGAGTTGTCAACACTGCTGGTATTGATAAGTACAACAAACTGCTTGCTTTCCAATAGACCCCTGTGTACCCCGGTTGTCAGAAGATAGTTCTTCAAAGTGTGATAGACGTAATGAAGATTAAAGTTGAGACAAAATTGACCATGAAGGCTGTTGATGATTATCTACAGTAGACTGCTTTGATGTTGCCCCACGGTCATCGTCTTCCTACCACTCATCATAAGGTCTGATGTATCCTGAATGATCTTGAATTTTCCTACATCAAGATCCATGCATGTAGATATGATTGCATTCTCTTCTGGGGTAAAGATCCAAAAGGAAATGACCTTAGTGGCCTTGACGCATTTCTGGTATGTCACATATATTGCGAGGCATCGACAATGTACAAACAAATATCATATAACCTTTATATTGTAGAGCACTACACAAATTTAAATGTCACTAACCCGAAAGTTACAGCTCACCCTACTTGATATGATGAAGCCGAAGTCCACGTGCTCCAAGTCTTAATCCTCAAGCTCTGAGTGTAAATGAAGTCTTGAATCCGTCAAGAAACAAGTCAACGTCTAAATAAGCCGAAAGTATAGAATCGTAACGATTATCTTATGGTCAACTGCCCACTTCCCTAGTTTGACCAAGAAATGTCAAAGGTTGACTTTAGGGTTAACCAAGTCATACTTGGATCGACCAAGAAGTTGACCAAGTCTACTGAGTTGGTCAAAGTTAACCAAGATTCGGTAAACTCAATAAACTTTCTATTTATTGTCCCCAATACTACAATCTAATTATTTGATAATTCAATTCTCAAACTGAGCGAGAATCGGGATTATTATTCATTCGATATTTATGTCGTTCTGTCGCCTATTTAATTTATAATTTTCAAAACCAAGTCTAGTAAAAAGGGTGTAAACCTTTTGTAAATTACAAACCCTTTAAATTAAATAACTGTAGAGGTAAAAATGTAAGTAAATAAATCGGCTACAGTAAAAAGTGAAAGTCAACCTGAACTATAAAAGTCAACAGTCAACATTTAATGGGCAACAGTAAAAGTCAACAGTCAATAGTAAAAGTCAACGATAAATGGTAAAAGTAAAACGGTAAAAATGTAACTAGAGTAAAATTGTAAAACCGTAAGAGTTAAACAGTAAAACAATAAGAATGGCAGTTTGTAAATATTGAAATCTAGCAAGGGTATTTGGGTAATTTCATAACAGTATAAAAGGTAAATCAGTAATAGTAAACACCAGGGTTTTTACCCTTGAGTTTCCCGATCGGTTGGTTTGGCCGAAATCTGAGTTTTCTCAGCCAAACCGAGCTCCTCTACCTGCAAATTCATCATCTACACCATCTCAAGAAACCTAAAATCAACTATAACAGAAGAAAAAGGGGATCAAGGATTTACCCAATCGAACCCGAAGCTCGACGGCAGCTGCACGGCGTTCTCTGGCTTTTCCTCCACCTCCTCGACGTCGTGGCTCCTCCAAGAGCTATAGCGCTGGTTTGGCTCGGTGTCTCCCGGCAGTCGAGGGTTTGTGCTTGCTGGTAGAGGCACGGCGAGGCTGGTGATGGGGGCGATGAGGTAAGACGCGTGGCGGTGTGGTATGGCTTGGGGTGGTCTCCAGCTGCTGGGTTATCCAGTCAAGAGAGAGAGAACAGATGAGGAAAGAAGGAGAAGAGAAAAGAAAAGAGTGGAAGAGAAGAAAAAGAGAAAGTGTCGGTGGAAAGAGGATAAGAGAGGGGTTTTTATAAAACTTCTAACGGCTAGGATTTAACGATCAAATCCAACGGCCACGATTTAAATCTGAATTTAAAATAACGAAAAACCCAAAAATATAAGTTTTTTGGAACGTTGGATATCCCACTAATGACAAGTACATGCACGAGATGTTCTAGATGCATGCCATGGCTGTTGGTACCATCAGTAATTTTCCTGCCCGTGGGATGTTGTCGGGCAACACTGTTAAGGGATACAAGGCTTGTCCAGTGTGCCTTAGCGATGAGGGAGCAACAGTCATTACAACAAGATATGCAAATTGGGCCACCGTACTCACCTTCCATATGATCACGAATAGTGGTTCAATGACAAGGCATTTGATGGGACCATAGAAAACGGTGTGCCTCCTGAAGATGGACGGGGGAAGAAATTTTAGCAGTGCTTAATGAGTATGATTTTAGGTAGCTCAGTAATCATTCTAATATTGTGGCGGCAATACCTGAAAGACCTGACATGTATAAATTCTGGACACATAAGAGCATATTCTGGGAACTCTCATACTGGAGTAAGTTGTTGATCAGCCACTACCTAGATGTGATGCATATAGAAAAGAATGTGTGCAACAGTGTGGTGGGCACAATGCTGAAGTAGAAGGGGAAGACGAAAGACGGTCCTAAGACATGTATTGATATTAAAAAATGGATATATGAAGACATCTGTGGTTGAAAGAAGGGAAGAAAAAATGTCTCAAGCTCCTTACACCGTGAAGCCTGATCAGAAGAACGTAATTTTTAGGTGGATGAGTTGTGTGAAGTATCCTTCAGACTATGCATGAAATATAGCCTGGTGTGTGAACTTCCGGAATAATAAGATGTATGAGTTGAATAGTCATGCTTGTCATATCCTGCTACAACGTCTCTTCCCTGTTTTCATTCGATCGTTCCTTCCTCGTCAGGTGGTGGAGCCGTTAGTAGCGTTGTCAAGATTCTTCTAGAAGTTATGCACACGGGAAGTGAAAAAATTTGACCTCCGGAAAATGCAAGAGGACATCATTTATATTATGTGCAAATTTTTTTGACATCATGCCTCACCTGATGATCCATCTTCCTGAGTAATTGTTGCTTACTGGTCCAGTACACTACACTTGGATATATCCCATGGAAATGTATGTTTTTACACCTAAATTCCTCACTATACATGTTCAATATATAATCATAACACTTTGCAACTTGAAGACTACAAAGCTTATGTGGCTAATAAATCCGCGCCTAATGGATGTATAGCTGAAACATATATTTCGCACGAGTGCGTCACTTACATGAAGTTGTATTTAGGAGCACTGAAAGAAACTCCGCAAACCAAACCGATAGATGTACCGAAGATAAATCTTTCCATATCTACTTAATTTAGGCGGTCAAATAACTGTTTCCGTGCGTTTATGGGTTTGATTTACTGGATTGACCGTCCGGATCGAGTCCTTAACGTTGTCGGATCAAGTTGAATTTTTTTCCATAGACATATTTCAACATAATGATGATATCTGAAAGTCAGATTTTTGTTTCTCAAGTTTGATCATCACAATCACAACATGCCTACTAATGTTGTAAACTTGTTTCCAAGTGTTAAGTAAATGTTTCATTTCAAAAACAAACTATACGTAGATTCTTGAAATAAAAAAAGTCGTGAAACTGATATGACCGGAATGGTGAAATATGTCTGCAGTTGAAAAATCACGTAATTCCGGTAAAGTCTCGGTGCCGATAGTTGCGGTCAATGTAATTTTCTATTCTTTCTCTCTAGAGGTAGCCCTATCTCTAGTGGTTATTTTTCATAAATTTTTTATACCACTAGTTACGTTTCATCGATTAGAAATTATTTTCAGTTGAAGGTCTGAGCAAAATACGTAATTTAGACGGCCAAATAACTGTTTTCATGAGTTAAGGGGTTTGACTTACGGGATTGACCGTCCGGATCGAGTCCCTAACATTGTCGGATCTAGTTGAATTTTTTCTCATACACATATTTCAACATAATGATGTTATCTGACGTCATATTTTCGATTGTGAATTTTGATGATCGGAATTACAACATGTCTACTAATGTTGTATAACTTGTTTATTAAATGTTAAGTAAATGTTCCGTTTCATAAACAAGCTATATGTAGAAGCTTCAAACGAAAAAAAAAGTCATGAAATAAGATATAACCGAAATGGTGAAAATTTCTACTGTTGAAAAATCACTTAATTCCGATAAAGTCTCAGTGTCGATAGTTACGATCGATGTCAATTATTATATTTTATGAGAAATTTTTATGATGCAAATTCGCAGTTTAAGCTGAGAGCGGACGTCCGTTTCACATCCGGCCTATATATATGGTCGTTTCACTAAAGGATACCTATTTTAGTTTATTTATAGGGATACGGTTCGACAAACTTTTCGATCACATTTCTCAATCTTAACCGTTCAATTCTTAGGTCCTAATATATAGATCACCTCTGCAAAATTTCATCCAAATCGGTGATCGTTAAGATGTTTAAAACTGTGAATTAAATTTATAGGCATTAACTGTTCAAGTTTGATAGATTTGATCCATAAAATGATTTCAGTTATTTCAAAGCCTTAACGATCACCAAATTTAATGAAATTTTGCAGAAATGATCTATATATATGCATCTACATATTGAACTATAAATATGTTGTAATGTGATTGAAAAGTTTGTCAAATACATATCCCTATAAATAAGCTAAAATAGGGATATCAATAAAAGGACCTCCCTATATATATGCTTGACCCAAAATGGCCCAAAAGATCCAATATCCACTTCTCCGGGTTCCCGCTAAAACTCACTCCCCTCCTTTTCTTTCCCGCGCTCTCTAAAACCTTCCTGCCTCCCTTTTCCCCCATCGAACACACACACTCTCTCTCTCTCTCTGAAGCGGCCATGGAAGCGAAACGAAATCCAACTTCCACGCCACCTTTGGGCATCTGCTCCGGCAGCCACTCCCAGATCCAGCTCCACCGCACCCGCTCGGGTCGGGTCATCAACACCCTCCGAACCGCCTCCGGTCCAGACCGGAAAAGACCCAGACCATCCGATTCTTCCGACGCCGACGAACTTCTCGGCTCTCTGATTAAGGATCTCCGCGTCAAACGAGTCTTCTCCCGAACCTACATGCCGCCGGAGAATCGAATCGCCGACACCAAATCCAGCACCGAGTTCTGTTCGCCTGAACCGGAGGATAATCCAAAGGAGTCGAAGACGGAGAATAAAGAGCCTGAAAATTTGGGATTAGGTTCCGATCTCGGCGGTGGCTCTGGTTCCGATCCGGATTCTACGCTGACGTCATCACCTGAGGCGAAGGCGACTGGAGTTGAGCTCAAAATGGATAGCGAAACCAAAACGGTATGTGCTAGTTTTGATTTTGTAGAAATGAAGATAGGATTGGATACGTTTGTGGCTTATACATGATTGTGAAACAAAATGGAGTGTTTTTACGGCAGGTTCTCAAGACTCGAAAGAGAGTGTTTAAAGCTCCCGGTTCGTTTAGTTATAGAAGAATGCTTCCATATCTCAAGGACATCACACAAGACAACACTTGTAATTGCTTTGTACTCTTACTTGGTTCTTTCATAGAAATTATAGAATGCATAAAATGGTGTTTCATTGTGTACAAGTGTATTTGGTGGAACTAGTTATATGTACTCGTTGTTTAAAATTACAGGCATGCTAGAATTTTGTGAACTGCCGAATCATGGTAAAGGTTTGGAAGGAACTAAGCTTGTTTCTGATATCCAAGAGACTTCAGTACACCAATTTACCACGCTGAATTTCTCTAAAGAGTGCCATACCTTTGATTCTGATACTCAGCTGGAGACTGCACAAGTTTGTTCCCATGTTCCATCTAATGGTGATCACTTAAGTTCAGAAACTCCTGAATATGTTCCGAAATCACCACCTATAGTAGTGTCTGATCAGTGTCTGCCAAAGCCACTTGTTGATGGACAGAAAGAGAATATTGATTTGGGAGTATCTTGTGAAACTCAGAAGTTAAATGTCTTGGAACCTTTTTGCTCTTCAGCTATGGAGGATTCTCAAGTTAACAAGGGTGGTGTAATGGTCTTGTCACCTGATGGTAATACACCAGTGGAGAATATGGAGACTGTTGTTAAGGATGATATTTTGTCCTCTTCCGAAGATCAAACTGTGAAAGATGTAAATCCCCAGCCTTCTTCAAGCATGGATGAGAGATACTCATGTAAGGATAATGAAGTGGTTCAGCACAAGGAAAACTCAAAACAGGCTAAGTGTGAAGGGATTGAAAAGATAGATATGGGGTATCCTTGTGATGTCCAAAGTCCAAATTATACAATTGAGCAGACAGTTGGTAATACTGAAGAGGTTTTGAATCAGATATGTGACTTGCATGAAGAATCTATCCAGATGACACCGCCAGATGCTGAGATCCTTGATAAACTACAGGTGGAAGTAAAAGTAATTGGTAGAGCAGAATATGTTCATCAGAGTACAGATCAAGGTCTTGGGAAGCCAGGCAGTGGAAATAATTATAGAGATGCTGCACATGTTGATCTTAGACATGAATGTAGTCCAAAGAGAAATCAGGTAAGGATCCTAAGAATTTTGGAACTTTTCGGTCTATTTGTGATCTTGGAAATATAATTTTAACTTTTAAGACATTGCTGTACTGGGAAGAAGCTAGTTGATTAGCAATTCTTCCGAAGTTAAATTTTTGTCTGCTAATAAATGTTTTGTGGTTTCTGTTTCCACAATAGGTTTTAAATCCTTGTTCAAGGGTGAAGTTATTTAAGAGTCCAGGTTCAGTCAGCTACAGAAGATTGCTTCCATTTCTTATGGATATGGAAAAAAGTAAAACCTGCCACTTTCTTACTTCTATACAAATTTATATTCAAAATTGCAAGAAACTCATAGTTCTGTCAAGTTGGGGCCTTGAATGGAAATAGAAGCTAACCTTTCTTAAAATACTTTGTCACAGGTGCTTCAGTATCCAGTCACTCTGAAGGTACTGTTAAGGATCTGGAACGAAGGCAACCACTGACTCCCTCTCAGGTAGGACCTCCAATGGATAAATCAAATGTTCTTTTGATTCATGCAGAGCCTCGCACGCCAACACCTCAATTGACATATGCTAAAGGTTCATCTAATATTGATGGACCTAATATAACATCTCCTGGACAAGTCACTGCATCTCAAATGCCATCAAATGTACAAAAGGAAGTGCATGGTCAACATTCTATGTCAGGTAAACAGAGTAAATTGGACATTTCCCTGGATAATAAAGGGAGTTTGGGACAAGAAGCAGAACTGTCAGTCCCTATATTGGGTCCTAAGAACAGTGAATCTCCTGAAAAAGATGGTCCAGAACTACCAGTCACAAGTGTGTTACCTGTTGGTACTGTTGAGGACTGCATAAGCTCAAAAACACCCTTAAATGATGGTGGGAAGCCAGTTGAAGACAATAGCTCGGGTCAAAACTCATCCGAAATTGATGCCTCAGTTTCTTCAATTACTGGAGCAATTGCAGTCAGAAAGGGGATCCTTAAAAGAAATCCACGAGGATGCAGAGGACTCTGTACTTGTTTGAATTGTGCTTCATTTCGACTCAATGCAGAGAGAGCATTTGAGTTCTCGAGAAATCAACTGCAAGATGCTGAAGAAGTAGCTTTGCATTTGATGAAGGAATTGTCAAAATTGCGTAAATTAATAGAAAAGTCAGCTGCAGCAAATGATCATGTTGTCACTTTAAATGAGGTTAGTGCTGTGTGAATCAAGATGTGGTAATAATTTTATTAGATTATTAGAATGATTTTTTCAGAAATTGGAAGGATTTGAGGCTTATCTAATCAAATCGCTTGTACATTCTCTCTACATGAAATAGAAGTTTAATCATTGCATTGGTCTTGTAGATTAGTGTTCTTGCATTACCAATTTAGCATTCATTGCTTGTTCTATCTTTTGTTTCAGAACAAGTAATGATCTTCTTAAGATTTATGTGATCCTTGTTTTTGAAACTAGCATTTGTGGCATTTGTTGTTGTTGTTGTCTTTTTTTTATTTTTTTTATTTTCCATCAGTAATATTTATTATTCTACATTTGAGGGAAAAGAAAAAAACATGTTGATTTGTTTGCAATAAATAACTCTATCACAAGTATTCTGCTTTGAGTGTGGTTTTAATGTTTGAAACAAATGACTTCTCCATTTATTTCAGGTGAAAAGCGCTTGCAGGGAAGCATCTGAAGCAGAAGACCTTGCAAGAAACCGTTTTGGGGAAATGAATTATGATCTCAACATCCACTGTAGAAACACAGTAAGTCAATGTCCACTGTCCAATAAACTGTTTGAGACCATTTCTTCCATTTATGCCTTTTCTTTTGGTTATCCCCAGATAGGTATCGAAGTATTAAATCTTACCTAAACTTGAATTTTCTACAGTGCTTGCACGAACCAAGGGTCAGGTTTGCAAACCACAGTGAGGAAAAAGTCATTCCAAAAGCCTAGTGTTCAAGTGATTAGATGGGAATTGTCATTCTTCCGTTATATCAGTAGGTCAGTTAGTTGTCAGCTGTGACCTTGTGCATATATGCCAGATGACTTCGTTGAATTGATATTCAGGATTTTACTATTGCAAGTGTGAAGAAATGGTATCTGCGGTCCTTGGAAAATGACTTTCACTGGAAAACGAGAAGCTGATAGTAGAATGAAAAACAGATTGTTGCATAGGCCTTCTATGTAGCCATGATACACTTGCATCAATTCGAAACTTTAGCTTATAGTAATGTCAAGTTTCTGGATAATTATTGTTTGAGTTATGTAACAACTGTTCTGTATTTTATTTGCATTTTGAAATTAAGATGGCTTCATAAAAACTAAATAGTATATAGTATTATGATTCTATGACACCACAGTTGCAACTAATGAAAAGCCTATGACATGCACCATCTCAAACTTTACACAAACAAAATTCTTCTCCCTCAGGAGAGATCTGTTTGCAAAACCACCCAATTCATGACCCACGGTGACACTAACTTAGACATCGAAACTAGGTCATCCTAGTCTTACCCTGACGTCTATTTCTGTCTGTGCAAGTTTTCGGATACATGAAGACAGTGATTTCCGGAAGAATGTAGTAACAGTTGGCGCTAGAAGAATGGTCCCTATTTGTGAAAACTTCATTCTAGTATCATAATGGTTGAGATAATAGACGATTCAAATGAGCCAGAACCTCAAGTCGGTAAAGACCTTTTTAATCAGGAAGATAATTTCGATGACCCTGTTACGGCAGCCACGACATTAATATCCCATCCAGATGCTGCAACAGCATTGGAAATCCTGAAAAAGGACTTTCACCAATGTGGTAAATCCTCGATAGTAATCACCAAGTGATTACAAGGAGAAAACATCACTATAATAACGATGCTTCTAGTAACACTCACTAGTATTTGTAGACCTTGGCATCAATTGATCTGTGGGGTTTTGAATATACAACAATGGATTTACAGTTACGTGTGTTACCATTCATCTATGTTTTTTGCGTAACGGTTCATCTCATCGTCCAAGATTTTGGTCTCTAAATCAAATTAGCAGGATGTGATGAAGCTGATTTTTTTAAACAAAAATTAATCTACTCACGTAAACCTAGAAACCATTTGGCAGAACGACCAAGAAAATAAGGGATGGGAACCTTGCATATATGGGGATCAAAAAGGAAAAACATAATCACAATTCATAGAAGCAAAAACTCCACAAGAAAATTACTGAATCAAAGGAAATGAATGCAAGTGACCACTTTAAAATCAAGTGCAACATATATTGTAAATCACTCTACAGAAATCTGCAATAACTGATGGTGCTCAATTTCAACCTGGATGGATCCAGATATTTCTTCTGGCCTAAAGTATTTTAAAGTAAATACAACCTAGCATCACAAATTTATGAGTATAACTTCAAATTCATACACACAAGACCATACTTCCCGAGTTCTGACCTGGTTGGTTACAAAAAGAAAGGGTAAAAATAAATCTCACAAAATATCCTCCTGACTAGCTACACTGCACACAGTTTAGCCTCTATAAGTTACATTCTCATCATACCTTTCTTTCCACATAACTCTTGTTTCATTTTCATACCCTTGTTCAATCAAGGCAGCACCCCAAAGAATGTTGCAAGCTTTTCCTTATTAAAAGAATGTGGGGTCTGACCTCTTGTTCGATAGATGGGAAAGGAAAACTATGTGACCAGAACAGGAGGATGAGAGGGGGACATAAAATTTAAACCAACTGTATTTCCCCACACCAAAATTGAGTATCTGTAGAATCTGAAACCCTATCCAGCTCCTAAGATTGCACTGCCAGCCTCTGAAGATGCTCGAAAAAGACCTGAAGACTTACATCATCTGTGAAGATCACATCTGATCCAGCAGCCATCTCATGTGCATTGTTGTACGTTGCCGAAGGGTTCAACTTTGCTAATAAGAACCTGGCCTACAGAGCATAAACAGGATATGAGACAACACAGACAGTCCATAACTATTATCTACAATATATACATAATTTATATTAACTGAAAGAGTTCTCTCAATAAGGACAAGGTATAGGACTTTTTCATGAACAATTGGCTTAATGCATATTAAAAATTTAAACATCAACTGATTTTAGGTGTCAAACACTCTTGCTTGGTCATTATCATAAAGGTCTTCATTAGAGAAGCTTCTTAAAAATAAATCCAAGTTAATATTCATGCAGTAGAACAAACAAATTTTAAGTGGCATAACTATGTCAACAAATGTCTAGTTTTATTCAGAGAAACACTAGCTGAATTTAGGTAAATACAGATGCATGCAAAATTTCTAGCAACCAACCTGGGAACCATGCTGGTCGCAGACAACCAACCTAGGGACAGGGAAACGTTCACGGATGATCATCTGTGTATCATCACGAGGGGCTTGCAATAATTGCGCAAATGCCTAAAAGACAGATACATATGCCACTAATTAGTTAAAACAATAGCAACATAGGTAGGAAACCATTTTGGCAAACATAACAGTAGGCATACATACCACATGTTCTTGCTGATTCTGGTATCCCATGTTTCGCCACTGTGCTATTGTCATTCCATGAAAAATGACTATACTAAAATATGAATCCAACAACAGAATACGGTCAGCTGCAATGGAAGCAACATCCAACAAGGCTGGCTGAGGTAGGGAATTAAATGAGTATGATATTAATGATGGTTGTATCATGACAGCAGCATTGGTGATATTTTCCCGATTCAACAGCATGCGGAAATAGGCAGTTTCGTCTGGACTGTTGTTAAAAACCTACAAACTCCCCATTTCAGATCCAAATATGGGGAAGATAATATATCGTGCCAACAAACAAGCAACATCAAAACGGATGAAACAAGAGGGGCAGCAAATCATGGTACCTGTACAAATTGCGAGCGGCGTAGATTGAACATAAATTGAGGGAATAATGAAAAACATGGATTTAAAGTAAAGGATGCTGGATCATCTTTCCGATAGTCACCAAATTTGGAACAGAGACGGATAAGTCCCCGATCCAGCCATCGGGTAGCATCAAATGACTCCTGGATGAAACAAACAAATTTGAGAGTTTTGTGTTTGCAATGTTACAG
This sequence comes from Comarum palustre, assembly GCA_951800085.1. Taxonomy (NCBI): domain Eukaryota; kingdom Viridiplantae; phylum Streptophyta; class Magnoliopsida; order Rosales; family Rosaceae; genus Comarum; species Comarum palustre. Next base: position 12,001,611 of record OX637586.1, read on the forward strand.
GAAAAAAAGTATTTAACTCGGTTAGTGAAGAACCAAGAAAATACATGTGATTGACAATATCTGCTGAAAATTGGAAAATACCTTAAAACATATTTTAATAACGATTAGTACAATGAAACTGATCACATCAAAATATATCTTTTATTTAAGAGTATAACAATTTAGAATCAGTACTAGCCTTGAGAAATAAGTATAATAAATTATTTCAAGTGTATAACTTTCATTTTTAGAGCTCGGAGCTCCATTTTTAGAAGAGGGAGTTAATGGAAAATACCTCTGTCTCCATTTTCAAAGAAGTTTTTCTGGCCATTACTACAGCAGCAGTCTCTTGGTCAAATCCTTGAACCAGTTCCTGAAAGGTCAAAAATTCTGTGTTAATAACTCAAGAAAAGAGAAACCTGCACGATTTTACCTCATTTCCCATATGATGAGTAAAAAAAAGAGTAATCACACCACACAAAACAGGTCAAAGAATATGAATTTTAAATTCTTGTTATAAAAGCAGAGAAACATTGGCAACAGAACTACATTACCTAATAAACTTTAGAGGTCTAATTCATGGAGTGAAATAATCTGAGTACTTGCAAAAACTGCAGTACTCAGAGAGAATTATATATTATCTAAAGGTGGAAAACTAACTTACTATCAAGTATCAAATAACAATCTCACATGCCCTGTTTTCAATTTATGTGAACCTGCTTGAAAAATATCAATATACAGAGCCAAATGTCGGCTCATTATGCATAAGACATGGCTAAAACAAGTAACAAGCCAATTTTGCATACCTCCTTTAAATTTATTTTTAATGAAAATTGAAAGGAAAGCATACAAATTACATAGAATGGGTGATTCAAATAAACTTTGTAAGGAACTGTATCTGTTTGTGTATGTGAATGTATATCAGAAAACAATCGTGCAACGTGAGCATGGAAATCCCAAGGAAAAAGGTAATTTAAAAATCCAAGCTTCATCACACCCTGATAAATAAAAGGCTAAGTTCCTTAACCAAATGTACAATGGATGGAGATACTGTACGAACCTCTGAGCTAACAGAACTATCTATCCATCGTCTAGTAATTGTTGTTACTCGAAGCATCATTTGACCTTTAGGATTTTGAAAGCTACAGGAACAAAGCAAGCAATTGAAACTCAGTCGATAGAAACACCAACAGTCAGGATATATTTGTAACCCAATAATATCATATAATGCTTTATCCTAATCTTCTGGCATACCTGGTAAGGAACTGCAAATACAATTGTGGGTTTACTGTTCCTGGTGTATTTGACTGATCACTTGATGACAGATCAAAGAAAACTGTCAAGCAAGTACTCCTGTCAAGGCTACACATTTTCCATACTGTAGTATTCCCTTCCCCTATAGAAGTATCGGCAACAGCAGGTCCTTTCTGCCAGGCATGTGAGAGTTAACATCAAATTCTAAAAGCACAAGCCTCATATCTAATTATCTACTCATTCTAAAGATGTAGATATGACACCATATTTGCAAATAATAACATATTCTAAGTGATCAAATGATCCACCTTCTCCAACGATGTGCAAGGTCCGATGACCCCCTGAATTTTAATGTCCTTTGAACAGTTGATCTCAAGGGTGCCACTGAAATAAAGAATATAAGCATTAGCCTGACATATTATAGTAGAGTTCAAATAAAAATATATAGCGAAATTCAATCCAATGATGAACAAGAAAAGAATAGGGGCACAGATATAGATTTCATGCGTAGATGCAGATGCATCAGGCATTGAACATATAAATACCCAACCTATGAGCTAACCAATCCAACAACTACAACTGCAAGTGCAAAACAATTGCATGTGACAATTCAGACCCAACATCAGCGAAACAGAAACCAACTAAATGACTTCAACTCATATTTCATAGTGCTGACAAGAAAATGCATCCACCAGAACTTCACTTTCACCTCTCTGCCAGTACTATTTACCCCACCGAGCAAATATCATGCACAGAGAGAGAGAGAGAGTAACTGACAAGGGCCTATATTTTATCTTATATCTAATGCAAAATCCACCCTACAATGGTTAATTTTAAACTTCCTATCATGCACATGGTTTATATTTTAACAAGTGTAACACAGGGAAAGACTGCAATTGACCACAATGTGAAACAAAACCTACTTTTTATAGTTCTTTATTACATTACTTATTCTCATATACATATCTAATTAACATTTCACATAAGGGAACAAAAACCAAATGGCACACAGAGTGAACATGGAGAAGCTAGTATAGCAAGCAAGGCCTACAAGTGTTTAAAGTCATCTGCAGCATCACAGTCACAACTATGATACAATCTACTACCCAGAAAACAACTCAATATGAACAAAGAAACATGAAATATTTAAGATGTTAACTCACTTAAAACAAAGGCCAAGAGACTGCTCCCCTTGTTCAAAGAAATGCCTGAAAGAGTCTTTGAAAACTGAATGACCAAAGCTTTCTGCCAGAACAACAAGTCCACCTGTTTTCTCAATCGCAACTTTCATTTCTGCAACACCGACCTGTACATTACAGCTTTTTTGAGTCATTGCACAATGAAGTAAAATCCAGGTCAAATTCTAACAGAGAATGAAAACTGATATAATCTCAATTTCGAAGCCAGGATAACTGAAAACAGCAGAAGAGAACAACTCAGAACGCATCCAGACTTGTATAGTGACCCTCATGAAGTTCTCATTAAGGGGGAAAACGAGCCAAAAAGAAACTCGGTATCCTCACTGTTAATGCAGATGCAAACAAAAATAAATAAATAAATAAATCGATACTACAATGAAAAAAAATGTTGTCAGACAAAAAATCTAACAATTTTTTGTCACATATTTTAATGTTGCACTTGCATTTTAAGTATGTTCATACTTTTTGCATGTACATAAAAGTGAGTCCAGATCAAAAGTTTTGAAAATAGGGTGTCTGAAAAAGGGACTGCAAGTGTAAAAAATACTTCTTTCTTTGAAAAGACAAGACAGATACATATATATTATATTTTCTATCTACTTTCCAGAAGATTTAGTATGAAGTTGAAATAACACAAACAAACGCTAGAATAGCTTCTAAAATATAAAAATAAATTGGCAACATCATAGTTACCTGTTAACTTAGTTAATCAACGTTAAATCTTGATAAATGTACAACATCTGATGCTTTATAGCTTGATCATATAGAAATGCTTTATGGCATGAACAACTCAATTCAATATTTAAAGTTTACTATTAATAACAATCATAAGGGCTCATCACCTCTCTCAACCCTTTCATAAAAAATCAATTTCAGATGTTCAATAAAAGCCTTCACATCATGCTAATTTGGCAACCAGCCGGCTCCTATGATGCACTAGTATAGGTACGGGACACGGATACGGGTTCGATACGCAGATACGTTTTTTATCGAAAAAAATAGGATACGGGTACGTTTTGATATCATATATATTTAATATAATTTGAAAATATATAGATAATTTTAATGGAAAATAACACTAAAGTAGCCTAATTTTACTAGATCTATCACAAAAAAATTACAATAATAAATAAATTCCAAATAAATCTAATCTAAATCATCTAATTAAGGAAAATACAGAAGAATATTCAATTATAATCGTGAAAGAGTTAAAACAGAACAGTGATTCCTACAAATTAGATAAGATATTACTATAAAAAGTCAACAACCTAGTATTAATTTGGTCAAAACCTCCCTAAATAGTCTAGGATACGTTTGACTATCTTTGGATACGTATTCATGACGTATCCTGTGCGTACCCGTATAGGATACGGGTGCGATACAGCATACTAAAATTTTTGCCATATCCGTGCATCACAGGCCGGCTCTAGGAGCCTGGCAAGCCACATTAGAGAAATTTACCTCAGGTTGGCTCAGATATTCTGATATAAGCGAACCTTATCTATAAGTTATCAGCTCTAGAACTAGTTTACCGAGCTATTGTGGATCAGGAACTAAAAGGATGAAAAAAACACAAAAACACAGATGAATGACTTTTTAACTGCATATCTAACTGTCATATTATATATTGCTGGTCAGGTTCCAACAATATACCGAAAATGATGCATGTGGCATGGTGAAATTACAATAGAAGGTTACATTAGTAAAAAGATGTTGCAATATTAGAATTCATCATACAAAAATCATACTCCGGTCTGTGCATGTGCACCACATGCAAATCAAACAATTCAGCATGAAATGCAGGAGTAATAACTGAACCAGGAGACCGGCCAAGACTAACCTGATCAAGAGCAGATGCGAATAGGTCCAAGACATGACCCTGGCTAACCAGCTGCTTCGCAAGACTATCATAAAAGTTGACTGCTTTCTTGAAGTACGGGGCCGCATCCTTATCCAGATCTTTATGGGAACGTACAGGTTCTGATAGATCTTTTGAAATGATCTGCATAATATCGACAGGATTCAATATATTTATCCTCCAGAATTTGAAAACTCTTCCATATATCAATTTTCTAGGCAAGACATTCCACTGATCAATTATGAGATTCTATTACCAAGTGACCCTACATCCAATACGCCTACCCAAACTATAATGCACAAAGGTGTTTATGCAAAGGAATTGAGACCAGCCAGAAATAAAGATGCAGAAAAATTGAGGAAAGCAAATAAATTACTATGAACGTCTTAGTTGTGGTGTTGACTAGCAACTAAGCACATATTTTGAAAATTGAAACAAACCAAATAATTAGAAATGGAGTGCTTAAACAACAGATATGAAGTCCAAGACATTTTAAAACTAAAGTGACTAAGTAGACAATTGTAAACAGTTGCCAGATGTACTTAGAAGGCTTGGAGGATGCAGACTAAAACACAAGGAAGAGGAAAGATCAATAAGACTTGAAACAAGAAGATTGAATATGCCTTCATGACATTGAAAGTATCAAAGGGAGATATGTCCAGGAAAATTTTTGGTTGTGTCAACAGATACAAAGAATAAGACAAGTTTAAAAATGAGACTGGAATCTGTAATAGAGGGGGGCTAGGATATTCAACACCTTATAGTGTTATGATATAATGATGAAGTTATAAACCTCAGGTACGATCAGTTTGAAATCTATAGGGACCTCATAATGCAACACTCCTTGATTAAGGCCCATTTGTTTGGTAGAAATTGAATTCTAGAGTATTCGATATGTAATTGAGAAGTGAATCAAATGAATTGAATTGAGAAATATTTTATTTTCATCTTGGATACCCATCATTATTCAATTACAATTGTTCCACTCCAGGTGCGTTTAACAGTAAGATCTTCAAATTTCTCAAGCCTACAACCAAATCTCAAAAAACCACAAGAATGGGATCTATATGCTTCGGGATTGATATGATAATAGTTACTGTACTGTACAAACTAGCAAATAACCAGGATGAGAAAGCATTTACCGCGCCTGGCCCTTCAGTGCAAGGACCACCAACCAAGGCTACAATCCGTGCCCCAGTTCCAGCCACACAAGCCCCAAGCAAACCGGCAGCAACACTCACTGCCACTCCTGTGCACCTAGACGACCTATTCCCAGGCAGCACAGGCCACTGATCGCCTTGTAATTCATCCAACAACTGAAAAATCACATCACACAAATCGGATCAGAAGACCACAACTGACAATCATCTAAATCCACACAAAAACCAATCGAACTGACCGAATTGAGAGTGAATTCACACTCGGAGGCCGGCAACAGAAATCTGGTGACTCCGGAATTAGGAAACCCCCCCTTATATCCTCCACCGGGCCTCCGTCCAAGGCCCAATTGCTCCAGCACCTCATCTTTTGTAATCTCCTTAGTCCCCCGAAACACATAGACCTTGCTCAATTCAGCGAAACCAAGCTCATGGACCTGCACCTGAGTCCCGAAAGATATGAATCCCACCAGAGCATTCTCCGGCAGCAGCCCGATCGCCTGCTTCAGAGCCGATTTGACATACCCCATCTCCTCCTCGATCATGCACGTGTCCAGCACGAAGACGAACACCGGCGCCGGCGGAGAATCGGCGGGGAGGGTGTACTGGACGGTGGTGTACTGGGGGTAGAGCTCGCCGGGGAGATTGGTCTCGGAGATGAGAGAGTAGTGAGGAGGGAAGTGATTGCGTTGGTAGCAGAAGGGACAGATCCAGATCTTGGCGGAGAAGTCGACGCGGGAGAAAGGGTTGAGGACGGCGGAGCAGGTCTTGCAGCGGAGAGGCGCGTAAGGGAGCGTGAGGATGTCGGCGTGGAAACGGATCGGGGCGATGCAGGCGGCGAGTGGGATCACGCACTTGGATACCTCGACCTTCGTGCGGGGCCACACGTTCCACGTCATGCGGACGCCGTCGATGCCCTCGGGGTCAGTGTTCGCCATCTCCGACATTGCGGTTTCGCCCTGGGGAATTCTAAATTCTTTTTTGGACGACCCCCCTTGAGAAAGGAGAGAGAAAAGGGGTCACCGCAATTCAGAGAGAGAATTGGAGGTGGGGATTCCTTGGTTCATAAGGGAGGAGGAATGTTGAAACGTATTTGTGTTTTATTATAAGATCAGCAGCTTAAGGTTCCATGAACACTGTTTGTCCTCTGTTTTTTGGCTTTCAATTTCTATATTTGTGTAGGTGAGAAATCAAAATGCAGTCTACTAAATTTGATAGGGATTCTCTTATCCAAAAAAAATTGATAAGGATTCTATTAAGAAGCTTTTTATTTTCAATAGCATATTCATATCTCGACCGTCTAGTTTGTAGATATATATGAATAGATCATCTTTACAAAATTTCATACAAATTGAAAATAGTTAAGACATTCATAAAAGTAATTCACTGATTATAAACTTAAACGGTTCACGTTTTACATATTTAGATCATCCATTGATTTGATCTATTTCGATGCCTTAACAATCACCAATTTCTTTAAAAACTTGTAAAAGTGATCTACTTATATAGACTCATTGAGATAAAAAATTTAATTGAAAAGTGGGTGTAATAAATCATTTAAGAGAAAGTTTTCAGCAGGTCCTTAACAAAAAAGTTTTCGATAGATCCCCTCCATTGATGTATATATCTACACTAAATTTTGAAATTGTTACTTGTTACTTGTTACATCTCTATGGAAATGATATATAGATTTTCTATCATTATTTTTGTCATATTCATAATGTCTTCTTTTCTATGTTGTTACATAATACCGATGTCATTCTAATCCTTGCTCAACTATTAATGATTAAACAGTGTTGAAACTCTCTCTCTCTCTTGAAAAGCTAAGGTCAGGGATAGTGGGGACTCCCCTCATTGTTGATTAGGCTTGCAAAGGCCCAAATAGGGAGGTATTTATCCCTTTTGCTCGTAAAAAGGCTTAAAATAGAGGTGAGATCGGTATAAGACGGTACGTGATTTGATCTATCTCGATACCGATTTTGTTTTTTTTTCGGTATCGGTATGAGACGAAATGTGTGATTTTAAGGCTTGGTACCGAACCGTCCTGATACCAACAAGTTCAGGACCAATCGGGACATAAGGTTTTAAGTTAGGATTTTATATCTATAAATTAAACAATCACTTTTGCACTATATTTATACAATATTTAACACTTTTTCTTAACATAAATCAACAAATCAACATAATTAGCTGATTTCATCACTTTAAGATGATTAATTCTTCATTATAAATACTTTTTTTTTCTTTAAAATTAGTAAAATTATAAATTTAGGAGAATTCAGGACGGTTTGAGACATTTGGTATCTATTTGACTCATACCGATCCCGAACCGATTACTAAATTTGAGATTCGGTACAGTCCGGGACCAACACTTTTTTTATTTTGTGTCCCGACCCAATCAGGTTCGATACGAGACGGTCAGGATCGGTATCAGGATTTCGGTATCAAACTCTCAACCTTAGCTTAAAGGTTTGGTTGGTGGCAGCTATAGGAGAGACAATACAGTCGGTGTGTGGTGTCGTGGGTGGAGGCGAATCGTTTAAAGGGTGGTCGACACTTGACATAGAGATTAGAATTGGTTTGTTTACGATGAAGCGGTTGGAGCCTCTCCCGGTGGTTGGTTCTTGGAATCTGGATGTTGGGCTTCAACAAGGCATGGTAGAGGTTGCGCGTAGTCATTAGGCCGATTAGTCATAATTGGGATCTACTTCCATTAAGTGGGGAAGATATAGAGAAATGATAAATTTGATTCCTATTGCATGTGAAAACTCTCCTCGCCAATCATTTCCAATCAACTAAGGACTTAGATTGGGATGAGGGTGCTTGGCGGTGGTGAATTTGAATTTTGAAGGTGGTTATGTACAAGACAACTGAAAGACATCTGAGGAGGTTTACTGACGTTACATTTTGCGGCATTTCATCCTATTTAACAAGCCGTGGTCCTGCTGTTCAACGACCTTTTGAAGTCAAAAAGTCTTTCTGTCAAGACCCACCCCGAGTTAAACCCCTTTAACCCGAAGTAAGTCCTGCGTGGACCACCTCCCAAAGAAGATTCTGCCGAAATTTCGACATAGTCTCCCTTAAAAAGTGGACAACCCTTAACCTGCAATAAACCCAAAGAACACTTCTAAACCAATAACCATCCGAAATCTCCTGGAGCCATCCTGCTCCTAAAAACCAACAACCTCCACAAGATACACATCTAATTAATTTCAACAAATGGTTCAACAACTCCAAATTTATGAGATACATAGGGTTCCAGATCCCTAGGAGTTCACCAACAAATAAAACTATCCGAATAGGGTCCTGACCTGCTACTATCCGGGAGGGTCATACTGACCAGCTACCACCGAAGAGGGTCCCGATCTGCTACTATCCAGAGAGGGTACCAACTCCATCTGGAGAGGGTTCATGCTAGCATGCAATACATATATTCATATCCTGTAAAATCCTTTAAAACCTCGTGGGAAAAATAATCCGAAAACCAAGTCAAATCTCCTATGACTTTACCCCAAATACAATGGATTTAAAACATTTCCAGGAACCTAAAACCGGTTCTCTGCCTTTACTTTAAAACCCTTAAATCCAAGAGCCAAGTTTCCCCTTTTTAAAACTCATCCCCCTCCATAATCCCAAAATGGTGATAACCACTAAAAACCATAATCCAGAAAAATCCCTTAAAACCACGGGAAAGGTAGGAACCTCTTTCCCGGCTCCCTTAGCTTTAAAAAACATTAAATTCCCATTTTCCCAAAATCACCGTAAAACATAAAATGAAGGAAATCATATATACAGGAGAAACCAATTAAAGTCTATGGCATGCAATTTAATTTAAAAACAAAGTCCACTCACATATGCCGCTAGGTCTGCTGGCTACCAGATGGCTGCTCAGCTCGAGCTCCCCCACATCTTATTCAAAACACACAAACAGGTCTTAAACCCATAATTAAAATAAGGGCAACAACAACAATTTCTGCCCTTAACGTTCATCCTTAACCATTTCTCGAAAAACGTGGGGAGTCGGCCTCTAATACCCCATTAGCGTAAAAACTCTTAATTACGCCCTCACGCCTAGCCGGTACTTCCTAAACGACCGGTTGTCATTTAATTACCTAATTAATAAACCAAATCTTCCAAAAATACTAAACATATCAAATAAATCCCCAAAAATTAGAAACTGCCCTTCAATGGCATTCTCTTAATTTTTACAATTTAATAGGCAAGAAAAACCACCCAAATGTGACGGTGGCCGCCGATAGAGAATTTCGGCCAAACTCCGGCGACCTCCGATCGCCACCAAATTTTACCAGCAGCTTTGTCTCGTCAATTGGAACCACTTCCTAGTTCAACTCGAAGGCCAATTCGGCCTCTAACTAAGTCAATCGACAAGAATTCCAAGAACCTGAAATAAATTCAACCCAAACCCAAACTTCAATCCCTCAAATCTCCCTACACACTTCGAATCAAGCTACCAAATTCTAGGGGATTAATGTACTCATCAAACCCATCAAAACCATATATAGAACTCACCTGGAGGTGGCCTGAGGAGGGAGAAATCCAGTGTCGATGAACAGTGTTCAGGCCGCCCCTTCTCGCCGTAACTTCTCCCTAACGGCGGCGAGTTGGCTCCGGTGACCACCACCAACTTCAAGGTGGCACAGCAGGCTTCAATTTGATACCTAGCACGCGTCCTAACTCTGCCGGACGGAGGAGAGATCCGATGATGAAATCCGGCAAAAAAAATCGGGTTTCGGAGGATTTTCGACGATGAACAGTAACTTTTTCAACTTTTGACTTTTCACCGTTTCACCCCAGTAAACCACTATATATAGACTTTTCACCAAATAGTAACTTTTGTTTTTTGACCATAACTTCTTCATACGAACTCCGATTTAAGCGTGCTATGTGTCCACGAACTCGTAACGACGCCCTCTACAACTTTCATGAAGAAAGTTTTCCCAAGTTCCTGACTTAACGAAAAGTCAACTGTTTGACCTCTCACGGTAAAAAGGTTACTACGAAATGGTTAAAGATCAAAGTAACTTGGGTAGTAACCGACCGTAAATTGATTCTAGAACCGGAATGTGACACTTTCACTGGGGTGTTAGGACCCGTTTTGAGAATCTGGACTCATAAGTCTTCTTTCAAGTCAGATTTTGATTCGAGGTCCTTTCAAAAGTTTTATTTTTTAATTCTTTTTTGTTTGGTAGTTTAGATAAGATCAATGGCATAAGGTCACTCACTACTCGACCCCCCTAAAAAATCGGTGCGCATGTGGAGTTATGTTGTAACATATTGTCAGTTTGTTCTAGGATATTTGATATATATGTGTGTTTTGGTCTATACCTTGTATATGGGCTTTATGTAGTAATCCATATTGTAATAGGATTTTACACATATTCATGTAATAGCCCAAGAGGCTCATGTATTCCCATATATAAAGGGTTTCATTATATCAATAAGATAAGTAGAATTTATTCACCTACAACATGTTATCACCACTTAGTTCTAACCCTAGAGAGCAAGTTGGCCGCCACCTAAAACATAAAAAGAAAAAAATTACCTCGCGCACGCCTGTGCACCACCTCGCACCACTACTGCGCACCCCCTGTGCACTACCTGCGCACCCTTGTGCACCGCCGCGCACACCTGCGCACTCAATAGACCTTAAAACCTGCCACAGGTTGTCCAAGCCAATAGCAATAGAATAAAATCTGTTTTGGTTTTCGTCACCAACAGAAAACTTGAAAAGTTTGTTCTCACAATTTTAACGTCGCCGGCATCACTCTAAGAACCGGTCTGGAAAGCACCGAACTGGCCACCAGAATCCCCAGACCGGCCAAAGTGTCTATGCAACCGGTTCAAGCACTTCCTGAAGTCAGTTTGCCGTCAAATTTAGACATCACATGCGCACGGCTTTCAGGATTGTTAAGTAAAAAGGGTACCTCCAGAACCAAATTAAAAGCTGGTGAATCAGCCCTCACAATCACTATAACGCTTAACGCGCATAGGAATCACTTTTCCTTGAGAAAAACAGGTTGTATTCCTAGTTTTTCCTTGAATCCTTCATATGGTTAATGTTTTTCAATACTTTTGCTACTGTTTTATGGCAAATTTAACTAACCATATGATTTTATGTGTTTCATGGTATCCCCGAGTGACAATTCACAATGGAATTACGCGAACGATCGCCGAATGTTCATAGATTTGAGAATGGAAACATGGAGCAGTTTATATAAATGCAGTCTATATGGCAGACTAGCAAGTAAACTTTACATTTTGATTAATTTCAAAAGTTCAATAACCTCGGGGAGGATAAAATCGGTTCCTCCCTTCTTCATCTCCATTCTATGTTTGAGACGTTTATCTTTGTAGGTTATTTAGCAAATCCTAAAACATATGTGCACCTGGAAGCCGACACCGCTAGCCTAGCTGATGCTCATTGCGTGCTGCTGCCAAGCACTATGCTCTGGCGCATGCATAGCTTGCCGAGCGTTGTGCCCTGACACATGTGTGCTGATGTCGAGCGTTATGCGCTGGTGCGAGTGCAGCAGTCGTGCGTTGTGCGCTGGCATGCACGCATCTCAAGAGCGCTATTGAGCACTTGTCGCTGATAGCTACCGAGCACTACCTAGGGCAGCTATCGAGTGCTGTCGAGCACCAGTTGTTGAGAGCTGTCTAGCGTTGGCTACCAAGCGCTACCTAGGGCAGCTGCCGAGCACAGCTGCCAAGCGCTGCAGAGCACTGTCAAGCACTAGTTACAGAGTGTCAAGCAATAGCAGCTGAGCACCATGCACCAAGATGTTTTTAGGTCCGCATTATAAGGTATCTAATGTCGATTTATTGTATGCTATTAAGAGATTGCTTGTGTCAATCCGCGTTGTGTTTGATCAACGTTACAAATTTCTTCAAGTCAAAATCCCATTGAGAACAAGGTATGAGAATCATCTGCCTAGTGCAGGTTGACTAGCTGCCGAGCATGATAGGAGTATAAAATGCGACATTCTTAATATGTTATTACCTCAATTTATACTTTGTTTATCTCTTATTGTTGTAAAATAGAGTCATAATGTAGAGTCGAGAGCTTTTGGTAGAGTTGTGTGTAAACATGTTAAACATAGAGGAATAATGTAGAAAATTGTAAAAAGCCGATTTGTGGAGTTTTAGAGATGTTTTGATGATTCTGTGAAGCTTTTACATTGTCATAAATTGATTTAACTTCTCTGATACTTAGATGACATGTAAAAGAGTTCATGGGAGAAAGAATCAGGAGAATCAGAGCTATGGAAGGCAGTAAAACAGGCGGCAACAATAAGAGACCGAGAGCATGCAATTTCAGCAAAATCAAAAATTTCCTAGGCACATCACCTAACTTCAAAATTTTCTCCAGGATGACTCAAAAGGAATTAGAAGATATACCATATATGCACGGAAAGCTGTGTGAGTCTAGTGTCCAAAACATTTTGAATCGCAACTATATCTATTTTTGGGAGGGAGTTATGCCTAAATTAGTGCCGGAAGGTTAGACTGCCAAAACAGAGCAACTTACTGTTGTCGAGAGGAAATGTTCCTGATGGATCTAGGGAAGCAAAACAGCTGATCCATGAAGTCTAGTCCATGAAGGGAAGTCCAATGCCAAGTCAAATGAATAATTATAAGTCTATGATTCGGCCAAAGAAGCCTCTAGAATCCCCAAGTCTTGCCGGCCAAGCAAACCAAATTCAAGAAGGAAAACCTAAACCTATTCGGTTTAGAATTTGTGGTGGCTGCATCCTCTCATTCCTCTATATATGGGTGTTGATACCCAAAAAATCACGCAATTAACTAATGGAGGAAAAAGTACCCCAATGGAGTCGCCAAATGTTGGTGCACGATGAAAAGCAATGTTACCTAGTGGAGTCGCCAAAATGTGAGGGTACTTTTTAAAATTGAGCAATGATTAGGCCAAATTCACCTAAGATGTGATCAAATGGAAGTATTTGTTCATAATTCAAAGCATATGGAATTCAAAGAAAGAACTTGGCAGTGTGAGCATGGCGTGGGAACTGAAAGTACATCGCGGTGAAGAGATTTTGGTGTTTTCTGGGATATTAGGTTTCTTTATGGGTAGTTTGACGTTTAGGAATGATTGTTTTGGGAGTGGTGGCTTAACTAAGCTTGGAGTTTAGGCATGAATGTTAAGGAACTAAAAATATATGCTTGGTGTTTTTTCTGGGTTTTTTTTGCCTCCTCTCATCTGTGTTCTAAACTTCTCCTTTTATAGACACAGGTTTGAGCTGTTAAGGTTGCTCAAACCTTCTTATCTGGTGGATAAAACACCTTATTTTGAAACCAGGAAAGTTGCTTAAGCTGCTTCCTCTTGATAAATGTGTCTTGGTGCATGGATTTGACAACTGATATTGGCAAGAAACGTATTCTAATGAGAAATGGTTGGAAATTGTAACCTCTTAGTTTTAGGATGGAGTTGGCTCCTAATTGGTCAAAACATCTCTCTCAATGAGATGAGATGATAATCTATAGGGAATTTAGAGGCTAGGCTGGGTATTTGTTTGCTGCAGGGAGGGAAATTTGAAAGGACTGGGCATTGTGTTGTTACTGCAGGGAGATATTTTGAATGTGTTTAGGAAACAAGAATGGAGTTTTGAACCTGAGTATGGTTGGACTTGGTTTGAATAGGGAAAGGGTAGTCTAAACCCAAATCTCAAGTATGTTCACCACTCATTTGTTGATCCAAGTCTTTAGGCTTGGATTTCGGGCCCAAGTCTGAAATCACCAACGACATTAAACCGACGAATGAGTATTGCGCGCTTTCGTAACCTTCACACCACACCCATTTTCGCAAGCCCCAAAGGTGCTTGGATGCGGCTTGGGCCTGCATAGATGGGCGTATTTGCTTGGTGACTTAATATCTTGAACAAAATGAATGTATTTCTTGTAAGTGTCGCGTGTCCACATGTAAATACATTTTAAATGACACAGCGTGATTTTTCAGGTATCAACATTAGCCCCTTGATTATGTGGGCCGCATAAGACATGAGGTGGGCTACATAATATAAATTGTAAAAAAAATTAGCCCGGCTCGAAACCTTTGAAAGGCAGGTCGACGTGAGTGTTTTGAGAATATGCATCAACTTGCCAGGAAAGCTATTACACTTGCCGGCAAGTAGGACATGTTACTTGGCAAGATTTTTGTTAACAGGATTTAACAAGATTTAGTTTGACCAAGATTTAGTTTTTAACAGGATTTTTGTTACTTGGCAAGGTTTTGATGAGACTGCACCATAAGCACAATTCTGCCATGAAGACATGCGACACAATGAGAAGTGTTATAGGATATTTGATATGTATGTGTGTCTTGGTCCATGCCTTGTATACAAGCTTTAAGTAGTAATTCATGTTGTAATTGGGTTTTACACATATCCATGTAATAGCTTAAGAGACCTATGTATTACCCTATATAAAGGGTTTCATTATATTAATAAGGAGTATAATTCATTCACCAACAACATCAGTTTTTTTTACTTTTAGCAAGGCTAGTGATGACGAAAGATTACCCCCTCTCAAAAGTTTGGGTACCATATTGATAGTTTTTAAAGTGGGTAGCACTTTGACCGTATCATACAAGTTTGGGTATCGACGATGCATTTTACTCTTGTTAATGAAATTAATGGCTATGGGGTGATTACATTAAATCCAAATCTTTGATGAAATAAATTTCCAAACATGCTGATTTACATTTGGGCTATCGAAATCCAAATCCACAACTTGAAATACCTATATCCGGACGGACCTATAAGGTAATCTATGAGCTAACAAGTGATCTCATGATCATCATACTAACCAAATTTCACTAATCTACCCCACTATGGAAGCTAAGTCGCCAATTCAATAACCAAGTTCAGTGTACACTCCATTACTCCTAGATTAAATATATATATATATATATATATATATATATATATATTCACAATGTATATTGCTATAATCAAGCCATTTTCCGACTCGGATAAGAACATAACAAGCGTCAAAATTTGGATATTTTGCTAATTATGGGACAAAATCCAGCTAAATCCATTACTTGATAGTCTGTTTGGGTAGGTACTAAAAAACTGGTTGTAACAAAAAAGAATAATTTACTAAATAGATTTCGTTTTGTTAATAAAAAACAAAAAACAAAAAACAAAAAGTAAAATAATTAATAAAAATGTTTGGTTTAGTGACAATAATCTATTCTTTATAAGTGGAAAGTCGTGAGTTCGACTCACAATAAACTCGTTGTAACATAATTATTTATATGATAAAAAAATGTCTTAAACCTGTCAAAATGACGTGGAATAGGAAAATCATTCCTAAAGTAAAAAGAAAAATTATTGTATGCACACGATTTCAGTCATTTATAATAATTCATATATTTTATCACTTATGTATCAATATTACATTATTTAATCTCAACCGTTTATATATATGTACATACATAACCGTATATAGACCGTATATAGAAGATACTGGAAAGCAAGTCCTCAAATCTCTTAACCCTTTTTTGGTCGTTAAATCTCTTAATCCTAATAAAACGAAAATATATCAAAAAATAAAAAATCTGAACCCGAACTCATCTCTCTCCAAACCGCTGGGCTCTCTCCTCTTCTCTTCATCTTGCCTGATTCGCCTTATTCATTTGAAACAACACAATTGCCTTCGTGTTCTTGCATTCATTGATTTCAATCCTCCAAATCCGAACCGCTAACCCGCCTTTGAATCCACACCGATCACCGAACCCGAGGTAGGCCCTTAATTCTTCTATTTCTTTCTTCCCTTGTTTCAATTGTTGATGTGATTCAATTCACTCTTCTCTTCTCTAATTAGAATCGAAATTTCGGCTTAGTTGATTGGTTTTGGGTCGGATTTTTGTTTTTTCGATTTCACCTCTGTGATTCAAGATTTGTTCATGACAGGAATATCTATGCCAATTTGAATTAACGATGAGTTTCATGTGTTTGATTTGGTTTTCGCGTCCATTTTTGTGTTTGGTTTTCGGGTTTTCTGGCTCTGAGTTCATGAATTGCGAATTAGAATCTGTCAATTTTGTCTTAATTGTGCCGGAATGTTCGAGAAAATGGACGATGAACCCTAGAATTGTTAATTGACATATATGTGTTTGCGATTCTATACAGTTTGGTATCGAAATGCTGCTTCATTAAACGCTTTTGGGTTTATTTTAAATTTTGTGCTGTACTGAATCGAGGAGTATATATGTTGTCGCTGCAGGAATTATTCTGTTGTCTGGTCTTGAATTTCGGAAAGATGTCTCCAGTGTCTTTGAAATCCAAATCAAAGGACAAGAAGTCGGGGAAAGAGGCCACGGCCCCTGCACTAAAGCCGTTGGCAGGGCCTGCTAATGCAGGGAGTGGGATCCCAGCTAGTGCATACAATCCACTTCTAGGGACATTCCATACCCTTGAATTGTCACAGACTTCCGCTGCATCGGCTATTCACAGTAATAGTCGGTTTCAGAATATAGATGAAACAGATGACCATTCTGGGGGCTCGATGGCTGCTGGAGCGGAGTATGATTCTGTTTCAAATAATGGTAGTTGGTCTGGTGAGTCGGAAGAACATAAAGATAAAACATCTAATCCTCCTGCTAAGCCAGAAGCAGTACCGGGAGCTGACAACGACAAGCGAGAGAAAATCCGTCAGAAGAATGAGAGGAAGCATCAGCGTCAGAAAGAGCGACGTGCCCAAGAGTTGCATGATCAGTGTAGTGGTTATCTTATGTCGAGAAAGCTTGAGGCACTTGCTCAACAGCTGATGGCAATGGGTTTTGAACAAGACAAGGCAACGGAGGCTCTCATACAGAATGAAGGCCGTGTAGAGGAATCATTAGATTGGTATTTTGAAGATGTTGCAGATTCAGGTAAGCCAAGAGATCAAACTAGTGGTGGCAGTAATTTGAAAATTGACATATCAGAAGAGCTTGCCCAGATTGCGGAATTGGAAGCAAGGTTTAAGTGCTCAAAACAGGAGGTTGAAAGAGTTATTGTAGCCTGTGAGGGTGATCTTCATAAGGCTGCTGAAAGCTTAAGAATATCAAAGCAAAACATGCCTTCAATTCCAGAAGAAACTGGTGATCCTCCAACTGCTAGTAACAGCAAGCTTCCAGTCACTGTTAATCAGAACTTGAGGCCACAGGTAAAATCTAATCCTCCTCCTACAATACAACAAAGAAGAGATGATAGGGACTTTAACTACACAAAACAAGGAGCTACAGTTGGAGGGCTTGTAGATTCTGCAAACAGACCTCTGCAGCCTTTGAAGAGAGGACAACCAAAGTTGGAGTGGGCAAAGGGCCAACCGATTCCAGTTCCAGCTGACAGAAGGTGGTCAAGTGCTGGATCAAATCCTTCAGTTTCCTATTCTTTGGCTCCCCCTTTGCAGGCATCTCCACGGGTCAAGACCGAGGCACGTTATGTAGCTGTTGGAGGTGAGTTAAAGAACCTTCAGCCAGGAACAGTGAGGGAACCAGTTATCATGATGCAGCGTCCTCAATCTGTTAATACGAAGCAGGTTCCAGCTTCTAGCATGAGCTCATCACCTGCAGGAAATGCCACCAATTGGTATCCTTCTACTAGTGTTGAACTTTTGAGGCCGAGTGGGTATTTGCCTCAGATACCAAGCAGTACAAGCCTCAGCACTAGCAATTTGGATTCAAATCAGATGTACCACCAGTTTCAGTATCAACAACTGCAACAGCAACAGCAACAGCAGCAACAACAACAACACCATTCTTTTAATTCTGGTGTCCCTGGGGATTCTCCTGGACATAGTCGAGGAAATAATTTGTGGAATAGAGCAGGTGCATCTCAAACACTCGCGTTTGCTTCCTCCCTAGGATTATTCTCCGGGTTGGGATCAGCTGGTTCTTCAGGGGCATCCTCTCCGGTTGATTGGAGTGCTGGCTGTGGCTCATATAGGCACTTAGATTACACCAACATAGACTGGAGTTTGGATAGAGGTCTGACACCTTCTACAAGGCCTAACGGGTTGTGGACAGGGATGCCTTCGTCTATGAAGAGCAATGCCAATTTCTATGATCCGAAAACTACTGATTTGGGTGCTCAATCAGCAATGAGATCGGCCTCTAGGAACATGAATGGTGTTACCCTTGTAGGTTTGCAGGATGGAGGTGGTAATGCTGATGCAGCGGCTGCTGGTTCCGGGGAGTGGACTTCTCCGTTTGAAGGAGTAGATCTCTTTAGGATACCCAGAGAGTTTGTTTCTTCTTCTCCATAGGTGAGAGGAAAGCATTTCAATGAATAAAATAAAAAGAAAAAAGACCAAAAATTGTGCGTGCATTTGATGTTGGTGTTGATGCTAGTGTTCATTGTTGGTGGTTTACCTTTTTACCAGAATTGCATCCAGGAGTCCTTTTCATTTTCCTCGTCATTTTAGTAATTTCATACATTTAGGCAGAGGGAGAGACTTGATCTCAAATTTAGTCCTAGAATTGTCCACATCGAGCATGGTCTTGTTCCCACTTTAGATAGTGACTGGCTATTGCATTATATCGTGTTCACTACATATGATCAGGTCTCTCAAAGAGGACACAAATCAAAGTTAATCTAAGTAGGGACTAGGGAAGTCCCAAGTCATTTGATGTTTCTGATCAAACATTTTGAAATAGATATTTTGGGAAGAAACCTTAGTAGTAGTACCATTACAAAATTGTGTCAGTTTATCTCAAACGTTGCTCTTGTACCTAGATTTCTGCTTTGCCTATTTTTTTGTTTGTTTTTTTACCGTTTTACCAATAGCTTTCATTGTATTAGGTGGCATTTGAGTATCATTCCAATACTGTCATCTAAGACCAACACTGTCAGCAAGAAAGGAATGTCGATTCTGAGGAAGAACAATGAAAATCATTCGGTGTTTTGCACAGTGGAACCATGCAGTACCAAAAAAAGAAAGAGGCTGACATATATCCTTCTATAGAAGGTGACAGCTGCGGTCGCATGTTGGTACGTTGATTTACAATTCACTAGAGTTCGGCAAGGAAAAGAGTCGCTGTGACAATTGACTATGTTGCACGACATGGACAAGGACGCTGAAACGTTGCGAATTTGACACCGCAAATCTAAAAATTCTAAGATCTCACAAGGGTTGACATAATAAATAATTAATATATTTATATATTTTAATACAAAAAAACTAAAAACATGAACTCGAGTTCAAATGCAATTATTAGCAAATAGACGCTACAATTAAATAGTGATTAGGAAACCGGATGACTAATTTGAAGTGGAAAAAAGAGATGAATAGTGGATAAGGGAGATTAAGTTGTAATTTACAAACTAGATCAGTGTTTAAACATTGACTACGAGAGATATCATATATCAACACTTATTATTATTATTTTTTTTTCGGCAAAATTTTAGAAACAATACATGAAGTATGACCACTATGAATATCAGTACACCATGTTTTAAAACATAAACTTCAATAGATCATATTTCACGTTCAACTCAATTTACATACACGACGTGAATGATTCCATTAGTCTGCACTACCAGGACAAGAACTTTAGCCAATGAAGGATTTTTGTCAGTCTGTTAATTAAATTCGTTGACTAAGATCATACTTGTCGGCTATGGTTTCGTCAGCTATGACTTTAGCCAACCAAGCTAGAAGTCGTTGTCGGCTATAGTCTAAAACTTTAGCCGACGAATATTTTATCTGTTTCGTCAGCTAAAGTTTCACACTGTAGCTGATGAAACATCATTTCGTCGACGGTAGTCTGAGACTTTGGCCGAAAAAATATTTAATATATTCGTCGACTAAAGTATTTAATAAAAAAATAACTATAGCCGACGAATTATAGCTAAATTCGTCGGCTAAATACTACTATAGCAGACAAAATTGTAAGGATTCGTCGGCTAAGCCATAAAAATAAAAAATAAAAATACTATAGCTGATGAATTATGACAAGTTTCGTCGGCTATAAGTCCATTCCAATAAAAAACCCTGAAATTTCTAAATTACCATTCCAAGCCACCTGCAAAATACACCAAAACAATTTCATATAACCAACAACACCAAAAATGGTGACAACACGTTTTTCATTAAAATATTTATAAATTGTTCATAAACACATAAAACTATGTAATCATTTAACTACACAAAATCTATATCGTCTAAATCTATATCTGCGTAGGAGGTTGCGGCGGCTGAGGTAGAGGTATAGGCATGGGCGGAAGCGGAAGTCCCTGAAGCTGGACAGTTGTAAAGTCCTGCAAATACTGAAACATCTGCTGCTATTGGGCCTGCTGGGCGGCGTATACCGCGACATTATGGTCATGTACGACAACAATATAGGCTGTCTAGGCGGCTTGCTGTTCTCATAGCCTCTGAACCTCTGACTCTAGCTGAGTCGTCATGCTACTGGTCGAGGCTGCCTTTCTTTGAAATCTTGGAGTGGTTTTCAAGATCCCCTCGCCCTTCTTTCCTACACCCCGACAGTAGAAATTGTTTCTTCGTGGTGAGAAGGTTGTGCCCATAATTCTCACCCCAACCCTCGGATCCGAAGTGTCGATCCGAGACATGGCTTCGGACATCTCTTCCTGCTGCGTGTCCGGCCATGTCTCCCTCATTATAGCAGTCATCACCTTGTCACTAGTCTGCCTCACCTACGCTTAATTGGATAGGAAAAAAAATAATTAATTAACATTTTTACATATATATAAGTAAAAAAATTTGAAAACGTAAGATAACTTACAATATCCTCCTAAGTATCAGGATATGCATTCTCATACGTATAGACGTGATGGTTGATTTCTGGATGTTCCCTCGCTGCCTCGTCCATGAACATAGTGAACGGTCTAGAACCGACGTGATGGTTCCTTGTGTTGCTGTAACACCCCGCCCTAAAAATTGACCTTTTTACCGAGATCAGGCAGGTTACAGAGGGTTGTAACCGCGCTGTTAGCCTTTCCCAAACTAATATTCGAGTTTAATATCAAGATATTCTTGATTTTGGGGAAGATAAAATTAATGTCCTGAGGTGGTATATTATGTTATTACGAGTCTTCCGGTATGTCCGGAATATCTTCCGGAACGATGAGCTATTTTCTGTGGATTTATGAAGAGTACAATATTTTTCGGTTGTTACTAACAGGTCATGCATCGATCCATGCTTTTCTATATATACTACAATTACAGGATACATGGACAACATATAAGAACTTTTTTGTCTATGCTTGAGCAATAATGTACATGAGCTTACTAATGACATAGCTAGGCATATCAATGTTCATCAGCAGCTATGTTAAAACATATGACAGAGTCAAGAAGATGTCTCATTTTCACTTGCCCACACTGCCCACCATGGCAGTTTATCACTAGGAAGAATTAACCTTCTAAAGCTATGCTGTTCACTAGGAAGAATTAACCTTTTCTGTTCTGGAGCAAAGAGTTTAATGTTGAACAGTTGTACTTCACCACAATCTTCTTCTTGTAGTTCCTCATTATCAAATGGTAGTTCCTCCCTCAAAGACTCATCTTCACACGGAGTAGAACCGCAATTCCACTTTCCCATCTGGTAGAGAGGCAAAAAGCAAGCACGTAATGGAAACACAGGAGAAGCGGTTATGTCAAAACCAGTTTTGCAAACAAATTTGAGCTGAAGGGTGCTAAAGTCGTAGCTTAAGATCAGGCTGGAAGTGCCAAAGAAGATAGTATCAGAACTTGGACTAATTGCATAGGGTTCAAAGGTTTCAGGGGTGTCCTCATGATATTTTGAAGTCATTCTCATGCGCAATCCCAATATCTGGCATGAAACGCTAAATCTCAGAACCCATTCACCTGAAGATTGGCGAGACCAAACATGAAACGTATTTGACTCATCATCGCGGAAGAGGTAAGACAGAAGGTTCATTGACACTCCTATGCATCCTTGAGTTGGACACTTGCCAAACTCAGGGAGTTGAAAAGACCGGGATTGAACTGTTGTTGTATCAAGATGAATGGATAAAACCTCGTCACCTGAACTGGCTATGCTATATAACACCCCTCGTAGATACACAAAACGACCCCCGCAGAGCTTCGTTAAATCCGGGTGGAGCTTATGTCGAACCCATCGCCCAGATTGGGATGAAAAAATGTCGAGGAGGGAACAGCTATGATGAATTCGGACAACCCTGTAGAGGCTAGGTGATTCACAAGGGTCGAAAGCCAAGGCTGCCCAGAAGCGCTCACTGCGGTGGTGATAGGAGGCTTTAGGTAGTGCAAATTGTCCTCTAGTGATAGGGTTGCAGACGTACAAGTGATCGGATTTGCGTATCAGAACTAACCCATTGCAACAGTCAACGTATTCCTCAGAGAGTCCCAACCGCTGGAATCGAAACTTCTGCTTGTCCCTCTGGTCTCCTTGGCGGTTATCTTCCAGGAAATCGTAATTGAACAAAGAGATGTAATTCGCAAGAAATGGCATGCCGGCGGTTACGAGTAGTAAGAAAGGACTTTGCCTCATACCGGCGGTGGATGTTCGGAAGTAGAGACCCTGAACAGGCGACAATGACGGCTGGTTCCAGAACCTTTGCACCCAAAGACGTGAGATCACCGGATGCCATGACTTGGCTACGCTTTGGCATTTCAGCAGATCCTCCTCCGATAGTCTACGCAAAATCTCAGCCAACATATTCTCACATAGATTCACCATATTTGTGCCCAAATTAGCAGCCGCTGAAGAAGAGGAAACTGTTTGTAGGGTTTTCAATCTAAACCTCATTTGGGTCTATTTATATTTGAGACCTAGGGGACTATGATGACATTCCCATTACTAATAGGAATAGGAACAGGGACATTCCCATTACTAATGGGATAGGAATAATTCCGCTAATCCAAGTTATCCTCTTGTGATTAGAATTTGTGCGGAACTTGTTTCTATCAATTGTAGGAGACTTTTGATACCCACTGGGTCGCCTATGAGGGTACAACAAAATACCTTGGCTTTAGGCTTTGGAAATACACTCCAATAGCTCCTCACGTTTTCATTACCATGAGAATGTTCAAATATATATCTTACTACACTATCATCTTGATAAATAAACGTTTGATAAATTAATAACCTTCATTAAATAATAATTTTTTCTAGTTCTGACTCGAGACCCATTGTATATCACTAAATACATAATATAATAAATTTTCTAGACTCCTTTTAGGTCCCACTGAATATATAAGGTAATAATTAATTGATTAAATATTTACAAATATCATAAAAATAGTAATAATTGATAAAATACATAAAAATGACTAAATTGATCTAGGATATTCTACCATGTATGTCTTATCTAATGTAGTTAGGATATTTACTTAGAATAGGACTATGTATTCATTCCTATTATCATATTGGTACTATGTAATACCCTATATAAAGGGTATCATATTAATGAATATGATGACGATTCTTCTCTCTATCTTCTCGCTCATATTTTTCATGATCACGTTATCATGTCCGTAGCTCTAACCCGAGCTGCTAGCTAATTGGCTCAGCATTCAGAAAAAAAAACACAAACCCTAGCATTGAAAAAAAACACCGTTTCTGCTTAGTGCACCTAGAAATATGATCTGGGCACCTATATCATGCTTCCCCGTCGACATCACAGGCTTCCGTCTACGGTGAAGAGATGCTGCATTGGGCACAGCAACCCGACACGCTCCAGAAACCCGACACACGTCGACCCTCCTAGCCCGGCAACTTCGCACACACCCCAACCGGCAAACCTGCTCCCCATTCACGGTGTGCCTCCCAAGCCTAGCTTCGATCTGCTCCAACCCAGTGTACGTTCTTGAACAGCGAAACCGCTGACGCTTTCAAAACACAACCGCCTTGTGCGCTGCTCGGCCACATCCCGAAGCAGCCCCACCTTTGACGTCGACGAGCACAACCTAGACACAAACGGTTTCGGAGAAACGTCACTCAACTTGAGTCACCCCATCCGGTCTGTGACGCTTGTTATAGTGCCGCAACAGCTCAGCTCTGACCGGATTGTTTGACTTGGATTCATGATCCGACACGATGTTTCTGGATTCTAAACATATAGAATGAGCGAGGGGCAAAACGGTAACTTTGCCCCTCATGGTAAAAAGTTTATCACTCTGAGTAGATTTGGTTATTTACCATAATAACTATTTTATATATGGTGAATATGACTTACCATTTGCTTTGTTTTTCATGACATTAAAGCGCAATAAATCGAAATGGAATTACGCAAGCAACTTCGCCGCACACGCGTGGAATTGAGTATGAAATTCGCAAAGCAGCTTTTATAAATGCAGTCTATTTGGCAGACTAGCAAGTAATCTTTTATATTCTAGTTATTTTAAGTTTAATAACTCAAGGGATAAAATATTTTCTCTTCTTCTACCACATTTCCTATGCTTTGGGACATGTGCTATTTGCAGGTTAATACAAATCTCTGAATCATGTATTCGCAGGGTCCTTGTACAGGGTAGCTCGGACCCCTTAATTTTATTCTTTGAGCAATATCTACAAATTCTCATATAGCGTACCTCAAATCCCTTAATTTTGGTCCTTGAGAAATTTAAAAATCAAACCATAAAGCATCAGACCTCTTAATTTTGGTCTCGATCTTTAACGTTTTGTATATTGTAACTCCAATCCCTTAATTTTGACAACCATTGAAAAAAATTATTGTTTGTGACCTCTCTCAAGACTCATTACAGTGTGATTTTGTATACAAGAGCAACATATTTTGTTCATATGAGGTTTTGACATACTCAATGCCCATAATCATAGATGTTGGGATTATATATCTCTCGCACTCAAAAGAAAAAAGAGAAAAAGGTGCTACATTGATGAGTGAAAATAAAAAGTTATTAGTCATGTGAACTGATTACCACCTGTTGACTATATATCGTCGATAATACTTTGTGACATCTTGATCCATAACCGTTAGCAGATTTGATCCTCATCGGCTTTTCTAAGCCCTCCACGTTGGTTTATTACCAACAATGCTTGAGTTTGATCAATCTATTGCAAACATGAACTGCATTTATGCTAATAAGATTGATGATGACGGGTTTTTAAGCCTGCGCCAAATAAACTTTTTTTTATCGTTATTAGCATAAGATAAGTATGGTTATCATAAGGGCCGGGTATTGAGGGTAACTGTAAAATAAGCATTAGTATAAATTACAACAATTATTAACAATTATTACAAACTAAAAAGAAATTACAAAAGTAACTACTATTCCTAATGAACAGGAGTCAAAAACCTAAATAAAAACCTAACCTAGACTAATCATAAAATTATGAAAGTTTATAGGGATATAGTAGGCATACATATGAACATCTGCATAAAATTTCAGGAGGATCGGAGAATGTTTGATATGAAAATAAAATACAAGAAACAAGGGACAAAATATCGACAAAAATACTAAACAAAAGAAAACAAAAACCTAAGCTACTATATAGAATGGTCGTCTCTTGCACACACACATCTTTAAACAAATTCATGGCACCAATGATCATACGACTTCAACTCAAGTGTTTTAACAAATAATCATTTAGAGCAAGAACTCAAACAAATTAGAAAATCTTTTACCATCCCGGATTATTCTAACAATCTAATATGCAACTTATGAAATCATTATCATTCTAGTTCATGTATTACCATCCCGGAATTAACACAAACAATGATATAATTTGATTAAGTACAAATCACAAGTTATCAATCACAAGAGAGGAACACGAACTAAAACACTTTAGGCATCATCAATCACTTAAACACATGAAAACCAAGGATCTGAAAATTTCAATACTCATAGCAAAATAATCTATAGATCTATCTAATCTAAAAACACAAACAAAGAGAGTTGATGAAAACTAACTAAACTACTTGAATTAAAACTAAAAGAATACACAAGAACTGAGTTTGAATTACACTTTGAAGAATCGATGAAGAAAACTCCAAAGGAAGCACAAGATTGTACACGACAATGCGGTGCAAACCTAGAGAGAAAGCTAGAGCTTTGGCGTTGAAGTGCGGCGACGAGCGACTCCTTAGAGTTTCATCTTTAATATGCATCTCCTTCCTTCTTGGACTTGGAATCCTAATTAACGCCACATGGCCAACGTCCAGCCCTTATAACTCTTTAGTGCCTCCTCCAATGGTCGAGATTTAAGTTGGAGGTGCAAGATGGAGTTGCAGGCTTTCTATTCATATGTGGCATGTCTACTAACTCCATGTGGTTTGAAAATGGCATCCCTGCAAAGTTAGATAAAAACCAGAAATTGACCGAAAAACTGGCAGATTGACCTTTATTGACTCAAACCTGTGTCCAAGGAGATCCGTTCTTCCAATAGATCTGAAAATTTACAGTAATGTAGTACACACCCATAGCTTTCCATCCATATATCATACACTTCATTTGGACCAAGGGAAATATCTCTGGTTCTGACTTTTATGCAGCACAACCGCTCAGTTTTCTATTTTCCTGATCTGACCTTGCTTCCTTTAAACTTGGATTGTGAACTCATCTTAAATCAAAATCCAGTTTTGTAAAAAGCTACTAGGGTGTCGTATATGACCGGAGATTGAGCGTACCTTGCAAAACAAGCGTTAGTATAGACAAAATATACAATATATAAAATTAAATACATTTTACAATTAAATGGGGCTAGACAGATAAGTTATACCCTAACATGCATAATAAATAAAACCTAAACTAATATGTACAATGATCGACTCTTTCAAACGCGCAAAGCATTTAATCAACTTTATATAATCATGTAGCCCCTTAATTTCAACTTAAATGATCTAAATCGTTCAAACACAATCAAAACAAGTTATTCTAAGTCTCAATTGATTTTACCAACGTGGATTATTCTTCACCGTAAACACTTCTAAAATCTCCTAAGTATCTTACCATGTAGAATCAATACAAAGGAAATCATAAAATAAGAACTTGAACATGCTCAGATATTTTTTTATCAACACGGATTATTCTAGTATCCTTACAAGCAACTTTTCAAGCACAATTGATACAAACTATAAACATATTCAAGCAACACGAAATTAATACAAACTATAAACATATTCAAGCACAATTGAATCATAAGTTATCAATCACACATAATCACAACTTAAATCACCAAGAACTCTGCCAAGATCACCAAGAAGGAAATCGGTGACTAAGACTAAAAAGAAACTAAAACCCTAAAACTAAGATTGTGTTCAGAGAAGAATTAGAGAGATAGGTACAACATAAAGAGTTTTACTCGGGTGAAAAAGTAATGTTTGAGAAGTACACATGCAATGCTGTCCTTATATATTAAATATCTTGGTGAAACATCTCTTCCAAAACGATGTGGGACTATGCACACATTTTAGCCTTTTTCTTTTGCTTCTTTTTATTTTCGGCAGAATGATCTTCCCTCCTTTCGACGGCCAGAACTTCCTTCACAAAAATGCTATTGATGATCCATGAAAAAAATCTAGAAACTAGCCTAGCTTTCCTTTGATATAAGACACGTTCTCTATATCACTCTAAGCCGCTCGCAATTTGCTGTCGAAGTTGACTGAAAAACTAGGCGAATTTCTTAGGGTTTCATCTTTAATGTGCATCTCATTCCTTCTAGGACTTGGAATCTGTATTAACTTCTCCTTCCTTCCTTGTCGCATAAAAACTCCTATTTGCAAGGAAAAATCATATTTATTTAGTAATCAAACCAATGAGAATTAAGATAAATATGATATAAGATTAAAACAAGATACTCCCCTATTTAATTGAAGATTAATTGGATCACAATTCCTCAAATTTTGGATGACAACTCATGATGAATTTCTTCCTTGAATTCCACCCTTGGCGTTTTCTATATTTTGCTCTTATTTGGGCGATTAAGCATTTTTTCCTCAATTAAGCTCTTTACTCCTCTAAAATCACAAAACATGTTATAAATTATTTTATTAAGGAAATAACATAACTAAATATGGTATGAAATACGTTAAGAATGTAGCATATTATGCATTTTTCAATTGACATATCAGCATAGGTCCGTGTGACTAACCCTTATTATGGGTAAGACAATGTGGGTCATGGCAACGGTAATAGTGACCACACCGACATCTAGAAAAGAAGGGGAGACACAGCCAGCCATAGTGGCAACGCTCCCAGCCTAGACACAAATTTTTCAAAAACTACTCACGTCAGCTGAAAATAATACAACCGTTATAGATGTCTAGATCACCGGTTCATGAATGTCGAGCTTATTCTTAAATCGTGAATTGCATACAAAGAATGTACGAAAAGTGTACATAAATTCAAATGAGTGCAAACTTTATAGTTTTGCACCCAGCTCTATATGTCTCTACTTTGATGTCATTGAGGAGACTTTGATTTTCTTTCCAAGCTATATGTAAATAGACATCGTATCGATGTCTCTCGTGTTTACAAATCGAGACTTAGATGAAATCGTTAGAAAAATGTTGAAGTACTTTTCAAGTATTGATTTTTCTATTGTCTGTTACGTTTCGATATGAGTATCACACTTAGAAAAATGAAATGATTACGCCGAGTTCGGTCCCTCCCTAGAAAAGGTGATGCACGACCTTGTGCACCCTCATAAAGGTGTGCCTCTTGTGTTTTGGTTGAATTTCTTCTATACTAGCGGATATTCTATCTTCGTTCGCTATAGGTTCATACGAGTTTGGCGTGATGTCTAGAACTGTCTGAATTTAAGGATAAAGTGGTATTAAGTGTGCCAAGCTAGCACTATCGACTCTCTACAGACATGCCTGGTCATGTTAACACTTGAAATTATCGAAAGCTTTCGATTTTGTTTCCTCCTACACTATATAACCAATTTCCACCACATCATTGATAAGTAAATACATTGTTATTGGCTAAGGCATAGGCCTACACGACATCTCAAATCTTCGTGGCTTCTTCAATCATGTCAAATATCCGAAAACAGTAAATCTGTCCATTTTCGAACTGCAACTTCGTTTGAGTTTTGTGATCAGCTCCGGATGAACTAGAACCCATATCATATATCATTGGAAAGCTCTTTGAGTCTATTTTCCAGAACATCTCATGGTTTGTTCATAACCTCCTAACGAAGAAGTTATAACCATTTTAGTATGTAAAGGTCATTCTACATGGAAATTTCATTATGCACTAGGGATTGCACTTTGTTTTGCTTCCATATAAATGGTTCAAGTGGAACTATTTATTCATGTATATACTCCCTTTCAGTGGATACTCACCTAGCAGATAGTGGAATTACCCACATGATTTTAAAGGATCAGCAATTCAGTGCCTTGTAAATCTGTTGTGACAATGATGATTCAGAATCATCAGTAAAGAGATTCGAGTCAATCTAGTTGACTATATGTCACTATGATTTTTTATTGAATCCTATGTTGTCACCAAAAAAGAGATTTGAGACACTGACTCATACAAGCTTTAACATGATCATTGAGGCACCGACTCATGGCTCCACCATTTTTGGATACCGGCACCCCTTGATGCGTTATTGGCTTTGTCCAATACTCACCATTCATTTTGTAAAGCTTGTTCTTTAGCTAAACGCTCACCATTCACTAAGTCTCATCTTGATCCCAAATGCTTAAAGTGTTACAATGACGAGAACACATGCTGCATATATGTCTGTAAGGATTGATGTCCTACCATGAGAACATGGCGCGACCACAAACAATTGGCTGGTCTTGCACCATCACCATAAATGGTGATATGGTGACGCCATAATGTGGTAACATGGTGTCATAGGCCGTGTGACTCCCCAAAGGTTAGGGTGAGTTCCTTAAGTTCGATAATTACTCGCACTATGAAGAAAGTGAGCTTTGGCACGACCTGATCAATTGATCAGTGACACTCAAATTTGTCTCATGATAAAGTCTGAATTGAGGTTATCATTGTGGGATGCCTCAATGTCAAATCCCAAGACGTACATACAAGAGATGTCTAAAAGTTCTTACACTAGTGTACATGAGGACGTGGAATGATGAGTTTACTATCGAACTACACTTCGTTATTAAATCAACATAGTAGATTGGCCTAATGAAAAGATGTTATCCAGAATTAACAAAGAGATAAGTCCCCTTAGGCAGGTGATGCTGACACCGCAAGTGTAAACCCTATCCAATACATCTTTGTTATAGAGCGTGGTGATAAGAAGAGTTTAGACTCACCTTATGGTGCAAGGTCTCTAACTAACATGTCAGGACCCATCCTGAGTTAAACCCCTATAAATAAACTCAGCACTTTCATGAATAATTTAAATCAACCCCAACTCTTGGAGCTATCCTGCTCCCCAAACCACAACTACGCTTCACACAAAAAACTAAGCTAAGTTGGGCTAATCAGAGCAAATCTACATAGATGGGATACCGAAGTAAAATTGCCAGCGTCAACGGATTTGTTGGCTATGTCTCGTCTTCTATACGCACGATCTCCTCTCAGCAACCCTGCAACACTAGGCATTTGAAAATGAAGGACCCAGGGGAAAACATTTAAAAATAGGAAGTTAGAGTGAGTGGACAAAAATAATATCCAAGCACGAGAAAATTTTCGATTTATGCTCTCCCTTTGATTTTCCAGAAAATCCATGTGCACGCCTCGTTAGGAAAGAATCATAAATAACCATTTTGAAAAACAAATCATCACTTGCCAATATAATTGGCTTAAAAATAAACATTAAAAATAGGAGAAAAGGTTTCACCATGACAGAGAGTCTCCCAGACTAGAGTCGGAACGTTTAAGGCTACTAAGTAATATGACGACCCTTCATGGCAGAGAGATTCCACCATGACAATGAGCCTCTCAGGCTAGAGTCGGAACCCTCTAGAGCTACTATTGCCCTGCTCCACTTCCAAAGTAAGGGGGGTCGTATGGCAAGCCAAGACCTATATATATATGACGACCCTTCATGATGAAGAAAACAAACAAATACGAAAAGTCATTATTATATAACTCCTCTCCCGTAAATTAAAACATGCATCTCATGCATGAGGCACGGTTCCCAGACCGTTCTCAAAACTATGGCCATAAAACAATGCATTTCCAAATATAATCGACATAACATAAATTTTCAGCCGACATAACACATGAGCTTATGGGAGGGGAGCAACCTACCTTCCTAGCCCCACTGGCTCATTAAATCAACAAAAATCATGTTGTTTATAAATTTTCATAAATATTTGAGCATGCACGGTTTAAAATAAAAAGCCCACTCACAGAAGTAAGCCTTAGCCTAACGAAATCTGAATCGCTTCTCAAGCGAGAACTCCTCATCTACTGTTCAACGAATAATAGTAAATCTTAATTTGCCAAACGAATAATTATTTAAAATTGGCAATAACGTTACCCTCTACCAAAACTCACAAATTTAATCAACAAAAAATCCCCGACTTTCAACAATAGCTTGGTAGTCCTTAAAGTATTTCTTAAACCTTAACCTGTAATAACTGATGACCGGAATAATATTTTATTATTCTCCAATAATATTAAACTTGAAAAATTCCAAAACCTAATCAAAAATCCTCCAAAAATTACCAAATTTAAACCATAGACTCATCTCATTTTATACAATTTAATGGCATGAAAAACTGCCCAAAAAGTGGTAACACCGCCGCCGTTGGCATAAGTTCCAGCCAAAATTCCGGCGACCTCCGATTGTCACCAAATTTTAACAATAGCCTCGCCTCATTATTTTGAACAACTTTGTAGTTCAATTCGAAGGCCAATTCTGCGTCTAACTAGGTCAATCGATCAAAAATGTAAAAACCTGAAATTTGTTTTTAAATTCAAAACTTTAAATCTTCGATTCTCCCTCCACACTCCAAACCAATTCACCAAACTTTAGGGGTGAGCAATACTCTTAAAACTCATTCTAACCATATATAGAACTCACAAATTGGTGGTCTGAGAAGGAAGAAATCTGATTTAGATCTCTTATTATACACTCGGTAATCAAATTGAAATTTCTTCTAAATTATGGCGAGATAGGTCGAAAAGCTTACCTATAATTTTAGTAGACTCAGAGGCGCTCCTTTTTGAATAGGTGTGGCGGCCTGAGGTGGCCTAGGTCGGCGGCGGCGATGTCGAGAAGATCGGGCAGAAAATCTGCCCAATTTTCTTGTTTTTGGGCTATTTATAGCGTTTTTATGAAATTACTTATATGCCCCTGACTTCAGACTCTTATAACTTCTTCATACAAACTCCGATTTGAGCGTGCTATATGTCCAAGAACTCGTATCGATATCCTCTACAACTTTTATGAAGAATGTTTTCTCAAATTCTCAACTTTACGAAAAGTCAACTTTACGGTCATTATATGGTCAAATAGTTACTTTAAATGGTTAACAACCAAAGTAACCAACCATAAAATAATTTTCTAGGATTGGGATGTGACAATTATCTCCACCTTATAAAAGTTTCGTCCTCGAAATTTCTATACTCAAAGTCTAACATAGTGGGTGACACTACCACTTAAAATAATCTTATCGTTCTAGAGTATCAGTTATTTCTGAGAACTCTTTCGAATCGCATCACGAATAGATTTGTCAATATTCTACCCACCGAAGATCCTTTCAATCAAAGATCAACACCGATTCTTACTTATAAACCAATTTCCAGTACAAACCGGATGACTATTCTCACCGGACATCAGATATTATAAGTACCTATTTACGACATATGCACATAAGCGCATTCATCCCAAGGATCACCAACCTATTCTGAAACCTCATATATAACCTAGTCAAATTTCACATTTATCCAACGTAGCACACCTTTATACGTGGATCATCTCAAAATATTTCATTACCTTCTTAGGCTCAGCAACTCTTTTCACGTCTGCTCTAAAGCTTCTGAAATCTTGCATCTTATCACAATGATCATCTCCTTTGAATCATTGATCAAACCTACTCACCGAATTCTTACTATACTCCAACCCATTACGAGGTGGGATATGACACTGCCTACCAATAATCCACCGACTGTAATCATTGCGAAAATCACTATTGTTTTCTACGAAAAGATTACATACTCTGTCGTGCTCCGAAAACAACCTTTAGTAACAGCTCCATGTTGCCTAAGCCAAATTATAATCACTTATAATCTTGTCCACTTCTTTCTACTAGCTGGAAGCAGCTAACCCGAATGAGGGCAAAATTCTTTACCATCACCTAGTTCGAACCTCATGAAGTCAAGTAACCACTCGTTATCAAGCTACTCAATAACTCAACATCAAACACCACTGGTTATGACTCTACTGTCCACATATCGACACAAGCTCATAGTGTTTCACTAACCCTCCAATTGAACCGATTGGGAATTCGTACCCTGTAAAATTACAGGAAGCCAAAACTCTAAATGGCAAAACACTTCACCAGATCAAGACTCAGGTTAAACCATGGAGAAACCATAGCCAAATCAAAAATCGTGAACTCTTCTCATTTGAAATAGATCACATGATCTGATTCAAGTTTTCCGTTGTACAAGTCTGATAACACTACCAACATAAACATTATAGCCGATGAAAAAAAACAGGCCGACGAAATTTTTTTTCGTCGGATAATGTATACTTTAGCCGACGAAAAAAAAGCCTCTACTAAGCTAAATTTCCGTCGGCTAGAATATTTTTTTCGTCAGCTATAGTCTGTAAACTATAGCAGGCGAAATTTTAAAAAGTTTAGCCGACGAAATATATAATTTCTTTGGCTAAAAGTCCTTATATTTACAGATCTAGACAGCAGCTCATTTGAAAAAAAAACGGGAGAAAAAGTTTGGGTGTTGTAGAAATTGTTAGGTGTCATCGAAATCTGTCCAAAATTAGTTTGTGGAGCTATATATAGGTACATGTATGTGTATATATCTTGATTTTGAGTTGATTTAATATTTTTATTTGAGTTATATATATTGATTTTGAATTTTGAATTTGAGTTGAATTATATATTGGATTTTGAGTGTGATTGAGTTGATCGATTTTGATTTGATAATATATATGAAGTTGTTGTTATTAATATATACACATATATATATATATATATATATATATATATGTATGTATATATTAATTTAATTATAATATTGTGTTGATGTATAGTATGAATTAATTAATATGTTGATTATGATTGATGTTAATTGATATATAATATTGTTATATAATTAGTAATTAGTATATATATGCATGTATATATATACAGTCCGGATCAGGAGCGGAGGTCCGTTCCTAAGCTTAGGAACGGACCTCCGCTCCTGATCCGCACTGTATATATATATATATATATATATATATGTGTGTGTGTGTGTGTTAATTATTAATTTTTTATTAACTAACGTTAACTGTAGATAGAATACTAAATGATTTGAAAATTTAATTAATAAATTAGAGTTTATACATATATATTATGTTAACTTTTTAGGATATGGATAAGAGTTAGATTTCGCTTCCAAAATGAGACAAAAGATATGGTAAAAGAGTTATTAGTTTTATTGAATATGTGATGGATAATGTTAACGGGGGAATGCAATTTTCTATTGCCCGTGCACTAAATGTTAGTGTCGCAGCGATATGCATCGATTTGCAATTGACAAGATTTGGCACCACCTGAAGAGTAACAGGTTTTGGGAGAAGACACATGTTGGATATATCACGGTGAAACATCATCATGGGGTTCGCATGATCATGGGCAATTTTCTGAGACAGACAGTACATCCAACGATCCAACAATGACCTTCATCAACGATATGTTTCCTTATGAGAGCAATGTATGCTCTCAAGGACAGTATATGTCTGGGCTAAAGTGCTGATCCTGGTACTGTAAGGAATAATTCCCTTTCTGCACATGACCGCTAGGATAGTCTCACTTGCATACACCATACAATATTCTAAGGATATGAAACATAACATCAAAGCTGCAATTACTGCATCCAGAATATCCGATTCTGTAGACATAAGTACTCAAAAGATTTATTCCTCAAAGAAAGTTTAACGTAAAACTACGTTAAACCCTTTCTAACGTCTACACTAAATAAAATAAGTCTACACTAAGGCTCAGTTGACATCTCCAAACAACAACAGTCAACTAATACAATCTCGAGAAGTCAATAATACTCCCTGCTTTTCTGCTATTCAAGCCAATAACATCGAGGCATTAAAATAACTTACATTGGGCATCAGCGAGTCACCTAACCCGCTCGACGAGATGCCAAGAGTCTCATAATCCTCTACATCTAAATAGCCCTAAATACCACCAATGTTACCACACTCCCGGTTCACCTTACAACTACCCTGAATCGGACCACACATTGTTATTCCTATTCCTAACAATACCCAGTCTCACAACAATTTACAATTTGAGGGCAAAATTATTCAATCCTCTTACACCTCTCAGGTGCCACTACTTTCTCATCAATAACAAAAATCTAACGAACAACTACAATAATAAAAGTCACACCTTATCTACTTGCACTGAGCATCAGAAACGGCGACGTCTGAAAACAGCCTTGGATGTTCATTCTTCTGCACTACCCGTACGATAAATATCAAGTCACAATTCATAAACCAAATAATTTCCTCGTAAGAACTAGCACCACAAATTAAGCTTGCCAACTACCCCAGTCTGATACCTAGGACAGAAATCAAAACGCACTTCCACTCTCAGCTCCTGCTCGAGAGAAAACCTATTTCTAACGTCGAGCCATCAAAAAATCATGCACCTCTCAAATAATTATTAATGGCCGAATTTGAAACCGTAACCCAAACTAAACGTCAACTTAATGATTCAGCCTATTGCCGTAATCTAGATTGATGACCACATCCACAAATAACATTGACCTCACAAGTCATCCTTGAATCAGTTTGGGATCCCACCCCAATACAATCCCTAAAAAGATCACCGCTCTACTTAACGGAAAATTTGCCACCTTTAATAATAAATCTCTTATAACCCTTAACTCATAACACTTCTTGAGTCAACATCTGTTCCAACGGCTCATATTCACTGCTACCGTAGTTTATACTCAACAACTAATAAACCACACTTCGCAATTCTCTCGCTGCATATAAATACTTGTGGCTCAAGATTTATCACTTAGTCGGATCCTGATTCACACAAAATCACCACTTAATTATCTATGACCTCTGTCTTCCGCACAACAATCAAGTCTGCTCCCTCCTCGGGAACCCATCAAACCATCCAGAATCTAAACTTTTAATTATGAAGCCCACACTTTTGTAATTCTTGTTACTAACTTAGTTCCAACCAGTAAGAAATATCATACATCCACATAATGATTTCAGCCAATTACCCTAATATTGGTTGATGAACACACACTCAAAAGATATGACCTCTCAGCTCATACCGAGATTAGTAAGTGGTCTCACCACTCAATGATAGCCATAGGTAATGTCAGCCCTTTTTGGCAATCTGCTTATCAATCACAAATTTTAGGCTTATAAGAATAATCTCATAGCAACATATCCTGAATTAACTATGGACATCAACTCTCTTACTCCATGGTACAGTGGGCTTCACTGCACCACGATTACTACTTCTACCGCTACTTGACTATAACCGAATATAATTAAAAACTCCATGATAACACATATTAAAATCCTCCATAAGTTGTCATCCAGCCGAAACAACCACAACCATCTTGTTCTGATCTATCATTATTATTCAGGACCATTTACAATTATTAACTAACCAAGAACACCCAACAAAACCCAGAACCAACTTCCAACACGACTATCATGGAGCACCCTTAACGGCCATACCATTATAATACCATAACCACGGTCGTCGTTAACGATTCAAGCCGAGCTTGAGATCCCAAAGCAATTAAGGGACACCATCTCGTCTCTCAAAATCTTGGATTACGCCACATCCAAGACTTTAGAAGCCTGACCTCCAACTCCAACTATCTTGGAGATCTCACCAAAGATTCATAATTAGCATATTTTAACTGACCCATTTTATAATTCAATAATCAAATAAACACTCAAAAATTTCATGCATTTAGTGACACCATTTAATCACTAAAATTCCTCATTTGAACCACAATATCTCATTGGCCACAATGCTAGGGCCAACGACTTTTATTCGACCCAAACCTCGAGGAATAAAAATACTAAAATCGCAGTGTAACACTTTACTCAACTGCAATGTCTGCCCTTAGTCGGAAGTAATAATAATTATTATTCATCGACTACTATATCATTTATCCTCTCATTTCTCTCGAATTTTTATTCTTATGGGCCACTTATAATAGTATCTGAATCGTTTATCAAAATTCTTCAACTCAAGCACTTTCTTCGTTTACTCATGGCCTACATCAACTATTCTAAGGCATGATAATGTTATTAAAACACAACCAGTAGGCATCAAATGCCCTACTTAACATTTCCACCATAGCCCAAATAAATATCTCATTAACGAGTTCCCAACTCTTATTTCAATTCACTTTCCCGTTTACACACTTGAAACTCATAAGAAAAAACATATAAAACTTGCTTTTCTATTACATGAACTAAACACTTTTTTTAATATCATTTCTGACTCTTCACTTCTAAGAGTCTTGCAACTCGAATACCAAGGCCTCGCCTTAGGCTTCTACAACTCCGTCCTTACCAACTTTCACGACAGTCTCCCAGGCATGAATCAAATACCTCGTTCTATAGGCATTTGTAGAAGATGCCCCAACATGAAATAATACAAGTTTCCAACTCAAGTTTCCAACTCAGAACTCTAATCTAAATCTCAATTAGTCCCACAAACACACAAAAGGAAATCACCAATTATTTACTTTTTCCTTTTGGGAACTCTCTAAGAGGTCGGCATACAGAGGCATAGCCTTGAAGATGCAGACATTTATAGAACCACCTGGTCCATAAATACAATAGGAACTACTAACTCATATCGCTAATAACACTGAGCGTCTCAAGCATAAAATGCCGATGGATCCGCCGCAGTCAGACCATCATTCTATAGACACTAAGTGCTACCAAGTACATGAGGTAGTAATAGGAAACGATAATCTAATACTCTGATACCAATTGTCAAGACCCACTTCGAGTTAAATCCCTTTAACCCGAAGTAAATCCTACGGGGGCCACCTCAAGGGAACTTCTTACTGAAACCCCCTTGAAATGGACAACCCTTCTTATAAACAAACTCAACACTTCCATGAATAATTTAAATCAACCTCCAACTCCTAGAGTTATCCTGCCACAACTACGCTTTATAAAAAAAAATAAACTAAGCTAAGTTGGGGTAATCAAAGCATATCTACATAGATGTGATACCTAAGTAAAATTGCTAGCGTTAGCAGATTAGTTGGCTATGCCTCGTCTTCTGTACACACGACCTCCTCTCAGCAATCCTGCAACACTAGGCATTTGAAAACGAAATACTTAGGGGAAAACATTTAAAAATAGGACGTTAGAGTTAGTGGACAAAAATAATATCCAAGCACGAGAAAATTTTTGATTTATGCTCTCCCTTTGATTTTCCAGAAAATCCATGTGCATGCCTCGTTAGGAAAGAATCATAAATAACCATTTTGAAAAACAAATCATCACTTGCCAATCTCATTGGCTTAAAAATCAACATTAAAAATAGGAGAAAAGGTTTCACCATGACAGAGAGTCTCCCAGATTAGGGTCGGAACGTTTAAGGCTACTAAGTAATATGACGACCCTTCATGGCAGAGAGATTCTACCATGACAATGAGCCTCTCAGGCTAGAGTCGGAACCCTCTAGAGCTACTATTGCCCCGCTCCACTTCCAAAGTGAGGGGGGCCGTATGACTAGCTAACATCTTTATATATATAACGAACCTTCATGATGAAGAAAAGAAGCAAATACGAAAAGTCATTATTATATGACTCCTCCCCCGTAAATTAAAACATGCATTTCATGCATAAGGCACGGTTCTCCGACCGTCCTCAAAACTATGGCCATAAAACAATGCATTTTCAAATATAATCGACATAACATAAATTTTCAGACGACATAATACATGAGCTTACAGGAGGGGAGCAACCCACCTTCTTGGCCAAGCGAGAACTCCTCATCTTCTATTCAACGAATAATAGTAAATCTTAATTTGCCAAACGAATAATTATTTAAAATTGGCAATAATGTTACCCTATACCAAAACTCTCAAATTTAATCAACAAAAAATCTCCGCCCTTCAACAATAGCTTGGTAGTCTTTAAAGTATTTCTTAAACCTTAACATGTAATAACCGATGGCCGGAATAATATTTTACTATCCGTCGATAATATTAAACTTGAAAAATTCCAAAACCTAACCAAAACTCCTCCAAAGATTACCAAATTTAAAGCATATACTCCTCTCATTTTATACTATTTAATGGGCATGAAAAACTGCCCAAAAAGTAGTAGCACCGCTGCCAGCTCCGTAGTCGGCAGAAATTTCGGTGACCTCTGATCGCCACAAAATTTTAACAGTAGCTTTGTTTCATCCTTTTGAACAACATTGTAGTTCAACTCGAAGTCCAATGCAGCCTCTAACTAGGTCAATCAAACAAAAATGTAAAAACCCGAAATTTGTTTTTAAACTTCAAAACTTCGATTCTCCCTCCACACTCCAAATCAATTCACCAAACTTTAAGGGTGAGTAGTACTCCTAAAACCCATTCTAACCATATATAGAACTCAAAATTGGTGGCCTGAGGAGGGAGAAATCTGATCTTGATCTTCTACTGTACACTCAGTAATCAAATTGAAATTTCTCCTAAACCATGGCGAAATAGGTCAAAGCTTACCTAGAATTGAAGTAGACTAAGAGGGGCTCCTTTTGGGACTGCTGTGGCGGCCTGATGTGACCTGGGTTGGCGGCGGCGACGTCGAGAAGGTCAGGCAGAAAATTTACCCGATTTTCTTGTTATTGGGTTATTTATAGTTTTTTTACGAAATTATCCATATGCCCCTGACTTCGGACCCTTATAAATTCATACGAACTCCGATTTGAGCGTGCTACATGTCCACGAACTCGAATCGACGTAATCTACAACTTTCATGAAGAAAGTTTTCCCAAATTCTTGATTTTACGAAAGGTAAACTTTAAGGTCAAACAATTACTTTAAATGGTTAAAGACCAAAGTAACCAACCGTAAAATAATTCTAGGATCGGGATGTGACAAACACGCACTGTGATCGACTACAATGAGATATGCTCTCGTAATGGATGTCATAATACTCCACTACTTTGCCAGTTTGGTAGTTTCTGAATAAATAAATATGCAGCCTATGAATGTGTCATGATAACATCTCTATGAGATCCGAGATATGCATGAAGGTCTTGAAGACTTCATTTATCTAAATCAAGTGGCTCCAGACCACAGGAGCATGTGGTTTGCAAGAAAGGTTGAAACACACACTAAGTAACATCTTGATTTGGAAGGGATATAATGAATAATGCCCTTGCATGTTCATTCCACATTTGCATGGCCTCTTGATGCACAAGACATGCCCATATGTATCAAAGCATACGATGTTAGAATGAAAAGGATCTTGGGAAAGACATAATCTCGTAATAAAACTCGACGATTGCATTGATGTTGATTATCCATCAATCGGTCACATAATGGAAGTCGATGATTATATGTTAATGATGTTTTTCTATCAATCGTCCTAGACGCACTAAGAGTGATGCCTGCATATGCTCCTATGATTAGTCAAAGTCTTATTTCTAAAAGAGAGAGATCCGTTAAAAGATGAATTTCATATCTAAGTATAATAAGACGTATCATGCACTTGACACAATAGGAAAGACTTGACCTCTCATTCGTTATAAAGCTAAATGTAGTTCCACACCCACACAATGCCAATGGAATATCATAAGGACATCCTTTCAATACTTGAATGTCAAGTTTCCTAGGTCACCTTCCATGGCCCTATAGGAATGTTCACTCACTAGAAATTAGTAAAATTGGTACCATTGAAAATGTCTATGTGTCTAC
This sequence comes from Comarum palustre, assembly GCA_951800085.1. Classification (NCBI taxonomy): domain Eukaryota; kingdom Viridiplantae; phylum Streptophyta; class Magnoliopsida; order Rosales; family Rosaceae; genus Comarum; species Comarum palustre. The sequence goes on from OX637586.1 coordinate 12,043,088, forward strand.
TTTCCAGAGACACCAACCATTTGATCATAGCTATCATATTGAATGAGTTATGACAATTCTTGTAAAGTAGGACATATTTGTCTGAGAATCTGATTTTGCCTAAACAGTCGACCTAGACTGGATATTATGTACAGCTCCGGACGAACCAGAAGGTGTGTGACTATGGTTGGAAAGGTACGGATGCCTACTTTCCATTACCGTTTACGGATCGTCCATATCTATTTTCTACTAAAAGTTACAACTGTGTTAGTCCTCGAAGGTCATGCTGTAAGACCTCGCCCCAAAATTTCCTTTTTTACCGGAACCAGACAGGTTATAGAGGGTTATAACCGTACTTTTAGCTTTCCCCGACTTAATATTCGAGTTTAATATCGAGATATTCTCAATTCTGAGGGAAAATAGAATTAATGTCCTCAGGGGGTAGATTATGTTAATATGAGTCCTCTAGTATGTCCGAAATATTTTTCTGGAGCTACGAGCTGGTTATTATGAATTTATTTAGTTTACTGAAGTAATAAATTTTAGTTACTTTACCGTAAAATGTGACTTTGTGACAAGTCAAGAATTTGGAGAAACTTCTCGAGGAAGTTGTAGAGGACGTTAATACGAACTCGTGGGTATGCCCTATGAGTTAATCGGAGTTTGTATGAGGAAGTTATTTGAGATAACGTATAGTTACTACGCGGTAATTAGTAAATAGCGAAATATCTAATTACTGTTACGGTAACTTTCTGTTAGTTGATCTAGACTGTTGATTGATTGAAGATCAAATCTGGACCGTTGGATATATATATATATATATATATATATATATATATATATATATATATATATCAAATCACTTTGCCGTCAGGCCCGATTTCTCTCTCCCACTGCCGGAGATTTCAAGCGTCAGCGCTCTGCCGTCAGGCCACTAGAGGCTGCCGCTCTATCACGTTCGGTTCGCCTCTAGGTAGGCTGTGCAGTGCAACTCACCATCGTGAGAGAACAGTGACATGGAGAAGTGCGGGTTGCACAGTGATGAGGCTCGCCGAAATTCTCTCTCCTCAGGCTGCCATTTCGAGCTATCCAGGTATGGTTTTGATCCTCATGAAGTGTATAACAATCCTCCAGGAGCTTGAGGCTCTATTCATTGTGTGTAGGATGAATTTTAGATTTGAAATTTTAGGATATTTTGTCCCAAATCGGGTTCTTAGTGTTCTTGGTTAATTGACCGCTTTAGAGCCGGATTTCGGCTTCGAGTTGAACATGAAAGATGCTCAGAATGACATGAGTATCTTCTATGAAATTTTAGAAGGTTTTTGGGTTTCTGGCAATGAGGCTGTTGATTAGGGTAATTAGGGATAAATCCTTGGGTTTTTACTGCAGTAGATCTAGTATTTTACCATTTATCGTGGGTATAAAATGTCAGAAATACCCCTAGAAGTTTGTTTAAGCTGCCACTGAGGCTGAAATCCATAAATACCCCTGATTGTCTAGTATAATTACAGGGATGTCATTGAGGCTGAAATCTCTGAAATGCCCTTGGCAGATTTATATATTTACAGGACTGCCATAGAGGTTAAAAGACCACATTACCCCTGGTTGTTTTGTCTATTTATAGGGGCTGCCACTGAGGTTGAAATTTCTAAAATACTCCCGGTAGCTTAGCATATTTACCAAGCTGCATTGAGGCTAAATTGACAATATTGCCCTTAGTAGTTCAGGTATTTATAAGAGTGTCATTATGGATAAATTGACTAATATATCCGTAGTGGATTTATATAATTATGTGTTTGCTATTATTTTTTGTATATATGCGTATGGATGTTATAGACATGTATGGTGGTGTGTTCAGGATAATCTTGATAGATAGTTGGTCAGTAATACCTCAGCGAAGAGGTTAAACTCCGGTTATGCTTTGGGCGTTTGTAATTTATATTGATAGATCGACCGATAAATAGAAAAACAGGATTTACCCGGTTAGGGCGTTAATTAAAATAAGAGCTACGTGTGGCTTGATCCTTGAGGACAGGGTACATAGACAACCTGACTGGGATTCGGGTGCAGTCACAAATAATATTTAGACCCTAGGTCCTCTAAAGTAATTAGTACGAAATCCAATTCGGTAATCGGGATAACCTCAGGTTTTATGAGGCTTATTTCGGTATCGTCTGGACCTGTGAAATTGGTTTGGGTAAGGGTTAACCCTTCTCAAGAGGGATGAAGAGGGTAATCTCTCTTGGGATAGGTCCTGCACGTCCTAACCTAAGTTTAGGGAGGTAAACTCGGGCTGGGCGTGACACATGATGCACGAGAATCTGAATTTCTACGTGAACTTGAGTTTTGAGTTCTCAAGCAACCTTCTCCTCCAGGTATAAATAAAAGATCATGTTTGAGGACAATATAACATGATCAAGATAGTGATTGCCTAATGCCATATATGAAGACATGTTTAAAAGACATTGATATGCTAAGTTATCTAAAGTCCTATGAATTAGGGCTGGCTCCGGTCCACTTCAATTCGGTTTATACCTCAAACTGCGAACCAAACGAATGTTATAATTTGGTCCGGTCCAGTTTTTTACAATTCTAAATACCAAACCGCAAACCAAACCACACCTATAGTTCGGTCATGTCCGTTTTTTTTTAAATTGATAATTTTTCTTCTCATTATATAGTGAAAAATGGTTATGATTCACAAAGTTGTACATTTGAATATAGAGGCAAATGAGATCTCTCCCTCAATAAACTTCCCTCTAAATTCGGCTTCCTTTTTATTAGCCGATAAAATATTATACAAGATATACAAATCAAACTAATTTATTAGATATGATTTTAGAATCCTGTCATACCTTAATTAACTTACCTCAACCACATCACCAACAAATCACAGTATTAAATAGAGAAGAAGTATACCTTTCATTGATAAAAACAAATTTGGTTTTACTGCAAGTTTACTACAGTAACTAGTGCAAGTTCAGCTTTCCTAGTCAAACCAGGAAACCTTCACCTCTTACTGAAATCCTCCTTCTCTAAGTTGGTAATATGTAAGTCATACTTACAAACTTGGCTCAGTTAACGGATGGAAAGAGAGCAATTGGTTGTAAATGGGTGTTTGCTAAGAGGCTAGTAGCTAAAGGCTAAGCACAAAAGTAGGAGTTAACTACAATGAGGTATTTTCTCCGGTTTTAAGCATTCTTCTATTCATATTTTATTAGCCTTGGTTGTTTAGTTTGATCTTGAGTTAGCACAACTTGATGTGAAAACTAATAAAGGTCATTGGCAAGCTGTGAAGTGGATTCTACGGTATATTTTTGGTATTGTAGATGTTGGATTAGTATTTCAGTAGGATAAGATGAGTCAGTGTGTTGTTGGATATGTGGACTCTAATTAAGCATGTGATTTGGATGAAAGTCGGTGAACTACAACTTATGTGTTTACTCTTGCTTGTGGATCTGTGAGTTGGAAGTCGAATTTGGAGCATACAATTGCTTTGTCGAGTACAGAAGCTGAATATATGGAGGTAATAGAGGGTGCGAAAGAAGCTTATTGGCTTCATGGTTTTCTTGAGGACTTGGGAGTTATTCAAGTCTATATGGACATTCATTGTGATAGTCAGAGTGCTATTCATTTAGCAGAGAACCAGGTTATTCATGCTCGTACTAAACAGTGTCAGATATCACAAGATCGTCAAATGGTGGAGGATGGTGACATTCAACTATTGAAGATTGAGACCGAAGATAATCTTGTTGATAAATTGACAAAACCGCTTCCATTGAGCAACTTCAACCACTGCTTGAACTTGATTGGTCTTTGTAGAATTTGAAATCCCTACGGGGATGTCGGAGCGGTGATTGGGTTTGAAGTTTTACCTTGGAGGATTTGCATCAAGTTAAAGCGAAGGTGGAGATTATTGATAGATTGGCTTTAATTTGGCAAGTTGACAAAACACAAATTGAAGAGGAGTCCATCTTGATCACGTGGGCTTCACATTGTTTACTTACGTTGATGGGAATATATTTAAGCCTAGGTTAACTAGCTAGGCTATATATAAGGTTTTTCTGCCAATAGTATTTGGAGTGAGAGAAATTAGATTAACCTAAAAGTAGCTTCTTTGTTCTATTGACAAAGAAGAATTGGGGTTTTGGGGTTGAGAGTATCACTAGTGGATTTGGCTCTTAGGTGACGGAACCAGGACTATTCCGTCGGCTAGGATTACCCTAGCCGACGGAACTATTTTCGTTAGAAAGGATAAATTTTCCGTCGACTACGATTATCATAGCCGACAGAAATTTTTCGTCCACCATTTTTGTCGACTACGAAACTCCTAACTGAAGGATAAATTCAGTTGACATATTTCGTCGACTAAGAGTTACCTAGTCGACGGATCAAGTTTCGTCGACTAAGAGATAACTAGTCGACGAAGTATTATCCATCGACTAGTATGCACGCAGTCGACGAAATATTATACGTCGACTAGGTAACTCTTAGTCGACGGAAATGTATTCTTAGCCGACAGAATATTCATTCGGCTAAGAAAATAAAGTTCAATAATTTTCTAACATGGTGCAGAACGAATATTTTTTAGTCGACGTATTGCCCTCGAATGAAGGGACCAAAGCTGAAGGGGTGAACAGTCTTTAGGTCTAGAACATAGGGTCGGCTGTACGGTCTCTAGTTGGGATCAAGGCTAAGACTTTCCATGACCTTGAGCAACCAGAGCAGTGGAAGGTGTGGAACGCATTGTCGGTAAGTAAATTGTCACGTAATTTACTTAGTCTGATTAATTTGGAAAAATTAATATACATATTATTTGTATTAATATTTGAATTTTTTTTCTTAGCCATCGTACTCTTGGAATGAAAATGACGAGGTGACGTTCAAGTGGATTATAGACACTGCACAATCAAGGTACAAGGAGTGGAAATGGCAGTGTCACAATGTCTACAAGGAGCATGGAGTAGAAGGAATGCTGGAGGAGTTTTATAGGAGGGAGGATGAGTGGACATTTCATTGCACGCATTTTGAGAGCGACGGGTTCAAGGTATGCCTTTTAAATATTATAATACAATTTTGTAAATTAAGTTTACCTATATATTATTTATTTAAAATAAGATATTAGTGAATATATGTTTAAAAAAATAATAATGATATTTTAATTAAATTGTGTATCAGAAACTCTCGGAGGCTAACAAGATGAACCGTGGTTTGAAGAAGATGCATCACCACAGCGGGTCTTCTCTTATCGTCTACATTATGGAGGATCTGAGGAACAAAGGTGAGCCGTTGCCGATCATCAAGGGATTCGAGCAGAGCTATGTGAGACCCGGGGACGAATTGGTCACCCAAAAATATGTAAATATATTTCCTTTAATTAATAATTTAATTATTTCTCTTTATTAATTTGGATACTTAGTATTAATTAAGAATGTTTATTTTATTTTTGTTGAATTATGTGGTTGGTATATATATGATTGTTTAAGTAATAACAATTGCATTATTTTGTTTATGCAGGACAAGATGTTTCAAGAGGTAGAAGAATGAAAAACAAGCTTTAAGGAGTCAAATCCTGAAGCTACGGAGGAGCAAATCATGGAAAACATAGCTTCACAACAAATTGATGTGTTGGATGCTGTGCTGATCAAGTGTAAAGGCAAGGAGATTAAAGGGATGAGACGAGGAGGTGAGCGAAACTTGAGCCAGTCCTCATCCAGCTCGACCACGCGTAGTCGTGCACCTCCACATGAAGAGACAGAGTGGCTTCGAGAGGTCACAGACAGACTTGAACGGGAGGTCCAGCATTAGAAGAAGCGGACTGAGCACGCTGAGGCAAGAAATGCGTGGTACAACGATAAGATGACCGAAGTTAACGGATGGATGAATTTCATTTTCTCTCGCATAGGTATAGACGGTCCTCCCGACTTGTTTACGGCTCCTCCACCTCAGCCTTCTACGACTCCTCCTCTACAGTCGTCTTCGGCTCCTCCATAATCTTCTCCGGCATTTGACGCCGATGATTTTTTTAAATGTATAAACATTTTTCTTATGTATGAATAATTTTAATTATTAATGTATAATTTTTATATTAATAATAATTTAGTATTAAGTTTAAATATTATAATTATTTCTATAACAATAAAAATTCATATTATATTATGAATTTTATCGGTAAATAAATTAAAAATCAAAACAAATAAATAACAATTTCTGAAAAGAAAAATTAAATTCAAAATCAAAAATAATAAATGAAAAAAATAAACAAATATTTTTAGTCCTAGTCGACGGAAGAAACGATTTTCCGTCGGCAATGATCTCACTTTTACCGACTGAAAAATAGAATTTCCGTCGACTAGGACTAAAAATATTTGTTTATTTTTATTTCATTTATTATTTTTGATTTTGAATTTAATTGTCATCTGCTATGTCTTAAACGACGGAATATTTCGTCGAGTATGAATCAACTACCTAACCGACAGAATATTTCGTCTGATAAGAGTAAAATTTTTTGTCTGCTATATCGTAGACGACGAAACAAATCCGTCGGTTAAGATAGTTACTTCTTAACCGACGGAATATTTCATTTGTAAAGAAGAATTTTGTAGTCGTCTAAGATGTAACTATAGTCGATGATTTCCTAGCCGACGAAATGATTCTGTCGGAAATACTCTTTGCCGACAAATATTTGCGTTGGCCAGGTTGAACATATTCTGTCGGCTAAGATGTATTTTAGCAGACATAATATTTTGTTCCGTCGGCTAGGATCTTTATTGACGTGTCTTATCCGACGGATTTTAACCGACAGAATTTCCGTCGGCTAGAAACTTTACAGACGGAATAATTAGCTTAACCGACAGAAATATTTCGTTGTCTAAGTGCCCAAATCCACTAGTGTATTATTACTCTATTATATTCTCTCTAAGTTGAATAGTGAAATTAATCGCCGGCTTCATAAGTGGACAGAATCCAATCACATCAATTGGATGAACCGCTATAAATCTTGTCCCTGTGTTCCACCTTTCTTTATCGTAGTGTGATTGCTCATATTTGTTCCATTCAATAATCGGTTTGTATGGCTTCCGCATAACACTATCTTTGTCTATCTTTCTCCATATTTCTGTAGTTGGATTATAAGCTCAGGCGAATTCTGAAGCTGCATTTAACCATTTAGTGTATAGTTTTTTCAAATAACAGTTGTGGTGTAATTTGATGTTTAATTGGTCAGTTTTTGACTTTGATGCATCTCTTCTGATAAAAATCAAATAACAACATGCTTGGCGTTGAGACAAGACAAGCAAGGCCCAAGTTTAGGGCCTCAGATCCCAATATATATAATTTGGTGCAGTTTTTTCCATAATTGATTCAGTGGCAGACATTGTTTATAACCATGTAGAGGAACATGGTTTGATTCCCCATACCTTCATATATATATATATATATATTTTTTTTTTTTTTTTGGCCCCAATTTACACTTAATTCATATGATTCTTTCTATTGCCGACATGAAAAAGATTCAATTTTTAATAACAATTCATCCAGTGTTTACTTTTCTCATTCATAACCAAGTATAATTATTTTCATAATTATTTAACATATATAATGAGTTATTGAAAATAAATTTGTATTATATAGTTTAGTAGTTTTTTTACCAAGTATTTATTATGGTGCCTCGAAAAAAATTTCGTCTATAGCCTCCAATCACTCAAGGCCGGCCCTGAATAACAGTTTATATCTATACCCAATTGAAGATCCAAAATTGAATTTTAAGCTGGATTGAAGAAGCTCATCGTTGAAGGTGAAGAAAGAGCTCGTTAGAGACTAGTGAGTCTCCTCTTGATAATTCGGATTGTGTGGATGTGTTGCAGAACATGTAATAAGATGAAGTCTTGGTGGAGGATGATGATGGATTGGCTGAATTGAAAGAAGTGATTTTTGGTGGTTTTATCCCTGAAAATGAGATTTTGGATTGAAGCCTTCACAATTTTTTCCTTGTGATACCATGAAATTGTTAATGGGGTGCTTGAAACCGACGTGCACTTGTGATGTTACGGACCTTCTTTACCAGAATACCAGTAACTCAGCTTGATCATCTTTACCAGAATACCATTAGATTCAAACGCAAATGAGTATAGTAATAAGCTATATACTTTGATTATTCAACCATATATCACTCCACCAATGTTGTGATTGGTTCAGCAAGTCACCATTGCAAGCAAACAGTACCCATAAACTGATGCACCAAAAAAATGAAAGCGAGAGGCCGTGGCTAACCCTTGTTGAATATGATTTCCCTTGATCAACTCATTACAAGAATACAAGTTATATAGCAGTAAACTTGCTGCTATTACACAAAGAGATTAATTGTAATTACTGCAAATCAGGAACTGATATGCAGTGATATGCATTTACAACAATATACAGATAATTTCTAAACTGGTGCTAAGGTTAATGGTAGCACCATTGACCTCATACTATTGGTTCTTTATGCCTCATACTGTTGTCTCATATTTGAAATTTGATAGTTTAGCAATTCAAGATCGAGTAGTTCACGGCTTGATGTATACTATATACATATATATAGTAGAATTTTCCATGATCCAGTAGTTCCCTAATCACTCTAAGCTCTTGTTGAGTTGTGCAAGAGAAATTAAGAATCCTAACTCAAGATGTTACCTAAAAACTACCGAGGACAACAAAATCTGCAGAACTGAAGTCTAATCGGCTCATGAGTTTCTACACTTGCTTTCTGTTTGACAAAGATTAGGCTACAAAATTTGCAGAGGCTTAAGCTAATTTAGACAAGAACTAGGAATTAAGAAATCCTCTTGTTCCTCTTGTATCTATTCTACTACTTTCCAGTATGCTGCTCTATTCTTTACTTCAAGGATATGAATAATCCTAGATAAACTTACGTACATACCTATCACATAACGATTTGATCACCAAACATATGAAGAGATTTACTTGAATGATCTCTTATATAATCAGATAGATATACCTTAACACCAACATTTTATACAACATCAAATAGCTAAGATATACATTTGCATCAGTAGGAGGTATACATCAGTAGACTAATCACAGTATAAAGACTTCTAGCTTTTAATTTACCAAATCATGCTATAAGAAATCCGTTTAACAAGACCAAATGCAATGCATATGTATAGACTTTTACAGCTTAACAGTCGAAAGCATAAATTTTTGATGGTATAGAGGCTGTAAGGTATTGTCCTTGAATATTATCAACATCATCTACTTGATTAATAAAGCTACTCGATCTTTTTTACATATAGCATTTGTTTGAGCTAAACTTTTACTAACAAGACATGAATTCATACTCGAGTAGAAAGACACATGAGCATAATGACATAGGGTTATCAATGTTATCAGCTGCTACATCAAAACATATGACAGTATCGAAGATGTCTCATTTTCACTTGACCAGATTGACTAAATTGAATATTGAACAGCTGAACTTCACTACCATTGCAGTTCACCAGGAAGAATTAACCATTTAAAGCTATGCAATTCACTAGGAAGAATTAACCTTCTCTGTTCTGGAGCAGAGTGTTGAATAGTTGTACTTCACCACCATCTTCTTGCAGAAAATCCATTCACCCAAGTCCTAAACACATCAACTAAACAATGCCAAACCTGTAAATTTCTGTTCACAATATCTAAACAAGTAATATTGTGTACCTGATTGTTTAACGAAATGGATAAGGTTCAAGACTTTTCAAGATCTGAGTGGCAGAGGGTCTGTTTGAGGGATTCCTATCCAACAACGCCATTATGAATGATTTGGTAAGACCATTGGTGGTGAATGACTGTGGAAAGTCGCCACGTCTTACGCTAAACATAGAAGTGATTTTCTTGGTTGGATCCTTTCCGCCATTAAGCATCTCAAATAAAATCAGACCACTGCTGAATATGTCGGCTTTTGCACTCACTTCTTTATCTGGAGCTTTATATAGAACGCTTCCTTCACCTTTACTTATTATCCCATCATCTTCCCCTATGAAGCGAGCTGTTAAATACATAAAACCATTAGTTATCTTATGAAGTTAAACTACCAAACCTCAGCATGAAAGAGTTTCTTTTCAAATTACTATATTTGGCAAGTCTGACTTACCATTCCCAAAATCACCAATTTTAAGTATGCCTTTAGACAGGAACATGTTGCTTGGGGTAATGTCACCATGCATTATGTTTTTCGCATGAATATGCTGTAAACCACTGACAATTTGCTGATAGTACTCCCAACATTCCTTTTCTGACAATGTGTGCTCCTTAAGAAGTTTGTCAAGAGTACTACTCGCGTAATAAAACAAAACAAAACAAAATCAGCACGTACACCAATGTGCTTCTGCATCATTATCAGAATACAAAGAGAAGCAGCTATATATTTTACCTTGAGCAGAACTCTTGTTGGATGTATAAGGTTGGAGACGCTATCACTTTATTTGGACAGAAAAGGTTGGCTTCCACCCAGGACTTTAACAAAAAAAGTAATGATATCAGTACCAAATCATTACACCATCTGATTATGCAAATTGAGCAGATATAGAAATTGAAACACATTAAATTTTTCTCCATTTCTAAAATCAGTTACTAAAAGTCTAAAATGCTCATAGGGATATACATGAAAATAAGCGGCTAAGCATTAACATACCGCATAGTAACGCACAACATTCTCATGAGATAGAGCATACATTGCCCTTGGTTCCCTAAAAATCATTGCACCATTAAGATCAGTTACTAATTACATGCGAGTTTCACATTACTAATGAAAGTACAATAGACATATACCGCTGTCAAACACTTACCTCCTCAGTGTCTCATAGTCTAATCTATTTTCTCCAAGCCTGATTCTTTTCACTGCATATATCCCACCATCAATATGGCACTTGCAGCGAACCACAGTCCCAGAACCACCTTGTCCTACATGTTTGAGCACAGACTCATCACAAATTGAATAATACAAATTGAAACTGTTGTCATTCATAAAAAGTGACTCTAGTTACAGCTCATACAAACGGATCCATTCCCTGAACTATAATCTAGAAACCAATAGCAAATTCTCAACATCCATTTTCTCTTCTTTTTTCCACAACAACAGATAATAACTCAAAGAACAAGTAAAAAAAAGAGAGATAAAACACATACCAAGACTCTCCAGCTCTTGAAAGTCAGTGAGGAACCTTGCTTCCTGCAAGGTAAGATTTAAAATGTAAAAATCCCTAAATCAAGAAGATTAATAAATTCAAATTGATCTTGTAGACCAACCTTGCTGTCAAAACATAGAGGCTCTCGAATCAATACGTTCGAAATCGGACACCTGATCGCCATTTCTAGTACAACAGAAACACAATTCTTCAAAGAGAAAACAAGAGCAGCAAAATTACCAGACCAATTCAACAAACCAGAGACATAATTATTTAAAGATCGATTGGGTTATGAGATGCGATACGAAGAAGAAGTGATTCCGAGCAGTTTCACTTCGCCGGCCGGAGGGGTTAAGTTAAAGAAGATCAAGACGATACCTTCGTCTCTGCTGAAAATTGAGTGGGCTTCGTTGAAGGATTCGAAAGTATGAAAGGATTCCGAGCAGTGGATTTGCTTCGAAGGCCGGAGATTTTTGGCCCGAGGGTTTGGAAATCTGGAGTCTCAAAAGTACAAAAGAGAGAGAAACAGAGGAAGGAGGGAACTGGTTTTACAAACAAGCGCTAATATACACTGATCAATGAAGCTCAATGATCAATTGGTTATGGGCTGGACTTCTATTGGGCTGATTGGGCTATTTCATTACCAGCTAACAGTTCCATTCATTCGTCAAGATTGGGCATCTCATTCATTCAGATCATGATTCGGCATCTTTCATTCATAGGGTACCAAGACATAGCAAGGAGGAGGTACCAAGACCTAGAATTAGGTGATCATGGCAATAATGTGAAGTATTTTAGAGATTTTCCAAACATAATGTGCAATGTACTTCTAACATGGCTCTATTTACAAGTTCTTATTTTGCATATTATGCTAGGATTTCATTTATATAACTTCCTTTCCCACGTTCATATCGTTTTTTTGTTAAACTGAGTTGCTGTCGTGTTTGTGGATGAGTGATGTCGCATGTTTATCTTCAAGTCTCCTTTTTTCGGTTTTTTTTTTCTCCTGTTTTCTTATTTTTATTATTATTGTAATAGGCTTAGTCTTTGTTTTTCGGAGTGTAACATTTAAAGGGCAAATCTGGCAATTCATAATTTGATGAAGCTTTCAGACGCCTGGTTTTATTGTAGTATAAGTATCGAGCGATACTCGCCTCGTTGAGCACAGGTGTCTGTTCGGCGTGAAAATAGATTTTCTTCGAACAACCAGACTTGAGGCGTGCTAGTACCTATGGGTCAGGTACAACCTTGATCTTGATGTTTGTTCGTCTTCTAACTTCTTCTTAGACCTAGCTGAAGAGCAAGAAAATCTTAGGTTCTTCGGCGTGAAAATCTTCTTAGACATAGATTTTTCTCCTCCTCTCGTGAAGCGAACGTTTCTTACTCAGACCAGAGTGGTTGAGAAGAGCTATAAATTAGGTCTGCAGGGCATTCGCCAAAGAGTTCCTTGAAAAACCGAGGATATTTGCTAGAGTTCTCACTCCAACAATGGTTTTACGGGTATTTGCCTACGGATAGGGCTTTATGAAGAGGTGGTGGATTGTTTGCTCACAGATGAGACTTTGTGAGGTAGAAGCGGGAATTGCCGACTGGTCGGGCTTTGGTGAGTAGCAGCGGAGAATGCCTACGGGTAGGGCTTTGGTGAACAAAAAGACCTAGAGAATCGTTTTGGTAGAGGTGCTCTGAGGGAGGCTTGTTTTGCAGTGTGCAAAAGTTGTTTGTTGATTGATTGATTGGAGATGTTCCTGAATCATACACCTTGACCCCTTTATTTAGTGAACACTAGGGTTTGTTCTTACTTGAGAATCAAGACATAAAATCTCTTGAAGATTAAGTCCTTAAGCAACTGCAAATCTTCGCCAAGCATGACCTAAAATGAAAACAAAATATACAATTACTTAGACCGTAAGAATCGGTCCATGTATAATTAAGATAGATGAAGATATCCACCTCAAATCTAACTCTTAAATAGTTAGATATATCCATCATCTTAACAATATAATTGCTCCAATATATGCTCTGGTCGTGTATCATATATATGCAATCAAATACCAATAAGGAATGAATCCTTAAGTCATCACAATTATAGCTTGCATGAATCTGGACGTGTGTCTCCTTTAACCCCAATAAGGATAGTAACATTCCTATGATATATACCTTAATCACTAAGACAATTCAATTATAACGTCCACATCCTTTCATAATTTAAGATTCTTCGATATTGCTCAAACTTGATCACCAAGCAAACCACAATTAATCTCAAATCTTCAATACTACGATAATTACTTGGATTTGGACCAAAACGCCTTGGCCATCAAGATAAGCTTAATATGGTCTCGATCACGGATATTTCCCTAGATCCTCGATCAAATCCTCGACGAACCACTAAACTGGTTTGGAACACGGCCCGTACGGAAAAGTATATTTTACACCCAAACATAGCCCCCAGGTCTTGAAGGAGAAGCCATGCATCTTGACTGAAAAGACCTATAGTCCCCATGCTTCGTTCGCTTCATAAAAAACTACTTGTCACTACCAGAATAACTACTTTAGCCAACGAAATTTTTTCATCGGCTAGACCATAAATTTAGTCGTCGGGAAAAAGCCGTCGGCCAAGACTTTAGCCTACGAAATTACTGTTCATCGTCGGCTATAGCTATTATTTTTTTTAATTATTTATTTAACTTTAGCCGATGAATTTTAATAAAATTCATCGGCTATAGTTATTTTTTTTCTTTTACAACTTTAGCCGACAAATTTTATTAAAATTCATCGGCTATAGTTATTTTTTTAAATTTTTTATTTATTTTTCGCTTCTTTTTTGTTTTACACCAGTGGTGGAGGAGAAGAGGAGGAACAAAGAAGAGGAGGATGCCACCGACTATAGGAGGAGGAGAGAGGAGGGGAGGAGGAGAAGGAGAAGGAGGAGTTAGAGGAGGAGGAAGGAGGAGAAGGAGGAGGAGAGGAGGAGGAGGAAGGAGGAGAAGGAGGAGGAGAGGAGGAGGAGGAATAGGAGAAAAATGAAAGATATAGAAAATTTTGAACTTTAGCCGACGAAATACCCTAATTTCGTCGGCTAAAGTTCAAAATTTTAGTCTGAAAAAATTTCAAATTCCCCGTCAAAAATTTTGAATTAACTTTAGCCGACGAAATTATTTTATTTATTTATTTATTTAACTTAACCGATGAAATTAGGGTAATTCGTCGACTATAGTTATTTATTTTCCTTAGCCAATGAATTACCCTAATTTCGTCAGCTATAGTTATTTATTTTATTTATTTATTTAAATTTAGCCGACGAATTACCCTAATTTCGTCGGCTAAAACTATAAAACCTAAACCCTATACGTAGAAGCTTCAAACGAAAAAAAGTCGTGAAATATGATATGACCGGAATGGTGAAATACGCCAATGGTTGAAAGATCACGTAATTCCGGTAAAGTCTTGGTGCCGATAGTTGCGGTTAACACAATTTTCCATTCTTTTTCCCTAGAGGTAGCCCTATATCCGGTAGTTATTTTTCATAAAATTTTTATACTACTGGTTGCGTCTCATCGATTTGAAACTATTTTCAGTTGAAGGTCTGGGCAAAATACGTAATTTGTTTCTGACGGTCGGTTTTTTGTTTCTCAACTTTGATCATCGGAATCATAACATGCCTACTAGTGTTGTATAACTTGTTTACTAAGCTTTAAGTAAATGTTCCATTTCAAAAACAAACCTTACGTAGAAACTTCAAAAGCAAAAAAGTCATGAAATAAGATATGACCAGAATGGTGAAATACGTCTACGGTTGAAAAATCACGTAATTCTGATAAAGTCTCGGAGCCAATAGTTGCGATTAATAAAATTTAGGGGTTTGACTTACGGGATTGACCGTCCGGATGAAGCCCTTAAATTTATCGGATCAAGTTGAATTTTTTACCATAGACATATTTCAACATATTGATGATATCTGATGGTCGTATTTTTGTTTGTGAATTTTGATGACCGGAATCACAACATGCCTACTATTTACCATTATTTATCCATATGGGGAGCCCTATTATCGAGGGGTAAATGTCTCAAAATTTTTAGATGGAAATTTGCGTCTCATCATGGTGAGAGTTTGTTGTGTTGAAGCTTCGACCAAAATACCTCATATAGGTGTAGATATGGACATTTTCGACCAAAATTCTACTTTAGCCGACGAAAATTTAGCTTAACCGACGAAAAAAATAAATTTGACGGCCTGTTTTTGGTTATTTCGTCGGCTAAAGTCTTTTTTATGGTAGTATGTATTTGAAGATGATGAAACACATTCTAACGAGAAAATACCTTAAGCTCACACTGACCAACCAGATACAGATAAAAAGCCCCCATGCTTAATTAAACATGGTAGCAAGACCACAAACATTAGTCTTGATGATAATTAATAGCAATGAACCAAGAAAACTTAGCCCAAGGTAGACAAAATTGTACTTCATGTAGCTAACTTTTGATGAATAAAGAGAACTCGAACCAACCACTTACTGGTTGTTTTATAACTTGACGTTGTTCTTCAACACCACAGCCTCCAAGATGAACCAACTCCCTTCAAAACAACTTTCAAGAAAACTAGGAAACTAGCCCTAAAATAAACTTTATCAAAAAACTGATGATATTTTGCTGCTCATAATGCCTACTTTAAGTACGATTTGCACCATGCTTGGATAATGATTCTCATCGGTTCTTAGCTTGAGAATGTAGTACAATATATGTACTGAAGGATTGATGAATAGAACAAAGAAGCCCAGGTGGATGGCACAAATGATCTTCCAAAACAGCCCCAAGAAACTAATTTTCTAAAAATTCAGCTTTTTCTTATTATTTGGTCGACTTGAAGAGCTTGTATCTTGAGCTTTCCATGGTATTTCTAGATGATTCTTGATTCTAAAATGCTCTACAACATCTCAACTTAATGTATAAACAAAAGCCCCAGTGATAGATACATGTTAAGATGAAGAAACAAGGCCACCAAAACTGTTGCAGTGCAGTTTCTGAAAAAATGTTGTTTCTAGATACCAACTTGTAGACCTTGTAACTCACTCCTCAAAGCAGCGAATGACATGATTCTTTGTCCTACTTGTAGTCCAATATACTAGCTTCAAGATGGTGTATGGCGAACAAGACTTCATCCCTTGCAAGGATGCGTGAATGAGCCATGAAAATGGCCAAAAATAAGCCAAATCTGAAATTTTCATATTTTCTCTTTGTAGGGGCTGACTTGGTTGATGATTTCCATAGACTTTTCTTGTGATTTCTGGGGAATGAAGCATCTTAACATGTTCCTTAGCATCAGTAATACATGTGTGCATCCATGTATGCTTGACTTAAACCTCTAGGAACCTTGGAACCGTCTTGCAAATTAGTACCATGAGATACTAAGTTTCCGTGAGTCTTTGACAACTTTTTCTGCTGCTAATATTTTCAAAATATTAGGCCATAGGTATTGATCTCGTATGGATGATGATCAACCTCAAAACAGATTGATTTAATAAACTTCAAAACCACGAATTGGTTTTGGAGAACCACAGGGATTGGTTCAAGAAATAAGCAAATAATACTGAAACTCTAAAAGTTTCAAAAAAATTTAAAAATTTTCCTCATGAGTCAACCAAGTTTAATTGGGTGCAATGAATATAATGAGAATAAGCCGGTTAAACTGATCTTGGAAACCTCATACATATGCTTTCATAATACATAGTACCTGACGTAATGGAACTGCATTTGTATAGTTGAACTTACTTCCTTGCATGCTTGCGCTAATTTGGCTCCAAGAATGAGAATTACAAGCCTCCTTATGGTGATCAGACACAAATAGACTTGTGTTGTTAGTGTGAATGTTTTGCCAAACCATATGCATAGTCTTCTTACACTATTGTTACCAACTCTGTCTCCATTCCTCCAAAAGACATATCAGAGCGTCCTCCAAAAGACATATCAGAGCGTCCTCCATACTTCTTCTAGCAAATGTCAAATTGTATGTCTTGTTCCAAACTCATTGTGCTTTGGAAATAACTCCACAAGTTGTTTGTAATTGTCATAGAAATTTATGATTCGCAGCTTGCAGCCCCCCAGCATAGACTTGATTACAAGAAAAGGTTGCTGGTCTTCTGCTTAATTGCGACAGCGAATGCTATAGGACTAGTCATAAATCGATTTTTACTTCATGCAAGAAATCCTTAAGAAAGCTACAGACTCCCTTCCACCATCTTGCTGTGGATGTAACATTAAACACACAATGACTTCTTTGAAAATATTTGTTGCCAACATGAGGTTTGAAGCCCCTAGTATAGTAAAACCTTTAGCGAATCGCTGCTATAAAGTCTGTGAACCCTAATACTGGTTTCGAGGCTATTCTTCACATAAAGTGAATTCATGAATGCACTTAGGACTTTGAAATAAGCTCAATACACTACCAGAATAAACATTATAGCTGGCGAAAAAAAAACAGGCCGACGAAACAAAAAATCGTCGGCTAAGTTAATTTTTCGTCAGCTAAAGTGGATTTTTAGCCGGCGAAAAATTTCGTCAGCTAAAATAATTTTTTTGTCGGCTATAGTCTGTAAACTATAGCCGACGAAATTTTTAAAGTTTAGCCGACGAAATATATAATTTCTTCGACTAAAAGTCTTTTTATTTCCAGATCTAGACAGCAGCTCATGTGAAAAAAAAAAACAGAATAAAAAGTTTGGGTGTTGGCGAAATTGTTGGGTGTCGTCGAAATCATTTCAAAATTAGTTTGTGACACTATATATAGGTACATATATGTGTATATATCTTGTTTTTGGGTTGACTTAAGAGTTTTATTTGAGTTATATATATTGATTTTGAGTTTTAATTTGAGTTGAATTATTGGATTTTGAGTCTGATTGAGTTGATCTATTTTAATTTGATAATATATATATATACATATATATATATATTAATTTTATTATAATAATGTGTTCATGCATATATATAGTATGAATTAAGTAATATTTTGATTATGATTGATGTTAATTGATATATATATATATATATATATATAATATTTTTATATAATTAGTTATTAGTATATATATGCATGCATATATATATATATATATATATATATATATGTGTGTATGTTAATTATTAATTTATTATTAATTAGATACTAAATTATTTGTAATTTTAATTAATTAATTAGAGTTTATACATATATATTATATTATCTTCTCAGGATATGGATAAGAGTTGTATTTCGCTTCCAAAATGAGACAAAAGATATGGTAAAGGAGTTATTAGTTTTATTGAATATGTGATGGATAATGCTAAAGGGAATACAATTTTCTATTGCCCGTGCACTAAATGTTAGTG
The DNA here is from genome assembly GCA_951800085.1 of Comarum palustre. NCBI lineage: Eukaryota > Viridiplantae > Streptophyta > Magnoliopsida > Rosales > Rosaceae > Comarum > Comarum palustre. Next base: position 12,061,594 of record OX637586.1, read on the forward strand.
TCGCAGCGATATGCATCGATTTGCAATTGACAAGGTTTGGCAGCACCTTAAGAGTAATAGGTTTTGGGAGAAGTACACATGTTGGATATATCACGGTGAAACATCATCAGGAGGTCCGCATGATCATGGGCAATTTTCTGAGACGGACAGTACATCCAACGATCCAACAACGACCTTCATCAACGATATGTTTCCTTATGAGAGCGGTGTATGCTCTGAAGGACCGTATATGCCTGAGCCAGTGCAGCCCTTCCCTAGAGTTGTCAACACTGTTGGTATTGATAGGTACAACAAACTACTTGCTTTCCAACAGACTCCTGTGTACCCCGGTTGTCAGAAGACGGTTCTTGAAAGTGTGATGGACGTTATGAAGATTAAAGTTGAGACAAAATCGACTGTGAAGGCTGTTGATGAATATCTACAGTACACTGCTTCGATGCTGCCCCACGATCATAGTCTTCCTACCACTCATCATAAGGTCCGATGTATCCTGAAAGATTTTGGGCTTTCCTACATCAAGATCCATGCATGCAGATATGATTGTGTTCTCTTCTGGGGCAAAGATACAGAAGGGAATGACCTTGGTGACCTTGACGAATGTCCAGTATGTCAGAGTGACAGGTATAAGCTGACTCCTACAGGCAATAGGAAACCTGTGAAGGTACTTCGGTAGTTCTCAACAGGACATTATTTATATCATGTGTAAATTTGAGAGGATATTTCTACCAAATTTTTTTGACATCATGCTGCACCTGATGATCCATCTTCCCGAGCAATTGTTGCTTACTGGTCCAGTACACTATACTTGGATGTATCCTATGGAAAGGTATGTTTTTTACACCTAATTTTGTTATTCTACATGTTCAATATATAATCTTAACATATTACAACAAATTTATTTATATATAGACAACTTTGAGACTACAAAGCTTATGTGGCTAACAAATCCGCGCCTGAAGGATGTATAGCTGAAGCATATATTGCACACGAGTGCGTCACCTATATAAAGTTGTATTTAGGAGCATTGAAGGAAACTCCACAAACCATACCGATAGATGTATCGAAGTTCAACATTTCCATAGTCTCAAATGATGTTGAAGTTTATGGAATTTTACCAGACTCCTACAAGTTGCAACAACATGAGCTAGTCATAGCTCATTGGTGGGTATTGATTAACTGTTCAAAAGTTGAATACTAGAAAGACATCCATTTATACTGTCCAGACATTCAAGGTGATCTCGACTACCACAACAAGGAGTTCGCGAACTATTTTGGCGGCTGGGTATGTAATTCTTTATTTTTGTTCATGACTTATTCATTGCATAATTATTCATATTTACAATACATTGAATATTTGGTTGCAGATGAACCATATTCAATTCGATGGTCACCCAAATTGGTCGCATGAACTAAGACTTCTAGTGATGAATCCGATAATGTCAAGAGTTTATCAGATGTGCAAGGTGAATGGCTTGCAATTTATATGTGAACAGAGAGACAACAGACGAAGAACACAAAATTCTGGAGTGATGGCGCATGGTGGGCAGAATGGAGTTGATTATTACAGCCTTCTTGATTCAGTGGTAGAACTCGTTTATGGACAAGGCATGACAGTGCACCTCTTCAAGTGTAGATGGTTTGATACTAGAAGCCCGCAGAGCATGAAGATTGATCAGTACGGGATTTTATCGGTGAACACTGCTACAAGCTGTTACGAAGATGACCCGTTCGTTTTTACCATATCGGTAAAACAAGTGTTTTATCTTGATGACCTTGTTAAGGGTGACGCGTGGAAAGTCGTCAACCTTGTGCACCCTCGAAACATTTACCTGGCGGCTACACTTGGAGAGGCCAAAGACGAGGAAGAAAATGTTGCGTATCAAGAGCCCAGTGCAATAGGTATTCCTGACTCCTCTACAATTCGCCTTAATAATTTTAAAGTTGGTCGTTCGGTTCAAATTCGTAATTTAGACGCAAGGCTTATTGATGTGGATCCAAATCAAGAAACAGACGACGACGACTCTTGTGATGAAGAATTGCATAGATTGCCAGAAATTAATTCTGACACCGAAGAAGATTCATCGGATGATTCTGATTACGAGCATTCTTAGTTTGAATTTGTAATACAAATTGATGTGTGCTTTATGTGCTACAAGCTGTTGAATTCATAATATAGTTTAATTTTGGTGATATATGAATAGGAAATTGGTATGGTTACATTAAACAACCTGTTTTTTATGTATTTTTCATTTTTAGCCGACGAAATAGGCCTTATTTCGTCGGCCAAGATAGTTTTAGCCGACAAATTATATCATTTTTCGTCGGCTAAAACTATCTTAGCCGATGAAATGATGTATTTCGTCGGCTAAAACTATCTTAGCCGATGAAATAACCGGCAATGCAACACAAGGAACCATCCTGCCGGTTCTAGACCGTTCGCATCGTTGATGGATGAGGCGGTCAGGGAACATCCAGAAGTCAACCGGTACGTCTATACGTAGGAGATGGCATATTCTGACGCCCAGGAGGATATTGTAAGTCGTTTTACGTTTTTAAATTTTTTAAATTATATTTATATATATTTCAAAATGTTAATTAATTATTTTTTCCTATCCAATTAGGCGAGGGTGAGACAGGCTAGTAACGAGGTGATGAATGCTATAGTGAGGGAGACATAGCCAGACACGCAAGAGGAAAACATGTCCGAAGCCATGTCTCGGATCGACATTTCAGATCTGTTAACCCAATTTAATATTGAAGCTGTTAACCCAATTTAATATTTTTGGGACAGCATCAACCAAGGTTTTGTGTACATCATTTTCAGGAACTGCAAAGTCCGTAAGAAAATGAAATGAGAAGCTTTAGAAAGATGATCAATGAAATGGATAATTATAGTATCAAGCAAATTTAAGACTGGATCTACAACAAACAAATAGCATTTGTTTGAACTGAACTTGTTACTAACAGGTCATGCATCGATCCATGCTTTTCTATATATACTACAATTACAGGATACATGGACAACATATAAGAACTTTTCTGTCTATGCTTGAGCAATAATGTACATGAGCTTACTAATGACATAGCTAGGCATATCAATGTTCATCAGCAGCTATGTTAAAACATATGACAGAGTCAAGAAGATGTCTCATTTTCACTTGCCCACACTGCCCACCATGGCAGTTTATCACTAGGAAGAATTGACCTTCTAAAGCTATGCTGTTCACTAGGAAGAATTAACCTTTTCTGTTCTGGAGCAAAGAGTTTAATGTTGAACAGTTGTACTTCACCACAATCTTCTTCTTGTAGTTCCTCATTATCAAATGGTAGTTCCTCCCTCAAAGACTCATCTTCACACGGAGTAGAACCGCAATTCCACTTTCCCATCTGGTAGAGAGGCAAAAAGCAAGCACGTAATGGAAACACAGGAGAAGCGGTTATGTCAAAACCAGTTTTGCAAACAAATTTGAGCTGAAGGGTGCTAAAGTCGTAGCTTAAGATCAGGCTGGAAGTGCCAAAGAAGATAGTATCAGAACTTGGACTAATTGCATAGGGTTCAAAGGTTTCAGGGGTGTCCTCACGATTATATTTTGAAGTCATTATCATGCGCAATCCCAATATCTGGCATGAAACGCTAAATCTCAGAACCCATTCACCTGAAGATTGGCGAGACCAAACATGAAACGTATTTGACTCATCATCGCGGAAGAGGTAAGACAGAAGGTTCATTGACACTCCTATGCATCCTTGAGTTGGACACTTGCCAAACTCAGGGAGTTGAAAAGACCGGGATTGAACTGTTGTTGTATCAAGATGAATGGATAAAACCTCGTCACCTGAACTGGCTATGCTATATAACACCCCTCGTAGATACACAAAACGACCCCCGCAGAGCTTCGTTAAATCCGGGTGGAGCTTATGTCGAACCCATCGCCCAGATTGGGATGAAAAAATGTCGAGGAGGGAACAGCTATGATGAATCCGGACAACCCTGTAGAGGCTAGGTGATTCACAAGGGTCGAAAGCCAAGGCTGCCCAGAAGCGCTCACTGCGGTGGTGATAGGAGGCTTTAGGTAGTGCAAATTGTCCTCTAGTGATAGGGTTGCAGACGTACAAGTGATCGGATTTGCGTATCAGAACTAACCCATTGCAACAGTCAACGTATTCCTCAGAGAGTCCCAACCGCTGGAATCGAAACTTCTGCTTGTCCCTCTGGTCTCCTTGGCGGTTATCTTCCAGGAAATCGTAATTGAACAAAGAGATGTAATTCGCAAGAAATGGCATGCCGGCGGTTACGAGTAGTAAGAAAGGACTTTGACTCATACCGGCGGTGGATGTTCGGAAGTAGAGACCCTGAACAGGCGACAATGACGGCTGGTTCCAGAACCTTTGCACCCAAAGACGTGAGATCACCGGATGCCATGACTTGGCTACGCTTTGGCATTTCAGCAGATCCTCCTCCGATAGTCTACGCAAAATCTCAGCCAACATATTCTCACATAGATTCACCATATTTGTGCCCAAATTAGCAGCCGCTGAAGAAGAGGAAACTGTTTGTAGGGTTTTCAATCTAAACCTCATTTGGGTCTATTTATATTTGAGACCTAGGGGACTATGATGACATTCCCATTACTAATGGGAGTAGGAATAGGGACATTCCCATTACTAATGGGATAGGAATAATTCCGCTAATCCAAGTTATCCTCTTGTGATTAGAATTTGTGCGGAACTTAGTTTCTATCAACTGTAGGAGACTGATACCCACTGGGTCGCCTATGAGGGTACAACAAAATACCTTGGCTTTAGGCTTTGGTAATGACTCCAATAGATCCTTCTCACGTTTTCATTACGAGTGAGAATGTTCAATATATATTTTACTAAACTATCATCTTGATAAATGAATGTTTGATAAATTAATAACCTTCATTAAATAATAATTTTTTCTAGTTCTGACTCGAGACCATTGTATATCACTAAATACATAATATAATAATTTTTCTAGACTCCTTTTAGGTCCCACCGAATATATAAGGTAATAATTAATTGATTAAATATTTACAAATATCATAAAAATAGTAATAATTGATAAAATACATAAAAATGACTAAATTGATCTAGGATATTCTACCATGTGTGTCTTGATCTAATGTCGTTGGATATTTACCTAGAATAAGACTATGTATTCATTCCTATTATCATATTGGTACTATGTAATACCCTATATAAAGGGTATCATATCAATGAATATGATGACGATTCTTCTCTCTATCTTCTCGCTCATATTTTTCATGATCACGTTATCATGCCCGTAGCTCTAACCCGAGCTGCTAACTAATCGGCCCAGCATTCAAAAAAAAACACAAACCCTAGCATTGAAAAAAACACCGTTTCTGCTTAGTGCACCCAGAAATCTGATCTGGGCACCCATATCATGCTTCCCTGTCGACATCACAGGCTTCCGTCTACGGTGAAGAGATGCTGCACCGGGCACAGCAACCCGACACACGCCGACCCTCCTAGCCCGGCAGCTTCGCGCACACCCCGACCGGCAAACCTGCTCTCCATTCTCGGTGTGCCTCCCAAGCCTAGCTTCGATCTGCTTCGACCCAGTGCACGTTCTTGAATAACGAAACCGCTGACGCTTTCAAAACACAGCTGCCTTGTGCGCTGCTCGGCAACATCCCGAAGCAGCCCCACCTTTGATGTCGACGAGCACAACCTAGACACAAACGGTTTCGAAGAAACGTCGCTCAACTTGAGTCACCCCATCCGGTCTGTGACGCGTGTTATAGTGCCGCAATAGCTCAACTCTGACCGGATTTTTTGACCTGGATTCATGATCCGACACGATGTTTCTGGATTATAAACATACAGAATGAGCGAGGGCAAAACGATAACTTTGCCCTCCTGGTAAAAAGTTTATCACCTTGAGTAGATTTGGTTATTTACCGTAGTAACTATTTTATATATGGTGAATACGACTTACCATTTGCTTTGTTTTTCATGACATTAAAGCGCAACAAATTGAAATGGAATTACGCAAGCAACTTCGCCGCACACGAGTGGAATTGAGTATGAAATTCGCAAAGCAGCTTTTATAAATGCAGTCTATTTGGCAGACTAGCAAGTAATCTTTTATATTCTAGTTATTTTAAGTTTAATAACTCGGGCGATAAAATATTTTCTCTCTTCTTCTACCACATTTCCTATGCTTTGGGACATGTGCTATTTGCAGGTTAATGCAAATCTCTAAATCATGTATTCACAGGGTCCTCGTACAGGGTAGCTCGGACCCATTAATTTTAGTCCTTGTGAAACATCAACAAATTCTCATATAGCATACCTCAGATCCTTAATTTTGGTCCTTGAGAAATTTAAAAATCAAACCATAAAGCGTCAGACCTCTTAATTTTGGTCTCGATCTTTAACGTTTTGTGTATTGTAACTCGAATCCCTTAATTTTGACAACCATTGAAAAAAAATTGTTTGTGACCTCTCTCAAGTCTCATAACAGCTTGCTTTTGTATACAAGAGCAACATATTTTGCTCATATGAGGTTTTGACATACTCAATGCCCACAATCATAGATGTCGGGATTATACATCTCTCGTGCTCAAAAGAAAAAAGAGAAAAAAGTGCTACATTGACGAGTGAAAATAAAAAGTTATTAGTCACGTGGACTGATTACCACCTGTTAACTATATATCGTCGAGAATACTTTGTGACATCTTGATCCATAACCGTTAGCAGATTTGATCCTCATCGGCTTTTCTAAGCCCTCCACGTTGGTTTATTACCAACAATGCTTGAGTTTGATCAATCTATTGCAAACATGAACTGCATTTATGCTAATGAGATTGATTATGACGGGTTTTTAAGCCTGCGCCAAATAAATTTTTTTTTATCGTTATTAGCGTAAGATAAGTAGGGTTATCATAAGGGCCGGGTATTGAGGGTAACTGTAAAATAAGCGTTAGTATAAATTATAACAATTATTACAAACTAAAAAGAAATTACAAAAGTGACTACTATTCCTAATGAACATGAGTCAAAAACCTAAATAAAAACCTAACCTAGACTAATCATAAAATTATGAAAGTTTATAGGGATATAGTAGGCATACATATGAACATCTATACAAAATTTCAAGAGGATCGGAGAATGTTTGATATGAAAATAAAATACAAGAAACAAGGGACAAAATATGGACAAAAATACTAAATAAAAGAAAACAAAAACCTGAGCTACTATATAGAATGGTCGTCTCTTGCACACACACATCTTTAAACAAATTCATGGCATTAATGATCATACGACTTCAACTCAAGTATTTTAACAAATGCAAACAAGTGATAGACTCAAGTTCTAATGTTAAGAGCATTTTACCATCCCGAAATCAATACATCTAATCATTTAGAGCAAGAACTCAAACAAATTAGAAAGTCTTTTACCATCCCGGATTATTCTGATAATCTAATATGCAACTTATGAAATCATTATTATTCTTGTTCATGTATTACCATCCCGAAATTAACACAAACAATGATACAATTTGATTAAGAACAAATCACAAGCTATCAATCACAAAAGAGGAACACGAACTAAAACACTTTAGGCATCATCAATCACTTAAACACATGAAAACCAAGGATCTGAAAATTTCAATACTCATAGAAAATCATCTATAGATCCAATCCAAAAACACAAACAAAGAGAGTTGATAAAAACTAACTTAACTACTTGAATTAAAACTAAAAGAATACATAAGAACTGAGTTTGAATTACACTTTGAAGAATCGATGAAGAAAACTCCAAGAGAAGCACAAGATTGTACACGGCAATGAGGTGAAAACCTACACTAAGGAAGTACAGGATTGTACACGGCAATGCGGTGAAAACCTAGACAGAAAGCTAGAACTTTGGCGTTGAAGTGGGGAGAAGAGCAACTCCTTAGAGTTTCATCTTTAATTTGCATCTCCTTCCTTCTAGGACTTGGAATCCGAATTAACTTCTCATTCCTTCCTTGATACATAAGAACTCATACATGCAAGAAAAAAACCAGATTTATTAAGTAATCAAACCAATGAGAATTAAGATAATAAATAGGATATAAGATTAAAACAAGATACTCTCCTATTTAATTGAAGATTAATTGGATCACAATTCCTCAAATCTTGGATGACAACTCATGATGAATTTCTTCCTTGAATTCCTCCCTTGGCTTTTTCTATATTTTGCTCTTATTTCCGCGATTTAGCATTTTTTTTTCCTCAATTAAGCTTTTTACACCTCTAAAATCACAGATCATGTTATAAATGATATTATTAAGGAAATAATATAACTAAATAGGGTAGAAAATACGTTAAGAATGTACCATATTATGCATTTATCAAATTCTCCCACACTTAACTTTTGCTAGTCACTAAGCAAAATCAAACAAATTTCTCAATACACACAAACAACTTTATTGCCCATAACTATTGTCTCAGGATCTCCAATCTCATGGCATCAAAATTTGCACTCAATCAAGAATCGTTCTATGAAGTTTAAAAACTAATTGTCATGCATATATCACATATTTTCACGTAGGACACAGAAGAACAATGGTGATGGTTATAGCTCAGCATGTTTAAGACAAATATATATATATATATACAAATATACATACATATACAAATATATATATATATATATATATATATATATTTGTATATAATTCAATCCTTACAAGGTATGCATTTAATCTTCACTCAGAATTTCTGACTAAATCACTTAAAAATTATGCAAGATAGATTAGAAAACTTGCATGTATAAGAACAAAAGCACATTAATATCGAAATAAACCTCATGAAAAATATATGATAACATGCACAAATGGACAAACCATACGCTCATTCTTGTGAAAGACTCCACAAATACATAGGCAGTCATCTCAAGGATCGAGAAAGAACTTATTAAGGTTGTAATGGAGCTAGGCTAGGGGTATGAATTTAAGGGTAAGTGGGTTGCAAAACTCCTTATGACCTAGCAGAGCATTCTTCAATCACCTTGTGTTGCCAAAAATTAGGGTCAGTTTTCATCTTGTTAGGCCCTTCGTCATTCTCACCACTTTACAACATCATAAAACAGAACAAAGACCAAGTAGTTTCGTTTTTGGGCCTTCCATCATATACCAAAACTCATGTTTCATAACACAATGACAATGTCTGATTCTCCTTTTGATTTTATGCCATAAATTCTTTTGAATTTTTCTTTTATTATTTTTTAGGGCAACTTCTTTTCTTTCTTTTTACAAGGATAAGTTATTTCCCCCACACTTGTTTCTGATCATCACCTCCACTCAATAAATTACAAATATGCTCTACTAGGCCCAAGGACAAGGGTAGAGATATGTTATACTTAGGTCAAGGTAACAAATTTTATGGGTGATGAAGAAAATGCTCAATGTAGGCTCAAAGGGGTTCAAACTAAGGGGTGCGCCATACACACAAATATGGACACAAGCTTGTTTGACAATGGTGTTTATCATAAAAAGTTCTTTCTTTTCATTTTCAAGATCAAGACATATAATGACTACAAGTTTCGAAATTCACAAAAAATGAGTTATAGTTTTTGTATTTATTTAAAAGCTATTGCATGCATCAATCAATAAGAAAGAATAATGAGGTTTTCGAGAATTTTATAGCCAAGAAATGAAGTAGAATATTTTAATGAATCACTCAGAAAGAATGACACATATAGGACTGAAATGCTCACATTGGGTTCATATGAATCAAAATTTGATCTAGCATGCTCAATTCTGTACCAATGTTTCGAAACCACATCCACTGCATTTCATATGATTTCCATTTATTTCAATTAACAACTAAACATTAGTTGAAAATCATCCCAGTTTTGTGATCATTTCTTATCCATAATTGCAGAGATATTAATTATCACCGACTAGTTAAGGGCTCAAAACAAAACAAAAGAACTAAAAAAGCAACAAAACTATTTTTAGATTTTTCAAATTTTCAATTTTGTTTTTGGATTTTCCGTAAAAGACTCAACAAACATGTAAATCAACCCCCCCACGCTCAAACTCTACATTGTCCTCAATGTAGAACAAGATATAGCATGTGACAAATTGTCTAAGTATGGAAACATGGATTCACGATAAAAACAAACAAAAACAAAGAAAGAAAACAAAAAATATAGCAAGAAAAATCGAGAAAGTTCCCCCTTGTAGGCCATTTATTGTCATGACCTTTGAAGAATATGGAAATTTAGGTACCAACCTCAAGACACAAGACTTTGACTTCCTTACGAAAGCTCCTTGCAATACACTCCAAAAGAGAAGAAGTTGAGGTGAAACAAGAGAAATGATGAAAAACACGCCACATGACCAACGTCCAGCTCTTATAACTCTTTGGGCCTCCTCTAATGGTCGAGATTCAAGTTGGAGGTGCAAGATGGAGTTACAGGCTTTCTATTCATATGTGGCATGTCTGCTAACTCCATGTGGTTTGGAAATGGCATCCCTGCAAAGTTAGATAAAAACCGAAAATTAATAGGAAAAACTGGCAGATTGACCTTTATTGACTCAAACCTGTGTCCAAGGAGATCCGTTGGTCCAATAGATTTGAAAATTCACAGTAATTTAGTACACACCCATAGCTTTCCATCCATATATCATACGCTTAATTTGGACCGAGGGAAATATCTCTGGTTTTGACTTTTATGCAGCACAACCGCCCAGTTTTCTATTTTCCTGATCTGACCTTGCTTCCTTTAAACTTGGATTATGAACTCATCTTAAATCTAAATCCAGTTCTGTAAAAAGCTAGTAGGGTGTCGTATATGGCCGGAAATTGAGGGTACCTTACAAAACAAGCGTTAGTAAAGACAAAATATACAATATATAAAATTAAATACATTTTACAATTAAATGGGGGTTCACAGATAAGTTATACCCAAACATGCATAATAAATAAAACCTAAACTAATATGTACAATGATCGACTCTTTCACACGCACAAAGCATTTAATCAACTTTATATAATCATGTAGCCACGTAATTTCAACTTAAACGATCTAAATCATTCAAACACATAACCAAAACAAGTTATTTTATGTCTCAATTGATTTTACCAACGCGAATTATTCTTCATCGTAAACACTTCTAAAATCTCCTAAGTATCTTACCATGCTGAATCAATACAAAGGAAATCATAAAATAAGAACTTGAACATGCTCAGATATTTTTTATCAACGCGGATTATTCTAGTATCCTTACAAGCAACTTTGATCAATCCATCGCTTGGTTCATGCATTACCAACGTGAAATTAATACAAACTATAAACATATTCAAGCACAATTGAATCATAAGTTATCAATCACACATAATCACAACTTAAGTCACCATAAGCATTCTAAATCATGCAACCACATAGATTATACGAAGCTGGAAATTTAAGAACTCATAGCAAATCAATCATAGATCCAACTCAAGAACACAAAAGAAGAAAGATGAATTAAAAATAAAGTACTTGAATAAGGACTAATAGAAAACATGAGTAACTGAGTTAAGATTACACTTTTCAGATGAACCAACAAAAAAACGTCAAGAACTTTGCCAAGATCACCAAGAAGGAAATCGGTGACTAAGACTAAAAAGAAACTAAAATCCTAAAACTAAGATTGTGTTTAGAGAAGAATTAGAGAGATAGCTACAACATATAGAGTTTTGCTCGGGTGAAAAAGTAATGTTTGAGAAGTACACATGCAATGCTGTCCTTATATATTGAATATCTTGGTGAAACGTCTCTTCCAAAACGATGTGGGACTATGCACACATTTTAGCCTTTTTCTTTTGCTTCTTTTTATTTTCAACAGAATGATCTTCCCTCCTTTCGACGGCCATAACTTCCCTCACAAAATTGCTATTGATGATCCACAAAAAATATAGAAACTAGACTTTTCTAGCTTTCCTTTGATATAAGGCACATTCTCTATATCACTTTGAGCCGCTCGTAATTTGCTGTCAAAGTTCACTGAAAAACTGGGCATAATTCCAAATTTCTTAGGGTTTCATCTTTAATGTGCATCTCATTCCTTCTAGGACTTGGAATCCTAATTAACTTCTCTTTCCTTCCTTGGAGCATAAAAACTCCTATTTGCAAGGAAAAATCAGTTTTATTCAGTAATCAAACCAATGAGAATTAAGATAAATATGATATAAGATTAAAACAAGATACTCCCCTATTTAATTGAAGATTAATTGGACACAATTTCTCAAATCTTGGATGACAACTGTTTATAGGTGGAACCTAATATTTCACCTTTACCGGGTTACAATTCAAGAAAGAACCTCTAAATGTCTAGTTAATTTTTAAATATGCATTATTTATTGTGCTTGAAGTATTGTTTATAGGGTGAAAGCCCAGTTAAATGTGAGAAGCCACTCTGGGTCCTTTGTCAGGGCCCAGTTCGCCGTAAAGCTAAGGAAAAGCAAGGGAAACTGTTCCCACATTGGAAAAGGACAAGGCATGCTGCCTTTAATGCTACTATAAATACCAGCGCGGGCCTCCCGGTAAGAGGACGCGCAACTTCTTGACTATTCTTGAGTTTTCTGCTTAATTGACAGTGTCTGACTTAAGCATCGGAGTGGCTTCCCTCGGTAAACCCGGGGACGCCTCTTTGACGTGTTTGTTCTTTACACAGGAAAACTCGGAGTACAGGGAAGTTCACTATTTCTGGAGCCGTGTGACCCGCTAAAGGGACCACGAGTTTACCAGGAAACAATTGGTGCTCTCGTTGAGAGCCGAACTCAAGACCTCTCGTTCAATATTTTAGAGAACAATGGTGGAGATAGCAGGAGAACAAGATCCAACTAGGAGGCTTAGTTTCTCAGGGGATAATAACCCGGGGGCCTCAAAGACCCAGTTTGGTCAAACAGATTTGGCAGCAGCATTTGAACTCTTGAAAAAGGACTTTCTCGCTCAGAAGGAGCAGTCTTCTCGAGAACATGCCGAGTTGATGACGTTAAGGGAGCAGTTAGCAACCATCCAGGCCGAGCATGGTCTTCTTCAGGCAACCCTAGCTCAGAGGGCGAATGCCAATGAGACGTCAGCCAGACTTGCTCATGTAATAACCCCAGTAGGGAATCCTCCGGGTTATGGAAACCCGCGAACCTTTGACAGTGCATACATCCCACCCGCAACCCTCCCACCCGCTATTCTCCCACCCATTGCCCACCCTACCCCAAATCCCCAAATTATCCATCTCTCCAATCCTCTGTATAATCACAATCTTTCAGGACCCCTTCCACCTCTAGAGCCGGTATTAAATCAACCACTTCTCCCGGCTGATGCCCAGACCCGGCTTCTCTTACAGCTGACGCATACTGTGACTCAACTTGAGCAACGCCTTAACTCGGGGACAGGGCAACAGCAGTATCAACCCCTTATTACCCGTGCAAGCCCATTCTCTACCCGGGTTCAGGCAGATAAAAAGCCCCCAGAAGCTAAGCCATTTAAGATCAAGAAGTATGCCGGAACGGGCTGCCCATATGCACACTTAGAATTGTTCCAGTCTCAGTTGGATTCAACCCGGTTCACGGATGCCCAAGCATGCCATGCCTTCCAGGAGACACTCAGTGAGGAGGCATTGAGTTGGTTCCTTAAGTTGCCCACTTTGTCAGTAGAGAGCTATGATCAGCTGACACAGAAGTTTCTTTCCCGGTTTATCTTGCTGTCTAGTGCCAACCGAAGCACCACTTCACTGTTCAAAGTGCAGCAAAGGGATGATGAGAGCTTGAAAGTCTTTGTAACCCGTTGGTTATCAACGACTTCCAAATGTGGGCACTTGGCTGAATCAGTGGCATCAGAGGCGTTCTTGCAGGCGCTCAAGCCAACCCGTTTTGTAGTTGAGCTCAGGAAGCAGCGGTTCAGGTGTTACAATGATTTGGTTAATGAAGTGACTCGACAAGCTCAAGCCGAGTATGACACCTTCGGGGAACGCCAACAGAGGCCAATGGGGAGAGCCCATTTTTATGACTTTTGGCTCTGAGGCAGTAATCCCGGTAGAGGTGGAAGTCCCTAGTGACCGGGTACAACTGTTCGACCCGGCAACCAACAATGAAGGCATTCACCTTAACCTGGACCTACTGGAGGAACGCCGGGAACTTGCACATCTTTGGAATATCAACAAGAAGCAAAAAGTGGCCAAACATTACAATTCCCGGGTTATCAAGCGCCCACTTAAACTCGGGGATTGGGTAATGAAGGAGGTTATCCCTAAGCCAACGGGGTTGAAAGCTCCATGGGATGGTCCATATGAAATTGTTGAAGTCGTGGGCCCGGCCACATTTTACATCAGAAGTACAGATTGAGTTACGCTTCCACGGCCATGAAACGCACAACATCTACATCTCTTCTCCAAATAGGTATCAAGTTATCTACAAATGTCCGAATTTATTATGTTTTGATATAAAACCCTACCGGGTTATGTTTTTCAATTTGTTGAATGCAGCCTTTAGCGGCACTACTTGTGTGCCTCACTCGGCAATCTCCGGAAATCTCCATGACATGAAATATTGCAAGCCTTAACGGCCTTATTTCACTATCAAAACTCGGCAATCTCCGGAAATCTCCATGACATGAAATATTGCAAGCCTTAACGGCCTTATTTCACTGTCAAAACTCGGCAATCTCCGGAAATCTCCATGACATGAAATATTGCAAGCCTTAAACGGCCTTATTTCACTGTCAAAACTCGGCAATCTCCGGCAATCTCCGGAAATCTCCATGACATGAAATATTGCAAGCCTTAACGGCCTTATTTCACTGTCAAAACTCGGCAATCTCCGGAAATCTCCATGACATGAAATATTGCAAGTCTTAACGGCCTTATTTCACTGTCAAAACTCGGCAATATCCGGAAATCTCCATGACATGAAATATTACAAGCCTTAAACGGCCTTATTTCACTGTCAAAACTCGGCAATCTCCGGCAATCTCCATGACGTGAAATATTGCAAGCCTTAAACGGCCTTATTTCACTGTCAAAACTCGGCAATCTCCGGCAATCTCCATGACGTGAAATATTGCAAGCCTTAACGGCCTTATTTCACTGTCAAAACTCGGCAATCTCCGACAATCTCCATGACGTAAAATATTGCAAGCCTTAACGGCCTTATTTCACTGTCAAAACCCGGCAATCTCCGGCAATCTCCATGACGTGAAATATTGCAAGCCTTAACGGCCTTATTTCACTGTCAACACTCGGCAATCTCCGGCAATCTCCATGACGTGAAATATTGCAAGCCTTAACGGCCTTATTTCACTGTCAAAACTCGGCAATCTCCGGTAATCTCCATGACTTGAAATATTGCAAGCCTTTCACGGCCTTATTTCAGTCTTTGAAAGTCCTAACGGACCCGTAAAGCCCTAGCGGCCCTTGAAAGTCCTAACGGACCGTAAAGCCCTAGCGGCCCTATTTTTTATTTTATAACGTTAACATGCCAAAACGGCACTATATCTGTAAACTTTGTCAACACTTGCAGATTATACATCAAATTACCGTGTTATTTGACAGGAAGAATTATGTAAACAACTTGAAAACTTTTATTCAAAAGTCAGTTACAAAGCAGAAAGCCGCTACAAAAATAAAGGCTAGTCTACAAAAGCAAAGACAAATCCTCCGTGAAGCTCCAGATCATGGCGCTGCAGACCCGCTACCCCCGCCAGTGCTCGACCCGCCATGTCCTCCCCGGGGCCGTATGATGAACTGTCCTCCACGGGGCAGTGGCCGGTTTTGAGGACCCCTGACAATACCGCCACGGGATGCACCTCTCCGGGCTGCTGAAGCAGGAACCGGGGGACTCCGAACCGGGTTTGTGGGAGCTCTAGGCTTTGCAGCCACAGCAGGATTCGGCCGGGAGGCGCCTGCAACCTCGTCAGGTCTGAGATGCCCTTGGTGACCATCATAACCCGCTTTGTCGAGCCTGCCTTGGCGAATCCCGGCGCTAACAATTTCGGCACGAGCCTCAGCCCTTGCCGTCCGCAGCTTCAAGTCAAACTCGGGGCTCGCCAGAAACTCAGAGATAGCAGAGTCCTTGGCCCGGGAAACCGCCTGAACCAAATCTCCTTTTTGCTGCTCCAAGGAAGTCACTTGTTGCTGCAGCGCCTGGTTTTGTTCGGTCAGCTGAGCTATAGTGGCATCTTGAGAACAACGGTCCTCCCGGTGACCCTCGATGACCCTCTCAAGCTCCGAGTTCTTGGCCACCAACTCTGCCACTTGATCTTCTGCCTTGGCCAACTCCTTCCACAACGAGACCGCTGATGCGCTGGCCTTTTCCCGGAACCGAGCCAGGCATTCTTCGCTCGCCGTCACCTGGTCCCGGGCCGCCCGGAGGTCGTCCCTGAGCACTCTCTCTCTCTCGGGGATACCTTCGTTGATTAGCCGGTTAGTTGCCAAGTATGACATCCTGACCGCCTACAAAAAAAAAAGTTACCGGGTTAGTATCAAGAAAAAGAAAAAACCCCGAACACAAGTCACACGAAGAAAACACTTACTCGCATTAGCTTCTCCTGTGTCCTCCGGGCAGCAATTACCGGCTCTTCGTGCTCCAGGATGCAGGAGTCAGCGGCACAGTTCTTCACATCCGCTACCATCCTCTGGACGGGCACGTCCGCCATCCCTCCACTCGCCAACTCTTCCATGATCTCGTGGATGGCCTGGTGCTGCTTCCTCTCCTTCCTCTCTTTCCTCCTCTTCCTCCTCTCGGACCTCGCAGAGCTGGATGCCTCCCGGGTGCGCTTGCAAGAGGGAACGGGTTCCACTTCGTGAACTTCGTCACTCCCGTCACTCCCCTCAAGGTTCTCCTCACTCATCACCCTTTCCAAGCCTCCAACCTCTTCGCCCCCGTCGTCATCCTCATCTTCAGTAAACTCCTCTTCACCCGGGAGCACAGATGAGGGAACCGCGCTCATCACCGGTTCTTCAATCTCCTCTTCATCTGCAAATGTGAATTGAGTCACCGGTTCTTCAGCTACCGGCTCTTCCGCCACCTCTGCGGGATTCCCATCAACCTCTTCCTCTTCCTCCTAGTACACCTCCGTACCAAGAACCTCAGCCAGGTACCCGGGGATAACGTTGAAGTGCAAGGTATCAACGTAGAATTTCTGAAGATCCCCTTGCTCGGCTTCTGGGCGCAGGAAAGCCGCTTTCGTGGTCAGATCAATATCGTACAGTCGACCATCCGCTGCTTGCATCCGGATCCCGGCCCATACAGCTTTATCTTCAAACCCGTCGTATATCCCCGGGTTCTTCTGCTTGGTAAACTCCATCGGAAGAAGAGCTGCAGAAAAAACACATAGCCCGTTACACAAGAGCATACGACAACAGGAAAGTTCAAAGGAGACTGGACAAACCTGGGAGCTCCATCAACCGGCACCTGCTGTACACGTACAGCCTACAAAGCCGGTATGAACTCCGGTCATCTTGACCCCGGAAGGCCCATAGCATCCTCCGGATCCTCTTCTCCATCACCGGCTCTAGAGGAATGTCGGGGACATCTGCAAACACCAACATAATTAAAACCCGGGATAGAAAAAAGAGAAGAATCCGGAGAGAAAGAAGAACCTACTCATCAATTGTTGGAAGTCAACCGGTACTTGGAGCGTGTATCCCGGGTCTTGAAAGTTTCTTATTAAGAAACTCTTCTCCCTCCAAGTCCTACTCACTGAGGATGGCAGGTCCTCGACGATCTTCTTAAAAGCCGCTTTGGACTTCAATTGGATGGTCCCGCTGAAACCCGCCTTCCGGGAGTACTCGGCCCGGTACATGGCATGTAACTCGTGGTATGTCGGCATATGCTGCCTCAATACCTTATACATGACGCACAACCCGAGAAGCTGCCTCTACGTGTTCGGGCCAATCTGCCCGATAGCGAAGTTGCTTGCAGCTAAGAGGTACTGTACCTCTACCTTTAGCGGGAGTGACAGGCCGCACCGCAGCTGATACTCGTGGCATAATATTTCACCTTTACCGGGTTATAATTCAAGAAAGAACCTCTAAATGTCTAGTTAATTATTAAATATGCATTATTTATTGTGCTTGAAGTATTGTTTATAGGGTGAAAGCCCAGTTAAATGTGAGAAGCCACTCTGGGTCCTTTGTCAAGGCCCAGTTCGCCGTAAAGCTAAGGAAAAGCAAGGGAAACTGTTCCCACATTGAAAAAGGACAAGGCATGCTGCCTTTAATGCTACTATAAATACCAGCGTGGGCCTCCCGGTAAGAGGACGCGCAACTTCTTGACTATTCTTGAGTTTTCTGCTTAATTGACAGTGTCTGACTTAAGCATCGGAGTGGCTTCCCTCGGTAAACCCGGGGACGCCTCTTTGACGTGTTTGTTCTTTACACAGGAAAACTCGGAGTACAGGGAAGTTCGCTATTTCTGGAGCCGTGTGACCCGCTAAAGGGACCAGGAGTTTACCCGGAAACAACAACTCATGATGAATTTCTTCTTTGAATTCCTCCCTTGGCGTTTTCTGTATTTTGCTCTTATTTGCGCGATTTAGCATTTTTTCCTCAATTAAGCTCTTTACTCCTCTAAAATCACAAAACATGTTATAAATGATATTTTTAAGAAAATAACATAACTAAATAGGGTATGAAATACGTTACGAATGTAGCATATTATGCACTTTTGAATTGACATATCAGCATACGTCCGTGTGACTAACCCTTATTATGGGTAAGACAATGTGGGTCATGGCAACGACAATAGAGGCCACACCAACATCTAGAAAAGAAGGGGAGACACAGCCAGCCATAGTGGCAGCGCTCCCAGCCTAGACACAAATTTTTCAAAAACTACTCACGTCAGCTCAAAATAATACAACCGTTATAGATGTCTGAATCACCGGTTCATGAATGTCGAGCTTATTCTTAAATCTTGAATTGCATACAAAGAATGTACGAAAAGTGTACAGAAATTCAAATGAGTGCAAACTTTATAGTTTCGCACCCAGCTCTATATGTCTCTACTTCGATGTCATTGAGGAGACTCTGATTTTCTTTCCAAGCTATATGTAAATAGACATCGTACCGATGTCCCACGTGTTTACAAATCGAGACTTCGATGAAATCGTTGGCACAATGTTGAAGAACTTTTCAAGTATTGATTTTTCAATTGTCTGTTATGGTTCAATATGAGTATCACTCTTAGAAAAATGACATTATTACGCCGAGTTGGTCCCTCCCTAGAAAAGGTGACGTACGCCTTGTGCATCCTCATAAAGGTGTGCCTCTTGTGTTTTGGTTAAGTTTCTTCTATACTAGCGGATATTCTATCTTCGTTCGATATAGGTTCATACGAGTTTGGCTTGATGTCTAGAATTGTCTGAATTTAAGGAGAAAGTAGTATTAAGTGTGCCAAGCTAGCACTATCGACTCTCTATAGACATGCCTGGTCATGTTAACACTTGAAGTTATCGAAAGCTTTCGATTTTGGTTCCTCCTACGCTATATATCCAATTTCCACCACATCATTGATGAGTAAATACATTGTTAATTGTGAAGGCATAGGCCTACATGACATCTCAAAGCTTCGTAGCTTCAATCATGTCAAATATGTGAAAACAGCAAATCTGTCCATTTTCAAACTGCAACTTCGTTTGAGTTTTGTGATCAGCTCCGACATATCATATATCACTGGAAAGCTCTTTGAGTCTATTTTCTAGAACATCTCGTGGTTTGTTCATAACCTCTGTAAAGGTCATTTTACACGGAAATTTCATTATGCACTCGGGGTTGCACTTTGTTTTGCATCCATCTAAATGGTTCAAGTGGAACTATTTGTTCATGTATATCGCTTTCAGTGGATACTCACCTAGCAGATAATGGAATTACCCACATGATTCTAAGAGATAGGCAATTCAGTGCCTTGTAAATCTGTTGTGACAATGATGATTCAGAATCATCAGTAAAGAGATTTGAGTCAATCTAGTTGACTATATGTCACTATGATTTGAATATTGAATCATATGTTGTCACCAATAAAGTGATTTGAGACACTGACGCATATAAGCTTTAACATGATCATTGAGGCGCCGACTCATGGCTCCACCATTTTTGGATATCGGCAACCCTTGATGCGTTATTGGCTTTGTTCAATGCTCACCATTCATTTTGTAAAGCTTGTTCTTTAGCTAAACACTCACCATTCACTAAGTCTCATATTGATCTCAAATGCTTAAAGTGTTACAGTGACGAGAACACATGCTGCATATATATCTGCAAGGATTGATGTCCTATCATGAGGACATGGCGCGACCACAAACAGTTGGCTGGTCTTGCACCATCACCATAGATGGTGATATGGTGACGCTATGGTCGTGTGACTCCCCAAAGGTTAGGGTGAGTTCCTTAAGTTCGATAATTACTCGCACTATGGAGAAAGAGAGCTTTGGCATGACCTGATCAATTGATCAGTGATACTTAAATTTGTCTCATGATAAAGTCTGAATTGAGGTTATCATTGGAGGATGCCTCAATGTCAAATCCCAAGACATACATACAAGAGATCTCTAAAAGTACTTACACTAGTGTACATGAGGACGTGGAATGATGAGTTTACTATCGAACTACACTTCGATATTAAATCAACATAGTACATTGGCCTAATGAAGAGATGTTATCCAGAATTAACAAAGAGATATGTCCTTGGGTAGGTGATGCTGACACCGCAAGTGTAAACCCTATCCAATACATCTTTGTTATAGAGCGTGGTGATAAGAAGAGTTTAGACTCACCTTATGGTGCAAGGTCTCTCACTAACATGTCAGGACCCACCCCGAGTTAAACCCCATTAACCCGAAGTAAATCCTACGGGGACCACCTCAAGGGAACTTCTTACCGAAACCCCCTTGAAATGGACAACCATTCCTATAAACAAACTCAGCACTTCCATGAATCCCCCCAACTCTTGGAGCCATCCTGCTCCCCAAACCACAACTACGCTTCACAAAAAAAAACTAAGCTAAGTTGGGCTAATCATAGCAAATCTACATAGATGAGATACCTAAGTAAAATTGCCAACGTCAATGGATTAGTTGGTTATGTCTCATCTTCTGTACGCACGATCTCCTCTCAGCAACCCTGCAACACTGGGCATTTAAAAATGAAAGACCCAGGGGAAAACATTTAAAACAGGAAGTTAGAGTGAGTGGAAAAAAATAATATCCAAGCACGAGAAAAATTTTGATTTATGCTCTCCCTTTGATTTTCTAGATAATCCATGTGCACACTTCGTTAGGAAACAATCCCAAATAATCTTTTCGAAAAACAAATCATCACTTGCCAATCTCATTGGCTTAAAAATCAACATTAAAAATAGGGGAAGAGGTTTCACTATGATAGAGTCTCCCAGACTAGGTCAAAACATTTAAGGCTACTAACTAATATGACGACCCTTCATGGCAGAAAGATTCCACCATGACATTGAGCCTCTTAGGCTAGAGTCGGAACCCTCTAGAGCTACTATTGCCCCGTTACACTTCCAAAATGAGGGGGCCGTATGGCAAGCTAACACCTTTATATATATGACGACCCTTCCAAAAATTACCAAATTTAAACCATAGACTCCTCTCATTTTATATTATTTAATGGGCATGAAAAACTGCCTAAAAAGTGGCAGTACCGCCGCCGGCATAAATTCTGGCCAAAATGCCGGCAACCTCCGATCGTCACTAAATTTTAACCGTAGCTTTGCCTCATCATTTTGAACAACTTTGTAGTTCAACTCAAAGACCAATTCTGCATCTAACAAGGTCAATCAAACAAAAGTGTAAAAATCCGAAATTTGTTTTTAAACTTCAAATCTTCGATTCTCCCTCCACACTCCAAATCAATTCATCAAACTTTAGGGGTGAGTATTACTCCTAAAACTCATTCAAACCATATATAGAACTCACAAATTGGTGGCCTGAGGAGGGAAAAATCCGATCTAGATCTCCTACTGTACACTCGGTAATCAAATTGAAATTTCTTCTAAACCATGGCGAGATAGGTCGAAAAGCTTACCTAGAATTGAAGAAGACTGAGAGTTGCTCCTTTTGGAACTGGTGTGGCAGCCTGAGGTGGCCTGGGTCGGCGGCGGCGACGTCGAGAAGGACCGGCAGAAAATCTGCCCAATTTTCTTGTTTTTGGGCTATTTATAGTATTTTTTACGAAATTACCCATATACCTCTGACTTCAGACTCTTATAATTTCTTTATACGAACTCTTATTTGAGCGTGCTACATGTCTAAGAACTCATATCGACGTCCTCTACAACTTTCATGAAGAACGTTTTCCTAAATTCTCGACTTTACGAAAAGTCAACTTTACGGTCATTATACTGTCAAACAGTTACTTTAAATGGTTAAAGATAGGGCTGGCATGGTATGGTAATTTACCACGATTACCGCAAAACCAACCGAGCCAATAAAGTTGGTAACTAACATAGTCGGTTATCGACTTCTACGGTACGGTACGGTAACAGATTTTAATTACTGTGGTAATTACCGTACCGACTGTTATTTATACATATAATTAAAATTATATTAAATCTTTTAATCCTAGCCGTTGATTAAGGATCTTTTAATCCTAGCCGTCTATCTTATACTATCCTAATGCGCTGCCTGACTGCCTCATTTCTCATTTTCTCAACCTCTCGAGCTCACGCTGTCACTCTCAGTCCCTGAAGCAGTGAAGCCACCGCTCCTCCCCTGACGCCGCCGCTCCTCCCCTCGACGCGATCTCCCCTCCTCGACAGCTCTCCGACCTCCTCCGCCACAGCCGTTCAGTCCTCCTACCCTCGACCGCGGTCTCCTCGATAGCTCTCCGACCTCCTCCTCCACCACCGTTCAACTCTGCGAATGAGGATTCATCTGACGCCAGAGGTCGATTTGAAGACAGAGATAGAGAGGAATAAGGTACTTTCCACTAGAATCCCTGCTGCTAAGATTTTTTATGGTAAGCATAAATTTAGATTTTGATCAGGACCTCTTCTTGTAGTTTCTGTATGAGGAATCCAAAGACGACTTTGATGGGGTAGATAATACATATAGTTGCGGGTGGGGGTTGTTAATTCTTATCAATTCAATAGAGTTGGGATTTATGGTTGTGCTGCTTGTGGATCTAGTCAATCTGAGTTGTGCTGGGGGCGTATTAAAAGCTTCATCTTGACACCACTTTTGCCACTACACTGAATAAGTCAACCTAGAATGACCAAGTCTACTGTCAACATCTATCGCAGATATTATATTTGATGAATTGAAGAGAAACTTATTTTCATTTACTAGTGCAGCGTTGATGAATTGATGAATATAAGTTTGGAATATGATGCAATTGATGAATTGAAGGGAAACTGATTTTTGATGAATTGATGAATATAAGTTTGGAATATGCTGCAATGTTACATGCTATGGGTTGCTGCAATGCTGCATACCTTTCTCATTTTCGTGTTTTCTTGTTTGTTAATGGCAGAAGAACTCAAGAACTACAAGTCTACAACGGAGGGTTAGATGACTAGGCAGACTAGCAACACTGTAGCCTTGCAGCAGGCCAACAACTTGTTCTCAACTATGTTTGTGATTTGTTAATGTGTTATTGAACAATTTGAAGTTTTGAACTGTGTTTGTGTCTTTGTGGTTGTATGATTCATTTGTATGAACCTTGTTAAATTGGTTTATAACTCTTTGTTGATTATTTCATATTACATTTTAAAATTATGCACCAGTTCATAACAGGAGAACTCCAAAAAATTTGGGTTAGGTCTTATTTTTCAGGAAAAAACTGGCCCAATTTAATGTTGGTACAAGACCCAACCGTACCGTACCAACATGTACCGTACCGTACCAACATGTCGGTATACCGACTTTGGTGGTTGGTAATAGGATTTTGTTTACCGATTATAGTTGGTTGGTAATTGGTAATGGTAAAAAAAACTTGGTAACCGTACCATGTCAGCCCTAGTTAAAGACTAAAGTAACTAACCGTAAAATAATTCTAGGATCGGGATGTGAAAATTCTCTCCACCTTATAAAAATTTCTTCCTCGAAATTTCTATACTCAAAGTCCAACACAGTGGGTGACACTAACACTTAAAATAATCTAATCGTTCTCAAGTATCAGTTATTTTTGAGAACTCTTTCGAATCGCATTACAAATAGATTTGTCAAAATTCTACCCACTAGCTCCTTTCGATCAAAGATCAACACCGATTCTTACTTATAAACCCATTTCGAGTACAAACTAGATGACTATTCTCACCGGGCATCAAATAATATAAGTACCTATTTACGATACATGCAAATAAGCGCATCCATCCCATGGATCACCAACCTATTCTGCAACCTCATATATAACCTAGTCAAATTTCACATTTATCCAACGTAGCACACCTTTATACGTGGATCATCTCAAAATATTTCATTACCTTCTGAGGCTCAGCTACTCTTTTCACGTTTGCTAAAAAGCTTCTGAAATCTTACATCTGATCACAATGATCATCTCCTTTGAATCATTGATCAAACCGACTCACCGAATTCTTACTATACTCCAACCCATTACGAGGTGGGATATGACACTGCCTACCAATTATCCACCGACTGTAATCATTACGAAAACCACTATTGTTTTCTACGAAAAAATTACATGGTTCGAACCTCATGAAATCAAGTAACCACTCGTCATCAAGCTACTCAATGACTCAACGTCAAATACCACTGGTTATGACTCTACCGCCCACATATCGACACAAGCTCATAGTGTTCCGCTGTCAGGACCCACCCCGAGTTAAACCCCTTTTAACCCGAAGTAAGTCCTGCGGGGACCACCTCCCAAAGAAGATTCTGCCGAAAATTCGACAGTCTCCCTTGAAAAGTGGACAACCCTTAACCTGCAATAACCCACAGTACACTTCTAATACCAATCCATCCGAAAACTCCTGGAGCCATCCTGCTCCCAATAACCAACACTCCACAAGATACACATCTAACAAATCCAACAAATAGTTCAACATCTACAAATGTAAATGATACATAAAGTTCCAAGTCCCTAAGAGTTCTCCAACAAATAAAACTACCCGATGTGTATCAGAGCATCTAGGATAAAAGCAGAAACATAGATATATTACAAGTAGGTCAACCCGGAACCTACTATTAGTGCGGAGAGGGGCGGTAACTATGCTTGGCCTCCAAGTGGTCTAGATGGGTCGAGCACTGCAATCTGGGCATTTAAAAACGAAAGGCCCAGGGGAGAAACATTGAAAACCGTTAGAGTGAGTGGACGAAAAATAACATATAAAAACTCTACTTTTCTTTAATGCTCTCCCTCTAGTTTCTTTAAGAAAAACCGCATGCAAATAAACCATCAATGATGTCTTGGCTCAAACATAAATAATTTAAATGTGGGGTGTTAACCTCATCCACGAGAAATCCGACCTGCTCTATCCGGGAGGGTCCATTGACCAGCTACTACCGAAGAGGGTCCCGACCTGCTACTATCCGGGAGGGTCCAATGACAAGCTACTACCGGAGAGGGTCCCGACCTGCTACTATCCGGGAGGGTCCAATGACCAGCTACTACCGGAGAGGGTCCCGACCTGCTACTATTCGGGAGGGTCCATTGACCAGCTACTACCGAAGAGGGTCCCGACCTGCTACTATCCGGGAGGGTCTATTGACCAGCTCCACCGGAGAGGGTCCATGCTAGCATACAATCCTTTTCCTTTTCCCTTTTTAAAATTCCTTTAAAACCAGTAAAACCTGTAAAACCTCGTGGGAATAATAATAATAAATCGAAAACCCCTTAAAATCCGTGAGCCAAGTTTATCCTTTTAAAATCATCCCCCTCCATAATCCCAAAACGGTGATAATCAATAAAACATATCCCGGGAAAATCCTTTAAAAATCACGGGAAGGGTATGAACCTCTTTCCCGGTTTGTTTGCCTTTAAAATCCTTAAATCTCATTTTCCCAAATCACCGTAAAACATATAAATGGAGGAAACCATATATGCAGGAGAAACCAATTAAAGAATATAGCATGCAATTTAATTTAAAACAAATGTCCACTCACAGATGCCGCTAGGTCTGCCGGCTACTAGATGGCTGCTCAGCTCGAGCTCCCCTGACGAGGCCGTTTGTCAACAACCTGCAATTTAAAACCCTATCGTGTAGTATTAGTAAGTAGGGATCGTTCTAGCCGGGGACACTAGGGAAGGACTTATATTCTGCAAAACAAATCGTTAGTAATATTCACACATTTTATACAAAATACACATATACATAGCATATACAATTATCTGTCACATAATATACAAGTATACACAAATGCAAAAGTATTAACATATTTACGATTTTAAATGGGGGATTTATAAGGTGGTTCGAAACATAAAGAAAATAAGTAAAATATTTACATACATCGGTCAATCAATACTCAAGCACACAACATAACAAACACCGCAATAAGCATATAACAATTTCATGCAAGATTAAATAGTGATGCTCGCACTATCATATGTTTTCATTGATTTCAACCTCTTATGACTTCTCATGTGTTTTTAGGAACTTCAAATATGCCTGAACCTAAAACATATGTGTTACCTTGTTTAAACTATCAAATATGCCTAACCTAAACAAGATACACTTACGAACTGGAGTCGGTTGAAGACATGGTCCTAGGTATGGCGTCACTCATCCTATTCAACATGCAAATCACTCACCCTAGCAACCCTTTGCAGCAACTAGAATCAAACTATCAAATATGCCTAACTTGATCCTAGATTACTACGGCAGATTAAACTCCCCCCTTAGAAACGTCTTGGCCTAGACTATCTTTAGGTTTGATTACGTGATCAGGTGATGATTAATCAATTAGCACATACTACACACAAGAACATACAGCAACTTAATCTAAATCATGAAACTAAAATATACTTAGAACGTTATACAAAACACATGGTTTCAAGAAAATCACAAAGAAGAACTCAAGAACACATGCAATGTATAAAACCGAAAACCATAGAATAATTTATAATAAAACTTGATAAAACACAGTAGATTTTTACACACAACCTTGATGAACTTCATACCTAGACTACCTATATAGATCGGCTAGGGTAGAAGGTGGAATCGGCGGCGGATGGAAGCAATTGGTTGGTGCGGCGGCGGCGGCAGCAGCTTGTGTGTTTAGGGTTTTTGGTAGAGCTTGGCTATACTAAGGCTTAGAGCAATTGAAAGACACTTTTTCTACTGTGTTACATGTGTATTTATAGAGACAAAACCCTAAAGAAACCTAATGAAAATCGGCAGCCCCTTGTGTTCCAAACCGGGTAGGTTTCTCTTCTTTCCTTGTTGGATTTGTCTTCCTTCTCTTTAATTTGCTGACTTGGAAAATACTTTAAAAACTTCTTTTTCTGATTTCATGGACTCTTCTTCATGTGTGTGGATCGGCATTGGGCTCTCTTTCATGCTCATGGACTCCTAGGACAGCCGAAAGACTTCCATAATCTCGGTAGACCAAGTTATCCTGTTTTGACCGGGATAACTTTCGTAGTTGTTATTTTTGGCTTCTCCTTGGTGATTTCTTCGATTCTTCTTCTTCTTCTAAACAACTTCCCATATCATCATTAAGCTCTTCATCAATCATTTGGCATGCTTGGGAAGGATTTTGGTGAAGAAACACACTCACGAACTCGGTAGACAACTTCAGCAAATTCTGTCCTGTTTCCAGCAGACTGACCTCCGGCCATTGTTTACGGCATAACTCCTTCCTCAGAAATTGGATTGCTGCGATTCCAAAAGCTTTAGAAACTAGACATCTACAGCTTTCCATCCATATATGGCACGTTCCCTAGTTCCTCCTGGATAGTTCTAGGGAAATCTTTGAAGTTGAGTTATGGTTTCTGGAAATCCTCTGTTTCTGTTCCGAATTTATGCTTTTGGCCTCTTGTCTTTCCATGCTTCTTTTGCTACCTTCCATAAGTCCGATCCTTACGATTCTTGTTTTGTTATGTCCACATACGTGTCACCTACACATTCAAAAGATATAATCAAGTAGTGACAATGTATCGGTTTACAGAAACTTAAGAAAATCACGAACACTTCCAATTTCAGCTTTTAACGATATTGCACATACTTTATCTATTTTACACATGTTTTAGCCAATGTTCTACAAATAATCCCTTATGCTAAATATCTACTAATATTAACCTAATAATGGATAAACAAAGCATAAATGAGGGTGAAAACATATTAAGAACGTAGCATAAAATGCTCCTATCAACTACCCCACACTTACCCTTTGCTAGTCCCTAGCAAACTAAATATAAGACTCTACTAACACTAACGACATAAAAAACAACTAACACTTAACCAACTAATACCCTTAAATGATTTGTCTCAGATTCTTTAGCATGCATAACTTTCAAGTTTGAACATTTGAATGAAAAGCGTAATTGCAAAGCTTCATAAACATGTATCATAGCATGAACACTTAAGATATGAGATCATATAGCACAAACATGTATGATAATCGTTCCACCTCACAATGGCATACTCTCTTCTTTTCACTCATCCATGGTATTCACTCAATCGTATATGCAAGAGAAAAGATGATAAGATAACAAGTAACTTGCATATTTCAACAAATAAAAGCACTTTGTAAATAGAAATTCATGGAAAAACCTCATATAACAACAATGTGCAATAATGGACCAAAACCATATGCTTAACTTATGAGAAAATCTCCACAAATCAAATTTAGCTCTCTTAAGAATCATGAATTAATCTCAATAAAAATGGTTGTAATGGGGCTTGGTTTTATAAGGTAGGAACTTTTAGATAAGTGGTGCTATAAGAAATCACCAAGACTTTAGCAAATCTCGCTCCTCCTCATGTCTTCACTTCACGGGTCGAATTTCTTCATGTTGGACCCATACGTCATTCTTGACTTCTCTCCATATTGTGAACAGGACAAAGGTCATATAAACACTTTTAGACCTTCAAATAATTACTAACTCCAAATTCACAAAACATTACAAAAAACACCAAAACTTTATGCCTTGAACTTTTGATCCGAAACTCTTTTATTTTCCGATTTCTTCTCTTTTTTTTCTTTCTTTTTCGGAATTTTTTTTTCTTAAACACATTTTTTTTTCGGACATACAATTTTTTTCGGCACATATACAATACAAAACAATGGTGTTTAACCCCACACTTCAACTCCACCCCACACTTGTTCTTTGACATCACATTACAGCTCCATCGAAAAATGTTTGGCCAAGTCTTGATAACAAGGTCAAGGATTAACTATTCTAAGCTGAGGAATTCTGTTTAAAGGTGATGAAAGAAAAGGCTTAATGTAGGCTCAAAGTGGTTAACTAAGGAGTCCCACGACGGGCACAAAATAGGCATATGCTTTATTTGGCTATGGTGGTAATCCTAAAGAGATTAAATTCATTCATATTCAAAATCAAGACATGTTATGATTATAAAGCTTCGAAAATCACATAAGCAAGTTCTAGTAAATTCTAGAGTCCATTAAAAAGCTATAGCACATAGTCATTGAATTTGTAAAGAATGATGAGGTTTCGAAAGATAGTGAAAATTTAGTGAAAATTTCGAAAAAATTTAAGCAAAAATCGGCACATAATTCACTCATGAAAGAAAGTTTTTGGGTTCAAAAGCTCACATAGGTTATTTGGAACTATTTAATCAAACATGAATACTTCATTATCAATCAAGTCTCAAATATTCATACTAATTCACAATATCCATGAAACTCGCAATTTCTTAAGATAAATGTTAAACCGTCAATCATGCATTCAAAGATATAGTTCATCATAGACTTTTAAGGGTATATCCTAAGACACAACACAAAACAAAAACAAATTTGAAAAATTTCGACAAAAATTAAATAAAAATTTCGGAAAATTTTAAAAACACACCAAATTACTATGTAACCTCTACCCCACACTTAGAAAATTACATTGTCCTCAATGTAAACCCAGAATCATGTCATAATTTCCTAAGCATGTGTCTAAGTCACATAATAAACACATAAATAAATCAACCATAAAAGTGAAGGGATTAGAAAAATGCAAACTCTCGTTGATGGCCCCTCCACTGCTACGGTTGGAATGAGTTGCCTCTCATGCAGCGCTTAATGTTTATAGTCTATCAGCCTAGACTCTTCTCTTCTTGCTTTTGATGGCGTCACTATGGTTGTGGCGATGGCTCCTCAAATGATTGGATGTCGACGTCACATTTAGGGAACATAGGATAATAAAGCTTAAGTCGATGACCATTTACCTTAAACCTATTTCCTGAGGTTGTGCTTTGAATTTCCACTGTACCATAAGGCAATACATTAGTGATAACAAATGGACCTTCCCAACGTGAACGAAGCTTACCTGGAAAGAGTCTAAGTCTTGAATTGAACAAAAGGACTTGTTGCCCTATCTGAAAGTTCTTCCCTCTTAACATCTTATCATGATATGCTTTCGTTTTCGCTTTGTAGATCATGGCGGATTCATAAGCGTCATTCCTTATTTCTTCAAGCTCACAAATCTGCAACTTCCTATGCAATCCAGCCTCGTCCTTGTCCATGTTGAACTTCTTTACCGCCCACCATGCTCTATGCTCCAACTCAACTGGCAAATGGCAAGCTTTGCCATACACAAGCCTAAAGGGAGACGTCCCTATTGGCGTCTTGAACGCAGTTCTATAGGCCCACAGTGCATCGTTTAATCGATCACTCCAATCTTTCCTTGTAGGTCCTACAGTCTTCTCCAATATCTGCTTGATTTCTCTGTTGGAAGTTTCGGCCATGCCACTTGTCTGAGGGTGATATGGTGTTGACACTTTGTGGGTGACTCCATATTTCTTGAGCAAAGCCTCAATAGTTCGATTGCAGAAGTGAGATCCACCATCACTTATCAGAACTCTTGGCACTCCATACCTAGAATATATGTTAGTTCTGAAAAACTCTGCAACAACTTTAGAATCATTAGTCCTGGTGGCTTTTGCTTCCACCCACTTTGAAACATAATCAACAGCCAATAATATATAAATAAAACCTTTAGATGAAGGAAAAGGTCCTATGAAATCAATACCCCAAACATCAAAAATTTCAACAACAATAATAGGATTTAAGGGCATTTGATCTCGTTTACCTAAATTACCTGTTCTTTGGCAACGATCACATGAAGCACATGTTGCATAAGCGTCTTTGAACAACGTTGGCCAATAGAATCCGGCTTCCAACACCTTTCTAGCTGTCTTGTTCGATCCAAAATGGCCTCCACACGCCTGTTTGTGACAAAAATCCAAGATGGATATATGCTCTTCTTCTGGAACACAACGTCGAATGACTTGGTCCCCACATTGCCTCCACAAGTATGGCGCATCCCATATGTAATTGCGAGCATCCTTCTTGATCTTGACCTTGGTATGGTGCGGCATTGATGTTGGAAATGACCTTGACACCATGTAGTTAACCAAATCGGCATACCAAGGTTCTTTGGCCTCCAACTGAAACAATTGTTCG
The DNA here is from genome assembly GCA_951800085.1 of Comarum palustre. NCBI lineage: Eukaryota > Viridiplantae > Streptophyta > Magnoliopsida > Rosales > Rosaceae > Comarum > Comarum palustre. The sequence goes on from OX637586.1 coordinate 12,093,175, forward strand.
TCTAGGAACATTTCTGACATAGGGATTTCGTCCTCTGCATGTATGATTCGGCTAAGATGGTCTGCTACAACGTTTTCGCTTCCTTTCTTGTCCTTGATTTCAATATCAAACTCTTGAAGTAACAAAATCCATCTGATGAGCCTTGCCTTTGCCTCCTTCTTTGTCATTAAGTACCTTAATGCTGCATGATCAGAAAACACAACAACTTTAGAATTCAACAGATAAGATCGAAATTTTTCTAAAGCAAAGATTACTGCAAGGAATTCTTTTTCTGTTGTTGAGTAGTTCAGCTGAGCATCGTTCAATGTCCGTGAAGCGTAGTATATAGCACGCGGCTTCTTCTCCCTTCTTTGACCTAGCACGGCACCGATGGCATAGTCAGAAGCATCGCACATTAACTCAAATGGCAAATCCCAATCTGGTGGCGTCATGATAGGTGCAGTTGTCAACAATTCCTTCAATCGCACGAACGCATCCTCGCATTCCCTAGACCATGAAAACGGCACATCTTTCTGCAACAAGGAAGTAAGTGGTTTTGCCACCAAAGAAAAGTCCTTGATGAACCTCCTGTAAAAACCTGCATGGCCAAGAAACGAACGAACCTCTCTCACTGTTGAAGGTGAGGGTAAGTGATGCATAATATCTATCTTGGCTTTATCAACTTCTAATCCTTTAGCAGAAACAATATGACCTAAAACTATACCTTGATTTACCATGAAATGACATTTTTCCCAATTTAGTACAAGGTTAGTTTCAACACACCGGTTTAAAATCTTCTCTAAATTCTCTAAGCATGCATCAAAATTTTTGCCATATACACTAAAATCATCCATAAAAACTTCAATGATATTTTCAATATAATCAGAGAAAATAGAATACATACAACGTTGAAATGTACCTGGGGCGTTGCACAATCCAAAAGGCATTCGTCGATAAGCAAACGTACCAAAGGGACATGTAAACGTTGTCTTCTCTTGATCTTCCGGGTGTATCATGATCTGGTTGTAACCACTATATCCATCCAAGAAGCAGTAGAACTTGTGACCTGCTAATCTTTCCAACATCTGGTCCATGAACGGCAAGGGCATGTGATCCTTCCTGGTTGTGGCGTTTAGCCTTCTGTAATCAATACACATGCGATAACCTGTTACCAACCGTTGTGGCACTAGCTCATTCTTCTCATTTTCTACAACAGTCACTCCACTCTTCTTTGGCACAACTTGAACTGGTGATATCCACTGACTATCCGAGATCGGGTATATGACACCACAATCTAATAACTTGATCACCTCGTCCTTAACAACCTTCATCATTGGTGGATGCAAACGTCTTTGAGCCTCCTTTGTAGGCTTGGCGCCATCCTCAAGTAAAATTCTGTGAACACATTTTGTCGGGCTAATTCCCTTGATGTCTGCCAAAGTCCAGCCAATGGCAGCTGTGTTCTTCTTTAAAACTGCAACTAACTTGTCCTCTTGTTGCTTTGTCAACGTTGATGACACAATAACTGGTAGAGTGTCATCTTTTCCAAGAAAAACGTACTTCAAATGTGGGGGTAGAGCTTTTAGCTCTAACTTAGGGGCCTGTTTCACAGATGGTAACAACTTATTAGTAGAAATTGGAATTGACAAAGGAGAATACCTTTCATAGATTGGTTGTGACTCAAGCTCCTTCACAACTTCAAGTATGGACGGCTCTAAATTTTTCAAAGCCTCCTCATCCCATTCTCCAAACTTGTCAAATCCGGCCCCTTGCTCGATGGCTAATTGCTATGCTTGGTGGGTGGTCATTGCACATGGTGCAACGCCAAATCTATGTTCGGATCCGTACCTGGCATCACCAAGCATGTCGACATTCCTGCTGCCCCCACAAAGTTCATCCTCAATTTCAGCTCTTGGAAACTTCATGGAATTAAAAATATTGAACCTGATCATCTCGCCATCAAATTCCATTGTTAGGTTGCCTCCAGCAACGTCGATGTTTGTTCTTGCAGTGCGCATGAAGGGTCGTCCCAACAACAGTTGTGTTGAGTTAGAAAGTGACTCCTCCATTTCCAAAACGTAGAAATCTGCAGGAAAGATTAGTTGATTCACCTGCACAAGAACATCTTCAACATACCCCATAGGGTATTTGTTAGAATGATCCGCCAATTGGATCACAACGTTATCAGTTTTCAAAGGTCCTAGATCTAAAGATGCATAAACATTATGGGACATGACATTAATCGAAGCTCCTAGATCTAGCATGACATTATCAAAACGTGTTGAACCAATAACACAAGGGATTGAAAAACTCCCTGGATCCTTCATTTTGGGCGGCATTTTCCTTTGGAGAATGGCAGACACCGTCTCACTCATCTTTACAACTTGTGTTTCCCTTGTGTGCCTTCTTGTTGTGCAAAGCTCATTCAAGAACTTAGCATACTTTGGGATTTGTCGAATGCACTCCAACAAGGGAAGGTTCACATTCACCTTCCTAAAAACCTCCAACACTTCTTCGTCGGATTTGTCCTTTCTGTTCTTTGTGAACCTAGAAGGAAAATGCAAGCAAGAAGATTGATTAGTCGAAACTAATTCACTTGTGTTAGAATCTTTACCTTTGTGTGCCTCAGAATTCGGCACATTCTCCTTCTGTAATGCAGCTGGATCTTTCTCAAGATCCTTTTTCTTCATTGCTTCCAAGTCTCCCTTGCTTGGCTCAGCTTCTTTTCTTCTTCCATACTTCGCATGACCTTGGTTTGTGCCTTCATCTTGCTCGGCATTGCTTGTTTTGGCAGGATGCTCGGCTGCATCATGTGCATTCTTCTCGGCATCCAGCTGCTGCTCGGCATCACTTAACTCGGCATCCTCATGCAAACCATCATAACCGTGCTTATGTTGTGTCCTAGGTGGTGGCAGCAATGTTCTCCCACTTCTTGTGACAACTGCTTGTGCTTGCTCGTTCTTAGGATTCTTGATAACACCTCCTGGCAATCTACCCTGTTCGTTGAATTTCCCCATAAAATCCACAACTTGTCCCATTTGATTCTTCAGCTCCACAATATCTTTAGACATCAAGGCAATGTCCCTAGTGTTGGTTTGAGTTGTGGCCAACAAAGATTGTGTCGAAGTGGCTATGTTCTTGAAAATTTCATCATAGTTACTCCCTCCACTTACTTGGCCTCCTTGTTGGTTGTAAGGTTGGAATGGCCTAGGCATGAATTGTCCTTGTGGCCTTGCTACATAGGGTTGTTGTCCTTGAGGTGCATTTGGTTGAGGATTGAGCACGTTGTTGTTGTTATTCCAACGAAAGTTTGGATCGTTGGCTCTTGGATTGAAGTTCTGAAAACGTGTCTGACCTCCTGAACCTTGGACATTGCCGAATCCTCCTTGGTAACCCACGGCATTCACATCTTCAATGTATGAGTTCACCTGATTGCATTGCTCAGAAGCGTGTCCTTCCATGCTACAGACACCACAGACTTGCATTCCTCTATTCTTGGACAAATTCGACACCATGAGTGTCAACTTGCTCAAATCTTCCTTAAGCTCACTTATGGCACTGGATTCTCCATGAGTGCTTGCCTCATTCACACGCCTTGTGGAAATCGAACCAAATTGTTGATTGTTGGTGGCACGCATTTCCAACAAGTTGCTTGCTTCCTCTCTGCTCTTCTCCATCAATGATCCTCCAGCTGCTGAATCAAGGAATTGCCTCTCCATTGGGCGTAGTCCCTCATAGAAGTATTGAAGCAAGAGTCCCTCACGTATCCCATGATTTGGACACGAAGCAACCAATGCCTTATACTTTTCATAATATACATCAAAGGCTTCATCCACATCCTGCTTGATGGAAGTTATCTCCTTTCTGATTTGCGTCACCCTTGACGATGGAAAGTACTTGAGGAGAAACTCATTGATCATTGTCGCCCATGATGTGATTCTACCAGCTGGCACTGCAAAGAACCATCCCCTAGCTCTGTCTTCAAGTGAAAATGGAAATGCTTTCATTTTGACCAGTTGCAAATCAGCTCCTCTAGGGCACATGGTGTTACAACAAAATTCAAACTGTTGCAAGTGTCGGTTAAGATCTTCTCCACTAAGTCCATGGAACTTGGGCAGTTGGTGGAAGAATCCACCTCTCATCTCAAAATCTGCTGTTTTCCCATCCACAGGATCCGGATAGGTAATGTTAATTGGTCTGGTGACCCCATTAGCTCCATTAACTTGCCCGTTCTCTTCTCTTAATGATGGCATCCTGACGTTTGGCACTTGAGGAATGTTACAAAAATCGGCAAATGCTCTTGGTGAAGTCTCACACGGTGATGTGATGATGGATGGCGATGTAGGTGTTGACTCAGGTGAATGTGGTTCTGACTCTGTGTGAATGACTAAGGCTGAAGATGTTGGTTCTACACGCCTCAATCTGTTTTGATTATCTCTTCTCCACGTTTCAGATCCGGACATTCATGGACTCCTACAAAAAACCAATTGGCACATTTGACCAAAGATCAAGTTAGCATCGTCGTAATTAAGAACGAAAAACAAAACAAAACTTAACTAAGAAATGTAAATAGGTTCGGCAACTAAGATGAAAGTAACATAACCTTACTAACACACACACACACATGGCATAGCAGAAACACACATGACATATAAACTAACCATGGCATCACACAAATTTATAAAGAACAACAAACTCGGCATACACACACGGCAAACAAGTCCATTTATCAACAAAGTATAAGTTAAAACACACACGACATTCATAGTTACATATAGACAAAAATCATGACAAAAACATAATGTGATGACGTCTCACCCTAAAATGTTTCACTTGATTGTATTAACCCCTAATTTTCAAGGTACGTGGAGCAGGGAAGACCACTGTGCAATGGACTGATACAGCCCAAGGTAGTGTTATGCTTCGTCCGATATACCTCAAAAATTAAAGCCAAGTTAATTTGAAGTTCATGGCGTCATACATGTCTAAGTAAATTCTAGCGTTTAAAGTGTGGTGATGCTTAGGCCCAAGTATTTGGCTAGTTCAAGCGGATTCCGTGGTTTCAGAAGGCAAGTGTCAATGTCACGGGGGGCGAACCCCCTACAAGAACCAGGCAGGACTCGTTTGTGATCAAGGAGGCGGACCCCTATCGACCCCTTCACCGAGAAGAGTGGTCAGTCATGATCTTGAGATCCAATTGGACAAACCTGAATTCCATATCTATGACAGAACGACCCCTTACTCAGCTAGGAACAAACTCGGGTCACTAGACCACTCGACAAGTATTAATCAAAGCCGCCCTCAACCTCATGAAATCCGCAAATAACATGAAGGGTTTAGGCTAAGATTAACAAATGCGGCTTCTCCCTACATGTTACACTTTAAAAACCACAATAAACTCCAACACATATGAAACAATCAACCTCCTAAATATTTACTAAGTTACAACACATATGACACGAAAATATACACATAAATTCGGCACCTACACAAAAATATAAGAAAGAAATTGTTAGTCAAAAATTATGGCACAAAATATACAACTTTCACACCAAAGAATTCGGCACATAAACAAATCTACAATGTACAAATTAACAATACACACAAATACATTAGAAACATATGTGTTTTACACACATAATTCGGCACCTACAAAAGAAAACAAAGTTAATTCACAAACATATACAACACAAAAATCCTTTTTAGCATCCCCGGCAACGGCGCCAAAAACTGACGAGGCCGTTTGTCAACAACCTGCAATTTAAAACCCTATCGTGTAGTATTAGTAAGTAGGGATCGTTCTAGCCGGGGACACTAGGGAAGGACTTATATTCTGCAAAACAAATCGTTAGTAATATTCACACATTTTATACAAAATACACATATACATAGCATATACAATTATCTGTCACATAATATACAAGTATACACAAATGCAAAAGTATTAACATATTTACGATTTTAAATGGGGGATTTATAAGGTGGTTCGAAACATAAAGAAAATAAGTAAAATATTTACATACATAGGTCAATCAATACTCAAGCACACAACATAACAAACACCGCAATAAGCATATAACAATTTCATGCAAGATTAAATAGTGATGCTCGCACTATCATATGTTTTCATTGATTTCAACCTCTTATGACTTCTCATGTGTTTTTAGGAACTTCAAATATGCCTGAACCTAAAACATATGTGTTACCTTGTTTAAACTATCAAATATGCCTAACCTAAACAAGATACACTTACGAACTGGAGTCGGTTGAAGACATGGTCCTAGGTATGGCGTCACTCATCCTATTCAACATGCAAATCACTCACCCTAGCAACCCTTTGCAGCAACTAGAATCAAACTATCAAATATGCCTAACTTGATCCTAGATTACTACGGCAGATTAAACTCCCCCCTTAGAAACGTCTTGGCCTAGACTATCTTTAGGTTTGATTACGTGATCAGGTGATGATTAATCAATTAGCACATACTACACACAAGAACATACAGCAACTTAATCTAAATTATGAAACTAAAATATACTTAGAACGTTATACAAAACACATGGTTTCAAGAAAATCACAAAGAAGAACTCAAGAACACATGTAATGTATAAAACCGAAAACCATAGAATAATTTATAATAAAACTTGATAAAACACAGTAGATTTTTACACACAACCTTGATGAACTTCATACCTAGACTACCTATATAGATCGGCTAGGGTAGAAGGTGGAATAGGCGGCGGATGGAAGCAATTGGTTGGTGCGGCGGCGGCGGCAGCAGCTTGTGTGTTTAGGGTTTTTGGTAGAGCTTGGCTGTACTAAGGCTTAGAGCAATTGAAAGACACTTTTTCTACTGTGTTACATGTGTATTTATAGAGACAAAACCCTAAAGAAACCTAATGAAAATCGGCAGCCCCTTGTGTTCCAAACCGGGTAGGTTTCTCTTCTTTCCTTGTTGGATTTGTCTTCCTTCTCTTTAATTTGCTGACTTGGAAAATACTTTAAAAACTTCTTTTTCTGATTTCATGGACTCTTCTTCATGTGTGTGGATCGGCATTGGGCTCTCTTTCATGCTCATGGACTCCAAGGACAGCCGAAAGGCTTCCATAATCTCGGTAGACCAAGTTATCCAGTTTTGACCGGGATAACTTTCGTAGTTGTTATTTTCGGCTTCTCCTTGGTGATTTCTTCGATTCTTCTTCTTCTAAACAACTTCCCATATCATCATTAAGCTCTTCATCAATCATTTGGCATGCTTGGGAAGGATTTTGGTGAAGAAACACACTCACGAACTCGGTAGACAACTTCAGCAAATTCTGTCCTGTTTCCAGCAGACTGACCTCCGCCCATTGTTTCCGGCATAATTCCTTCCTCAGAACTTGGATTGCTGCGATTCCAAAAGATTTAGAAACTAGACATCCACAGCTTTCCATCCATATATGGCACGTTCCCTAGTTCCTCCTGGATAGTTCTAGGGAAATCTTTGAAGTTGAGTTATGGTTTCTGGAAATCCTCTGTTTCTGTTCCGAATTTATGCTTTTGGCCTCTTGTCTTTCCATGCTTCTTTTGCTACCTTCCATAAGTCCGATCCTCACGATTCTTGTTTTGTTATGTCCACATACGTGTCACCTACACATTCAAAAGATATAATCAAGTAGTGACAATGTATCGGTTTACAGAAACTTAAGAAAATCACGAACACTTCTAATTTCAGCTTTTAACGATATTGCACATACTTTATCTATTTTACACATGTTTTAGCCAATGTTCTACAAATAATCCCTTATGCTAAATATCTACTAATATTAACCTAATAATGGATAAACAAAGCATAAATGAGGGTGAAAACATATTAAGAACGTAGCATAAAATGCTCCTATCATCCCCCACGTCCTGCCCAAAACACATAAACAGGTCTTAAACCCATAATCATAGTGAGGGCAATAATAACACGCTCTACCCATAGCGTTCAACCTTAACCATCTATCAAAAGTGTGGGTGTCGGCCTCTAACACTCCGAATAGCGTACAAACTCTTAATCACGCTTTCACGCCTAGCCGGTTCTCCCTAAACGACCGATTATCCTTTAATTACACAATTAATAACACCGAACCTTCCAAACAAACTTACATAACAAATAAATCCCTAAAAATTAGCAACTGCCCCAAATGGCCTTCCCTTAATTTTCACAATTTAATGGGCAAGAAAAACTGCCCAAAAAGTGGCGGCTCCGCCGCCGCCGGCAGAAATTCTGGCCAAAATTCCGGCAACCTCGGATCGCCACCAAATTTTACTAGTAGCTTCGTCTCATCATTTGGGACAACTTTCTAGTTCAACTCGAAGGCCAATTCAGCCTCTAACTAGGTCAAAAACCTGATGAACAGTAGACCCCGAAAATTTACACTTCAAAACTTCAAATCCTCAATTCTTCCTACACACTTCGAATCAAGCTACCAAATTCTAGGGGATTGTAGTACACCTAAAACCCATCCTAAACATATGAAGAACTCATCAAATGGTGATCTAGGGAGGGAGAAATTCTATCCCGAAATTCTACTGTACACATGATGAACAAATCGGAATTTCTCCCGATTTACGGCGAGTTAGGTCGGAAAGCTTACCTAGAATTGAAGTAGACTCGGAGGCCGAGCTTTTGGGACCGGTGCGGCGGCGATTGGTGGCCGGACGGCGGCGCTATGACGCGCGCAAGATCCGGCAGTGTTTGCCGATCGGGAACACGGGGAGGGAGAAAAAAAGGCTGGGGTGAAAAATCTGATTTTTCAACCCGGTAACTCCTATATATAGTCATTTTACCGCACAGTAACTTTACATTTTTAGACCATAACTTCTTCATACGATCTCCGATTTAAGCGTGCTACGTGTCCACAGACTCGTAACGACGCCCTCTACAACTTTCATGAAGAAAGTTTCCCCAAATTCCTGACCTAACGAAAAGTCAACTTTTGACCTTTCACGGTAAAACGGTTACTACAAAATGGTTAAAGATCAAAGTAACTTGGATAGTAACCGACCGTAAATGGATTCTAGAACCGGGATGTGACAATTCTCCCCCCATATAAAAATTTTGTCCTCGAAATTACATACCTGTCATTCGAAGAGATGGGGGTACTGCTGCCTCATCCGAGCCTCTGGTTCCCATGTTGCTTCTTCTAACTCATGGCTCCTCCAAAGTACCTACACTAGAGGAATGGTTTTGTTCCTGAGTATCTGCTCCTTCCTATCAAGGATCTTCACCGGCAATTTCTCATAAGTCAAATCTCTTTTTAAATTAACCGGTTGCTCTTGCAACACATGGGATGAATCGGCAACATACTTACGAAGCATAGACACATGGAAGACATTATGTATCTTCGCCAACTCAGGAGGTAGGTCCAACCGATAAGCAAGTGGACCAACCCTCTCAATGACCTCATAAGGGCCTATGTACCTTGGGCTAAGCTTCCCCCGCTTGCCGAAACGTACTACTCCCTTCCAAGGTGATAGTTTCAGAAATACCTAATCACCCACTTGGAATTCAAGATCTCTCCTTCGGTTGTCTGTATAGCTCTTATGTCTACTCTGAGCTGTCTTTAACTTGTCCCGAACAACCTTGATCTTCTCATTCGTTTCATGAATCAAGTCAGGACTACACAACTCTCTTTCACCAATTTCATTCCAACACAAAGGTGTACGACATTGTCGTCTATAAAGTGCCTCAAAAGGAGACATACCAATGGTGGAATGGTAGCTGTTATTGTAAGCAAACTCCATTAAAGCTACGTTCTTGTCCCAGCTTCTTGAGAACTGCATGGCACACGACCTCAACATGTCCTCTAAAGTCTGGATAGTCCTTTCGGACTGCCCGTCGGTCTGAGGATGAAAGGCTGTGCTGAATTGCAATCGGGTGCCTAAAGCTGCCTGTAAAGCTCTCCAAAATCTGGAGGCAAACCTAGGATCCCGATCTGACACTATAGTCTCTGGCACCCCATGAAGTCTCACAATTTCATTGACATACAATTCCGCCAATCTTTCCACAGTATACTTCTTGTTCACCGGCAGAAAGTGTGCTGATTTGGTCAATCGATCAACGACCACCCAAATACCATCATGCCCATCTCGAGTACGTGGTAGACTAAAGACAAAATCCATAGCAATGTCATCCCACTTCGACACGGGGATAGGCAAAGGCTGAAGCAAACCAGCAGGTTTTTGTCTCTTAATCTTTACTTGTTGACAAATCAAGCACCTGCTCACAAATCCCGCAATCTCCCTCTTCATATTCGGCCACCAATAATGATTCTTCAAGGTCTTGTACATTTTTGTACTTCCAGGATGAGCTGCATATGCTGAACTGTGAGCTTCCTCCAAAATTTCCAACTTAAGCTCCTCATTCCTTTTTGGAACACAAAGTCGGTTCTTGAACATCAAAGTTCCATCCTTTCTAACCGAGAAGTCAACTGTTGTCCCATCAAGTGTCCGCTCAATCAACCGCACTATGGACTGATCATTATACTGTGCCTCTCGCACCTTATCAATTAAAACTGGCCTCACTTGGAAATTAGCCACCAAGGCTTCTACTTCATCCTCCCAAAGTTCAACACCAGTAGCCCGCAACTCATAGAGAAGCGGAACCCGAACCGCTCTCAAATGAGCCAAAGAGACGGAAGGGTTGCGGCTAAGTGCATCGGCCACTAAGTTGGCCCTTCCTGGATGATACTCAATGGAAATATCATAATCTGCCAGTAGTTCCATCCATCTCCTCTGCCTCAGATTTAAATCCCTCTGAGTAAACACATAACGGAGGCTCTTGTGATCAGTGAAAATCTGACACTTAGCTCCGTAAAGATAGTGTCTCCATAACTTTAACGCGAAAACTATCGCTGCAAGCTCTAGATCATGGGTGGGATAATTTCCTTCATGTAACTTCAATTGTCTAGAAGCATAGGCAATGACTCTCCCATGTTGCATTAACACACCACCCAAACCTTGTCCAGATGCATCACTATACACCACGAACTCACCACTATCATCAGGTAATGCCAAAACTGGAGCACTCACCAAACGATTCTTTAATTCTTGAAAACTCTGCTCACAGTTTTCACACCATTCAAACTTTACACCTTTCCTTGTCAATCTAGTAAGAGGAGCCGCAATCTTGGAAAAGCCTTCCACAAAACGGCGGTAATACCCAGCTAGACCCAAGAAACTCCGGATCTCCTTTACATTAGTGGGTCTCCTCCAACTAACAACTGCCTCTATTTTCTGGGGGTCCACACTAACACCTTCGGCCGTCACAATGTGGCCCAAGAACCCCACTTTATCTAGCCAAAACTCAAACTTGCTGAGCTTTGCGTACAGCTGAGCCTCTTTCAAAGTCCGTAAGACCAACCTCAGGTGCCTTGCATGTTCCTTTGCATTCTTGGAATAAACTAAAATGTCATCTATGAACACGATAACAAACCGGTCAAGGTATGGGCTAAACACCCTATTCATGAGGTCCATAAAGGCTGCAGGTGCATTGGTAAGCCCAAAAGCCATCACTACAAACTCATAATGGCCATAACGTGACCGAAAAGCAGTCTTGGCTATATCATTCTCCCGAATCCGCAATTGATGATATCCCGACCTCAAATCAATCTTCGAAAAGACTGTTGCCCCCTTCAATTGATCAAACAGGTCATCAATACGGGGCAAGGGATACTTGTTCTTTACAGTAACTTGATTCAGCTTCCTGTAATCCACACAAAGTCTCAACGTACCATCCTTCTTCTTAACAAACAACACTGGGGCACCCCAAGGAGAGGAACTTGGTCGAATAAATCCCTTATCCAACAACTCCTGCAATTGAGTTCTCAACTCCTTCAATTCAGCAGGGGCCATTCTATATGGTGCTTGAGAAATAGGTGCGGTTCCAGGAAGTAAATCGATCGTAAAATCGATCTCTCTTTCGGGTGGCAATCCAGGCAATTCATCTGGAAAAACTTCTGGGAACTCCTTAACTATAGGTATGTCATTCAAACCTACTTCCCCCATACTAGTATCCACCACATGCGCTAGGTAGGCTTGACAACCTTTACTTAGCAATTTCCTAGCGGCTACAGCTGAAATTAAACACTTTGGAAGAATCTCTCTTTCTCCTTGAAATGTAACCTCCGGCAATCCTGGACTACGAAATACCACTTCTTTCTGGAAACAATCCACCATGGCCCTGTGGGCTTCCAGAAAATCCATACCCAGGATTACATCAAACTCTATCATATCTAGAGGAATTAGGTCAGCTTCGAACACAAATCCATTCACTAACACCTCACAACCACTACACACCCAGTTAATCTCCATTGTATCCCCAGAAGGCAGGGATACACGCCACTCACCTGGGAGTGGTGAGGTTGGCACATTGGCATGGAGTGAAAATCTACTCGACATAAAAGAATGCGTAGCACCCGGGTCAATCAAAGTAAATGCAGGCTGACCAAAAATTAATAACGTACCAATAATGACCTCTGGAGAAGTACGACCCTCCTGCTGAGTCATGGCATGCACTCTAGCATGAGTAGTGGTGGAACGTCCTCTGCTGCCTCTGTTCTGCTGAGCACCACCTCTATCTGGACCCCACATGCGAGTATCGCTGCCAGAAGCACCCGCTGGAAACTGACCCATGGTCTGAGTAGGGGTATATGTGGATCTCTGAGTCAGGAAAGGGCACTCTCTCTTAATGTGGTCCTGCTGACCACAATGATAACATCCCACAGCCTGCTGCTGACTCTGCCCCACCTGAAATGACTGGCCACCTGAGACCGCACTCTGGCTACTAGATCCTCCACTAAACTGTCCAGATGGGCGTCCACCAAACCGGTTCCTAGGACGTCTCCTGCCGAACCTCTTGAACCTACCTCGAACTCCGGAACCAGAACTCGAATGACTACTATATCCACTGCCAGCAGATGATCCAGAACCCGAAGTAGTTGTCCCCCGCCTAGGAGGAACTCGGCTAGAATCACCAAAACTCTGTAGGGGACCAACTGCTAACTCCTGCGTCTCAATATGCATAGCAAACATCAAGGCCTGCTGGAAAGTCTGGTAAGGTACGGCTGTCATCTGACTGGCATATATACCGCCAAGTCCCTGGACAAAGTAGTAAATCTTCTCCTCATCTGTCTTAACCAAGTCAGGTACATAGAATGCCAACTCCCTGAAGCGCTGCTCAAAGGCTGTCACTGTCACATTGTTACTTTTCCTCAGATTCAGAAATTCCAACCTCATTCGGTTGATGTGGGCTGGATTGATATAACGCTCCTTAAAATGAGCGGTAAACTGACCCCAAGTCAAACTCTGAGCTCCATCGCCCAAACCTCTGCTCAAATCCACCCACCAATGCCAAGCTTCCCTTTCCAGAAACTGAACAGCTATGGTCACCTTCTTGCTCTCAAGACACTCTGCATGCACAAACATCTTTTCCATACACTCCAACCAGCTGAGAGCATCTAACGGCTCATCGGCATGGGAGAAAACCCGGGCTCCATTCCTATGAGCCTTCTCATAATTAATATCTGAGGCAAAGGTAGTGAGTCGCCTGAAGAATTGTTCCAATTGACCATCAGCTGGCGCTCCCGCATCCCCTCCTACTGGAGGATTGGGAGGACTAGGAGGATTTCCCCTACGGGCTCGACTACGACCACGACGCATAGTTACCTGAGGAAGAAAACATTTAGTACCATGTATAACATCAGCACTGGATTAACTACTACAAATACTCAAGGAATACTAATGGTCTGCCATGGTCAGACCATCACTCTATAGATACTAAATACTCTTAAGTACAAATAGTAGTATGAAGGAATCGGATAACCTAATGCTCTGATACCAATTGTCAGGACCCACCCCGAGTTAAACCCCTTTTAACCCGAAGTAAGTCCTGCGGGGACCACCTCCCAAAGAAGATTCTGCCGAAAATTCGACATAGTCTCCCTTGAAAAGTGGACAACCCTTAACCTGCAATAACCCACAGTACACTTCTAATACCAATCCATCCGAAAACTCCTGGAGCCATCCTGCTCCCAATAACCAACACTCCACAAGATACACATCTAACAAATCCAACAAATAGTTCAACATCTACAAATGTAAATGATACATAAAGTTCCAAGTCCCTAAGAGTTCTCCAACAAATAAAACTACCCGATGTGTATCAGAGCGTCTAGGATAAAAGCAGAAACATAGATATATTACAAGTAAGTCAACCCGGAACCTACTATTAGTGCGGAGAGGGGCGGTAACTATGCTTGGCCTCCAAGTGGTCTAGATGGGTCGAGCACTGCAATCTGGGCATTTAAAAACGAAAGGCCCAGGGGAGAAACATTGAAAACCGTTAGAGTGAGTGGACGAAAAATAACATATAAAAACTCTACTTTTCTTTAATGCTCTCCCACTAGTTTCTTTAAGAAAAACCGCATGCAAATAAACCATCAATGATGCCTTGGCTCAAACATAAATAATTTAAATGTGGGGTGTTAACCTCATCCACGAGAAATCCGACCTGCTCTATCCGGGAGGGTCCATTGACCAGCTACTACCGAAGAGGGTCCCGACCTGCTACTATCCGGGAGGGTCCAATGACCAGCTACTACCGGAGAGGGTCCCGACCTGCTACTATCCGGGAGGGTCCATTGACCAGCTACTACCGAAGAGGGTCCCGACCTGCTACTATCCAGGAGGGTCTATTGACCAGCTCCACCGGAGAGGGTCCATGCTAGCATACAATCCTTTTCCTTTTCCCTTTTTAAAATTCCTTTAAAACCAGTAAAACCTGTAAAACCTCGTGGGAATAATAATAATAAATCGAAAACCCCTTAAAATCCGTGAGCCAAGTCTCTCCTTTTAAAATCATCCCCCTCCATAATCCCAAAACGGTGATAATCAATAAAACATATCCCGGGAAAATCCTTTAAAAATCACGGGAAGGGTATGAACCTCTTTCCCGGTTTGTTTGCCTTTAAAATCCTTAAATCTCATTTTCCCAAATCACCGTAAAACATATAAATGGAGGAAACCATATATGCAGGAGAAACCAATTAAAGAATATAGCATGCAATTTAATTTAAAACAAATGTCCACTCACAGATGCCGCTAGGTCTGCCGGCTACTAGATGGCTGCTTAGCTCGAGCTCCCCCACGTCCTGTCCAAAACACATAAACAGGTCTTAAACCCATAATCATAGTGAGGGCAATAATAACACGCTCTACCCATAGCGTTCAACCTTAACCATCTATCAAAAGTGTGGGTGTCGGCCTCTAACACTCCGAATAGCGTACAAACTCTTAATCACGCTTTCACGCCTAGCCGGTTCTCCCTAAACGACCAATTATCCTTTAATTACACAATTCATAACACCGAACCTTCCAAACAAACTTACATAACAAATAAATCCCTAAAAATTAGCAACTGCCCCAAATGGCCTTCCCTTAATTTTCACAATTTAATGGGCAAGAAAAACTGCCCAAAAAGTGGCGGCTCCGCCGCCGGCAGAAATTCCGGCCAAAATTCCGGCGACCTCAGATCGCCACCAAATTTTACCAGTAGCTTCGTCTCATCATTTGGGACAACTTTGTAGTTCAACTCGAAGGCCAATTCGGCTTCTAACTAGGTCAAAAACCCGATGAACAGTAGACCCCGAAAATTTACACTTCAAAACTTCAAATCCTCAATTCTTCCTACACACTTCGAATCAAGCTACCAAATTCTAGGGGATTGTAGTACACCTAAAACCCATCCTAAACATATGAAGAACTCATCAAATGGTGATCTAGGGAGGGAGAAATTCTATCCCGAAATTCTACTGTACACATGATGAACAAATCGGAATTTCTCCCGATTTACGGCGAGTTAGGTCGGAAAGCTTACCTAGAATTGAAGTAGACTCGGAGGCCGAGCTTTTGGGACCGGTGCGGCGGCGATTGGTGGCCGGACGGCGGCGCTATGGCGCGCAAGATCCGGCAGTGTTTGCCGATCGGGAACACGGGGAGGGAGAAAAAAAGGCTGGGGTGAAAAATCTGATTTTTCACCCCGGTAACTCCTATATATAGCCATTTTACCGCACAGTAACTTTACATTTTTAGACCATAACTTCTTCATACGATCTCCGATTTAAGCGTGCTATGTGTCCACGGACTCGTAACGACGCCCTCTACAACTTTCATGAAGAAAGTTTCCCCAAATTCCTGACCTAACAAAAAGTCAACTTTTGACCTTTCACGGTAAAACGGTTACTACGAAATGGTTAAAGATCAAAGTAACTTGGGTAGTAACCGACCGTAAATGGATTCTAGAACCGGGATGTGACATCCGCTAACCCTCCAATTGAACCGATTGGGTATTCGTACCCTGTAAAATTACAGGAAGCCAAAACTCTAAATGGCAAAACACTTTACCGGATCAAGGCTCACGTTAAACCATGGAGAAACCATAGCCAAATCAAAAATCGTGAACTCTTCTCCTTTGAAATAGATCACATGAACTCTTCTCCGTTGTACAAGTCTGATAAGGAATAATTCACTTTCTGCACATGACCGCTAGGATAGTCTCACTTGCATACACCATACGATATTCTAAGGATACGAAGCATAACATCAAAGCTGCAATTACTACATCCAGAATATCCGATTCTGTAGACATAAGTACTCAAAAGATTTACTCATCAAAGAAAGTTTAACGCAAAACTACGTTCAACCTTTTCTAACGTCTACACTAATAAAATAAGTCTGGATCCCCACTTCTCCATCAAAACCATACACATAAGGTTCAGTTGACATCTTGAAACAACAACAGTTAACTAATGCAATCTCGAGAAGTCAATAATACTCCCTGCTTTTCTGTTATTCAAGCCAATAACATCGAGGCATTAAAATAACTTACATTGGGCATCAGCGAGTCACATACCCCGCTCGACGAGATGTCACGAGTCTCATCATCCTCTACATCTAAAGAGCCCTAACATACCACCAATGTTACCACACTCCTGGTTCACCTTACAACTACCCTGAATCAGACCACACATTGTTATTCCTATTCCTAACAATACCCAGTCTCACTACAATTTACAATTCGAGGGCAAAAATATTCAATCCTCGTACACCTCTCAGGTGCCACTACTTTCTCATCGATAACAAAAATCTAACGAACATCTACAACAATAAAAGTCACACCTTATCTACTTAAACTGAGAATCAGAAACGGTGACGTCTGAAAACAGTCTTGGATGTTCATTCTTCTGCACTACCTGTGCGATAAATATCGAGTCACAATTCATAAACCAAATAATTTCCTCGCAAGAACTAGCACCACAAATTAAGCTCACCAACTACCCCAGTCTGATACCTAGAACAGAAATCAAAACGCACTTCCACTCTCAGCTCCCGCTCGAGAGAAAACCAATTTTTAATGTCGAGCCATCAAAAAGTCCTGCACCTCTCAAATAATTATTAATGGTCGAATTTGAAACCGTAACCCGAACCAAACGTCAACTTAATGATTTGGCCCATTTCCGTAATCTAGATTGATGACCACGTCCATAAATAACATTGACCTCACAAGTCATTCTTGGATCAGTATGGGATCCCACCCTAATACAAACCCTAAAAAGATCACCGCTCTACTTAACGAAAAATTTGTCACCTTTAATATTAAATCTCTTATAACTCTTGACTTATAACACTTCTTGAGTCAACATCTGTTCCAACGGCTCATATTCACTGCTCCCGCAGTTCATACTCAACAACTAATAAACCACACTTCGCAATTCTCTCGCTGCACATAAATACTTTTGGCTCAAGATTTATCATTTAGTCGGATCTTGATTCACACATAATCACTATTTAATTATCTATGACCAATGTCTTCTGCACAATAGTCAAGTCTGCTCCATCCTCGGGAACCCAACAAACCATCTAGAATCTAAACTTTTAATTATGAAGCCCGCACCTTTAAAATTCTTATTATTCACTCAGTTCCAACTAGTAAGAAATATCATAAATCCACATAATGATTTCAGCCAATTACCCTAATATTGGTTGATGAACACACACTCAAAAGAGATGACCTCTCAGGTCATACCGAGATTAGTAAGTGGTCTCACCACTCAATAATAGCCATAGGTTAAGTCAGCCCTTTTTGGCAATCTGCTTATCAATCACAAATTCTAGGCTTATAAGAATAATCTCATAACAACATATCCTGAATTAACTATGGACATCAACTCTCTTACTCCATGATACAGTGGGCTTCACTGCATCACGATTACTACTTCGACCGCTACTTGACTATAACCGAATATAATTAAAAACTCCATGATAACACATTAAAATCTTTCATAAGTTGTCATCCAACCGAAACGACCACAACCATCTTGTTCCGATCTATCATTATTATTCATGACAATTTACAATTATTAACTCACTAAAAACACCCGACAAAACCCAGAACCAGCTTCCAACACAACTATCCTGGAGCACCCTTAACGGCCTTACCATTATAATACCATAACCACGGTAGTCGTTAACGATTCAAGCTGAGCTTGAGATCCCAAAGCAATCAAGTGACACCATCCCGTCTCTTAAAATCTTGGATTACGCCACATCCAAAACTTTAGAAGCCTGATCTCCAACTCCAACTATCCTAGAGATGTCACCAAGGCTTCAAAATCAGCATCTTTTAACTGACTCATTTTAAAATTCAATAATCAAATAAACACCCAAAAATTTCATGCATTTAGTGACACAATTTAATCACTAAAAATACTCATCTGAACCATAATATCTCATTGGCCATAATGCTAGGGCCAATGACTTTTATTCGACCCAAACCTCTAGGAATAAAAATACTAAAATCGCAGTGTAACGCTTTACTCAACTGCAATGTCTGCCCTTAGTCAGAAATAATAATAATTATTATTATTCATCGACTACTATATCATTTATCCTCTTATTTCCCTCGACTTTTTATTCTTATGGGCCACTAAAAATAATATCTGAATCGTTTATCAAAATGCTCCAACTCAAGCACTTTCTTCCTTTACTCATGGCCTACGTCAACTATTCCAGGGCATGATAATGTTATTAAAACACAACCAGTAGGCATCAAATGCCCTACTTAACATTTCCACCATAGCCCAAATAAATATCTCATTAACGAGTTCCCAACTCGTATTTCAATTCAATTTTCCGTTTACACACTTGAAACTCATAAGAAAAGACATATAAAACTTGATTTTCTATCACATGAACTAAAACACTTTTAATATCATTTCCGACTCTTCACTTCTAAGAGTCTCGCAACTCGGATACCAGGGCCTCGCCTTAGGCTTCTACAACTCCATCCTTGCCAACTTTCATGACAGTCTCCCAGGCATGAATCAAATACTTCTTTCTCGGGGCATTTGCAGAAGATGCCCCAACATGAAATAATATGAGTTCCAACTCAAAACTCTAATCCAAATCTCAATTAGTTCCATAAACGCACAAAAGGAAATCACCAATTATTTACCTTTTCCTTTCGGAAACTCTATAAGAGGTCGACGTACTGAGGCATAGCCTTGAAGATGCAGACATTTATGGAACCACCCGGTCCATAAATACAATAGGAACTACTAACTTATATCCCTAATAACACTGAGCGTCTCAAGCATAAAATGCCGATGGATCCGCCGCAATCAGACCATCACTCTATAGACACTAAGTGCTACCAAGTACATGAGGTAGTAATAGGAAAAGATAATCTAAATTGCCGATGGATCCGCCGCAGTCAGGCCATCACTCTATAGACACTAAGTGCTACCAAGTACATGAGATAGTAATAGGAAACTATAATCTAATGCTCTGATACCAACTGTCAAGACCCACCCCGATTTAAACCCCTTTAACTCGAAGTAAATCCTGCGGGGACCACCTCAAGGGAACTTCTTACCGAAACCCTCTTAAAATGGACAACCCTTCCTATAAACAAACTCAGCACTTCCATGAATAATTTAAATTAACCCCCAACTCCTGGAGCCATCTTGCTCCCCAAACCATAACTACGCTTCACAAAAAAATAAACTAAACTAAGTTGGGGTAATCAGAGCAAATCTACACAGATGAGATTTAAGTAAAATTGCTAGCGTGAGGGGATTAGTTGGTTATACATCGTCTTCTGTACGGACGACCTCCTCTCAGCAACCCTGCAACAATGGGGCATTTGAAAACGAAGGGTCTAGGGAAAAACATTTAAAAACACGACGTTAGAGTGAGTGGACAAAAATAATATCCAAACACGAGACAATTTTTGATTTATGCTCTCCTTTTGATTTTTCAGAAAATCCATGTGCACGCCTCGTTAGAAAAGAATCTCAAATAATCCTTTCGAAAAACAAATCATCACTTGCCAATCTCATTGGCTTAAAAATCAACATTAAAAATAGGGAAACAGGTTTCACTATGACAGAGAGTCTCTCAGACTAGGGTCGGAACCTTTAATGCTACTAAGTAATATGACGACCCTTCATGGCAGAGAGATTCCACCATGACAATGAGCCTCTCAGGCTAAAGTCAGAACCCTCTAGGGCTACTATTGCCTTGCTCCACTTCCAAAGTGAGGGGGGCCGTATGGCTAGCTAGCATCTTTATATATATGACGACCCTTGATGGTGAAGAAAATAGGCAAATACAAAAAGTCATTATTATATGATTCCTCTCTCATAAATTAAAACATGCATCTCATGCATGAGGCACGATTCCCCGACCGTCCTCAAAACTATGGCCATAAAACAATGCATTTCCAAATATAATCGACATAACATAAATTTTCAGCCAACATAATACAGGAGCTTACAGGAGGGGAGCAACCCACCTTCCTGGCCCTACCGGCTCATTATGTCAGGACCCACCCCGAGTTAAATCCCTTTAACTCGAAGTGAATCCTGCGGGGACCACCTCAAGGGAACTTCTTACCGAAACCCCCTTGAAATGGCCAACCCTTCCTACAATCCAACTCAGCACTTCCATGAGTATCTAACAACAAACCCTAACTCATGAAGGCATCCTGCTCCCTAACCTACTTAATTAGCTATACTGGGTTAGTCAGAGCAGTCTACTAAGATGATTACCCTAAAGAATTTCAACGGCAACAGATTGATCGACTATGCCTCGACTCTTGTACGCGCACGACCTCCGCTCGAGAACCCTGCACCACTGGGCATTTGAAAACGAAGGGCCCAGGGGAGAAACATTGAAAACCGTCAGGGTGAGTGGACAAAAATAAAACTTAAAAGCTCTAATTCCTCTAATGTTCTCCCTCTAAGTTTTTCTAAGCAAATCCGCATGCAAGTAAAACATAAACAATGCCTTGGCTCAAATATAAACAATTATGTGAGGTATTAACCTCATCCACGAGAAAACCGACCTGCTCTATTCGGGAGGGTCTAATGACCAGCTACCACCGAAGAGGGTCCCCAACCTGCTCTATCCGAGAGGGTCTATTGACCAGCTCAACCGGAGAAGGTCCCTGACTTGCTCTATCCAGAAGATGGTACCCGCTCTAACTGGAGAGGGTCCATGCTAGCAAACAATCCTTATATCCTTTTTCCTTTTCCCTTTTTCAAAATCCCTTTAAAACCTGTAAAACCTGTAAGACCTCGTAAAACCTCGTGGAAACAATAAATCGAAAACCCCATTTAAAATCCGTGAGCCACTTTTCTCCTTTAAAAACATCCCCCTCCATATTCCCAAAACGGTGATAATCAATAAAACCATACCCCGGGAAAAATCCTTTAAAATCATGGGATGGGTATGAACCTCTTTCCCGGTTAGTTTGCCTTTAAAATCCTTAAATCCCCTTTTTCCCAAATCACCGTAAAACATACAAATAGAGGAAATTATATATATATGCAGGAGAAACCAATCAAGTATAAAGCATGCAATTTAATTTAAAACAAAGTCCACTCACAGTACTCTTTGCGACCTTCTTCCTGCTCGGAAAGCTCCTCGAGCGAAACCCTCGAACTAACACGTAGTCGAGCTCGTCTCACGTGCAACCAGGGACTGTACAACAAATCATTATATTAGTCATTTCACAGTCGACTTGGTCTTTTCCTAGTTTGACCAGGAAATCCTATTTGACCACATGTTGACCAAGTTCCTTTCTTAAAGCACTTTAACCTTTTTGACTTTCTTTCCCGGTTATCGACTCTTAACTCAATTTACCGGAAGTCCGACTCAGCTTCCGAACTTCCCTTTATCACTTAACTTGACGTTAGGGTGTCACGTATTAATTCGTTGAATTACTATGGACACCCATTCAACCATTTCACCAATACCTTAGGAGTCCTTAAAAAAAATCCTTAAACCTTAACCGGCAATACTCGATGGTCGGAATAATATTTAATTATCCGCCAATAATACTAACTAGAACAATTCCAAAACCTAACCAAAACACCTCCAAAAATTACCAAATTTTAACCATAGAC